>OX382345.1:8528506-9134131 GCA_947507615.1 Hemithea aestivaria | reverse complement strand
AGAAAGTAGCGCTATTTGAACCATTTACTCTGTCTGCAACGCTGAGATTTCATCTCATAAATATGAAGCGAAGATTTTCCACATTTCTTGATACTTTAGTTGTTTCATCTGAAGACGCTATAGCTACAGTAAGAGCTAAAGGAAATGAAAAAAGTCGATATTGAGTCCAATAAAGGATGTGTAGCCAAGTTCCAAAGATATTTTGTTCTACTTGCGTTATATATTTTTATTTACATGTCCTCCTCCGCATTACAGTTTCCCTGATAATAGGTTTCGCACGTATTTTGATACCACACACTGGAATAAACAGTGTCACTAAGCAATAATTATTATTACCGTTTGGCATTATATTCAGTGAAGCCAGGTAAAGAAGAATTCATCTGACGAGTTATTGGTATCTAATACCTTTTTTTAATGTAGAAACAGGTACACAGACTTGCCGTGGACGAGTGCTACGGCGTGCCGCTGCCCCGGCAATATATGTACATCAATACGTCGCGCAGGAACACGCTGAGGTTTTTTAGTGGATATCCTCGAAACACCCATCTGTGTGTACATCTGTAACAGTGTAATTTGATGGCAATTTTTTCCCTTTCAGTCACAGTGTGACTCGTTGCAACCTTATTTTTAGAAAATATTCCTAACGAGTCACACTTACTGTAAAGTGTGACTAAGTGAGAAAAAAATGCCATCAAATTACAGCGTTACACGTTGGGGTGTGACTCGTTGGGAATCCACCCTTGGTGAGTATGAGAAAAAAAAAAAAAGGTAGCACTCCGGGAGTGCCGGCAGAAGTGAAAACTTCAATATTAACGTTGTGTTTAATTATAAGTATAAAAATACTATCATTTATGAGGTAGAATACAATGTTTATTTATTGCGCTATCGTACACAAATATGACAATTTATATGTTGTTATTTATAATATTATATCGTTATTTATATATAACATTAAATTTTATCTCTCAGAAAAATCAACTTCCATCCATAATTTCGACGACTTTTACACCATCGTTATTATCAGAATCATCATCGCAAATTTTTACAACTGATACAATTGGTTTATGATAACTGAAGTAAGAAACAAACAGTTTTGATTCGAACCTATTTAAGTGTTTAATAAAAAAAATATAAAATATAAAAAAAAATATCGGGCGCGCGCTTGTCTAAGCCCCCTCTGCCGCCTAAACAGAGCAGCACACTCAGGCACGGTAGAAAGAGTGGGAGATACTAGTTCCTCTCCCTTCCCCTCGATCTTACGCTTTTTCGATCAGCATCACGTGACCCTGACGCGAGTTTGAAAGTTTTTACCCATACAAAAAAGTGCTCAGCGCCGCTAAAGAAGTTTTCACTTCAAAAAAAAAAGGTAGCACTCCGGGAGTGCCGGCAGAAGTGAAAACTTCAATATTAACGTTGTGTTTAATTATAAGTATAAAAATACTATCATTTATGAGGTAGAATACAATGTTTATTTATTGCGCTATCGTACACAAATATGACAATTTATATGTTGTTATTTATAATATTGTATCGTTATTTATATATTACATTAAATTTTATCTCTCAGAAAAATCAACTTCCATCCATAATTTCGACGACTTTTACACCATCGTTATTATCAGAATCATCATCGCAAATTTTTACAACTGATACAATTGGTTTATGATAACTGAAGTAAGAAACAAACAGTTTTGATTCGAACCTATTTAAGTGTCTAATAAAGACCGCATCAATAGTAGTTTTGTATTTCGTTGTGCTAAAATTGCGATCATTTGACATAGTTAAACCAAATTCACAGAGCAGCACACTCAAGCACGGTAGAAAGAGTGGGAGATACTAGTTCCTCTCCTTTCCCCTCGATCTTACGCTTTTTCGATCAGCATCACGTGACCCTGACGCGAGTTTGAAAGTTTTTACCCATACAAAAAAAAGTGCTCAGCGCCGCTAAAGAAGTTTTCACTTCAAAAATTAAAAAATATTTGTTTAACTAAAGAAAATGCAATACATAAACATTAGCACTATGTATTATATTTCTAAAGTTATATGTGTAAGAATCTGTGACTCCCTCACTAGGCTGGGCCTGTGCCGAGGAACCCCACAATTTAACAGTAGGATTTACATAACAATAATATGTTCAACGAGTTTAAAAATTAACTCTCTTTGGTGAATGTAAGCACATTGCCCATACTGCGTCACAAATGAACAATGATTGTTCTGATTGTTGCAAATTGGATTCCTTGGGTTCCCGCATGGTTGGATACAGTTGTTCGTCAAACGTATTGGATTCTCTCTCCTAGCGTGCAAGTTAAACGCACGCTATAGTAATTCTGGTAGATGCCACTTGCCACTCACTGCGCATCATTATAGTACAAGTGAATTAAATTAAAAATATAAAAAATCCCCAACGCAATATGTAATTCACCATTTTGTGGTGGCAGCCATCTTGGATTTTCAATTTATTATAGTGCGTTGTATTCTACTCGTTAAGCCCTTTAATTTGATACCCATATTGATGGGGTCGCGGAAGAAAAAAGTAATCCGCCATTTTGTAGCGGTGGCCATCTTAGACCGATTTCCACCAAACATAGCTAAAAACACTTTCGACTAATTCTACTTTCAAACAAAAAAAAACTAAATTAAAATCCGTTCATCCGTTCGGGAGCTACGATGCCACAGACAGACACACACACACACAAACACGCCAAACTTATAACACCCCGTCTTTTTTGCGTCGGGGGTTAAAAAAAAGTGAACTAAAAAAAGTTTCAAAAACAAGCATCGTTTAAGTATGAAAGAGTAACAATCATCAATCCCTAAATACCTACACTAAACTTTGTACTCGTAGACAAAGTTTAGGATGTAAAAGGATGCGAAAGCTAAAATTTGGTGTGGTGGTATAAGGTGTCGGTAAACACAGAAGTAGTAAATAAATTCTATTCTGTAGAAAAACATATTTTTTTAAACTAGTAAACTGTGACGAGGAAACTGTGACGGGTGTGCGATCGTTTCGATTATAATAAGATCACGCTAATTAGAAAAACGTATTCCTTGGTACCTTATACTGACTGTATAAGCTCGTGTTTTGGTTGTTTGCGGTATCTACTTTGATTATTATACTGTTGCTAAATGGTATTTAATTTGTAAGGAATTTATAATATTTCGGTTTCCATTTGCTGTAATATTTTTTTTAACTATTTGGGAGGTAAAAAGTACAATATTAGAAAAGGTGAAACGAAATTTGATTGTCTGTGGGTGCGACGATATCAGAAATCTTTTGATGAGTTTTGAAATTATAAAACTTTTAGATGATTCAATATCTGATTCATCCGTACGAAAATTAAAAATACAAGTAAGTTTAAATCTATTTAATAAGAAATTGTAGAATGTAGAGATGAAGAGTGTGATGTTATGGAAAAGGGACAAGGACATCTGTCTGTAGCTATAAAGGTATTAAACATAGCTTGCAGCCCTTCTAGCATTGCTTGCAGATTCTTACGGAATCTCAAGACTTCAATAACTTTCATCTCCCGCATTCTCAAAAATCCTGCACGCCAGGCTAGAAGAAGAGAAGAGGAGGAGTGGGTAGAAGAGTTTAATCACTTTATTAGAGGCATAACTTGACTTATGACCCAGAAAACCACATACGCTGAGAGCCACCAAACCGAAAACGTTGCCGCGGCAGGTCCTGAATGCGTTTTAGAGATGAGCTTGACTCATATTTTGAGGATTGACCCCAAATTGCAATAATTATAATAACTGGGGTTTATACTCTAACAGAACAGGTTACTTACTTACAATGTCAAATTATAATTCGTAGGTTGTGTGGCCAACCAGCAGCAGTTATTGCAGTTTCAGGTCGCCGAGATTACTACAGCGTCTACAACATGACTTGACGACTGCCTCCTGCATATTTTATAGAAAACACCCGGGATCCAGAGTTTTATGTGCCTTCCGAAGCACGGTAGCATCCGGTCGAAAAGTTTTTGCCACATTGAGATTTGAACCCAGGGTCTCCGAATCACCGCGGAAGTACGACTACTGGGCCACAGATTCTACATAAGGAGCGAGGGGATGAGTGGAGGGAGAGAAAGGAGGCCTTGCAGTGGGACGATTATGTGCTAAATTTAATTAAAATAATTACAGAAGCAGATGCCTCCTGATGATGGACAGTTACCATCGCCTTTTCTCCGTCTAGAATAGAATAGAATAGAATAACACTTTATTGCGTACCAAATAATTACAAAGAAACTTACTGAGCCAGATATCTAAATGCTATAATAATACTGCTGCCTATAATAATATAAACCAACCTTTAGAAGCTAACCAAGCTTTAGCTTAAAGATGTTTTCATCAATTCACTAGAACTCAAATAGCTTCGGAATTACATCCAAGAAATTCTTTTGAAAGCATATTGGTACTTGGAAATGTTAGAGTAAATCTATTTCTGTAAAACATCTTATGTTCGTAACTAAAATGGTTTTCATTCCTTACAGAAAACATATTCGTCGACATTTAGTAGTTTGATATATTAATAAAAGGCTTATATAACTTAAGGTGTAGACTTCCTTTGCAGGAGGTTGACTGGGTGGATAACCCAACAGTGCCACAGTTTTTCTACTGACTGAGCAGCGATGTATGTATATAATGTATGTACAGCGAGTGCATATACATTGCTGTTCTTCGGTAGGAGGGCTCTGTAGCTAGTGAAATTACTTGGCTGAAAAGATAATCTCTAGACTAAGAAGCGTTGGTGTAGTGAAGCTATAATTTTTTACGTCATTGTGAAATCCCTTAGGATTTCACAATAATTAGTACAGTACCACTTATGGTACTGTACTAATTATGGGCAGTTTTATCTCTTACCATCAGGAGAGCGTCTTGACATTTTAAATTAAAAAAACGTAAAAACATGTCTTTGAGTTAAGTTCTAAATATACTAGGGGAGTCGGTGGATAGTTGACCAAATAGGTACCCATAATATTACCTATATCCCCGGTCCCAAATACAACACAGATGTACCCACGTACCTAATAATTAATTATTGAGATTGTCCCAACGGAGTCCACGTCTATAATAATACCCGACGTTGATGAAGGACATCTTAATTGTACGAAGCCGTGGTTGAGATAACCTTAACAAAAAATATTCTCAAACTCAAACTCAAAATTCATTTATTCAAATAAGCTACAATGGAGCACTTTTGCAAGTCAATTTTACATTTTATTTTAATATTCTACCGCTCGTTCGCAAGGCTCCTCTATAAGAAGAACGAGCAAGAAACTCATAGGGATTGCTTTTTTAAATATGTGTTTACAATTTTTATCTTGGTTACATAATTTATTTACAGGTGGTTGCAGAGGTTTCCAGGCATCTTTGTCTTCTATGTATTGACTAATTTAAAATAGGTTTTCTTTTGTAATATGTCTTTAGGCTTTCTTTTGTATTACGTGAGTACATCCTTGTTGTATTAGTAATACGAGTACATAACCATTATAACACGAGTAGCCATTTCTATTCTTTTGGGCGAATACTTTCTTTCCATCAATTATCTATTCTTTCGAGAGAAAGCCTGATAATACCAAGCTACGATTTAGCTATACAAACTTACACAGGCGTTGATTATAATTTACTGTTTATCTAAATATATCTCTGTTAAACTATTTACTGTATGTAATCTGTATAATACCTAGGTATAATAAAGTAATTAGTTGTCTATTCTGTTGTTGACTTTACAAAAGGGAAAAGATTGCGTTTCATCAAAATCTTTTGATATAATCAGCGATTACTCGAAGACACCTCAACCAATAGGATTTTTTTTTATTTTGTTTGTCAGTGAACTCTTTTTTTATTATGTTTAACAGTGAACTCTTTAGGAGTGGTTTCATTTTTTTTTATCGAAATCGGTTGAGCAGTTTTTAAAAGTACCTCTCCCCCGATAAAGAAAGAGCTAGAAATCGCGTTAATATCTGTATAAAAGTAAGAAAATAAAACCATAATAAAATTATCTATTACTTTTATTTCACTAGGTGCTGATTAAATAACACTTAACTCAACTTATACTAGAAATAAATTACATTAATCTAATAAAGCCGACGGGGCTCGCGCTATCGAAGACAAGAATCTCAGTCTTAAAGTTAAAAAAACAGTTTGCACTGTTTCAAACACTGATTATCAAAGAAGGTTTTGAACTTTAAAAAGAGTTTCAGTCATTTAAAACAATGCAACTGTTACGCCAAATGTCAGATTACCACGTTTTACACATTATACTAACGTATGGACGGAGAATTTAATTTTGAGGCAGATAATGATAATTCTGTATCATTGGACACTGATTTTGATAAAGCGTTTGCAAAAAACAAATGACAAACACTGCAAGTACAATTGGACATAAATGTTTGTTGTATCAATTTCTAAATTCAATTTTTTGTTTCTCTAGTCCATACCATTAGTATAATGTGGACCGGATCAAGTCGTAGTGGTAATCTGACATTTGGCGTTTATGCCACTTGATCCGTGACATTGTCCAATAATGTTTACTCGGGCGTTGGTGGCATATTCATTGTAGGATCGTACATCATCTGTGGCATTTCCTGCATTTGCGGCATCTGTGGCATCAAGTACATAGGCATCGTCATCGTCGGTTGACTCAAAGGCGGTACTGCTGATCCGAATATCATTTTGAAGTAGCGCGCGATTGTCCATAGAACATTGGACGTCTCCGGAATCCTGCACATAATTACAATGTTATAGAGCTTAAAATTTAACAAGGTGTTAATAAAATTGGCTATAGGTATTGCTAAACAATCAAAACAGGAACAAAAGACAATCGATGTTAAAGATGATAAGTCTTAGAAAATTATTAGATTTGAAGAAACAAACATGCACGCTGTCTTTTGTATATGTGAAAGAAACAGCTATATAAACGCGTATTATTAATTTGTAAACCAATATTCTTAATGATTGTTTAGCATTATTGGTAAAAACATTTGCAACAGCAGTTTCTACTAAACTGTAAAAAGTTCTTAACAAAGATGTTTCTCAATTATGTTTCGCTTATAATAAACATATTTGAAGTGAAAACGGAATTGGAAACAAAAAGACACAAATAATGTTGAAAGCAAAGTGAAACTTTTCCTTTACGGCAAAAACCGCTGGCGTACAATATAAAACAAATATCAATTAAATCTAGGAAGTAAAGTGAACACAAATCACCAACATGATAATGAAGACATAAATTGCATCAACAAGAATTTATTGTTAGTAAGAAACATACACATTACAATTATTAATTAGTAAATAGAATTAGTAATACAACATTAATTAGAGATAGCCCAGTCTCTGAAGCATGTGTTGTGTGGTTATGAATGTACAAAGAAATAAATAATCTGGTTCAGATACTGGGCTTCTCAGTAACTTAATATTAGTTAATATAAAAATGCTACATTTTGCTATATTCTAATGTAAGTCAAATTTACAATGAGGCGAAAATTTCAATATTATTTACAAAATATTAAAATTAGAGATTTCTTTTTCAAGTAGTTTTTAAAGGTTTTCTTGTAAATCAGCCAGCACCATTTAGCTAAATGCATTATTACTGTGTAAATACAGCTCATTTCCAATGCAATTTTGGGCATACACTTAAAAAGTGCGACAAACGAAGAGCATTTGTGAAAACTAAAGTTTATTCGTCTTTGTGTTTATTCTTATTCATCTTTTAAGTTTTCATAATATCGAAAAGTAAAAACTTTAGGTAAATAATTGTTGATTAACTAACTAGTGCCTTCCATTGCATATCCCTTTCTCTTCAATTTATGTAAATCCAACTATTTTTAAATGCAACTTAGGACATTCACTTAACGAGTACGAAACATTTGCTACATGGATTCTGAAGACCCTGTCTCTAACAGTGTAGTGCTCTCTTCAGTACTTTTTTCATTTGAACTATTATAAATTACTGTATCATCAGGGGTAATGTCACTTGATTTTTCATCTGTGTCTGAGTCATCTTGAATAGTTTCTTTTGCTTCTGAAATACTACTAGATTCATTTTCAGGTACATTGATTTGATTTCCAACTTCAGCAGCTCGTGTTTCATCTACGCTGTCAGATTCACTATCATTCAAATGTTTGTGTGTAATTGGTTTATTTTCAACAGTATTGTTTGTTACCTTTTCTTTTGATTTATCTTCAACTTTATTTTTCTCAGCAATAATTTCCACTTTAGACTCATCAACTTCAAGTTCAACTAATTTTGTATCTGGCCTCCTCTTAGTATAATATTTTCTTCTCTTCTTTATGGGTTTTGTAGTTTTAGAAAAAAAGTCATCATTCAAATAATAATCAAAAATAAACTCGTGAACGCTGTAAATACCTTCAACTATATCTAGACTCATCATTAGAGCGTCATATATTACGCTGTAATAAAGTGGAGGGTGTCCTTTAGCCACTGATGTTTCAGTTGCGATCTCTGGTTTATCAACTATTTTATTATCATTCTCAGATTTCCGAGTGAAAAATTTACCAAAAAATTTAAATATGGACGAGAAAATACCCTTTTGACTGTCTTTAGATTCTTTGTCTTTTGAGAAAGATAGATCTCTTTTGGACCTATTTTTTGGTATGAGAGGCCTTTTAAGAATAAATCTCCTGATAATTCTTTTAGTTTCTCTGTTTGTGATATTAAAAGGATTACGTTTGAAAGAAGTTGAGTTTGGTGCTGTATTAGTTTCAGGTGTAGTGGTTGCAACTACTGCTATAGGTTTCCATTCACTTGTTTCAGCAGATAATTTAGTTATAATAGGTATTTGTGTAGTTGTCGTCTTTGGTCGTGGTGTAAATTGCCGACGAGTTTGTGGTGAAGAAAATCTTCTATGAGGATGAAGTCTACTATTATTAGGTTTATTATAATACAAGTTAGGATTGATAACATATTTCACTCTAGGGTAAAAAAAAGTGTTAGGATAGTTATGTTTATATTTTTTCGTTTTAATATAATCCATAAAGTCTTTATTATTTTTCAACTTATCTAAATCAATTCTTAATTCAGTGTGTTTCTTCGGTGTTGTTCTAGTCTTTACAAAATTCTTCCTTTGCGCGAAGAATCTTGGTTGCGGGAGTAGAAATTCCCTCGGTCTTTTAACTTCCTCTTCGACAGTGTTGGCTTCTATGCTTTCCGTTGAAACTTCTGCTTCTGTGTTGAGGCCTCGGAACGTGGGTATAGCGCCATAGAATATATTTGCTATAGGATTAATGACAGTTTTGACCCTGTCGAAGATTGGTTCGAAGAATTTTCGAATGATCGACTTACCGTCCCATCTTTCTGCTGCATGTGTAGAGTTAACGAGTAGGGGCGCTTGTTGCGACTGCTGAGCACTTGCGTCTTGTTGTTGCATGAATTCTTGTGCATTGGTTCCCAACATGTTAGGACTATACATCTCATTTGACGCAAATTGTGGACTCACTCCGGATACGGAGTATGCGTGCGATGAAGCGCTCGGGAAATCGATGGGGTATTGCGAGTAAAGATACGGATGGTTTTGGAAACCGACGCTGCAATGCAAACAATTGCCAATTTAATTTCGAAGTTACAATTTCGGAATGTTAGAAAGTCAATGCGTCAAAAAGTCCATGATAATGTCACTTTATGTAGTCACTTGTTGAGTACTCACTTTATGTCAGGTCATCAGAGTAATCTTGTCTTGTTCATTTTCTTCAATCCAATCACAAATTAGAATATACTATTACCCTACTTCGAATTTATTTTCCTATTACCTTACTTCGAATTAATTTTAACGATACTTCGAATTAATTTTAACTCATTATGAATTTCAGAGCTATGTCATATTTTGATTCACAGAAATTAATTCATGACATCTAACTGAATTTAACTTTGTGTTGTGATTTAATTTAGTTGCGCAAATTCCAGTTTTCATTCAAAATGTTTTTGGGATAATTTTTGAAATAATATTTGGCTCATTCTCATGGAATCGATTCTCATCGTCACCTTCATGGCAATTCTTATTTATTGCTTATTTGTAATGTTTATGTATAATATTGTATAGAGCTGGATAACACGAGTAAACTTTTATATAAATCATTTAAATCGTACGTTTCATTTCGAAGAAAAACAGTTTTGAAATTTTCGACGCCACGAAAGTGATTCAGTAATTATTTTTTCACAACTTTTTCAAGTAAAACCCTTTTAAAATACTAAATCTACCAAAAATGTACAATAAAACGACATTTTACGTAAACACAAACCTCACTACAAAAGAAAATATGCGTAATTTGAGATATTACTTTACCATTCACTTTATTTTTTATTAGTCAGAAATTTGGTTTGTATGTATTAAAACCCTAACATAGCAGATACAGTACTTTTTAGTAGGTAAAAAGGCTATTTCAAAAGAAAACAATATTTAAAAATCACTTACGTGGCTCAAAAATCACCTTCATGGTAAAAAACGCTATGAAGGTGATGCCACGCTGGTGACGAAAATATTCCTTTTTAGTGAAATTCTGGAAAGTTTAGGTATAATGTATAAAGTTAAATACTACATCTTTATCTCGCACATTTTGGCGTTTCAAAAAGCTAGCTTTAATTTAAATAACTAAAATGCAATGCATAAAAATGTTGTCCATGCAAGTGATCGAAACACCCATGAATAAATTGAAACTTAGCAATTATATTTTTTCCCACGGCTCGATAAGTCCTAGATCCTACTTCTACGATTGCAGAACATGGCCATCATTGAAATGAATCGAACTCTGAATTGGATTGTTGATGTTGTGTTTAACAGCAGCCGTTAAACTACGCAAATCTAAAGCACCTAAAATCGTGTGACCGCCGCATTATATTATTTTAAATTCAAAATAATACTGAAAACTTTTTTTTAGTCTGTAGACCTTAAAGTATATTTGTTTGCGATAATTTTGGTATATGTTACATACAGATACATCAAAATTTGTTAAAGTAGTGCCCAAATGTTTAACTGCAACGCAAAGTGTGACACCATGAGAATACGAAAAATGGCCCCGATTTTGACCTTTCATGTTAAATTTTAGTATTATTTTTTGCGTCGTTTATGGTAATCTTCATTTATTTTGTAGCTTAATATATGTTTTATCCACCTATCCACAATTCATACCTCAGTCTTTAACCGTTTAGGAAATATAACCGTGTGACCATCAATTTTGAGCTAAAATGAGAATGAGCCATTTATTGTTATTTAGAAAGTTGTTAGAATGGTTTTTGATAAAACTTTGATAATTATTGCTTGCACAGGTGGTTGAATTTAGGATTATTTTCTCTTTGTTCTGTACATTTCTGGAGGCTCGATTATCTTGGAATCTCTGAACAGAGTAACAAAAGATATAAAGATTAGTCCCCGAAACTTTGCGCTGGATTTTCAGACAAAAGCCTACCCGACCGACAGTCGGCTGAATTTATATTTTTGAGGAAGTTAGGAACGTTTATACTTTACCGCAGACTCTTATGGAGAAAATTTCTCTAAATGTTGAATTTGCATTTGTTTTAATTCTAATTATTTTAGTCACATCTAAAATACTTCTTTTTTCTACATTTATTTAACTTTAATTACCATTATATAATTTGACGTGACCAAATAATAGGCAAAAAGATTTTTTCTATAAAATATTTTTTATTCAAAGCAGATAGATTATAGAGGTATATTTATTTTATTAATTTAGTTCTATAATTCATGCTTTAATGTAAGCTTTTCTTTGATTAGGTAAAATTAAAAATGACTCAAAATGTTTTCCATTTTCAAAAACCTCAAGGGCCCAAACCCAGAATGTTTATCAACAAATTAATTACGCAAAGAACCGTTTCAATTCCCAAAACTGTTACATTTCAACTTAATTTTCACCTCAAATATATTTGGGGCGATTTCTGTGTTTTCTCAAAATTAACTCGTCCCTAGAGTATCTGAGGAAATAGGGCTCGAACTTATTAAGGTCGCATTTCCACTGAGGGGCTGTTAGACTTTTTATTGTGGATTTTTTATTTACATTTTTCTTTAACACGAGTAACAATTTTTCATGTACAAAGATTTTTGTATTTTTTTTTGGTCACGATAGACGTATGATTTCTAAGACCGCTGGGTAAAGATCTCCACAAAAATTGACCATTGAGAAAAAGTGAGGTAAAGTCACTGAGGCATATACCAACCAACTACGCGGCGTAAGGAACATGAAGGATTTAGATATTAATTTTACCAGTAATCATTAACCGTTATTTGCTATTTCAACGAGGAAGGAAAAGATAGGAGTAGTTAACTCCATTTCATAATCATCTTCCTGCCGTTATCCTACTATTGTGGGATAAGGTAAGTCTACCACTAAGTAAACCCTACTTAGTGATAGGGTCGGCACAACACGTTTTTCTCCTCCATTCTACTGTATCATCCGTGTTCACTCAATTTAGTCTTCATAATCAATTACCAAAAATAAATGATTTTTCTAAGTACATGTTTATTTCTGTGTTTTGTCTAAATCAAAGTGCATGTCAAATCAAGTCAATAAGTCTCGATAATTGAAATCACAGTTTTTACAAAAGAATAATAAAAAGCAATGTTATAGAACGAGCGAAGTTAACGTCATGCAATCTAAGTTTGTAATTGGGAGAAATAGCTTAAAATTCAACTTAAAAGTGGCTTTTAACATATTTTGTACAATAAAATCTTCACAGCATTTTTGGGTAACTTTTAAGCTATTTTTATACTGTTAGTTAACTTAACGTTAATCTAAATATTAGCGCATCAAAGTATAAATAGGAAATGAAAGTAATAGGGATGATACAAAAAAATGTTACATTATAAATATTAAGAAATTTATACGATGTTAGTAAAATTCATTAAAATTCAAAACTTTTACAAAGGGTTAATATTGTCATAACAGATTCTGCAGCTAAAGATGCACAAAAAACTAAATAAAAACGCTGAGAGAGATACTTAAAGTCATAAACGTAAAATATTTCACGCGAAGCCTATACCTATATATTGCACATCTTAAAGCTGCCAGAATCCATAATTTCCACAATATCTTCACAGGTGAAAAAAACATTGCAGATTTTAACATATTATGTAGATAACGTTAAATATTTTATTTTTCTTCGTCTTTGCAATTATCCCTAGCGACTACTGTACAATATTATTATACTGATTTTCTTAGAATTTTTCTATCTGAAAATTTTCTTTCACTTTTTCCCTAACTTTTTTTATATAAACTATTTGTTAGTTTTCTTTTTTATTATTATTATATATTTCGAGTTAAATATTATACAAATCTTTACACTTTACACTACATTTAGAGCTGGTACACATTGGATAAGGTTGAAACACATTAATTCGGCGGATCTCTGCGATGGGCATCACTGTTTACGTAGGCAGGAAGGGACTTTATGTGTTTTGGTCCTAAACGCGTTTTGATAACCCTTGTAATGTTGAAGCTATATATCTGAAGATATACTATAGTAAATTTTCTTAATCGTACTTTAGTGAGTGTTGTTTCTTTGACAAAGATGTAGGACCGAGTTGAGTACCATTGTGGAGGTCATGGATTTTATAAAAGGTTGAGGCAGAATCAATTTATTAACAAAGTAACTAGTAGAATATACGGAATGTTTTCTTTGAAAATTTTGAAATTCTGACTATTAAATTTCTTACTGAAGTCATCGAGAATGTAATTAAAAGAAACTGATTATGAAAACAGTGCGAGCAGTTTGCTACAAGCGTGTAGAAAATCTTAACTAAATGATTCGGGTCTGTGTCTAGGGTAAAACAACTCGGCGGCACTCCCACATCGTCTGCACATGTAGCTGCACAGTGGCTCAGAATATGTTTGACCCACTATGAGTAAGCCCACGGGGGAAGCTGGACATACCAGCAATGGACTTGTGTGGGGTGATGGTAAATTTAATGTTATTGCTCAGAGCTTCAAGAGTTATAACAATTAAGAACACGTTGCAATTCCGTGCACAGTAGTAATTTTAGTTGCTTTTCTAAAAGGACATACGTGGACTTTTTTAGAAGAACTACGTACCAATTAAAAGGAGGAAAACAAGGTTTTTTGCCTAGGGCCGATGGACAACGGTCCAATTTTGATTTATGTTTTAACTTGTTTTTAGTTTCGTATGTGTACCAATGTGTGTGTAATTTTATCATGATGTCGTCACATTCTTACCAGTGGATCCACGAAAAATCAGTATTGGGCAACATGTATGTATTATACATAATATAATTATAAACCTTCCTCTTGAATCACTCTATTTATTTAAATCAATGTACCTTTTCTATGTATTTGAAAATTTGTAATATTTTTTTTTAAATTTTGTATCTATGTGTTCTATGAATTAAAAAAAAACTCCTTTCTTTTATACTATGTATTTAGTGATGTGTACCTTTGTGTGTGTATTTTTATCTATACTATTATATAAAATAGAAAACTGACTGACTCATCTTCGCAGGGACAAAACCGCTGGACCGATTGAGCTGAAATTTGGACAGCGTGTTCTTTAGGTAACGTAGGCAGGTAATAAGAAGGGATTTTGCGAAATTCCCACAGGAACGGGAACAAAATGGAAATCTGTAACCGTTGAGTCCATCAAGCTGAAATTTGGTGTAAAGGTAGTTTTAATACCATGAAAAAATTCAAAATAGTTTTTATTTCAAAATTCCTACGGGAACGGGAACAAAATGGAAATTTGTAACCGCTAGGCCTATTAATCTGAAATTTTGTATTAAGGTAGTTTGACTACCATGAATGGATTCAAGATAGTTTTCATTCCAAAATTCTTGCGGGAACGGGAACAAAATGGATATTTGTAACCGCTAAACCTATAAATCTGAAGTTTGGCATAAAGGTAGTTTGACTACCATGAATGGATTCAAGATCGTTTTCATTCCAAAATACCTGCGGGAACGGGAACAAAACTGAAAATCTGTAACCGCTAGGCCTATTACGTTGAAATTTAGTTGAAAGGTAGTTTGACTACCATGACTGGATTCAAGGTAGTTTTCAACCCAAAATGTCACGGGAACGGGAACAATCTACGAGTATGTCTATATTCTATACCAATATGTATTTAAAGTGGAAATCTACTGATTCATTATCGCAGGGATATAAACGCTGGACTGATTGAGCTGAAATTTAAACAGCGTGTTTTTTAGGTAACGTAGGCGACCGATAAGAACGGATTTTGCAAAAAAACAACGGGAACGGGAAAAAATGGAAATCTGTCAGCGTTGAGTCTATCTATAATGGTAGTTTGACTACCATGAAAAGATTCAGGATAGTTTTCAATCCAAAATTCTTACGGGAACGGGAACAAAATGGAAATCTGTAACCTCTAGCCTATTACCTATTACGTAGTAATAGTATCTATTCTTTGCTATTACGCTGAAATTTGGTATAAAGGTAGTTGGGGTACCATGAATGGATTCATGATCGTTTTCATTTTAAAATTCTTACGGGAACGGGCACAAAATGGAAATCGCGGTAACGCCTATAGCGCTGAAATTTTAAAGGTAGTTTAACTGTCAGGAAAGGATTCACAACGGTTCTTCACGGGAACGGGAATAATATTAAAATCTGTAACCGCTTGGCCGATTAAGCTGAAACTAAATGCAAAGGTAGTTTGGCTACCAAGAAAGTAAAAGATAGTTTTCAACCCAAAATTCTTACGGAAACGGGAACAATCTATGTCTATGCCAAAATTTTAAGTGGAAATCTAACTGACTTATCATCGCAGGGATAAAATCGCTGGATAGATTGACCTGAAATTTGTACAGCATGTTTTTTAGGTAACGTAGGCGACAGATAAGAAGGGATTTTGTGAAATTCCTACGGGAACGGGAATAATATGGAAAATGTAACTGCTGAGCTGAATAGTTTGAAATTTGGTGTAATAGTAGTTTGACTACCAAGAAACGATAATGGATTGTTTATTCATCCCAATATACCTATGGGAACGGGAATATTAAGCTGAAATTTGGTATAAAAAAGTTGTTTGATTCCGAAGCTCAAGCACATCGCCTCATTCTCGCTTCGTACGCTCGATTTGCGCATTGTGGATACTTTCCAACCTAACTAACATAATATGTGGGACTACACTAAACTTTGTAGGGTAATCTGACTGACTCATCTGACTGACTCATCATTATCACAGTAGAGATGAAACTCCTGAACCTAGAATGATAAAATTTGGAATACCTATCCTATAGGTTCTTTTTAATACCTAAACATATATATTTTTATTATCTTTTTGCTGAACTGATAGAGTTGAAATTTGGCATGCAAAGGTAATTAAGTACCAGGAGAGGATGTAAAATAGTGTTTATCTCAGATATTCCCCTCTTATAGGGGGAAAAGAGGGCCATTTTTCTCCTATAAAAGTGGGGGCAAATGTTGTATTGAAATTTCTAATACCGCTGGGCCTGAAATTTAGTAAGTATAATAAAGGTAGTTTGTATACCAAAATAGGACATAGGATAGTTTTTATATTTTAGAAATCCCCTTTTAGAAGGGGAACAGGGATGAAGTTTGTACGAGTTACCTATATTCGTTAGGCCAATTAAGCTTTTTTATTTCTACAAAGGTTAGTTTAAGTACCAGGAAGGATCATCATCATCATCATCATACCCGAAACCGCCCTTTCAGAGAGGAAACCAGGCATTTAAGAGTTTGTATAAGGAATCAGTATCCGTCGAACTGACGTAGCTTTCATTTGGTTTTAACCAACGAATTAGGGAAATAAGTTTTAACACAATTTGAGTCCTGGGACAGAGCATAGGATAGTTTTTATTTCCCTGAAATCTTTGTAGTATCTCCAAAACATTGTAAAGGCCGCGGCAGTGGCCGGCGAAGCACCAGAAGCTACTAGAATATTTTAAGATAGAAATATCATAAATAGGATCACAAGTTGTAAAAGACTAAATTCATGTTAAGATGCGAATTTAATGTTCGTGATCATTTTCTAAATCTAGCAATGGTATTATATTAAATCTGTAGATTTGTCATTGAAATATTTATTGCGTAAGTCTTATTACTTCATTTTATTTTTTTATTCATAATGGCACCCGAAGCGAAGCGAAGCGAGGACGGGCCGCTAGTCATATCATATAATATTATTATATTATTATTACCGGATTATGGTGTTTAGGAAATCTTCTTCCGATTCGGACGATTCGACTCCGGCAAGAGTGCGAAGTTTCATGACATTTCATATAAAGAATTTAAAATTCGATTCCTTCGGCGTGGTCGACGCGGATAGCAGATATGCTCACACCATTATGCGCTGCAGTTTACGTTGTTTCTACGAACATATTTTATTCGTAGTGTTGTTTTGTATAAAATATACACAAGTTTAACGTATAAGAAATCCGCCTGCGTATATTTTATATAAACCAAACCAGTTCCTGCTCTAGTGCGCGTTATATAAAACGATTGAAAGTCTAACAGTAGCTTACTTCCATGCAGTTTTTACACTAAACTTTGATGCGCTAAACTAAATCTTCATGCTCATTAATTATAGCAAATATCAATGACGCCAACAATACCCACCCAGTAATACCATAGCTGTCGTACAGTCTCTTCAGCGCCATGCCTATGGTCACTATTAGAGCCATCTTACTGGCCATGAAAGCCTTCAGAGTGAGGACGGTGACGAGCGCGAACGCGAATATCACGACGCCTGCTGACTTCATTCCGAACATGAGAGGTATCAGCGCTTGGATTACCTTCTTCTTTTGACGGCGTCTTCTTCCTGAAATTACAAAAAAAATGTTGTGAATTTTAATATAATATGGATTTTTTTTGTAGTTTCATTTTTGTCTGTTTGTACGACTGGGCAAAACCCTCCACTCTCTCCATTCCTCTCAATCAATATAATAATAATGATTGGGGGTTAAAACTCACAGGCTACCCTACCGCCTAAGGTGTCAGAGAGAAATCACAATTTATACAAACGTATATGTTGCAGTTTCAGAGAAGAAATAAAGAGAGATTACTGCAAGGCCTGCAACATGACCTAACGACTGCCTCCTACATCCTTTCCATCCGTTTCATCCTATCTTATAGGAAACAGCCGGGCCACTGTTTTACGTAGCTTCCAAAACACGGTTGCGTCCAGGCGAAAATATCAAGAGCCAGTAGCCCAGCTATTTCAAAAAACATCCAGTTCGTCTCACCGTCTGTGATTAGGCCTGCATCGACTTTTGACTTTCTGTTGTGCCCATATAGGGTGGAAGCTTGAGTCGAAAAAATAGATTCCGATAAATTGAAAACCTTTTCTCCTATTTCGAAGTAAGGTAAATATCCCTCTCTACAGTAATTCCAGACTTTTTGCAGCGCTGTCCTTAATGTAATGAATTGTTAAAGTATTTCGCTGTAAAAGTCTGTAAAACTAAGATAGTTAAAGCTTGATTATAGTAACTAATCAACTTTATAGCGATCTTATGAGATGTAGCGAGGAGAGATAAACTTCAGTCTCAAGGAAATTTAACCCTACGAGGGTGATGTGAGAATTTGTTACATTAAGTCGCAAGTTGGGTATGATAATATTATGAGCTTTTTAAAGAGTTTTTTTAATATTTGGGCTTCAACCAAAAATAACTTTATTTCTGGGTTTATTTCTGAGTCTTCGTATATATCTAAATATTTAAAACGGATGTGTGACTGTTTGAATGACTGATACAATCCACGTTGTTACAGTCCACACCGCTGAACAGATTGGATTGAAATTTGGAGCACCGGTTTTATAACGTAAACTTTTTTATCCCAGGAAATGCGTTACGCATCATCACCCCACCCCAGGGGGCGCGGGGTGGTATGTGGAACTCCCCCGCCGAAGATGGCGGGAATACCCGCTAAAAACCTGGGGGTGTTCCTGTGGGATGCCATAATCCCCGGGGCAGCGGTTACGCCGAAGCACTCATCCGCGGACCACTGCTATGAAGTAAACCTCCGCTAACACAAGGAACCGGTTATTGCAATAATCTTCGAAACAATTCAGTCAAGACACAAGGGTTTCAAATCTTTTCTGTTTATTATGATACCTACCAAACTGCGCTCGTCACGTACTTTGATAATTTGAAACCAGTAAATGTTAACCATGCAGGGTTCAAGTTTTTTAGCGCACTTATTAATCAGACTAAGTAGGGTATAAAATACCGCACCTCATCGATTCCGGGTTAACATTTATCGACGTATAAAACTCCAGGAAACATCAGCAAAATGAATTGTATGCAGTTTCCAGTGTGCGAATAAAAACGTATGTCTTTTTTAGTAGTTGGGAAGCGGAGCGTAAACACTCTAGGAAGTGGATGCCTCAGTTCAATTTTACAAGCTAAAGTGAACCTTACGTCAAGGAAATAGAGGTGAGTGTAGAAAAAAGTAGCGGTAAATAAAGTTGGCGAGTTCGTTAGCGTCGCTTGAACAGCGATGAGTGTCAAATCGAATCGTGTCCGGTTAAGAAGAAAGTTGATAACAGATAAGTGATGTATTGAATCTTCACGCTTGATCGGGATCATTTGAAAAGCATGTTTTTCTCGCAACGTTTGAATTTTCTTGTAAAAAATGGTCCTTTTACATATTAATTGTTGCAATAATAACAGTTGCTGCAACCAGTGTTTACCAGTCTTCATTAAAGTAGGAACAGTTCACAATTCGTCGAACGAATCAAAATGCCTGATATTAAGCATCATTAAACTCAGTCTGTGCCTGTCATTCGACAGGCACACCAGACCACTCTGAATAGAGATATTGATTGTTGAATATTGCCATGCCCAGTAATTTCGCTGGTAACTTTACCCTTCAGTTCGAAACACAGTGGTGTTGGTAATAATTTCACCGGGGTAGACTTTCTTTGCAGGAGCGTCGTCTAGGTACCCACCTAGACTACCTGGGGTCTACCTGGGGTACCTGGGGTCTAGGGACCCCAACAGTGCCAGTTATTCTACCGCCTGAGCAGTAATGTGCAAACATAACTGTGCTTCAGTAGGAGGGCACTGTAACTTGTGCAATTACTGGGCTATAGAGTCTTAACATCTTATGACTCTTGAGTAAGAGTCGTTGGTGCAGTGCACCTAAAATGTCACATTATTGTAATATACTAGGTAGCATTGGACTGGTTATGGGCAGCGTTATCTCTTAACATCAAGAGCGTCCTGTATCTCCTTACTTCTTCGCATAAAACAAGTGAAATTTAAAAAAAACTTTTTAAAAACAAGCTTTTATAATTATTACCATCTAGCACCATAAAGTACTCGTCAAGACAAATCAAATGAGCCCAAACTCGATGGGGTTACGTCGTTTAATAACGGATTTCCTATGGCCACCTTCCAGCTCCATCATCAGATCAGCTCGATGTCATAATAATATTGCATTGTCATCTGATTTATACATGCATGCAAAATTTCAGCTCAATCGGATATCGGGAAGTGGGCCAAATTAAACTTGCAAGATTTGATTACAGACAGACAGACAACAGACAGGTGAAAGTAATATAAAGCTTGTAATAAAAGTTGAAACTGACCTAAACAGATTGAAATACGAGTATCTGTCCTCTCACTAAAAAGGTGTCTGGAAGAGATCACAATTAGGGATAAGATTGGCAATTTTACACCCGTTAATATTATAAATTGCATAAATTCCTAGTTCTTGTATTGTGGTACTTCAATAAAGAGTACCAAGTAATGGAGATCGTTAAAACATTTATGATGAACTAGCTGGCCTGATATATTTCCGACCCGACGATTATGTGCACTTTTATTATAAACCTTGACAATTTCATAAAATTAGAGTTTATTGCGTCATCGAGCGTAACGTCTTTGTCTAGTCACCTATATAGGCAACTAAAGTTTTAGAATAAGTGAATTTTGAATCACTACCGCTTGGCCGAGTCGCCACGCAGTCTTTGTGACCGTATTCCGGCATGATGTCCAGTAAAACCATTTATCCCACCTTCTAGGTATAGTCTACTACCATCTACGGCCGCATCGTCGCTTATGATCGTCGTCAAATGCTAACCTATAACGAATATAAAAAAAGTATAAAATACCGGGGGTAGACTTCCTTTGCAGGAGGTCGTCTAGGTGGGTACCCCAACAGTGCCAGTTATTCTACCGCCTGAGCAGTGATGTGCAAACATTACTGTGCTCCGGTAGGAGGGCACTGTAGCTAGCGAAATTACTGGGCTAAAGAGTCTTAACATCTTATGACTCTTGAGTAAGAAGCGTTGGTGCAGTGCTCCTAGAATTTCACATCATTGTGAAATCCTAGGTTACACTGTACTGATTATGGGCAGCCGTTATCTCTTAACATCAGGAGAGCGTCTTGCTCGTCTTCTACTTCATCACATAAAAAAAAAAAAAAAAAAAAAAAAAACAAAATCGACTTCCGCGTCTGTCTGTCGCTATGTATACTTATATCTTAAAAACTACGCAACGTATTTTGATGCAATTTTCATTAATAGATAGAACAATTCAAGAGGAAGGTTTATATGTATAATACATGTATAATAAAGTAGAAAAACAATGATAATTTTCTATTAAACGATGAAGTGCGCACGGGTCCACTAGTAAAATATATTAATTTAACACTAAATGTGTTTAAATATAAATTGACGCAATGATTGGCGGAGAAATGTTTTTATAGCACAAATGAATTTTTTTAATACAAAATATAAATAGTCATGCATACTCCATACAATGTAACTAAAGGCATTATTCTTAGCTATAAGTCATTATTGTATTATTCATACGTCTGGAAAAGACAGGTTTCGGCAGAACAATGCATTACATTAAGATCTGATATTATGTACCTGAAATCTATGAATAAACAAATTCTTATTCTTATTCCTAAAGAAATAGACTAGACTTCCTTTGCAGGAGGTCGTCTAGGTGGGTACCCCAACAGTGCCAGTTATTCTACCGCCTGAGCAGTGATGTGCAAACATTACTGTGCTCCGGTAGGAGGGCACTGTAGCTAGTGAAATTACTGGGCTAAAGAGTCTTAACATCTTATGACTCTTGAGTAAGAAGCGTTGGTGCAGTGCTCCTAGAATTTCACATCATTGTGAAATCCTAAGTAGCACTGTACTGATTATGGGCAGCCGTTATCTCTTAACATCAGGAGAGCGTCTTGCTCGTCTTCTACTTCACCACATAAAAATTTACGGACGTCAAGTGAGTCGTTAAAAGTGGATAAACTCCAGGAAAGTCCCCTGACATAGCCACATCGTTTGAAGACTGACAGAGTATATTATCTCCGGAAATAAATGTTTTGACCATGTTAAGATTATATAAGAAACTGTTAATAGATTCACAATTTAAAATAAATTTTACGAACAAAAAAATTAAAATCAGATGTTTATCAATTAGCGGTCTTATCGCTCAATATACATTATTTGAGCTAATAATTTATCTGAGGAGGATGCTCAAGACCGCTGAAATGGAAGAAAGAGATATAGCTGGAAAGCAAATTCTAGCAGTTGTCGGGAAAATCAGTATAAACAAATAAGATTTTTTGAACATAAAAAAAAAAAAAGATGTGCGTCAATAATAAGTAATGGTCAAAATCCGGATATTTTAGAGATGTGCGAAGACAAACATACGTTTCTGAAGTTATATATATATATATAATTCGCACAGATGGCAAAATTCTTGGTAGACCGGAATATCCCATAGATTTTCTTTTATAGGATTAACGCGTACCAACCCAATATTAAGGGGAACAGAATTTCCGCATGAGAAATACAATTTGTAGCTGTCAAGCTATAACGAAAAAATAATACTGGACTGAGCATACCGGATTAATAAAGGAAAAGAAGCACTCACAGTGTGCCAATTCTTCTTCTTTTCGAGTCGAAATGGCTTTATATTTTTTTTTTCTATAGCTGCTTGGACCAGTAGGTAGACAGAGCTATAGCTCTGTCATTGGCCTCGAAGAGATCCTGCTTCGTACATATGACAGGGCAGCTGGGATATTGGAGAAGGTGGTCCATCGATTGGATAGCTCCACAGTCGCACTTATCGTTTGCAGAGAAACCCCACCTTACCCGGTTTTCTTGTGACCTTCCAACACCAGCGCGGAGTCTATTTAAAGATTTCCAGATTGGCCAGGGAAGATCACTGCCGGATGGAAGTTTCTCTGCTGAAGAGATGTAGGTTGATGGAGGTGGGTAGTTCTATTTCCACCGCTCTAGCCTAGCTTTTGGGGCTGCTTTCTCATTCAGGCTGGCCTGCCTGAGGAAACTGTGGCGGCTTTTTAAACGTGGCGGCGGTGGAGTGTGCCAATTATAAGCACTATTCTATATATAATATAAGCAAGTAACATAATGTTCATCATTATAAATATTCATTCAATATAATGTAGGATCCCTTGTATAGAGGTGTAGGGCAGAGGGATGACCTAAGAAAGCTGGAAAAGACAGGATAAGGAGAAGCAAATACCAGGCTCTGTGCCAATGGGGCAGACAATGGCGCGTATGAAGAAAGGCATACTCGTATAGCCACTAGACGAATAGGCACAGGCTGATGTCGAAGTGTTTGTTTACAGGCACAAAAATGGATCGGCTAACTATAGGTGCCTCATTTCAATTTAATGATACTCCTTCTAGTATTTTGTATTTTGTAAAGGGAAGATTTTTTTTGCAAAGGCAGAATGGCTAGAGGAAAAACTACATAGCATTATATCTAATGAAATACACAATATTGCTTTTACTCGTGATTTTTGTTCGAATCGCGATATTTTTCATTGATTTAATGCCAATTTGTGCTAATAATATCCGGTGAAGTAACTTAATAATGGAATTAAGATATTCACTCCAGGAGAACAGATTAAGCTCCTTACTGTGTCAGAGTTAATATACAATAATTATATTATTATACATTGTGTACCAAACGTATCTTATCCTGCAGTTTCAGGTCGCCAAGATAAACGTCTAAAAAAAAGTCCACAACATAACCAAACGACAGTCTCCTAAGTAATATCTTATGGAAAACAGCTGAACCCACAATTTTTCGTGGCTTTTAAAAAATGATAGTGTCATGGCAAAAAATAAACCATTCACACATTATAAATTTTGCCACTAATTGAACTAGCTTGCTCGTGGCTTTGCCCGCGTCACAAAATCCCTTCTTAGCGGAGGTCCAGGTCAAAAAATCTATCTGTATTCCAAATATGAACCCAATCTGGACAGTGGTTTCAGCTGTGCGTTGATAGATCAGTCAGTCACTCTTTCCATTTATATATTTACTATTTACTAGCTTATGCTCGCGGCTTTGCCCGCAAGGCAAAATCCTTTCTTAGCGAGGATCTATGTCATAAAAACTATCTGTGTTCTGAATTTCAACCCAATCAGTCCAGCGGTCTAGGTTGTGCGTTGATAGATCAGTCAGTCACTCTTTCCTATTATGTATTTATATATAGATATAGATAACCTAGGTCATCCAGATTATAAGCCGGATGTACGACTGGGCTATGGGCGCTACGTGTTTAGTTTTGTTTCCTAGTTCTTTTGGTAAATGAAGTAGGAGATTCTCACTAATCCCTGTCCAACTTTTTGTTAAGCCGACATAAAATGTACAAGCGAATGG
This sequence comes from Hemithea aestivaria, assembly GCA_947507615.1. Lineage (NCBI taxonomy): Eukaryota > Metazoa > Arthropoda > Insecta > Lepidoptera > Geometridae > Hemithea > Hemithea aestivaria. The sequence continues at coordinate 9,109,517 of OX382345.1, read as the reverse complement.
ATGTGTTTGTGTATACAGATGTTTGTTTTCCTTTTTCGCCAAAACTAGGTAGCTATCGATATATTTCTTTAAAACTTGGTAGATCAAAGTCGTACATTTTGAATATATTATCGATTCATTTGTAGAACCCTTTAGATTAGCGATTTCAAATTGAATAGGCAACAATTTTGACCTAATTTTTCACCCTGAAATACACATAATGTAAATAAAATTAGAACAAAAATAATGCAAGTAAATTTTTAAATTGCTCTTCGGAAAAGTAGGGATTTTTAGATACAACTTTGTTAAACGGATTCGTCGATTATAATATGTTCCAGTTATCAGTGCGTAAAATTAATGCCATCTCCTGGTGTATATCCGCCCCTATCTAAAAAAAACTGAAATTCAGTGTACCTAATAGTTTGATTTAATTGTGTTGAAAAAATTGCGAAGGGAAAGGTGGAGAGCACAAGAACTAAGGAGTAAATCACCAATGAGGTGGACCGACCAAATAAAAGCCGCAGTCGCTGCCCCCTGCATGAGTGCTCCCGGCTGACAAGCAATAGGGAAAAATAGCGATACATAGTGAGGTGAGCAACATCTGCCCATACCGTAGACGACTGGTCATGACGGCTACGACCATTCTGCCAAGAACGAAGCGATTAAGAAGAGAATAATTTGAACCGCACCTAACAATAGCATTTTTTTTTACAAAGAAACAAGAAGACGAGCAAGACGCTCTACTGATGGTAAGAGATAACGCTGACCACAATTAGTACAGTGCTACCGAGCGCACTGCGCCAACGCTTCTTACTTGAGAGTCATAAGATGTTAAGACTCTTCAGCCTAGTAATTTCCATATAATTGCATGTCATAAATCTCCGAAAATCAAAAAACACAATTCATAATTCAACCTCATCTAAAATTTATAGCAACAATAACGACGACATAAAAGATCAGCCAATAAAAGTGAAACAAAGTTATCGAGTAGTCCTACAAATTTTTACAACACTATCAACTAGTAAACCGATAAAATCGAAAAACTTGTTTACCGTGAATAATTTATGGTGTGATTGAGTCAACAACTTGATGTTATAGATGTTTATTTAAGTTAGCCATTTACTGATGTGCCTGGCGTTCTGCCTCTTCTATCCTTTGACGTACATATCTATAAGATACGAGTATACAAAATATATTATTATTATCCGAAAGCTGCTGTACGTACATGTACATCATTAAATCATTGTCGATAAACGAACGATAGCAACTGTCATTCCAGTACATTTTTAGGCACAAGCGCATCACTCTTAGACTCCGGCTCTTAGACTCTAAACTTCAGACATTTTTCAATAGGTAATCAATGAAACTATTATTATTTTCAGGCTGGTTTGTCCAACTGTTGGGTTAAGGCCTCCCTTGCCTCTTTCCACTCTTTTCTGTCAAGGGCTATGGTTGTCCAGCTATTGCAGTATGAAATAAAATTACATATCGTTAAAAAATATCATGTTATTCAGTTTAAAAAAGAAGTGTGATTAAAGAAAAAGAATGGCTGCTCATTTCCTAATTTATAAACGTTTTCGTGTAAACTAATTGTAATATCATCGAGGTATTTTTGTCCATTAGATAATGATGATTTTTTGTCCAATAATAATTTAGCAGCCATCCGGAAAGGTCATTAGTGTAATTATCACGTAGTTACTAAGTTTATTACTCGACGATTGTGCAGCAGTTTCCTCTATCATTAATTACTGAAATCAACAAGTTATTGATATTATTACGCGCGTTGAGTCGACTTAATTGATTGTTGAGAATGTTTGTAAAGAAACTATATTATGATTTGAAATTTAAATAGTTCATGCTATAAAAACCTGGAAAGCGCCCCTCAAACCAGAAATAATGTGATTAGTAAAAAAATCGTCGCGTTAACGAAAGGTTTACCTATATTTTCAAGATAGAGATTTAAACCTCTTTAAAACATTTTTAAAAAAATAAGAAGATTTCCCAAAAGACTTTTTTAATAATTTATGTCATTACAATGTCATGGCTTTTATTTACTTTCACCTGTCTGTATTATCTGTCTGTTTGTCTGTCTGTCTGTAATCAAATCTTGGAAGTTTAATTTGATCCACTTCCCGATTTCTGACTGGGCTGAAATTTGGCATGCATGTATAAATCGGATGACAATTCAATATTATTAGCTGATCTGATGAAGGAGCAGGAAGGTGATCATAAGAATTTCGTAATTAAGCTACGCAACCCCAACGAATTTGGGCTCATTTGATTCGTCTTGGCGAGTACTTTGGTGCTAGATAATAATAATAAAACCTTGTATTTAGAAAGTTTTTGTTAAATTTCACAAGTTTTAATTGTTCAACTTGACTGTTTCTAAAATCACCAATTCCTTTCTCATATCAGTAACATGAAAATTGAGACCTAAATCTAAGAGAAAATAGTCTGAAATAAACAAAGTAGTAGTTTATCATAATAAATGTTAATAGGAACCAGTCATTTTACGCCTTAAATAGATTTATGGTTGTATTGATAAGACGGGATAAAATACTCTGAGAAAATGGGCAAAAAATAAAGCGAATTATTTGGCACACTCACTTTTTTATCTTCCTGTACACTTGTATGACTGAAGTTTAATAAATTTCCTATGTTCATGTGATAAGACCGCCGATTACCTCTTTAAAAGATGTCTTGTACATTTCAGCTGGTGCCCCTCAAACACACAATAAATTATGTAACCAAGATAAATTGTAAACACATATTTTATATTTAAAAAATGCAATCCTTATGAGTTTCTTGCTCATTCTCATCGATGTGCTTTGCGAACGGGCGGCAGAGTATTAAATAAATAGAAAAAAAATACAATTAACCTGCTGAAAAGTGCTCCAATGTAGCCTATTGTTGTGAATTTTGAGTTTGAGTTCTTATTATTTTAGTATGTATTTCAAAAATATTTATTCGTTTTTTTTAATCTTATATTTTGTGGGACTTTTACCCTTAAAGTCATATTATTTCGTTCATAATGGTTCTAGGTTGTCTGTAAGAGATTGCTCTATGCAATAAGACCGCCAATTGTATACCTTATATGTACATATGTATTGTCTACTATTAAATTTCTTATAACCAGGTTTGCAATCAAGTGTTATTGTATTGTATTATTATATTTTCTTATTAGTCAAATAACTATAAATTTAATTATTCATCGTCCAATTTTTCTATAACAAAACTTCCTTGACCAAGACTTACTTAATTTTGATGTAAAAATAGAAACAGAATATGTAAAGACAAATGCCACCAAAAACATAACTTGTAAAAAATACCAAGTCTCGCAACTGCAGTTCTTCTACCGTAAAAAGTTGTGAGATCCATGTACTACCAAGTCGGTTAAATCTTTTATGTTTTAAATCAATAGATCGACTTGGCCATCGCATGAAAACACAACAATGTATCTTTAAAGTAATATACCGACATAATAATGCGATTGCCAAGTCAATCTATTAATTTAAAACACAAAAGATTTAACCGACTTGGTAGTACATGGATCTCACAACTTTTTACGGTAGAAGAACTGCAGTTGCGAGACTTGGTATTTTTTACAAGTTATGTTTTTGGTGGCATCTGACTACTTTTTGTTTTTTTTTATTCGTTATAGGTTAGCCTTTGCCCACGATATCGCCTGATCTTAAGTGACGACGCCCGTAGATGGGAGCAGACTAAACCTAGAAGGCGGGATAATCCCTCCCTGGCTTTATACATTATTACGGCATATATATTATGGCATTATTATTGGGATTTATGCAATTTTTACCGTTGACTGCAAATGTAACTTTGTAATCCTATACATTTATACGGGATTACAAAGTTATTTATGCAGTTGATGTATCTCGAAAACTAGACCGAAATTGCATGTTTTTTTAGTTTTCCTATGGTTTATACAATAAACTCTAAGTATCTACCAAGTTTGAACCTTCTATGTTTGCTAGAAGTGCCTTAGACTTTTGATGATCGGTCAGTGAGTGAGTGAGTGACAAAATTACAAAACTTTGACTAGTTATAATTTTTAAACGACTAGTTAAAATTGAATGAAATTTGGAATAAATCGTGTTTATACAATGCATACTCGATTGTTAAAAATTGAAGCTTCTAGTTTTTTCCACAACGAAGTTATAGGGGGTCGAAAATGGTCTGAACTGCTTCCAGAAAAGGATGGTACGGCCGTGCCGCTTTTTTTGCTCGACTTGGCGGGGGCACTGCCGTGCCCCCAGATCAAACTCGATGGGGGTAGATCGTTTCATTACAAAGATCCTGTAGCCACGTTCTAGTTCCATCATTAGTTCGAATTTCATGACATTTAATTGAATAGGTCCTTATTATATATCACTAGGTTACCGCCTGAGCAGTGATGTCCAAACATTGCTGTGCTTCGGTAGGAGGCACTAAAATTACTGGGCTGAAGAGTCTTAACATCTTATGACTCTCAAGTAAGAAGCGTTGGCGCAGTGCACTGGGTAGCACTGTACTAATTATGGGTAGCGTTATCTATTACCATCAGGAGAGCATCTTGCTCGTCTTCTTGCTTCGTTGTATAAAAAAAAACTTATGCTTGAGGCTTTGCCCATCTAAATAAAATCTTTCTCCGATGTCTCATATCATAATACCTGTATGTGTATCTAATTTCAATATTATGTAATTTAGCGGTTTTACCCGCTGTACAGTAGCCTATGTGTTATCCAGTGTGTATTCCAGGGTCTAAGCTATCTCTATACCAAATTTCAGCTCAATTGGCCCACCCGTTCAGGCGTGAAAGAGTAACAAACATTCATCCAGACATCCATTCTTACAAACTTTCACGTTTATAATATTAGTAAGATGTTTAGCGGCTTGCGCTGTCCGTCGATAGATATCAGTCAGTCAATCAGTCACTTTTAAGCAATCGTTTTATGAATTCGAATTCATAAAAAAATACATGTAAGTGAACAAATTTAATTCCTAAAATACTACCAAAACTCTGAACATTTAAAACACGAGTAAAAAAGCTTGCGAACATGTTAATTTTCATACCTAAATGTAGAGCCGGATTTATTTTTGTTTCAAACTCAAATATATTACGCGTGTGCTAAAACATTGTGTGGAATTCTCGTAATTGTCCTCGCTACAATATAAACTTTATTGTCTTTTATCAAAGACCATACACTAAATAGACCTGAGGGGTGATTTAGGTTTTAATTTATATCGTAAAAGCGAGTCAATCAAAAATAAATCCTTGTAAAACCCTACCATTCATTAAAAAACCTCATTAAGGTACCTCCGAAGAGGTGTTTTTCAAAGATTATGTACCCATAATAATCTCTCAAAGCTCAGAGAATCAGGAAACGATCAGAAAATCCACCAAGTAGCTGTTGTTACCGACAAGATAAGGAAACTGTAATGGAAATGGTCAGGACACAATAAGAGGAGATGAAAAGTGGAACAAAAAGATACTAACCTGGTTTCATTCATCAAAACATGAAAAGAAACAGGGGTAGGCAACCGAAGAGATGGGAAGACGAAATCTCTAAAATAGCGGGACGACTATGGATGAGAAAGGTACTGGACAGTGAGAAATGGAGGAGTTTGGAAGAGGCCTTTGCCACAAAAGGGCAAACAAACCAAATAATAAATATTTAAGCTTTATTGGTTTGAAATAAAAGCTTGGTTGTCTGGAAGAGATCGCTTTTAGCGATAAGACCGCCAATTGTAACACTTATTTCTGTGTAATGTTAGTTCTAAGCTATATTATTGTATTTGTGTGAACAATAAAGAGTTTTCTATTCTATTCTATTCTTATTGTATTGTATAATCTGTTTCTACCTATCATAATGTCGTTCTGCTACGATTTTTTCTCGTCTTACAAAATCAACCTATCGCGCGTTGGTGATTATCACCTAACCAAACACGTATAACGTAGGGCACTGTCTTTGGACGTTGTTAGTGACCACCATTGTTATGTAAAAACTTTATAAGCTTCTAAGTTTCGTTATTTTTACCAAACTCTACCACATAAAAATTGCTAAATTTATTACTAAAAATAAATAAATAAGCTCTTCAACCGTTAAGTTACTAACTCCAGCCATTCGCCTTCTTGACTTAGTCATATCATCTACTGCCATGGCATTACGAATTTATGGTCAAAAGCTAAATAAAAAAAACTGAAACCAAAAAACGTGAGCGTCGACCCCTTTAAAACAATCTGCCAGAAGGCAGTAATTTTAGGGTGAATCCTGAGAGACAAAATTTTACGTGTCTGGGGGAATAAACTACCCGTAACATAAAAATTCTACCCAAGGATTTTTTTTTTCTGTTAGTTTAAGGTTTAATCTACTTAATGCATGATAGATATAAGGTTAAATCTAGCTGCAAGTATCTGAAAAAAAATGTTAAAGCCCTGAAATTTGATTACCATGGGGTGTCCCTTACACTTTTTTGGAACAAAATATATTTTTTACACCAATTTATAAACGGAATTTTATTAATTGTTGTGATCTTAGCTGTAAAGGGTGAACTGTTGTATGATCAAAAAAATACGTGAAGACTGTACTCAGCGTAGTTTTAGAAAAAAACACAAATTTAGGTTTGTCCCCGGACAAAAAGTGATTCCCATGGCGCGCGACATAACTACCCACATTTCACAAACCACAAGACTTAGAAGTTTGTACTCACGCTGTTGGCTAACTTCAATTGCGCTCTAAACATCGTGAAGAGAGGTTGCTCCTCTCGTTGTTATAAACTGGATTTACGAAGGTGAGAAATTGATTACCGTGGTTTTGGTTCACTAGATCATTGATTACCATTTCCATGTTTAAAAATATTTTTTTATCCATTACGGTTTTTTGACTAGGGTGTGCAGTTAGGAAAAGGGTATTGTTTATCATATATTTTATTATTATTGGTCTATAATTATAGTATTTAAAAATATTGACAAAAAACTATACAATTTTGATTTCCATGGTACTGATTCTCGTGGCGTTTTACCACGGTGATCAATTTTCCCCTGAGTTTTCTTGCGCATTCTTTCACTTTTTACCCAACTACAGCGAAGCCGCAGGTATGGAAGTGATTTTGAGAGTTTATATTTGTTTATTTCATTATTTCAGATGTTTTTTTTTTATATTGTATACATCAGATTTTTTTTTATATTGTACTATAGTAGACAGCCGCTCTGGCTTATGCGGCACCATTATATCCCCACATTAAAATAAGTCGCTCAGCGAGCTATGAGGAGGGCTATACTCGGGGTTTCTCTACGTGATCGAATCGGGAATGAGGAGATCCGAAGATGAACCAAAGTCACTGACATATCTCCGCGGATCAGGAAGCTGAAGTGGCTGATGGGGTCCAAAAGTTCTCAAGTGGCTACCACGGCGAGCAAACAACAAAAAAAGTTTTTTTATATATGGAGGTCTAAAGATGAGGTTTATGTTCAGCAGTAGACGACTTATGGCTGAGATGATGTATGATGAAAAAATAAAACTAAACTATGGGCTGACTACAACTTCAGTCCAGATTAACCTAACTAATGATAAATGTACAATCTGATGACAGCTTCTGGAGTGAATACTGTCAGTGACTGTGATTGAGAACTTAATTTTATGTTCTAGGACTATTTATTCAATATTTTTACATTTTTTAAGACAGCAATATGTTGATTTTATTTAGTTTACATAATTATTATATAGAAAGCCAATATAGACCATTTTATACTTTATTTTTGGTGTGTATTTGTTTGGATCACCGTTTTTAATATTTCTATTTTATATGATTAGTATGTAGAGGTCAATATTTAAATAATAACATAGAATTCAAACAAAATAGTTTTAATTTTGATTCCCATGCCACACTTTATTGATTCCCGTGGCATAAAAAATTTAAATTTAAATATCTTCTGAACAAAACAAGTTATATTGATGCCTATTTGATGGATGTGCTTATAATTATGTGAAATTTGATGTTTTACATGTAAAATTCAATAATACTTTAATTTAAAATCTGCCACGGAAATCACTTAAATACGCCCGATCTCAGGATTTACCCTTTAACGCGTTGTGTATTTGAGTACAAAATTGCTGTTATCTCTCAAATTGTCCCTGAACTGAGTACAGCCATTTTGTATGACGGTGAGTTACTCGCGATATATTTTACAGGAAATGTCGTGTCGCGATGAAAATTAGTTATCACCTGATGCTACACGATTTCATGAAGTAGGAAGTCATTAAAATTATAACATTCTGGCATGATTATAATATATTATTAGGAACGGCGAAGTTATGGAACTCGCTACCACTCTCAGTATTTCCCGAATGCTATAACGTGGGTTTGTTCAAATCAAGAGTGAATAGGTTCTTACTGAACAAGCGTGCTACAACTTCGACTGCATCGTCACTTACCAACAGGTAAGATTGCGGTCAAACGCTTGTCTAGTCTGCTATATAAAAAGATAATAAAAAAATGATGTTCAGTGAAGCTAGGGATTTATCCCGCCTTCTAGGTTTAGTCTGCTGCCATTTATGGCCTCATCATCGCTTAACATCGCGAGATTTATTTATGGTTCACACACAATTTTTACATCAAACTTATCTAATAAATGTACGTACGTAATGATTATAACTAAGTGCTAAATAAAAAACTATTTGGCGGACACCGCATGCTCGTATGGTAATTTGTACTTAATAAACCAATAAGTATTTGAGTTACAATAAAGTTTCATGCAAGGATCATACAAATCGTGGTCAAAGCCTGATAGAAGTAAGTCGATGCTAAGAATAAGTATCTGCGATAACTCAACACAGGCTCGCCAGTGAAACGCGAAAATCTTGACGCATAGTCACGACCACGCGACGATTCATCAACCCAATGTGGAGTTAGCCTTCTGCGTGTAATTTTTTCAATCATTACAATCATTAAGCGAAAGTGTAGAAACGAATTCTCGGTATCAAGATAATCTCAAAGAAAGCTTCGACCAGTGAAGCGAGAAATATTATCAGATGTGTGACATGCCATAGATGAAACCTTTAACTAAGCAAGTGGAAAAATGCATCATTAACATCACGCAAAGTTAGAAATTAACTAGTTACTAATACTGATTAATGCTCAATTATGACATATCAATTATGTTACTTATCCATTACGATTCTGGTAATTATCACATTTTTGCATACTGATGATTCATTGCATTTACTGTTCAAAGAAGGGTTAACTAAACAAAGACATACAAAAACAGTGGACGCTATAAGTGAGCTTTGGAAAAATTGTTAGGTGTATGTAAGGAAAATTTTATATTCGTAAAAGCTGTAGCGTCCAGATAATTTCTATGAATTTGATACGAAGCAAGTCAAAACATCGCTCTAAAAATATTATATAGGCAAAGGTTTGTGAGTGTCAATGTTTGTTACTTCTTTACGACTAAATGGGCGGACCGATTGAGCTGAAATTTGGTATAGAGATAGCTAAGACCCTGGAATAACACATAGGCTACAGCACAGCGGGTAAAACGCTGGGCGCAGCTAGTAAAATACTAAAGGCAGGATTGCGCGGAAAAGCGGGATGAAATTTTTGTAATAGGTATTCGAATTCGCTTGTATGTAATGTCATAATATAGGTAATGGCGGACGCGGGCCGGTACAAAATTCGCGCAAAAAGATCGCAATTTTTTGCGATCAGCATTATATGAAAAATCATCAAGTTAGTTTTGAAATAACGACTCAGACATTTCCCTTAAAACATTTTAAAACAAATCATGCAGTATAATATTGTTTTTTTTTTAAATATTGTCGTACTTATTCCCCAGACATTGCTAGGGCCCAGGGGCATTAACTTGCCCTTCGATGTCCAGTAGACCAAACCAATGTTAAAAAGACATCGATATAAAAAGGCTTCAAATAAGCTTATGTCAATAGATACTAAAACTATATTAAAAGCTTTAACCTTTTAGTATTTACATTCTAGTTCGAATTTGTCTTATATTGTATAAAAAATATTTCAAATAGATATGGAGGTGTTGTGGAAAATTTATCCAGTAAAATACACTTAAATCAATTATATTATTAAATGTTCGCTTACATGTATATTAGTATTCTTCTGATCTGTTATGTATATAAATGAAAATTTACCCCTTTTTGACAAATCGGTGGCCCTTATATTTTCCATCATTATGAAATTGAATACAATTTATTTGCGCCAACGCCAATAACAAAGCGAAAAAAACATCATAAACTTAACTGCAAATTTACATAGAGGCAGTTTAACGCTAAAGGGATGAGGGATGTTTGATGCAATCTGTGAAATTACAATTCTTTTATGAAGTTAAAATCTAAGTGGCAAAATTAATTTTGCACGCTTTGTCATAAAATGTGACATAGTTGACATCGTTTTGCTAACTTCCACTGTCAAATTTTAACAAAAATTCAAATTCTTACGATACAAGTACAAAATCAAATGAAACTTCCATTTTTTTTTTAATTTAGCATCTAATGGTCGCCTCAAAGTAGCGTTTTTGAAAATATAAATGTGTTTTATAGGTTATTTTTTTGCTTACGTTGTGCTGCGTCGTCGTCTCTTTTTTGTGCAGAATTTAGGCCCTTATTGTTTTTTTTTTTATGACATTCCGTCCAGTATATTTCTTACATGGTAATCACATAAACGATTGTAGACAGTAAATAATAAAGAGCTCTTTCAGAACACTTTCCAAAACCTCAGAGTGATTTATCTTCAGAGAACTCGGGATATTTCTGACGTTCTTACATTTGTACGGATAAGTGAAGTATTACTTTCTCTGAGTGAGGTGAAGTGGTTCCATTGCTTTTGATTTGGAAATATTGCCAAGTTTCCGGGGCGTACTGTGGATATAAGTGGTTTTCTGTGCTTCTTGAAATTTTACCAAGTTCCCAGTTTTTCTATATCTAAATGTAATGAACATAATATGTTTCCGACAAATTTAATGGAGACTATGACGTATTCATCGAACCAATATATATTTTCGTACATCTCTCCTCAATATGTTCCATTCTCAACACACATTCGCACTCCTAGATGAATAAACAGAATAAATCTTTTTTTTTTAATTATTAAAGCTTAAGGTACAGAATCATCGGTCTTATCGCATTGAACAATGTCTTACAGACAACCTGGTTGTAAACATATAAACCTTCCTCTTGAATAACTCTATCTATAAAAAAACAAAATCAGTTGCATAGTTATATAAGGAACTAAGCATTCATGGGAAAATATAGTTTTACTATGTAGAGAAATTATCGAAGTTGCATTTGTCATCATACCACTAAACTTGGTTACCTGGAAGAGATCGCTATTAACGATTAGACCGCCAATTGTAACACTTCTCTCTGTTTAATCTTAGTTCTAAGCTTATATTATTGTTTTTGTGTGTTCATTAAAGAGTTTTCTGCTCTATTCTAAACTTAACTATTAAAGTAAAAGAGTACTTACTTATCCCCCTTTTAGGTGTGGGTGGCTCATCCCCTTTCTCATCTTCAACCTTACTGCTGGTCTTCTTTGGACTCGGATCAGGTTCCTCTGAAAAATATTTAGTGATATATTTAATTTTATGAATAAATGCTTTACAATATCAAACGACTTTAAAGCGAAGATAGATTCTGAATTCTTTGAAATCTCTCTTTTTTTTTGGTATTGGTCAATTACTCAAAGACAGCTGAACTGAAGAAAATCTCTTTTTTTATTTTGAGTAGTATACTTCCTATGTAAGGTCCAATTTAAATTTTATTAAAATCGGTAGAGCAGTTTTCAAGTTACGAATTAAAACGTGTGTTCAATCGTATCAAATCCTACTAATATTTTATATACGAAAGTATGGGTGTGTGTTTGAGTGTATGTTACTTCTTCGCCCCTAAACGACTGAGCCGATGAATTTAAAATTTGGTACGTAGATAGTTGGAGGAGAAAGACAAACAACCAAGTTGAGTGTCCAGCAGTAGACGAACGTAGGCTGATGATAATGATGATGTAAATAGCTTGGACTTTGGAATAACAATAATAATAAAATAATGCCATGTTCCAACTAGGTCAGTGAAACCAGGGTTGGATATATCCCACCTTCTAGGTTAAGGTGGCTACCATCAACGGTTGCATCATCGCTTGAGATCAGACGAGATCATGATACGACGATGAGATTAGATAACATTTTATTTTACCCATATTTTTATTTATTTTGCTTTCAACAATCCCTAAACACATTTCTCTACATTTTTTGTATAAAAACAATATGACTGCAGACGACGACATTATATCAAAATGTCGCAAAGTAAATGCGCAGAATGAGCGAGTTAACGCGGAAAAATACAACAATTTTCATAAGAATATGAAAAACAACCGCTCGCTTCTAATCTTAGAAACAAATTGCTCAACGTGACTGGAAAGGTAAGGGTTGCACATGGAGACAATTCCACGGAAAATTCAAGCTGTTTCTTTTTATTAAATACATTGTTTATAAGAAGTTCTTTTATACTTGTAATGGTGCTAGCACATCTATCCGCATCGGCCGCTCCGAAAGAATTTTTGTATTCGAAATCTTCTTCCGATTCGGACGATTCGACTTCGGTAAATGTGCGAGGTTTCATGACATTTCATATAAAGAATTCAAAATTCGATCCCTTCGGCGCGATCGATGCGGATAGATGTGCTTTCACCATCAAGGCTCTATACAGGGAACGAGGTAGGCATAGGAAGAGAGGCAACTCATTGCATTACAAAAATGTGTACCTACATTTTTGGCATAAACTAGGAAATATTGGGTAATCAACCATAGCACATTTCATAACAAAAATCTAAACATTTAGTATGTCCTAAAGCACACTACAGGCGCGTCGTACCGGGCCGCATTATTCGCTTGTAGTGAGCGTTAGTCTATTATAGAAATGTCACTACAGGCTATAGAGCCCACCGCTTTACAAGCGAGTGGTACTGTTAGGGTACCCACCAAGGCGACCTCCTGCAAACCAAGTCCCCCCTAGATTGTTCCCCCCCAAGCTTTGCCAATTTCCCAGGCCTCTATCACAAAGAGGATGAGAAAATGCACCTCAGTTACTCCACAGAACTCTCCCAAACTTCCATACTCCAGTATGGTAGGGTACGCGTAATGCGTTTGAACTAATTACCGTTGTTTGGTCAATAGATGATTCTATTCTGTTCTATTCGGCGTGAATAAAAATAAGTACCCGTGTAGTCCTGCACGGGGAGTCCCACATAATCCTCCCGTATGCCTTATAGGCAGGCCGTCGGGGCCGTGGACAAGTCCTTTTGCTTACCCGCTGCCCCGGCATAATGGCGTCCCGCAGGAACACCCCCAGGTTTTTAGTAGGTATCCCCACCGCACCGATCTTCGGCGGGGGAGTGGACATTACCTACCACGCGTAACGCGTTTTCTCATCGATAACATAAAGAAAAAGTTACATGTAATTTTTCTGGCCTATTTACTTGTAGCGTGCTAAGATGGTTAATAAAGAAATTTTAATTAATAATTCAGCGCGTCACACTGAACTAGATCGAGTAGGATGCGCGCAAATATTAACATTTTATTTATTACATTAGCTTTGTTTTATACTGTCATTAATTAGAAAATTCTAAGTGCGACCATTCTATTTATAGTCAGGCTACTTTTTAAGGTCATGATTTAGTGAGAAGGCTTAAATAGTTTGGGAGGTTAGACGAGCGCTAATCACTTAAAGATAACGCAAAAAACAATGTACTGAGATAAATGAGACGACAATAGCAGGGGAGAGGACAAGGTCAAAAAAAATAATAATATAATTAGTCCGTAAGCACCTTTATTGTAGAATCTTGACATGCCCAGTAATGTAACTGGTGACATTGCCTTCAGACTAAAATGTTATTAAATAAATAAAATGAGGACCTAATGCCTAAAAAGAGATAGTGATTATATTCAAAATTGGGAATATCATGTCGTGTAAAATTTTTATGTTCTACATCATATTTAGACCTTGAAAGAAACGTCGAAGTTTAAAAATCTGTGTAAAATTACGCATTCACCTAAGATAAAATTTAAGATTTACCTAAATTTGTTTTCAGATTTTGATTCTTATATTATTTATGAGGTTTTGAGCAAAAGTTAAATTTAACATTCTCAATAACTTGCCAAAAGTTACATAAGCGATCTCATCTTATAATTCGCTTTGATCATCCACTTATTTTCAATTGAAACTTGGAACATTCGTAAATGGATACAACAACTGTAAACTCACAGATATTTTATCTATAAGTACATTAGAAGCTTGCGTTAATTTGTTACGCTTGTCAATTAAGGAGAGGTCTTCGTTAGAACAACTGAATTATATTGGAATAGATACCGCCAATTCACTAATTTGTGTGAAAGTATATTTATTATATACGTACCAAACAAAAACGCAGTAGTTTTATAATATGAAGTCCAAATTATTATAGTGAGGATTTTGTTTACACAATTTGTTGCGGGAGCGATCATACATCTAGTATATCAACTGACAATTCAAAAAGCATGACCAATTTTGATTTGTCTACAATCACAGTAACACTAGATTCGATTTCGTTTTCTACACCTTATTGTATTATATTCGTGAGAGATTTTTTCGGTCTCGCGGCTTTGTATCTCTTTACATATCATAACTCTGTGAGCGCAAAGCTTTGCTGCAGCTATAGAGGTAGTGCTGTTTATTCGTCTTGATTGAAGCTTTTGACACAATAATATTATTTGCAACATTTGCCGTGTCACAATTACACGACAGCGACTGAAACTACACACCCTAATAGGGCACTTGTTGCTTGTGCGAGCATGCATACATTATAACACTACATTATATAATATTATTGTTACTTGTGGTGTAGTGTTACTTTACGAGACTAAAAACACAAAGTTCAAATAAGAACTCATGGCACCTTACTCTGAAGTTACCTTTGCAAAGAACTAAGTCTCAGTGCACACCGTCTCAAGCTGTTTAAGCTGTTACCGAGCCAGCTGAAACTGCGACAGAGTAAACTGCGTGTTTCATTTTAGCACGGAAGTGGAATTAGCTTTAGACTGAAATTTAATTAAAGGGAAGCGGCAATCAATCTTTGTCTTTAGTAAAGTGTCGGTATAGATTTACGTAGTTATTTCCTGCGACTAGGGATAAATGACTGTGGTGCCGTGATCCAGACTGAGTCATTTAATAGTTACTACTGATAATCAGCGGCCTAAACTAAGTCGTGGTCGACATTAGAACACTTTTCCGGTTCTAAGCGACTTTTTTGAAAACAGTTTGACGCTATATCCTTTTCGTAGGGGTTACCCACAGATCAGAAGAATACTACCCTACTCCGTTCCGTAATCCCGTGCGAGGGGGAATAGCGTTCACTTAAGGAAACAAGTGAAATTTAAAAAAAACTTTTTTAAAACAAGCTTTTATTAATATTACCATCTAGCGTCATAAAGTACTCATCAAGACGAATCAAATGAGCCCAAACTCGTTGGGGTTGCGTCATTTAATTACAGAGTTCCTATGGTCACCTTCCAGTTTCATCATCAGATCACCTCGATGGTATTCTGGCAGTCCGAAAGCCAAAGCGCAAGCATGAGCTAGTTTCCATATATTTCTGCTTTGGTGAGATCTAGGCTTAGTAATAATTGATACCTACACTGATTAGACCTTAGCGTTTAGCGTAAAATCAATTACACATTAGCCTTATGATTAATCTACCAATATTAAGTGGTTAAGATGTTATCTTAATTGATTAATTGATGTTTCGATTAACATGTCTCACTCAATCAGTGACAAGACTTTGAAATGTTATTTAAGACACATGTTTACGAGAAATTATGGTAATTACTTCTAGTTTATAGTGATATTCTATAAGTTAGTCTACGAATATTCACGTAACAAATGCTTTAAAAATGCAAAAAAAATGAAGGAGAAAAAATTTAATGAATTCTATTATCGACATAAAAATACTGATGAATTTGTATAATAATAATTAATACCTAATCATTAAGTGCCTAACAAAGTACTTGACCGATAATATTATTATCGAAGGATTTTTTTAGAAAGATTTGAAGAAGACTAGAAGTGATTTTGACCTTGTCCGAAAAGGTCGAATTGGCTGCGAATTGATTGAAGAGAATTCTCTCGCGCGTGTTTGAAATAAGGCGCCCAAATAAGCAACGAGCATCGCGCGATCTATCAATTAGAGATATCCTTGCGGAATGGTGGCTCAGATTGGGACGTAGGAATCCAAGCCGAAGAAAGTAGCGGGAAATGTATGGATGAGAGCGGCAAGGGACAGGGGAGAATGGCATAATCAAAGGGAGACATATGCCCGGCAGTGGACAATTGGAGGCTGATGATGTTGATGATCACGCAATGATACGCAATATAGACTTTGTGTCTCAACCCACGCGGGAGTGAATTTGCGCGAATCGATTTTCGGTCATGTTCTTTAAAACAAAAATTGATTCTACCTTCTACCTAAGATGAAATTGTCTTACTCAGCATTATTTTTACGAAAAACGTGTCAGCGAGTTTGAAATTGCTGCCATAAGTCTTTCAGAATCCCATTAGATCTCAATGGCAAAGTCAACATAAGAAATGGCCCGTTTCTCAGCCGTAGACAAATCAATAGCGATTGAGCAAACACATCAAAAATGAGCAAACTTATCAAACCAATCAATTAACAGGCAAGATTCGCTGAAAACGCTGAAAAAACTTGCAGCAATTCAATCATTTTCTGGTAATTTATTAAATGGAGAACAAATTGTAAGTCAGCATTTTTTCTTAGTAAAAGTACTTTGTAACAGAAAACTAGGACCAAAATTTACTTTATTTCTCGAAATTAGACACTATTCCAAAAATATTTCATATTAATCACGCGTCGATCGATACATACTCCTATTATGTTTTATGTATTTTTATAGGGTTCTTTTATTATGCCACTCGACTTTCTGTCTTTACCTGTCGTACACCCATCTTACCGCTAATCTTACCATCACAATTCGTGTATGTGATGGCACAAATAGCGTAAGATTAGATGACCCTCCCGTACCTCCAATGGAAAAATATACGTTAGGTTGTCTTATTTCTTCATATTTCGGTCTTGTGCGGGTCTATAGTTCTATACATATTTAACAAAATCGTCTGACATTACTGGTGCTCAGCTTCAAGATTTCTGCCAATGTCATGTCATGTCCTAGACACCTATGTTTAGGGTACAATATCCGTACCCATAGTCTAGGCGCACCAATTTTCATCCTGGCTCGCTTGATCACCAAAGCATAAATTATCACTTAATTAAAAACAATAAAGTAGAATAACGTGATAATCATTATACAGCAATCAAAACAAAAAACGAGCAGAAAATCTTCTAACCGAAACGAAATTCCTGACAAGGAAAGTCTGATTTCACGGAAACTACTAATTACTGATGTGCATGACAACGGTAGCAGAGTTAATAGAACGTGTGCACACACATTCAACCATACATTTATCAATCTAGTTAGCTTTATGAGATTTAATGAAGACGATATAAATTTATGCGACGAGATGCGTGATTTAAGAGTAACCAAGCTCACGGAAGAATGGAATTTGCGCTACGTGGGAATTGGGGGTGGTACGTGGGCGAAAGAAGTATTCTAGAAAATTCTGGAATTATAACGTTTTTTATAGAACAGTTTTAGTTTCTAGTATACGGTATTTGGCAATATGCAAAAAACGATTGCCGAAATTCTAAATCACGCTTACAAATATTATCACCCTGTACGCTGGTCATCAATATAAAAAAATATGCTACTAATTTTGATCTGCTCAACCATTTTGAATATATATTAATGAGGTTTGAATATAGAGGACCAACTAATAGGACCATTAATTTGTTAGATTTTGACCCTAGGGCCTATTCAATTGTACCACCGTAATGACACTAGAACAGCTTTCTGTTGGTACATCAAGGGTAACCACTATTGACCAAACGAGAACCGGATGATGTAAAACTACTACTACTGAGCTACTGAGCATCTTTTATAAGGTAATTTTAAAAAAGTGATACATTTTTTGTTTTTGTGGTGTCATGGACTTGATGATGTCCTTTGTACTTAGTTGACTTGATATATTTCTTTTGAGATTTGATTATACCTAAGCGTCATGAATATCATCCTTACCTTTAACAGCGCGACTCTCATACAACTCCAAGTCAAGGGCGTCGTCTCTTCCATCTTTAGGCACTGATATTCTGAAGGTGTAGTCCCCCCAGTCAAAGCTCATCGCGTGGTCTTCCATCATGCCCCATATTCCTCCGCTCGATCTCCCTTGCCTCCTCGACAAGGGTTCTATCGTAAACGTTTCGAATAACCTCACTGCCTTTTTCTCTCTTAAACTCTGCACCAAGTCTCTTCCCAAATTTTCAATGCATGTAGCATTGTCACTACAACTAAGGTCCACCAACGCCCTCGCACTCCCCAGCATCAAACAGAGGACCAGCACAGGAGTCATTGTCACACACTCTCTCACTACCAATCCATTTGTAGGCCACTCACTAGCACCACCCTCATCGGTGGCCGTTAACTTAATGAGCTCGAATGAAAATGCTGATGATTTTTATCCATCGTCACGCTGCACTGACCCCGTCTTACTGTGTGTGCATTATTTTTTTCATAGTTTACGTGTGTACACTTTTCTTTCCACTTGGCAGTAGTTCCGTTGGATTGTTTTCCGTGATTCGGTCAGTTAGAGTCGATTGTCGAGGGTTGGGCGTTCGGAAAAAAATGCTCTTTCGCTAAACGCCTGTATACGGTTTGTTTAATAGTACTGGTGAATTTATATTTTACTTTCATGTATGTGTACTGTTGGCAGATACAGTTAGGAATTACATTTTGTGTGATTTAATGTTATATTCTTCTAATTACGTTCTAACTTCTTGAAATGGCTAGCGTCCCTAGACCCTGGAACAACACACAGAGGCTACTTAATTTTTTTTAATCCAATGGGCACATTTCACCATTAGCAGCCTCCATTTGTCCACTGTTGGATAAAGATCTCCTCCACATGCCACTCAACTCGGACCTCCGTCTTCCTCCTCCACCCTCATTCCAGTACTTCACCCCATCTCACCCAAGAGCGCCCTACACTCAGTCTCCACTCGAGAACTCGGCCATTACCACATCAGTTTGCTAACCCTTTTGGATAAGTCGACAACTCGAGTCTTTGTCTTATCGCTTGATTATCCGAGCACTATATTATTTTATTATTAATCAAATGAACGGTTCTATAGCCATATTTAGGTCCTACACTTCCAGGCAAGCGCTATAATACAAATACATTTTTAGCCAGCATAAATAAGTAGGTACTATAACTACCTCTTATGTCCCAGATCCCGAAGACGTGTTTTTCCTCAACACCTGAGACTTAGTGCCCTTATGGAGCAGCACATAATTGCAAGCAGCTTCAATTTTGTACGAGATACTCTCAAGTACTTGCCTACCATTGGTATAAAAATTAAGGCAGATACCAACGCTCGAAATAAGTGATGCTGTACAGTTGCTATTAGTTATAGTTTGTCTCTAATATTTTTTGTACAAATCCTTGTTTAAAATAAATATCTAATGTAACAATTCAATCGTATAAAAAATGATCCTAGCATTAAGTTAGACCCAGCGTTTGTGCTAAGTAATAAAGATATAACAATGTATATCTATATGTTGAGATGTACGTCTCGATTTATGTGGACAAATTATTATCTTTCGTAGTGATTTTGATATAAGTTTTTTTAAAAAATTCTCTAAGGGTTAAGGGTTTACCTTTAGTTTAGGCAGACAGTTTTTTCTACTCAATATTTGGACCAACCCGATTCCCGATATATTTGGGTGGGCGGTGTCCACATTTACTGTAGTCTGTGTTGTTTACATTTAAGACTACAGAGACAAAACAAGCTTGCTTATGAAAAGCTTTTTCTTTGTAGAATTTTGAACATTATTTTGGAGGTAAAATTTCATACTTTACACTAGGACTTGCATCTTTTCATATAACCCAGCTAATTCCTCATTTTGCTGCTACGTGGGATAATTTAGATAACTATTGAGAACTTTCCAATGGATGGCAGTAAAGTGCGATAATTTTTAATATCTAGCAGAACCCTCGCTTTGATCCAAATATAGGGAGGCGTAAAATTATTTAATTTTGTTTTAGGCAAAAAGAAAATCGACGATTAATTTCGTACCATTGCACAGCTTACCATTGAACAGATTGAGTTGAAATTTTGCATAGATATAAATCGTGTTGATACGTAGACATTTATTTCAAATCCTGAAAGTGTTTGAACTCTCTGATATCGGTCACGTATCCAAATCAAACATCTAATTTCCGTCTAACGATAGCCAATATAATCCCCCCTCGTCTGAATTCGCCCCCCGCCCGGTCTAAATTTATCCCTTCGAAATGGACGCCGTAATTCAACACCAAACGAATGCTTATCAAGACCGCACGTACACTGTACACGTCACGTCATAAAAAGTAACAACTTAACTGATGTGTGTACTGATGTTGATGAATTTGATGTGGGTTTTAAAAGAATTTGTAAAATATTGCACTTTTTACAAAGTTTGTTAATCACATAAGAAGGAAAATCATAATACGTTTAAGAAATTGTCGACTTACAATGAAACAACTAAATAATATTTAATCAGAGTTTTATCCAATTGAAACAGGGCATTCAGGGGGTGGACTCTTAAAAATTCATACTTTTGAAATGAGGGATGTAATTCAACACCAAATTTCACCGCATTTGTTTCTTTTGATAGGGTGTAGGATATATTATTCGCTTATAAGTATTTTATAACTCGATACATATCTTTAAGAATTCACCCCTAAACCTCATCCCCACAAAATTCATCCCCTGGAATGAGGGACGTAACTCAACACCAAACGAATGCTTATCAACACCGCACGTACTCGACACGTCGTAAAACGTAACAACGTAACTTCGCCGTGATGTTTCCGTCTGACGCAGAAGTCAACCAAGCTGTGAGTTTAGGGGATGAGTTTTAGTGTGATTGAACTCTGTTTTAATACATGACTTTAAAATGGTTTGATTAAAGTACTAATCGTACAAATGGCTGTACTTTATTTATACAACGAAGTAAGAAGACGAGCAATACGCTCTCCTGATGTTAAGAGATAACGTTGCCCATAATTAGTAGAAAGCTACCCAGTATTTTACAAAGGTAAAATTCTGGGTGCACTGCGCCTACGCTTCTTACTTGAGGGTCATAAGATGTTAAGACTCTTCAGCCCAATAATTTCACTAGCTACAGTGCCCTCCTACCGAAGCATAGAAATGTTAGCACATCACTGCTCAGGGGGTACAATAACTGGCACTGTTGGGGTACCCACCTAGACGACCTTCTGCAAAGGAAATCTACCCACGGTAACCGGTTAACTTCTTTAAAAATAATTCCAACAGAACAGTATACCATGCTTATATACTGTCAGAGTCAAATGACAATCACAATTATTACGGTCGCTTGACTAACATAATAGGACGCCAAGATTACATGCCAAGGTTACAAGGCCTGCAAAATGACTTGAAGAATGTCTCCATTTTGACTAATCTTTAAAAAAACTTTGGCTTTTGCCAGTAAAAAGTACAGAAAAAGGTAATAAGGAATTCTTCATCAGGAATTCACGCCTGCAGTGAGCATAAGGTGCTGCAGGTGTGAAAATACATGAGTTGGGCCACTTTATATTGTTAGTAGCTATGGAAAACATCGTGGTAGATTTGAGAATTGTATATTTAGCCTCCACTGCCCCACTACAGGACAAAACTTACTTTCTCTCCTAAAAACAGTACATTTAAGAAGTAAGTTTTCTACTGCGACAGTTTTGCCATCGGTACCTGTATGTAGCTGTGGCATGAAATGAAACTTATTTGTTTGGTACAGCGTCTCCACACGCGACGCGATAAAATGCGTAAAAGTTTTCAAGGTTTGTACCGAACGCTCGTCAAGAGTGATAGTTTACTTGTGAATTGTTTTGTCAAGTTAAAGGGTACCTAAAATTGAATAGCGTATAAGTAACTTAAACACAAAAAATATAATACAGAAAAAAAAAGTTAACGAAATCACACTAACTTAACTAAGTGTTACAGGCGGTTTATCGTTAAAAGCGATATCTTTCAGTAACTGCTGAGATTGCTGTTAACTTAATTACAGAACATTATCATCAATCAACCAACATCATTACCGGAGGTAGACTTCCTTTGCAGAAGGTCGACTAGGTGGGTACTCCAACAGTGCCAGTTATTCTACCGCCTGAGCAGTGATGTGCAAACATTACTGTGCTTTGGTAGGAGGTCAGAAGCGGTGCACACAGAATTTTACAATATTATGTGAAATCCTGGATAGCTTGTACTGATTGGGCAGCGTTATCTCTTCCCTTTAGGAGTACCTACTTCTTAGCATTTTATATAATTACTAGCTGACCCGCGCGCACTTCGTTGCGCGTGAGAGTCAATTAATAAAGCGAATTCGGTGCTGCTATTTTGACTATGATTGTATTTCCATCCCCGCGACTTTGTAAGCATAAAATAAGGCATGGCTATAATATTTGCTCCCGCTGTGGATAGCGAAGAATATCGGGCTGGATATTTCTATGCAGTTTTGTTCGCTACCGTAGGAACCAATGCTATGTCCTTTCTCAGAGATCACACTATTTAAGTTTAGCGGTTATTGATTTCCATCACAAATTTTCACGCCTCTCCTCAGGAATTAATACTATTTGTGGTCCTTTCCCGGTAACTCTTTAACTTATCTCTATTATAATTTTTCTAAGCTAAATTATAATTATAGGTTACTAATTTCTCACACCATCCTTCCCGCGACTCAAATCAATTCCGTGGTTCCTGAATTTCCATTAAAACTCTGACCCTGAAGGTGGGGGAAGGATCAATACTGAGTCTCCTTAAAAGTTAATTTCTGACATAACAAACTATTCATTAACAGAACCAAAATTCTGAGTACTGGTGAGTTCGCAAAATCTCTTCTTATCGGTCGCCTACGTTACATAAAAAATACGTTGTCCAAATTTTAGCTTAAACGAAGAAGTGGTTACCGATATCCTACACAAACTGCACCCCCTCTTTCCTCCCCTCAAAGGTTGATTTCTGGGATAAAAAGTATCCCATATTTTTTTTAAGTCTCAGTCTACCTTTGTATCAAATTTTAACTCAATAGGGTCCTATTTCCTATACAAACTTTGACCCCCTAACGCTTCAATTCGAAGGTAATTTTTGACATAAAACTTTTTATTATTCCTCAACACATCCCCAATAATCTTATTGTGGATTTGTATACAAAAGTTTTTTAGGGATAATAATTCCCGTTCCCGTAAGAATTTCGCAAAATCCCCTCCCCTCTTACGGGTCGTGAAAGTCACATAAAGAACACGCTGTCTAAATTTTAGCGTAAAATATAACTGGTTACTGATTTCCTACTCAAACTTCTACCCCCCTTACTCCCCCGCACCCCTCCCTCTTAAAGTAAATTTCTGTCTAAAATAATATTCTGTGTTCCTAAACAAAACTCAAACCATGATTCCACAAAATTTCACCTGAATTGGTTTAGCGAATATTATAGAATAATTCTCGTTCCCGGGGGAATTTCGCAAAATACCTTCATATCGGTTGCTTACGTTACCTAAAGAATACGTTGTCCAAATTTCAGCTAAAACAAAGAAGCGGTTAACGATTTCTTACCCAAACTTGCATCCCCCCTTTATCCCGCCTTTGAGGTTGATTTCTGGGATAAAAATTATCCCATATCATTTTGTAGAACTCAGTCTACCTCTATACCAAATTTCAGCTCAATAGGGCCAGCGGTTCTAAATTTCCCATACAAATTTTGTACCCCCCTTACCCCCTCTTAGAAGTTAAATTTTGTCATAAAAACTATTTAATGTTCCTCAAAACAATCCCAACAATCGTTTTACAAAATTTCAGCTCAATCGGTTCAGCGGTTAAGGATTTGCATACAAAAGTTTTTTAGGAATAATTCCTGTTCCCGCGGAAATTTTGCAAAATCCCTTTATATCGGTCATCTACGTTACATAAAAAATACGCTGTTCAAATTTCAGCTTTAAAAGATGGCCGATTACTGATTTCCTACTCAAACTACTACCCCTCTCTACCCCCTTCAAGGTTGATTTCTGGGATAAAAAGTATTCCATATCATTTATTTGGATTCTATCTACCACTGCACCAAATTTCAGCTCAATAGGGTCAGCGGTTCTAAATTTTCCATACAAACTTCGACCTCCCTTTACCCCCCCTTAAAAGTTAATTTTCGTCAAAAAAAAAAAAACAATATTCCTAAACACAATCCAAGCAATCGTTTTACTAAGTTTCAACTCAATTGGTTCAGCGGTTAAGGATTTGCTTACAAACGTCTTTTAGGAATAATTCCCGTTCCCGTGGAAATTTTGCAAAATCCCTTTTTACCGGTCATCTACGTTACATAAAAAACACGCTGTTCAAATTTCAGCGTTAAAAGATGGCCGGTTACTGATTTCCTACTCAAACTTCTACCCCCCCTCTTCCCCCTTCAAGGTTGATTTCTGGAATAAAAAGTATTCCATATCATTTATTTTGACTCAATCTACCTCTGTACCAAATTTCAGCTCAATAGGGTCAGCGGTTCTAAATTTTCCATTCAAACGTTGACCCCCCTTTACCCCCCCTTAAAAGTAAATTTCTGACATAAAAACTATTCAATGTTCCTAAATACAATCCAAACAATCGTTTTACTAAATTTCAGCTCAATCGGTTCAGCGGTTACGGATTTCCATACAAACGTTTTTCGGGAATAATTCCCGTTCCCGGGAGAATTTTACAAAAATCCCTTTTTATAGGTCGCTTACGTTACCTAAATAACACGCTGTCCAAATTTCAGCTAAAACAATGAAGCGGTTAACGATTTCTTTCACAAACTTGCAACCCCCCTTTCCCCCTTTTAAGGTTGATTTCTGGGATAAAAAGTATCCAATATCTTTTTTTAGGACTCAATCTACCTGTGTACCAAATTTCAGCTCAATAGGGTTAGCGGTTCTAAATTTTCCATACAAACTTCGACCCCCCTTTACCCCCCCTTAAAAGTAAATTTCTGACTAAAAAACTATTTCATGTTTCTAATCACAATCCTAACAATAGTTTTACAAAATTTCAGCTCAATCGGTTCAGCGGTTACGGATTTGCATACAAACGTTTTTCGGGAATAATTCCTGTTCCCGAGGGAATTTAGAAAAATCGCTTCTTATTGCACGATGAAGTTTTCCAAAGAATACGCTGTCCAAATTTCAGCTCGATCCGTCCAGCCGTTTGGGCAGTGCGTTGATAGCACGAAAGTGTACGAACGATTTTATATAAAAATATGCGTGACAGTAGATCTGAATTTAAAAACAAGCTTAGATGGTGTCAGAAAAATGAAAATGAGATTAAAAGTAATATTTTGGCCTTGCATAGAAATGAAAAGAACTTTGTAAAATTTTGGAAAGCAACAAAGAAATTTAACTATAAACAAAGTCTGCCGGTCATCGTAGAGGGCCTACAGGAACCATCAGCTATAGCAGAATTATTTGCAAGAAAGTTTACAGTTGTTCCACTACCTACGGATGGTGTGCTCGACGCTGAGGACCATGATAGCAATGCAGAAGAGGAAAATATCACGTTTACCAGTAAAGAAGTCGCGAAGGTTATAAAGGGTATGAAGAAGGGAAAATCACCAGGGCATGATGGTCTCAGCGTGGAGCACGTTGTCTGGGGCAGTCAAAAACTAACTGGACATCTGTGCGACCTGTTTAATCTTTGTGTAAAATTTAGTTATTTACCTGAAGATCTCATGAGAACTACTGTTATACCTGTTCCTAAAAACAAAACAGGCAATCTCAGCTGTACGTCCAACTATCGGCCGATCTCGCTAGGTACAATAGTTGGGAAAATACTTGAGCGCTTATTGCATCCTGAACTGCAAAAACACCTTACGATTGACGATGCGCAATTTGGTTTCCGTGCTGGTCTCTCAACAGATGTAGCTATTATTAGCTTAAAAAGTACAGTGCAATATTATACTAGTCGAAATACATCAGTTTATGCCTGCTTTTTAGATTTAAGCCGCGCTTTTGACCTAGTTAATTATAAAATTCTCTGGGCAAAGCTAAAGAGAGCTAAAGTTCCTGGTCAAGTAGTGAATCTGTTGAGATACTGGTATGGAAATCAAATGAACAATGTAAGATGGGGGAACACAACTTCTAGCAAGTACAGGCTAGAATGTGGCGTTCGTCAAGGTGGGTTAACTTCCCCGGATCTTTTTAACCAATACCTGAATGCTCTGATCGAGGAACTGAGGAGTACTAAGATTGGATGTCACCTTGGCAATACATGCGTCAACAATCTTAGCTACGCTGACGATATGGTGCTCCTCAGTCCTTCGATCAAGGGGTTGAGGAGGTTGCTTTCGGTCTGTGAGCATTATGCTAATGCGCACAGACTGAAATACAACGTCCTTAAAACGGAAGTGATGGTGTTCAGGTCGGGTCGAATTGGTCCGGAGAGGATCCCGGGAGTGTTTTTAAATGGTGCAGAGATTAAGGTGGTTAAGCAGTTCAGGTATCTGGGGCATATACTGACTGAACGACTCCAGGATGACTGCGACATAGAACGAGAGCGTAGGGCCCTCGCAGTAAGAAGCAACATGATTGCGCGGAGATTTGGTAACTGTAGTAAAGATGTCAAAACTACACTCTTTCGAGCGTATTGCCTATGCCTTTATACGTGCCAATTGTGGACATCATTTACTCGTAAGGCGATCAATACCATAAGAGTACAGTATAATGATGCATACAGGATTCTTATGAAGCTGCCAAGGTACTGCAGTGCGTCAAACATGTTTGCGAATGCGAGGGTTCCGGATTTTTTTGCCATAATTAGGTCGCGGATAGCGTCATTCTGGAGTCGTATCAGTCACTCCAATAATGTTATATACTTCGGGCTGTCTCGGAAAATGTTAGTAGTCCGATATTTAAATACTGGACATCAGTTCACCTGAACGGAAACAAGAAATGACCAAACTTGTTATTACAAGTTGTTGTACGCGTATATTATTATAATACTATATACTACTTAAATTTACATTTTAACATATTTTTTGTAATTGAATTTTTTTTATGCACCTATGGGTTTTTTATGCCTGAAATAAAACGATTTATTATATAATAAGAAGATAAGTAAATCTTTAGATTGATATAACTCTTTTATTTAAAAACCGATTTAAATAAAACCAACACTATTTAAAAATTAGAGAAATTTGCAACGTTTTAGCGAAAACTGCATACAATTCGGTTGTGCCGTTTTATCACACATAAGTAACATCCTTTTTACAAATTAAGCCTTATAAAACTACTCTGGTAAATTTTTGTTTATGGCCACATCGATAGATGGCGTATTTTTAGTTTGTCGCACTTTTTGCTTTTTGATTTTTTTGAATTGAATTTACTTTATATTCTATTACTTTTACTTCAAAATTTTGATGTAAATTAGGGGCGATGTGTCCGATATAAATGATTATTATTTATTTTATTATTTTATTTTACGTTTCCCTAGGAAAAATTGACAAAATGTTTTACGAATTAGATCGCGCAAGCGACTTTTTCGCGTCGTTTTGTTCATATGCGTATTTTCACAGTTCACCTTAGTAAAGGATCACAATGAATGGGGAGAAATTTCCATTCTTATTATATGTATGGATATGGATATGGATATCTTCTTAGCATTTTATATATATAATGATTTTTCTTAATAATGATATTTTCCAGACCACTCTTCTGTTAAAATTGCTGTTAACTTGAGTATATTAACATCTTGATCTTGAGCTTTAACATGGGACTCTTCAAAAGGCAAGTATGAATAGAGTCTTGAAAGGTAGGCAACGTACCAGCGGTACCCCTGGTATTTTAGGTATCCATAGGCGACGGTAGCCACTCACCATCAGGTGGGCCGTCTGCTTGTTTGTCAACCTTTCCATAAAAAAAAACTTGTAGTTAAAGTAGAAGCCTAAACCAATCGTTTTGTAGCATTATAACTTAATGATATATTTTACGCGGTTTTAGACGCATATCAAGTGCTTGTCGGGCATTAGACACGCGTGTTTCTCGCGGAAAATACGACCGTTTGATTTATGCGACGTATGATAGGATAACACATAATTTACTACCAAATTATATACGCCGTGCTTACTGTCCACCTTCGAGGAAAAAAATATAGTGTTATAGAGCCGTACACCCATATTTTTTGTCGTTTTCTTGTTCTTGATTCTGCTCTACTCAAAGTTTTCGTGGGATATGTATTCTACTAATTCTCTCTAAACAAAAAACTTTTCGACCATAATTTTTTTAATTTTCAAATATAGATTTTCTTTATTAGTTCATTTTAGGGATTTTTCCACTGATGGGTAAAAATCTTTAACAAATTTATTTATAAGTGTCTAAATCATCATGGATTTGCGCCATCTTTCTTTGCCTTCTCTTAGTAAATTCTTCTGTGATTTCGGCAACTTTTGGAACGACCTGCAAAGTGCATTTTGATTTACGTAGGTACCTATCTGTAAATTTAGTGCATGAAACTGCAGGACACAGATAATGTAGAATATCCGTGACGTAAAGTCATTGTCACCAAAGTCTAGATTATAAATATCTTTTTAAACCGATGTGAGTAACCTTAGAAAACAAAACGTATGAAGCAAAAGTAAAATTTACTTGAAACGTTCACGCAAGTTACGAAACTAGGAATTATGTAACAAATAAAAAAGCATTTTTTCACGATATAAGTATATTTCAAGTGATAATTGATATCTGTCGTCCAGCCTTAAAACATGCCATTTTAAAAGTTAATAAAAAGGTGAAGTTCTTTAAACCTACTAGATTAAAAAGAAAACATTTATGGTGAAAGCACATCTATCCGCATTGACCGCGCCGAAGGAATCGAATTTTGAATCCTTTATAATATGAAACGTAATGAAACCTCCGCACACTTGCTGGAGTCGAATCATCCGAATCGGATGAAGATAAGAAACTCTTTATTGATCCACATATAAAGTAAATTTTACAAACAACAAAATTAAAACTAATCGTGTATCAATTGGCGGTCTTATCGCTCAAAGCGATCTCTTCCAGACAACCGTGCAGGGAGAGGAAATAAACAACACTGGAAGGACGGTGGAGGTGGAAGGAGGTGGTGAAGATTTTCTATACAAAAATTCTTTCAGCGCGGTCGATGATTTGGATAAATGTGCACTAATCAGTAAAGCTGACTTCAAACAGAGGCGGAACAGAGCGGTAAAGCGGTCGTGATCTTCATTTTGTTCCTGTCCGCGTTCACTATATTAAATGTGACAGGTTACGTACAAATTCTATTATTACAAATATCCCATCCCACACCGCGACAACTTTCGCGCCTGTGTGTGGCGTCACTTTAACCGGATAGCACAAAGGAATTTGAAGATTTTTGTATGGAGCGTGGCATACATACGTGCCGACATTGCTTTTTTTTTCAAAATTGCGGCATCCGTCGAATCCTATATAAATCGATAGCTAACTAAAACAAACTAAAATATATAATATATTTTAGCACTGCCCTCGTAAAGTGAGCGGTTGCGGAATTATTAAGCGTTAAAGTTGATCACGAGATTTTGTAAATAAGTGTACCTATTTGATTTGGAATAGAAGATCTAAGCTAAGTTAAAAAAAATCGACGCTAGCCTATAATGATTAAAAAAATCTACTCTTATAATATAGGATATAATGTAACTAAAAACAAAAACGGCACAACTCACGTCTAATATTGTCGAGAATATCTCGACCACGGTTTCGGTTTCGACGTGAGTTGTGCCGTTTTTGTTTTTAGATATGGAGAACACTCGCGATAGTTTTAAAAATCGTATAGGATAGATATAATATGATGAAATGAATATGAAATCTGTTATGAATCTGTTAGTCCGAACAGTTAATTAAATCTACAGCTCATAAAATCTGCGAATAAAATAATAATCGAGCAAAGATAAAATATCAACACTCCATAACCATTTAATAAGTTAATTTACCTACATATACCTAGTCAGGTCATAAATTCTGTCACATGTTTAATATAAAATTATTGGAACAAGTTTATTTATTATGTAACCATTTATATACCAAAATGAACTTAACAAAACATAGATTCTTATGACAATAAAGTTTATTCAAAATGACCTCCGTGATTTTGAATACAGGCCTTCAATCTGCGCGGCCAGTCGTCTATCGCAGCACGAACGAGGTCCATGTCAATATCGGCTGCTGCCTTAATCAAGGATGTCTTGAGTGACTCCAAATTGGGATGAGGCTTTGAGCACGCCTTTTCCTCCAAGTGTTGCCATATCTTGTAATCTAACGGACTCAAATCTGGACTGGAGGAGGGCCAGTCTTCGTGCCGGATGAAGTCGATTTCACGCGCCGCCAGCCAGTCTTGTGTGCTCTTCGCTCTATGAGCTGGCGCCGAATCTTGTTGGAATACCCAGTGCCTGTTATTGAACATGGTATGAGAAACAGGTTCCACAAGGTTCGTCAGGACTGTATTTTGATACACAACTGCATTCGTTTTTACACCTTTCTCACAAAAATGTACCTCTGTTAAGCCCCAATAAGAAACTCCCAACCATACCATGAGCGAGGATGGAAAATGACCTCGTTGGACACGCGGAATACGGTTGCTCGCTTCTTCACTACTGTGTGCGTACACCTTATCATTTTGTTTGTTGTAGCTCTCTTCTACGGTAAAAATTTTTTCATCCGAAAAAAGAATTTCTCGATATTTTTTTCTCGCGTACCGCTTCAACAAAGCGCGGCATCTCTTCAGTCTCAGGTCCATTAGACGAGCATTTAAACAATGTCCTGTTTTTCTTCGATATGCCCGAAGCCCTAAGTCTTCATTTAACACCCTTTTCACCGTGGTTCTGCTTAACCCCATCTGAAGGGCCAACAGTTTCTGCTTACGTTTGGGATTTCTTTGAATTCGCGCCTTCACAGCTTTTATCACTGCTGGAGTCCTAACAGACCGAGGGCGACCACTTCTTGACCTGTCATCTACACTAGAGTCTTCATTGTATCGTTTGATGGTACGATAAATGAATCTTTTGGTTATATTCAAATTTTTCAGTATGTCAAAAATTTGAATTGGCGCGTAACCGCAACGATGCAACGCAATAACTGCAACACGGTCTTCTTTAAGCGTCCACTCCATATTTAAAAATGAGTAAAATTTTAAAAAGTATACATTTTTATTTTCATGAACAATTCGAAATTCGAATTCAATAAACTTTTTTGTGGCCAGCATTCTAAAAGAAAAGTTTTTACTGTGTGACAATACTTATGACCTGACTAGGTAAACACGCGAATATTTGCATATTATCAGTAATGAATCGGTTAATTTACTCATCAGGAAGTTATTAATTAAATAGGAATAGTCAGCGCATGTATCGTAGCATGCCTTGAATAGTGATCGATTTCCTGTGACAAAGAATGTGTGGACAGAAGTGGCAAATGCTTGGGTGACATTTATTTGCATTACATTATTTATGCAGTTTATGTATCTCGAAAACTAGACCGAAATTGCATATTTTTTTAGTTTTCCTATGGTTTATACAATAAACTCTAAGTATGTACCAAGTTTGAACCTTCTATGTTTGCTAGAAGTGCCTTAGACTTTTGATGATCGGTCAGTGAGTAAGTGAGTGAGTGAGTGACAAAATTACAAAACTTTGACTAGTTATAATTTTTAAACGACTAGTTTAAATTGAATGAAATTTGGAATAAATCGTGTTTATACAATGCATACTCGATTGTTAAAAATTGAAGCTTCTAGTTTTTTCCACAACGAAGTTATAGGGGGTCGAAAATGGTCTGAACTGCTTCCAGAAAAGGATGGTACGGCCGTGCCGCTTTTTTTGCTCGACTTGGCGGGGGCACTGCCGTGCCTCCAGATATATTTTTCTTTTATAAATACATACTTTTAATAAATACTAAAAACCACCCAGACCAGAATTAAGTACCTGTGGATCACACAAACATTTATTGTCCCATGTGGGAATCGAACCTGAAAAAGCGAAATTAAAAAAAAAAAACTTATTTAAAAAACAAGCTTTTAATGTTATTATTTACCATTTAACATAAAAGTTGGTGCTCATGGTACTCGTCAAGACGAATCAAATGAGCCCAAACTCGTTGGGTTTGCGACTTTCAATTACCGAGTTCCTATGACCACCTTCCAGCGCCATTATGAGATCAGCTCGATGTCATTATAATTTTGCATTCTCATCCGATTTATACGTGCTTGCAAAATTTCATCTCAATGGGAAACCGGGAAGTGAAATAAATATTAAACTTGCAGGATTTGATTACAGACAGACAACGGACAGGTGAAAGTAAATAAAATATTATAATAAAAAGAGAATACTTATATGGTACAGGCGTCTCGCAAATGGACCGCTCCAATTAGTTCATGTACACAATTTTAAATATAAAATAACAAGAAACATATATGATATTATTATTACCATGTAAAACGTTATGTAATTGTAATGAATAGCCTGAGTAACTTCAAAAACATACTTATAATTTCCTACAAAACTTCTTCCTCCGACGATGTCAAATTAAAAACCAACATCAACCTACGTTCCTGAAATGTTGGTTCTATCTTTCATTATTAGGTCCTCGTATTAAATGTCTCGACTTGAAATTCATTTATACTAATAGCCTTCTTTGCAAGTCAAGTTCTCAATAATTGTATGAAAATAATTTTTCTCCTAAGACTTTAGAAAAATTTGATTATTAGGGCATAATTTATTTATAGTCAGACAGTTATTATCCAATACATATTTGACTTATTTTTAGAATGCCCTCTAGATCTTACCAATATTATATTTTATAATTAATACAAAATATACTACGTGAGATAGTACTAAATGATGTCACTTAAAAGCGCCATTTTTATTTTGTGGCTTTTGTGTAACTTGCAATGTATGAAACTATGTATATCGTAAAATTTTCGGAAAAAAATATTTTTAGGCAGTTGGAGTAGATCGATTCAGCAGAACTTTTATAAATATTATTTTAATCTATTCTTTTTATTTCTTCTATTTTTTCTTTATTAATTTTTTTCCTATTCTATACATGTTTTAAGCTAAAGATATTGTCATTAAAAATATCCAGGTACATTATTTACACCTACTTAAAATCTTTGAAATCCTCACATTTAAAAATAACCTACTAAATACAAAATGTCTACTCTTTAACATTAGCTATTCTATGACAATAGGTAGCGGTCGACAAACTCACACGCACAAATAAATTGCGCGAGAATCTGATAGCCATTTCCGTTACCTAGTAAGCAATGGACATTATGTATTACAATTTTAATTAAAAAAAACATAATGTGTTCGATTATGTTCTTTCATTTCTTATATTAATGTACAGGGTTATTAGTAATTTACTGCACATAATATTTTTTTATGTGATAAAGTAGAAGACGAGCAAGACGCTCTCCTGATGTTAAGAGATAACGCTACCCATAATCAGTACAGTGCTACCCAGGATTTCACAATGATGTGAAATTCAAGGAGCACTGGATCAACGCTTCTTACTCAAGAGTCATAAGATGTTAAGACTCAGAGTAATTTCACTAGCTACAATGCCCACCTACCGAAGCACAGTAATGTTTGCACATCACTGTTCAGGCGGTAGAATAATTGGCACTGTTCTTTTTTCGTCGTTACTCCTGCAAAGGAAGCAGTACCCCCAGTAAAATAGTATATATTATAGTCTTCCTCATCGATTTCGACGGCGGTGACCCTAGCAGTCAAACTTTATTTTGTGAGCCCTAATATGACTCGCCATGCCCAATTTAGTTTTAAAAACTCTATTACACGTTTGGCAATAAAGTTTTTAGTGCATAATGAGTATTTAACAAAGTCGTTTCCCTGTCCGTCTGTCCCTATGTGTGCATTGATCTTTAAAACAATAATAATAAATATTTCAGGATATTTCACACAGCGCCACCCAACCCAAAGTTAGTGCTTGTGTTACGGTGGTTAGGATAACGGATACAATACTTATAACTTATAGGTACATTTTATTTTTTACTATGCAATGGGTATTGACTGAAAGATACGTTTTTTTTATTGAGTGATTCAAGAGAATGTTTTATAATACATTCAAAATATTATTGTAAAGAAACTAATAATTTTCTGCTAAGAGCTACGAAGTGCGCGCGCGTCCACTATAACAATTACAATCCACGATCACTTTAAAACCCAATCATTACCAATATCTCC
This sequence comes from Hemithea aestivaria, assembly GCA_947507615.1. Classification (NCBI taxonomy): domain Eukaryota; kingdom Metazoa; phylum Arthropoda; class Insecta; order Lepidoptera; family Geometridae; genus Hemithea; species Hemithea aestivaria. The sequence continues at coordinate 9,075,103 of OX382345.1, read as the reverse complement.
CTGATGACAGAAAGAGACAACAACAGCAACTCTTCTAAAACTCTAACGAGTAAAAGAGACAGTTGTATGTCTCAGTGTAATTTATCCAGTGAAAGTGCAATTATCTCCGTAGAAAGCCCAAAATGGTGTTTTTCTTTTTTCTTCTTTTTCTTGGAATGGTATCGAATGTTTTGCAATCTATTAGAAATCGAAAGTATTACTGTTACGACTTACCTGTAACAGCTGAATTTGGAACGGAGGTAGATAAATAGTGGACATTCTTTAATTTAGGTATATTATAGACGCGAAAGTTTGTAAGAATGTCTGGATGTATGTTTGTTACTCTTTCATAGTCATACAGGATTCTGTCACACTGTGACTGGTTGAGAAAATATAAAATTTAAAAACATTCAGAATCTATATTATGCAGTGTTACTAGATAAGAATAAAAATTCGCATCGAGTCACCACTGTTTTTGATGCGAATATTTTTCTCAATCAGTCAGTGTTACAAGATTTGGTGTGACTCGATGAGAACATACCGAAAAATTTAAGATAATAATAATATAGGGGTGATAGGTAATATGGTAATATGGGTAATATATGGTATGGGTAATATGGGTAGGGGTAATATGGTAGGGGTAAGTACCAATTTCTCAAAATGCAATCCAGTTTGGGGTAGGTTTTCCGTAGACGAGTGCTTCGGCGTAACCACAGCTCTGGCACTATGGCGTCCCGCAGGAACACCCCCAGGTTTTTAGTGGGTATCCCCGCCGCGCCCATCTTCGAAGAGGAAGTCCCACATACTACCATGCGGCCCCCAGCGTAGGGTGACGATGCGTAACATATTTTCCTGTGACCCTTTCACCCAGTATTCCAAATTTTTAGGACATTCCTCATACACTTTTCACCACACTTATTTTATACATGTCATTGTACATATACACTTTTGTAGGGAAACGATAAACGGATAAAACTTTTCATCGTGGGTTAAACGGGACGTAACTACGTAGATGAAAATATGCCTATTATTTTGTTAAAGGTGATATTTTAACAAAATGTAGGCATATTTTCATCTAAACCTAACTCTGTAATTTTACGACTAGTTTTATGAATCATTAATTTTAGTTAATATGCCGAACACATAATTGCGCAGTCTAATTAAATTATCTAGGCCGTTAAATAAGGTTTAGGAGCCATAAAAATAATATGAGTTTCAACAGGTCATAGGGGTTTAACATGCTATTGTACGTTATTGATTACTATTACCTCACTTTTTATCCGCGATGTAAAGTTTTATCCCTTTAGAAAAAAATAATTATCATGTGGGATAAAAAATGGTATAAAATTAGTAGTAGGCTCTACGTTAATTATATTATACAGGGTTTTAACATACTAAACTTTGAATACTATTTACACCGCATTCTTACCCGCAATAAAAGTGTTTTTATTCGGATAAATAATAATAATGGATAAAAATATAAAATTATGTAACCTCCTAGACTCCTGGACCTATATTATAATCTCTACACCTTGCTCTTAGCGTTTAAATATAAGGATTTTAAGCCCTGGACCTCTGGATCCTGGATTGAAAGCCAAACGTACAACCACTGGACCACGGATACCACGGATGCTACACCTACAGATACCTTACAAAAGAAACAATATCAACACCCATAGATAGGCCCTTCATAACGGAGGGGAAAAGTTTTGCACTCTCACTCTATTTCGGATGAGAAAAAGATAAAAACTACATTATTTATGTTCGCAGGCAATCAATGAGTCGATTATGATCTACACGGATATAGAGTAATACTAGATGTGGCAAACTCTACTGTGGAAAAACTGAATACCACTTTTCTATTTTGCTTCTTTTATCTATTTTTTGTCAGTGTTAAAAAGCAGTTATAAAGGAAAAGTTTTCCAAATTTTCCACGAAATAAATAGCGCTATTACATTTTCTTAGAAAAAAGTATTAACTGCTATGCGAACAAGTAACCCGCGCGTTGAACATAGTGGATGATTCCTTTTTTAAAAGGTTCTGTCCCGCCATCGTAGCACATTTTGACATTGACAAAAAACTAGCAACTCCCGCCCCACTGTCAAGAGTAAACTGACATATACAATTTGTTGCTGGAGTTTTTGGCGGCAAGCCTTGATCATATCATTGGCTCCACGTCTTTTGCTTAATAATCGCGTAGAATTTGATTGTTAGCGTGTAATAATGGTGTAATATTGCGTGTTAAGTGTTTTTGAATGTGCACAGATGTAGGCAAGTGATATGGTGCTGAAATATGAATTTTGGTGCCCCCTCCAAAACTCCTCCGAACTTTCAGTAAAATTCCACCCATTTTACTGGAAGACTCACGTGACTAGACGAGCTATTAAGCTCACTCTGACTCTGACCTGACTAACTAACTTATTACTTAAAAAATAACATTTAACTTGACACTGGCAAAACACGAAAGTGGAGACCATAATTTAATATCCCGTGAACATTCACGAATTTTACTCGACACTGGCAAAATGCACATGTTGCCATATTATTAAAAAGAAAATTTGTTACTACTCCCAATGTCATTGTGCTCTTACAAACGTCAATTACTCTTGACAGTGGGACGGGAGTTGCTTGTTTTATGTCAATGTCAAAATGTGCTACGACGGCAGATAGTTTTATATAGCTTTGTAGAGTCAAACTCTTTTAAAGATGATTGTCAGTTCATTATTATTCGAAAGAAATATTATGCTTTAAGGTTTGAAGCTAAATACATAGGTAATAGGTACAAATAAAAAATGAGAATAGTCTCTTCTAGTATTCGTAATAATCTTAGATAGCTCATAGTTCTTGTAGTATTAATTTTCTTATGGACATTGTGAGCTATAATGTTCGAAAGGTGTTAATATCCCATCAACTTTAATCATTATTTGATGAATGACTTGCAGTACTGATTCATTCACTTTTTATAGGTCTTTTTGTTTTCTTTCATTATTTTCATTGATGGAGTTTGAATTTAGGTTATACTTGGTGCGCTTATTTTGAAGATGAAGATGAAGAATTTAATAAGATATTTAAATTGGTATACTATAAAGCAAAATATTTCGTTACAATTATCTAGATAGGATTATAAATTACAGAATAGTGGTAAAATAAAATTTGCCTCGTAAAATTTTATCGTTTTGGAGTCGTCTGAAAAGCCTTTTTTATTTGAATCACGGGTCCTTAGAAGCGTTATATCTCAGACATATTTTTTTTCACAAACCCAAAAATACGTGTATAATATTTTGTAGCTAGTATTTTAATATCATTAAAATTACCGAATAATTGATTTTAAAAAGTATTGACTGCTGGTCTTTGACCGTAATCTATATCATAATCATTTATTTTACACAACATTATGTAGGTACTAGGTACCTATCCACATTTAGGTAGATATGAGATACTTAGAAGCTATGACTTAGTATAAGTTGGATATTTTTACATAACAAGCTCAATTTAACACGTTCAAACCAATTTCCATCGAGGACATATCCAATAGAGGGGCAATAGACAAAGTTTTCCTTGAAATAAATTTTTTCACAATTTGACGACTCCGCCCACTTTTCCTATTGGCTACGCTGGTTTTAGTGATGGGCAACGAAAAAGTTTCAATTTAAAACTCGATTATGCCAAGTAATCGATTACAAAGCGATAATATAATATTTTTGACTAAGAGGCAGAACATACGCACGGTTGCAAATCTGATCTTTTGTTTTAAATGGTGTTAATGTCGGAAATCATAAAGGAAGACTTTTGCTTTCCAAAGACATTGTTAGTTCCGATTTCATCTTATAGCAAAAATAGCGTTTTAGTTTTAAACAAGTCAAATATAAAATACTAGCTTGTGCTCGCGGCTTTGCCCGCATGGCAAAATCCTTTCTTAGTGGAGGTCTACGTCATTAACCCTATTAATATTCCAAATTTCAACCAAATCCGTCCATCGGTTTAGGCTGTGCGTTGATAGATCAGTCAGTCAATAAGTCAGTCACTCTTTCCATATATAAATTTAAAATTTAGATTCTTAAAGACATCCGATTTATACACATGCATGCAAAGTTTAAGCTAAATTGAAAAATGGGAAGTAGATTAAATTTTACTTGCAAGATTTGATTATAGACAACAGGACAGGCGAATGTAAAAAAAGCTTGTGAATTAAATTTAAAAAAAATTGCCCCCTACGCAACGTTTTCAAAATTACCTATTTTGTGGAAGGTGGCCATCTTTGATTTTAAATTTATCATAATAATATATACTACATACTACTACTAGTCAAGCCCTTTCAACTTTCATTTGATGCGCACATTGACGGGATTATGGAGAAAATAATTAATCAGCTATTTTTAGCGGCGGCCATCTTGGATTTTAAATGTATTAAATGTAATGCATATATTTTACTAGTCAAGTCCTTTCATTTCATACCCTTACATTTGACGAGGTTGTGAAGAAAAAAAATAATCCGCCAAATTGTAGCGGCGGCCATCTTAGATCGATTTCCACCAAACACGGCTAAGAAAACTCTCGACTACCTTTCGACTCTACTTTCAAACAAAAAAACAAGATCAAAATCCGTTCATCTGTACGGGACCCAGAAGTAAGACAAAGGACATGAGCAACGATGCCACAGACAGACAGACAGACACGTCAAACTTATAACACCCAGTCGTTTTTGCTTCGGGGTTAAAAAGAGGTCAGGTTTTTATGTTTTTGGTGAATAACTTTTAAAAAGAGTTTTTATTTCTTGTTCGGAACTTATTTTAGTCTATAACAAAAAATGACGTTTTCATGATGTGGATGGTATATTCTCATCTGCTCATAAAAAAGAAAATATTAAATTTGTAGGTATCTCGATTGAAAAAAAAAACAGGGGAATGGCATCGGAGCATTTATTTTAGCAAATTTTATAGTTGTATATCAATACTGTAGGTTTTCACTAACCTACTCGCAGCGCCGCGTGATGCGACTAAACAAGAGGTTATACCTATGATAATATTGTAAATATTATAAATAATAGACATAATATTATAAAAGTGTCTCCCTGTTGTATAGATAATGAATGATACGTAGCTTTTTGTGCGCAAGTCTGACTCGTATTCGCCATAGGTTTTATATACCAAAATATGAGATGATCTTTTGTCACGAAAAATGACGGTAACTTTACGCAACTTCACGTGTCATATTTTTTTGATACATCCTAAAATATCCGTGTACTTTTTATTTATGTTAAAATTTCGTTGAAATCAAATTTTTAGGGTAGTTCTCGCGTGCCCCACTATCCGCCCCACTGGTGGGGCAGGTGAAACTGTCAAATAATTTTTGTGTCTCACGCACCCCATTGATCGCGTTTTGGTGGGGCGGGTTCTTCCAAGACACCATCAGCCTAAGATTACGAGAACTTTCCGAGATATTGATATTTTAATTTTGATAGCTGTCATTTGAAATGAAGATTTCCTCAAGACCCTCTTAGTTTTTCAGATGTTAGTTTATTAAAATCTGTTTATTATAGTTTGTAGTTTTCTACTAATCAAACTTTTTCGTTTAATTCCCATGTTGAGGGAGTTGTGGAAAAAAATGTAAGCACCATTTCATGGCGGCTAAGAACACTCTAGACTATTTCTACCTAAAAAAAAACAATCTCAAAAAATAAAAAAATAAAATCCGTAATACTGAGACAGACAGACACGTCATACTTATAACACACCGTATTTTTCCGTGGGGGGTTAAAAAATAAATTGTGACGATACTGCCACGATAAAATTTTATGAGAATAACCCACTATAAAAAATCATCTGCTCTAGTTGTCAACTTATAAATGACATGGACTTCAAGGCGACTGTCCATTATACCGTATCATACAATAATAATAATAATTGTCTTAGGAACATGCCAAACCGAAAAATAACATCAGGCCCTTTTTACACTAAACGATTCGTGAGTATTCACCTTTGTAAATAAACGGCATAAACTCACTTGTATTTACTTCGGCTTCGTGCCGACTGCAGCTACTTCTTAAAGAAGATCCTCGTACAGGATCGAACCGGTCGGCACAAAGCCGAAATAAATACAAGTGAGTTTATGCCGTTTATTTACAAAGATCTGGCCCATGCCATTATGAACCTTATTTTCATTTATTTATTGCTTATAGCTTAAAATTAGGTTTTGGTAGATAACCGCATTATATATTACATATATACCACGGCAGTATTGTATGTATTAAAAAGTAAGAGAACATCGTTGCGAGCCTTGCACGGAGCGCTAACAATAAATATCGCTGAGAATATGTTACTGATACTGACAGCTCTATCCATGGCATGCGATGTTGCCAAACAACTGCGTGTGGGGATCAGAATGCAGTGAGTGTACGGGTTTATAGCCACGAATGATGACCGATAAAAAGATAATAATATAAACTTATTTTCATTATTAATAAAGAAAACTCATCTAAGTTCATCTGTTGCCAGTTCAACGAAAAAGGTTAACACGTAAAGATGCTTGAACATGTAAGCAACATATTATATTGATAGGCATGCAAAAATGAAATTGGTACTGCATTCTCGTGATTAGATTCTGTTTTGAACACGGGCAAAATACGAGAGAAAGAAGAAATGCAAACGAGCATTTGGTACGGTATAGTGGGCAAACCCCTTAAAACTCATTTCTTGCAATGTTATTTTGGAATATTTCTAATGAACATACATATTACACATTAGCTATTTTTAACATATTTACAGCTGAACTAATCAAATTTGGTATAATAGGTAGCTTAGGCTCTATAAGTCTCTCTAGGCTCTTGACAATAGGTAACAGTATTTCAATGGGTAAAACTGGATAGGAATAAATGATTTTCCGTAGTAGTCGTACTGAACTATGAGTCGTCAACATGGGCCTACAGAACATATCATGCGCTAGTTGTACCTAAAGATAGCATGCAATTAGACCTGGTCGAAGATGTGGTATGCATTTGTCCTCCTAATCGATTATCATGCATCGATTCAATCGTCAAAATATTCACAACACTGGCTAAATACGAGTCAATAGACAAGGATAGCTATTTGGAGAAAATGCTTTATTAGAAAGAGAGGCAATTTGCCTGACCAGTATAACTTGATCCCTCGCTAGAACAAAAAATAATCATAATTTTGAGGATTATTTTACATTTCTGGGGATATTAAAATCGATTTAATAAATTTAGATATTTTATATGTATACTTTATTATATAATAATACGGTAAACAGTTTTATAAAAAAATAAGAAGTCGTGATTTTTTTGTTAAAGAGAATATTCCGTGAGGCCCGCGTAGTTCCTTAAACTGGCCGCTACTAAACGGCGCGTCACGTGGCGCTACGAGTGGGGTAGCAAATACAACCAGTGTTGATATACAAAAAATCCGCCGATGCCCTCCCCCTGCCAATTTCACACTACGACACCAAAAATACCAACAGCGCTGTGAAAACGTAACTCCACGCAACCGTTTTTTTGCCTCAGCACTCGCTTTTGTTATTGTCATTTTTTTGAAAGCTTACACTATAAAAGTATTTACATCTCCCTTTCTATCTTATTGCTTGACGACACTCTGTAGAAAATGTATCGATTTATAATACTAAGTTTAATTAGCACCGCGTTTGGATCTATCTTAGACGGTGATCTAGATTTAGCAAATGGTGTAAAATTAGTGAGCGTTCCCGTTTCTAATAGTTTAGAAGATGAAGGAAGATCGTTTGGAGACCATTCTGTGTTGTACAGAATGGCCAAGTTTCTCCAAGGACATGAGTTGCACGTGAAACTGCCGAATTTGATGGAAAAGGAAAAGTTGACGAAGATTTTTGGCGATTCGCTGAAGGCTGTGGATGAAACGTACAAGGAAAGTAATGGTGAGTAGAGTGCAGTGTTATTTTGTGGAATTTTGAAGTGTTTTTATTGGAGTGGATTTAAATGATATTTGTGGATAATAAATTCGACCTAAGGGTGTTAGTAGCATGATAGTAAAAATCTCTGTAATTGGTTTTCGTTCGTTCTGTAATCGCATAAATTGCTTATTTCATTATTTTGTTATGACTTTGAGCTACAAAACACTTGGTTATTAACTAATTTAAAGTAAATGTTTAATTTAAAAAAATATCAGAAATCGTACATATCTATTTTATGAAAATACTAGCTGCGCCCAGCGGTTTTACCCGCAGTACTTATGTAGCCTATGTGTTATTCCAGGATCTAAACTATCTCTATATAAAATTTCAGCTCAATCGGTCCACCTGTTTAGGCGTGAAAGAGTAACAAACATCCTGACATCCAGACATCCATTCTTACAAACTTTCACGTTTATAATATTAGTAAGATATTACGAGTATTTTCCGTTTGATTTCATTTTACAGTCAGGCCATTTTATGATAGGATCAACCTAACTTTTCGCACTTTCATTTATATTGAATTTTGTAGTAGCTACAAAAATCTAATAAAATATTTTCAGTGCTACAAGAATTTATGAACAATTTGTATGCTGTACCAGCGTATACTAGTGAAATATCAGAATACACGTCGTAAGAGTCGATGCTAATCTAAACTCAATCAATACAACAACAAGATTCAAGTTCGAGTGTAAACGTGTCTCAGAGGAACGTGATCCGGTGACAAATTGTTGGTAAAAGACATGTATCATTGGGGTCTTTGTTTTTTCGCATAAATTGTAAAAATTGTCAAAATTTTCAAAAGCATAACGACAGAGATGTCATGAAATGTGCATGTATAACATGTGATTATGTCAAAATTATAACAACAATAGTAATTGGTTCAGTGTACCTAATAATATGAGTTAGATAATAATAGTATACTTAGATATTATATTTTATCAAATGGTCGTGTAATGTGTGTGTCTCTGATTCTCTAATAGTACTCAAAGGCTTACATTAAATAAAAACATATTATACATTTGGAAGACAGTTATTTAAAATAAATTTAGTCTTAAAAATAATTTTGGAAAGAAAGCAGCCAGTAATATTAATAATGTTTTTCCATAATATTAATACGACTAAAACGTTACCACTCTTTACTCACATAATAAGCGATTGTAGCAGTTTTGAACATCCACACCCTTATTGAAAGTCCAAAGCTATGCCAAAATCACATCTGCTTGCACGTGATTTATAATATTATAATTAAAATATTGATATTATTGGACTAGTGATATTTTATATAAGTATCACTATGTCTACTATTTATAATACTATATTAAATTTAATTATGCCAAATAAAATTATGCAAGTGCTAGAGTGCCCGTATCATTCGATATGGTAGTGTCACGACTCCATCATATTAACTCGTACGAGAAGCGGAATAATTGTATACTTAGAAGATGTTTACCTTCTATAATGCTATGTATTGCGATCCTTATTACATTCGTAAGGTGCTGCATAATGACTTTAGTTAATTGACTATGTAGATTATGTATATTTTGCTAGAAGAAAACTGCGATGAAAAACATATTATAAAATAAATGATTAATATAATGTGTGTGATAATTACAGAATTCCATTCACTTTCTTACGTATACACTGACTGTCAAAACCTATGCCAAAATACAAATTATACGAGTGCCAGAGTACCCGTATCATTCGATATGGTATTGTCACGACTCCGTCATATTAACTCGTACGACAAGCGGAATAATTGTATACTTAGAAGATGTTTACCTTCTGTAATGTTATGTATCGCGATCCTTATTACATTCGTAAGGCGCTGAATAATTTCTGTTGTTAATGTACCTACTAATTTTTGAAATTGAAAAAACCTTCGTTATGCGGGAAACAAATTCTATTTTTCTATAACTAGGCATAGTGCCTTAATCTTCTTCTAAATATATAAAAGGAAAGAGTGACTGACTGATCTATCAACGCACAGCCCAAACCGCTGGAGATTGAGTTGAAATTTGGCATACAGGTAGGTTTTAAGGCGTAGACATCCGCTAAGAAAGTATTTTTACACGCGGGCAAAGCCGCGAGCATAAGCTAGTATAATATAAAACGAAAGAGTAGCTGACTGACTGATCTATCAACGCACAGGTCAAACCTCTGCGCTGATCGGATTCGATTAACATAATTTGAAACATAGAGATAGCAAAGGCGCGAGCACAAGCTCGTAATATGACGCATCCCTAATAGTACAGAGATTCTATTATTTCACAAAAGAACAAGTAAAATAAATGTCCTCTCACATATTCATAATTTAATCTAACATAAATTTCCATAAATGCTATGGAGAAATGAGCTTTCCGAGCAAAACCAAGTCTCCAATGCATAAATGTTGCTAACAGCGTTTCACAGCCACTCAGCTTGCTTTAAATCTGTCAAAATGATCTGCGCTACCTATACCTAAGTAGGTATTCGATACGAACTACCAAGACACTGCACTCAATATCCAGATGAGCAGATTTGTATGAATGTATGGATGTCTGGAAACTATGTTACTCGTGCACGCAATCGGGTTGACCGATTGGGACAAGTGAATTAAATTAAATCCATCGGGGTCGTGGACCACGACCCCGGCAATATGGATATCAAATGAAAGGGCTTAATGCGTAGAATACAACGCACTATGATAAATTTAAAATCCAAGATGGCCGACATCAGAAAATGGTAAAATAAATATTGCGTTGGGGGTTTTTTAATTTTTTAATTTAATTCACTTGTCCCAATCGGTCAACCCGATTGCGTGTCCACGACTCGTGGAGGAAAAAAGTAATCCGCCATTTTGTAGCGGCAGCCATCTTGGACCGATTTCCACCAAACATAGCTAAAAACACTCTCGACTAACTCTACTCACAAATAAAAAAAAAACTAAATCAAAATCCGTTCGGGAGCTACGATGCCACAGACAGACACACACACACAGACAGACACGTCAAACTTATAACACCCCGTCGTTTTTGCGTCGGGGGTTAAAAAAAGGAAAACATACATAAATCTGTACACACACAGAGACACGTCAAACTTATAACACACCGTCGTTTTTGCGTCGGGGGTTAATAAAATTTGGCAGAGATAGCTTAGACCTTAGAATAACATAAAGGATAATACTGTACATCGGGTAAAACTTAAAACTGCTGGAGCTAGTTAATAAGAAGTTTCAAAATTCTAATTTTCGATCCAAGGATCACACACTAAAGTTTTCAGTGGTAAAATCCTACGTGTTTGAAATCAGGTCTTTCTTCTCAATTCCAGTAACTGGTCGAGGCAAAGGCGGCGGCGGTGGAGGCGTGGCCCTTCTAGGACTGATGTTCGCCAAGGCCCTTGGTGCAGCTGGTATAGGAGGTCTGGGTCTGCTTACTATGAAGGTTGGTATTCTATAATATTTTTTTCAAAGAAAGAAAAAAAGAAAGAAAGAAAGAAAAATCATTTAATCAAGCACAGAGACACAGGCACATAGAAAAGAAAAAAGACAAAAAAAAATATATATATCTAACAAATAAAAATATATATAAATAGGATAAGAAATTCAGCAATAATCGTTAAAATTTTAAAAAAACAAACTACTCAAACTACTCAAAGGAACTCTTAAAACAAAAACGTGGCCTTGAGAGAGAATTGGGGATCTTCTCAAACACCCAGGGACTCAAGGAAAGTTTTTAAGACTTACAAAACAGAAACTCTTTTAGCCGCCACAATTGTTTTTCAAATTTGAGAATTTTAGTACTACCATTATTTTTTTCGGAATAAAATTAAGTTAAAGGATTTTAAGTTTCCTTAGATCTTAGTGTACATAGAGAACAAATCTTGAGGTTCGTTTCACGCGAAGAAAAGCGGAATACCTATAATAATTGACTAATCATCGTTAAAAGTATTATCTCTTTACCGTGGTATTATTGTGATTGGTGAATTTCAGTGAAAAATCACTCTTACCGAATCCCCTTCGATTCAACCTTTTCCAAGGAAAAGGGCATAAATTATTCAAAATTATCAAAAAGGCGCTATTTTTAAGAGTCTCAGTAGAGACAGTGGCGGATTTGCCCTAAGGCCCAGTAGGCCCGGGCCTAGGGCGGCCAGATATTAGGGGCGGCAAATCGTGACAAAAAAATCACTGATGACAAGAAATAACTAAAAGCACGTAAATATTTTAAAGGCTTCAAGGGGCCGTGGGTTTTTCTCGGCGGCTCTGCTCTATAATAAGAATATTTATTTTCTCACCGCTCAGAACACATCTTTTGTAGCCTGAAATATAAAATTTTCTCGGCACTCGCAACTCGCAGCTAGCTGCTCGCGCAATTATAAATAGAATAATATTATGTATTTTGCTCACCACTCAGAACGAGCTCATTGCACACAGTATCGGCGTAAGGGTGGGGTGCGGTTGGGCGACCGCCCAGGGCGCCGGATAAAAGGGGCGCCACAGGCTCTATAATGGGGCGCCCGTGGCGCCCCATTCGCTCTGAAAAATTCAATATTCTCGGTGCTCGTAGCAAGCTGCTCGCGCTTTAATAAGAACATTTAGTTTCTTTGCCACTCGAAGGAAGATAAACGCACAACATTCGTGCTGAAAAATTAAAAATTTTCTCGGCACTCGCAGCGAGCTGCTCGCGCTTTTATAAATGAGAACATTTACTTTCTTTGCCACTCGAAGCAAGCTAAACGCACATCATTCGTGTTGAACAAATCTAAATTTTCGCGGCGCTCGCAGCAAACTGCTCGCGCTTTTATAAATAAGAATACTTATTTAGTTTCTTTGCCTCTCGGAGCAAGCTAAACGCACATCATTCGTGCTGAAAAATTCAAAATTTTCTCGGCGCTCGCAGCGAGCTGCTCGCGCTTTTATAAATGAGAACATTTACTTTCTTTGCCACTCGAAGCAAGCTAAACGCACATCATTCGTGTTGAACAAATCTAAATTTTCGCGGCGCTCGCAGCGAGCTGCTCGCGCTTTTATAAATAAGAATATTTATTTAGTTTCTTTGCCGCTCGGAGCAAGCTAAACGCACATCATTCGTGCTGAAAAATTCAAAATTTTCTCAGAACTCGCAGCAAGCTGGAAAGGTGGATTTTTTTTCTAGATACGCCCATGATTTTGCCCATCGTAATCGCCCCAGAAAAAAATCCTGGAATTTTTTCATTTTTAATATGGGTTTGAATTACTTTTTAGTGGGCGCCGTAGAAATCTCGCCCAGGGCGCTGGTAATGTTAAAACCGGCTCTGATTGCACATTGCACATCTTTTGTAGTCTGAAACGTAAAATTTTCTCGACGCTCGCAGCAAGCTGCTCGCGCATTACAAGGTTTTTAAAATTTTATTCTATTCGGAACGAGTTTAACGCACACGTTCTTGTCAGAGATATAACATTTCCTATTTTAGAGATTCAAATTGTAGTGTAGGTAAACGTTGAAATGTACAAACCTACCTTGTTCATAAGAAAAAAATTCAGGATCCGCCACTGTTTAAGGAGTAAGTAGGAGTAGACATGTTATATACGACGTAGGTGCAGGTATTACATGGACTGGGGCCTAGGGCGGCCTAGACTGTAAATCCGCCACTGAGTAGAGCTGTGATTTTAATCGAGACGACAAAAAATCGGGTGTTCGAAATACATAATATTATAAATAACTAGCTTATGCTCGCGGTTTTGCCCGCATGGTGAAATCCCTTCTTAGCGAAGGTCTATGCCATAAAACCTAACTGTGTTCCAAATTTCAATCCAATCCGTCCAGCGGTTTAGGCAGTGCGTTAATATATCAGTCAGTCAATCAGTCACTCATTCCTTTTATATAATCAGATTTTTAGTTTAGTTAGCACCGAAAACAACAGTCATTCCAAGACTCACGTTAGTGCAAAAGTTAACTTGTGCTTTCTCACTTTATCAAGAGAACGAAGAGTCGTTATCACGTCCACACACCTAACAAAGTTTTACGACCTTGTCTGAACCGTAAATGATTTTCAATCTCATCGGATAGAATAGTGATAGGATTTCGTTGAGTCAAACTATTACAATATAATTTGACGGTGAGGATTAAAAAACAATTGGTGACAAAAATACCATAATATGACCATAGTACTATTAAGACCATGCTTGAAAAAACTTTTTCATTCTCTCATATTTTTAACCCCCGACGCAAAAACGACGGGGTGTTATAAGTTTGACGTGTCTGTCTGTCTGTCTGTGTGTGTGTCTGTCTGTGGCATCGTAGCTCCCGAACGGATGAACGGATTTTGATTTAATTTTTTTTGTTTGAAAGTAAAGTTAGTCGAGAGTGTTCTTAGCCATGTTTGGTGGAAATCGGTTCAAGATGGCCGCGGCTACAAAATGGCGGATAACTTTTTTCTTCCACGACCCCATTAATATGGGTATCAAATGAAAGGGCTTGACTAGTAGAATACAACGCACTATAACAAATTTAAAATCCAAGATGGCCGCCACCACAAAACCGCGAATTACATATTTTGAAAGCGCTGCGTTGGGGGTTTTTTAAATTTTTTAATTTAATTCACTTGTTGTACACCCGACTTCGTCGCGCTTAATAGAAAATCAGTGTTGCTCTACTATATTATGCATGTAAATACATATTATACATTTAAACCTTCCTATTGAATCACTCTATTTATTAATGAAAACAGCATCAAAATCTGTTGCGTAGTTTTAAAGATATAAACTTACATAGGGTCAGACAGATGCGGGAAGCAACTTTATAATTTTATACTGTGTAGTGAAGTGAATAAATAACTTAAAAAAAAAACATTTTTTTATATTATCGCGCTCAAACCATAAACCTCCACCCAATAAACCCTTAAGAGGAATATCTTATGGCAGGATTTTCATAATAAAATCATAATATTTTACTGCAACTTTTAGATTATTCTATATTATTAATATAGATTATTTCAAATAACTACATTTCTCAATGTTCAACCAATTTGGTATAAGCGCTATTTATAATATCGGTTAAAAACGAGCTAAACTCCTTAACGGTTTTCTTGAGTTTGAAAATCAAAATGCATAATATACTATATATAAATATTATTTTATGTCTAATTAAAGCAAAGTAGACCCTATTATTTAACTTTTATTAAATGTAACAATACGAGTATTATTCATTAATGACAACAGTAACAATACGATTATTATACTTATCAAAAACAACAAATAAATAATTATTAAAAATAAAATTTACAAATTCCCCGTAACTATTAAAAAAAACTCATTTATTTCAGACTCATTTAGTACACGGACAACAAATGAAATGTATCATCATAGACTCTAAAATTCTAAACGAAAACTGCTAAGCGTTGCAGAATTTTCTCGATATGCCAGCGTTTCAGACATAGTTTAAAGGTAACCATATTAACTCCGCTGCGTTTATCTCTCCATCGAGGTGCAATGATTTATGATTTACAATCTCAATAAGATCTCCATCCTGCTCCATCATAAAACAATGCATCAGTGTATCTAGAGTAATTTTCACTTCGTCACGGTTGCGCTCAACCAGGCCTACGAGGCAATTACTTGCTTTTCCCAATTAAAACTATTCTGCTGTTATTGTGATCAAATCATCTCCTTTAGATTCAGATGTACTTATTATCTACATAATATTATTATATTACTGACATAATAGGGGGCGTCCTAATGATGATACCTTTTATCATGAGACTCACACACACACACACCCATACACACTCACACTCACACACACGCACACACTGTTATTGTACAAAATATAACACATTATGATTCCTGACATCTTTTTGATTTAATATTATTGTATAACTTTTCGCTTATGTGTTTTAAACTGTATGTAATATCTATATAGAAATAATCCCGCTAATTACTTTTTTTTTGTTAATCTCGACTAATATCTCCGATCGAGCATGGGATAGGCTGAAAACCAGCGCTGCGCGAGATCCCCTCACGCGGCATTAAGCTGAGCCTATCCCAATTGACAGCAAAATTTAAAATTACGTGTACATAGTATATAAGTATCTACCTTGGTTTTAGAGACTTATGTCTTGTTCTTTTGTGTTCTTTTGTCTTGTTGTAACTTATATATGATGTATTTTTAATTCTAGAATTTCAATATTTTTTTTCTTTTTTTTTACGTCTCGAGGACACGACCCTGGCTACAATGCAATAGTCTTTTAACTGCATTAAGGGTCCAATGCAACCAATGCAATGGGTAGTCGCTTAGCGCTTAGAGCGACCTCTACCAGGAAACCAGATTTTCATGGAGTATTGGAAATTAAATAATAAGTACTCTGTTTCACACCAATTTGACCCATTTTATAAGTTGATAATAATTTATTATAGTCTTATTACAAAACGCGGACTACGATTGCACCAGGATTAAACCATGTCCTAAACCAAATTCTAAAATGAAATCATAAATATTATCAAGCCAGGTTGAAAGCTAGTTCGGACTTCTACTCTAGAATATTCTATTCTATTCAATCTATGGTGATAAAGATAGTAGTGACTTCTACAGACGCTAGGGTATTTTCGTTACTTTACGCAACCACATTGGGATATTTATTTCATATATTATTATTTTCTCTAAAAAACATTATTAACCTTAAATTCCTTATTTCCAGGCGTTAGCAGTGTCAGCTCTCGCTCTAATGCTGTCAGCAATTGTCGGCGTCAAGAAGCTGACGTCACACGACGACCACGACGATCATCAGGTCATTTACGCGGGTCATCACGGTCATCATCGACGAAGACGAGATGTCACTCCACTACCTTATCAGGGATGGGCTGATTACGCTCAAAATTCTTCATAAAAACGTCTACGTAAAAGAATGGCTACATGGTGTTGAATATATTTATTTGTAAATAATATTTAAAACTAATTTATTCTCAGTTAATTAAATTATTATTTGATTAAATAATTGTTGTTTTATTTTAAAGAGTGGTTGTAATAATATACTTATTAGTACCTATACTAGCGGCCCCGCGCACACTTTGTAGCGCGTAACAGAAAATTAGCAGTGTTTTTTTAGTGTTCCGTACCTCCAAAGGAAAAAACGGAACCCTTATAGGATCACTTTGTTGTCCGTCCGTCAGCAATCGTCGGCGTCAAGAAGCTGACGTCATACGACGACCACGACGATCATCAGGTCATTTACGCGGGTCATCACGATCATCATCGACGAAGACGAGATGTCACTCCACTACCTTATCAGGGATGGGCTGAATACGCAACTTCTACCTCTACATAAATGACTATATTACTGAAATTTTAATCCCATCAAAAACATAAATGTGAAAGGAGAGCCAAGTTCAATATTACGATGTATGTACTCATAGTTACCTATGATTTGGTAGCTGACTTCAACGACAAAAGAAGTGAGATCTAAATAGGTACCAAGTTCAATGGTCAGTCCTGAAAAATATTTACAACATAAAATATTTTATTACAACTTAAAAGATTATTTCTTACCATGATTATTATGATTTAGTACCATGATGTGCCTCCCTACCTGAGCCGGATTGTCGGGGCCTACCTCTCGGATAGGTGCATCACCTATCCGGGCGACGATGGACGGACGCTGCGGAAAGAGATGTCGTGCGGTGTTCCACAGGGCTCGGTCTTAGGACCGCTCCTGTGGAACATCGGATACGACTGGGTGCTGCGCGGGGATCTTCCCCCGGGGGCCAGCGTGACGTGTTACGCGGACGACACGCTCGTCATGGCCCCGGGGGGGACATTCCAGGAGGCTGCCCGCCTTGCCACCGTGGCGGTGGGGGAGGTGGTGGCACGGATAGGGAGATTGGGACTCCGGGTAGCCCTCAACAAAACCGAGGCCCTGTGTTTTCACGGGCCTCGGAGGGCCCCGAGTAGGGGTTCCACTATCCCTATCGGGGAGGTCTGCATCGGGGTCGAGCCCTCGATGAAATATCTTGGACTCGTCCTCGACGGGCGGTGGAACTTCCGGGAGCACTTTGCCCGGTTGGCTCCCCGCCTGATGGGTGCGGCGGCCGCTCTCAAGCGGCTGCTGCCGAACCTAGGCGGACCTCGGACCAGCTGCCGTCGCCTGTACGCGGGAGTCGTGCGGTCCATGGCTCTGTATGGAGCCCCCGTATGGGTGGATGCCCTGACGGAGCAAACCATCGCCCATCTGAGACGTCCTCAGAGGGTGATGGCCGTCGGGGTAATACGGGGTTACCGCACGGTCTCCTACGAGGCGGCGTGCCTCTTGGCAGGATCTCCCCCCTGGGACCTGGAGGCGGAGCTGTATGCGGCGCGCTACGAGTGGCGCGCCGCGCTCCGCCTCCGCGGGCTCACCGCGTCTCCCAGGGAGGTAGGGAGGTGGAAGGAGGAAGCCAAGGAGGCACTGCTCGAGAGGTGGAGTACGCGTCTGGCCCACCCTCGAGCAGGCAGCTGGACAGTGGTGGCAGTCCGTCCACTACTCCAGCAGTGGACGGACAGAGAGCACGGGTCCTTGACCTTCCGGCTCGTGCAGGTGCTTTCCGGGCACGGATGCTTCGGAAAGTACTTGCACCACGTAGCCGGCAGGGAACCGACCCCTGCTTGCCACCACTGTGGTAGCGACGTGGATACGGCGCAGCACACACTGGAGGAGTGCCCAGCTTGGGTCAGTGAGCGTCGTACCCTCGTCGCTGTTATGGGGGGCGAACTCTCGCTGGCAACCATGGTAAGAGCCATGGTTGCGAGCGAGGAGTCGTGGCAGGCCGCGGTTTCGTTCTGCGAGAGTGTCATCTCGCAGAAGGAGATCGCGGAACGCGAACGGGAGGTCACCACCGACCTCCCAATGCGTGCCCGGAGAAGGGGGCGTCGGAGGCGTATCTTCCACGCCCTTCTCCAGCCCCCATAACCTGGGTCTAGGCGGCGAGTACGGGGGTACTCGTCGCCGCAAGCACAGACCCACGAGGTGGCGCGCGCGGTGTTTCCGCGCGCCCCTTGAGAGGGTGGGGTGAAACTCCTCTTCACCCCACCGCGGAGGGGTCCTCCTGTCAGTGAGGACCAAACGCCGTCGGGGCCGCGGATGAATGCTTCGGCGTACCCGTTGCCCCGGCATTATGGCGTCCCGCAGGAACACCCCCAGGTTTTTTAGTGGGTATCCCCGCCGCTCCCATCCTTGGCGGGGGAGTCCCACATACCGCCCCGCGCCCCCCGGCGTGGGGTGATGATGCGTAACGCATTTTTCCTGGGTCAAAAAAAAAAAAAAAAAAAGGGTCTAAAGTCTAAGTTAGCTCGTGGCCGCGGATGAGTGCTTCGGCGTACCTACCCGCTGCCCCGGCATTATGGCGTCCCGCAGGAGCACCCCCAGGTTTTTGTGCTTGTTCACATTGGAACGCGCGGGCGCGGGCGCGGCAGACTTTGCTTACACCGCACGTGCGTTTGTACGTGAACACTTTCATAGCAAGTCATATTATTATGTTTAATATTTCGCGCCCGCGCGTTCAACGTGAACAAGCCCATAAGTGGGTATCCATAATCGGCGGGAGAGTCCCACATACCGCCCCGCGCCAAATTTAAGCTTAATCGGTCCACCCGTTTGGCGTGAAAGAGTAACAAACATACATATCCAGATGTCCAGACATCTAGACATCCAGATCATCCATAATCCATAGTCCATACACATTCTTACAAACTTTCATGTTTTATAATATTACTAAGATCAAGCAGGGTGACGATGCGTAAGGCATTTTTCCTGATTCAAAAAAGGGCCTAAGTTAACTTATGAAAACCCGAGAAATACCTAATTATAAACTACCAGAGGGACGGCACCAAATCATTTTTTGGAATTTTTTTCTTTTGGCACTTTTTTTGTTCAGCGCCATCTAAGGAACATCGAATGTACTACGAATACCTTCCATTATCATAATCTGTTTCCTTACGACTTGTTTTGTTTGTTTGTGTTAGTTCATGATAAATATCAGAGATGGCGCTGTAAATAATTAAAATTAAGCCGCCATGAAAAGTGACGTTTTTTAAAATAAATATTATTATTTTTATGTTGTAAGTAGACAAATATTCTAAATCATGAATTACGTCGCTGTTAAAACGGCGAAATAATAAAAAAAATGGCAAATGCATGGAACTGCGACATCAATCATCAATATCAGATTTGGAGTTTAAAAAAAAGATTTTTTGTCTTGCCAGTACGTTAATTTTGTAACATTTATTATTAATTTTTAACTCTTTACGTTACATGTTTATATTATAATAAATAAATTCCTAATAAGTTACAATAGTCTTTTTTTGATGAACTAAATAATTGTAATAATATATATATAATGGACAAATTTCCCCTGTAATCGGAAATAATAGGTTGCAGTTGCAATTTTTTTATAACTTATGGTTAAGTAGCTAGATTGTTTTTTATATATTTAGCTTTTCACAAGCTTTGTTATTTACTCATGTCCGTTGTCTGTCTATCCGTAATCAAATATTGCAAGTTATATTTGACGTACTTGCCGGTTTTCGATTAAGCTGAAATTTTGCATACATGTATAAATCGGATGACAATGCAATATTATTAAAACATCGTGCTGTTTTGGTGATGGAGCTGGAAGGTGGACATAATGAGAACTTCGTTATTAAACGATGCAACCCTCATTTATTGATTCGTCTTGACGTAGTATTATAGTTTGGTATTATTATAGTCGGGCCATCTTTGAAAGCCACATTTATTGACATTTCCTCAAAATTCAGACAAAATTTTAAGTAATAGGTAATAATTATTTAACTCGAAAATTATTATAAGTGAATTTTAACCTAAAACACTTTACGTCCATGCAAGGATTCCCTAGTTATTTACCTAAAATTTATAGTCATAATTTAAAAAAAATCTTAACATTTTCAGCCCTTACATAAATTGTTTCTAATAATTTCTATTCCATAACATAATATAACAAGCCCTTCTATTACTTATGCGCGTATATATCGAGTGACGCTCTCTCGCTCGCACAATTTGAAAAATTTTGAGATATAAATTCATGGAATTAATTTATTGAAAATTTCTCTGTACCAGCCCTCCATAATATTATTGCACACATTATTTTAAAAGTATTTTCAGTTAGATATACAGTACCCTTGTTTGCAACTTATTACTGTATAAACAATCATTTTATATTATTACTACGTTTTTAAACATTTATTTTTCTTCTCTTATATCATCCTCATATTTTACTAGTCGTTATATATAATAGTTAGTGGTTATATTTAATAATAATATATTTTATTAAAATATATTTTTTAATAAAAAGTCGTTATTTTCTTATTAATAAATCGTTGCTTTTTGAACTTGATGTTACTTTTGACGAAAGGGCACTGGCAACACAGGTCCTGGTTTAAGTTTAATATGAATGGATTTGTTTTTTTTTGAAAGATTTTTAATGGTTCTTGGTTCTTTTATTGAAAAAAGTGGATTTTTATTATTAGTAAAAGTTACTGTTGCCTACATATTGTACGTGGTCGAATTGATACGCATCGTTTACTGCTACGTTTCACATTGGTTTTCCAATAAAAAATACAAGTTATAATCCAGCATCTTATTTTGTAAACTATGGAGTCTTCATCATCATCTGATCCTGAACGGACTCCATCGCCGGAGGTTCCAAGATCTGGCTGCATGTCTCCAATAAGAAAGCGGCCAAAAATGTCCTTAAGTGCAACAGAAAAACTCATGATCATGAACGCATATAAATACCATTACAAGTATTGGCCACAAGAGCAATTTTGGTCAATCGCAGCATGTATGGATAAGACAGCGGAAGTTTTAGGAGTCTCCAGTGTTACGGTTAAAAGGATTGTGAGGGAGCGCAAACTGACGGGAACTTTCAGACCCCCAAAAAAGGGGGGTCCGAGAAGCGAATTCGCTACAAATTTAGACCAAAACACGTACACAGCCATTAGAAGAATCATACAAGAGTTTTTTCATAAAAATGAAATTCCTACTTTAGTTAAGGTAAGAAAAATATAGAGATTTTATATAAAATTAGATACCTACTAGCTTATGCTCGAAGCTTTTACCTGCAGCGCAAAATCATTTCTTAGTTTCACCTGTGCCAATGTCTGTAATCAAATCATGAGAGTAAAATTTGATCCGTTTTCCAGTTACCGAGCTGAAATTTGGCAAGCACATGTAAATCAAATAACAAAGTTATATTATTATGTCATGGAGCTGATACGATGATAAAACTGGAAGGTGGCTATAGGAACTTGGTAGTTAACCCAACTACATTTTACTCTACACTAATTTATTTGACTCTGTACTTTGACTCTTCAAAGTTGATTTTTCTTGTTAAAAAATGCAGTTTTTAATGTTCTCTTGAGAAGACTTCCTTTGCAGGACGTTGACTAGATGGATACCCCAACAGGTCAGTTATTCTACTGCCTGAGCAATCATGTGCAAACATTACTGTACTCTGGTAGGAAGGCACCGTAGCTAGTGAAATTACTGAGCTGAAGAGACCTAACACTTTATGACTCTTGAGTAAAAAGTGTTTGTGCACCTAGAATTTTTCATAATTGTGAAATCCTGAGTAGCACTGTACCAATTATAGGCAGCATTATCTCTTACCATCAGGACAGTGCCTTGCATATCTTCTTTGAATTAAAAAAACAAATATTAATAATTTTCAGGTCCAAGAAGCAATGAAAGAGGATGACAGCTTACCAAAACTAACTACAACAGAGCTTCAAAAAGTATTTAAAGATTTGAAGATCAAGTACGAAGACCTGGCTGGAAAGAACAATTCAGTTATTATTAAGATGAAAACTGCATCAAGTACTGAGAAATAGATGTGAGCATCTTTATTTTTATCTTTTAACGGGGGCTTATATAGCCAGCCACACATTGACCCATTGGTTAACCCTTGTTTAGGAAAGGTCAGGTCAAGAGTACCAAAAACCGGCGAGTTTGCTTGAAGAATGTGATGAAAGTTGAAAAAGTGAAAGAGGTGTGTCAGGATCGTACCAAATGGAGGGAATTTGTCCCTGCCTTTTTTTTTTTTTTGACCCAGGAAAAATGCGTTACGCATCATCACCCCACGCCGGGGGGCGCGAGGCGGTATGTGGGACTCCCCCGCCAAAGATGGTAGCGGCGGGGATACCCACAAAAAAACCTGGGGGTGTCCTGCGGGACGCCATAATGCCGGGGCAACGGGTACGCCGAAGCATTCATCCGCTGCCCCGACGGCGTTTGGTCCTCACTGACAGGAGGACCCCTCCGCGGTGGGGTGAAGAGGAGTTTCACCCCACCCAATTTGTCCCTGCCTACCCCCAACCAGGCGTGATTATATGTATGTAAGTATGTAACCCTTTCGAGAAAGAGGTCAACCGCCAAATCTAACTCGGTTGGGCAGCGTTCGGGAAACTACGCAATGTCTTTTCGTCCGATATACCTCAGTGGTTGCAACAAAAGCAATGCAGAAGGTTGCGGGTTCGATTCCCGCATAGGACAAATGTTTGTGTGATCCACAGATATTTGTTTCTGGTCTGGGTGGCTCTCTGTATCTATTATAAGTATGTATTTACAAAAAAAGAAAAGTATATAAGTATTATATCCGTTATCCTAACCACCATAACACAAGCATTAAGTTGCTTAACTAGGGGTTAGGTGGTGCTGTGTGAAATGTCCTGAAATATTTATTATTATTATTTATAGTGCCTCAAGACGAAAGTCTTCAACCAATGTGTGTTATCAGTTGCTTCCAGTCAGTTTCTCAGTCGGAGTCAGTGTCTTCAGTTCGATATACAAAATTAATTTCAGGAAACTGGGATAGTTCTATAAGATATTTTCGGGTTTGTAAGAGAATGCTTTATGCGAAAAGACCGCTGATTGTTTACCTCTAGTTTTATGTTTGTCCTATATTGTTCATAACTATTTCTTGTATTTTGGTATGCAATAAAGTATCATTCTATTAATTATAGAATAGTCTATAAAATACTGCCGCAGCCAATGTCTTAACTGGACGTTATGAAAACAACAACATGCTTTTAAAAATGAGGTTGACTACAAATGACTAGTCTGTGGTGATCTTAGAGAGACAATTCAGCACATTTGTTTGAATGTGATGTCTTGGCTACAAAATGCATGAGCCTCCTTGGGACTGCATATCCCAAACCGGAGGAGTAAAGGTCTCTTCCTCTTAGCAGAGTCACTGCTTTAATTAACACATTGACTGCTAAAAACACAACGTCTGAGTTTTTGAGGTTGAGCTGAAAAATACAAACGTTGTGTTTTTCAAAGGATTTTTCCATACGAAATTAATTACAGGCACCTAGGATAGCTCTATGAAACGCCGCCGTAGCAATGTGTTAACCACTTCTTCGAAGAGTAAGAAATGTTAATAGAAGAGTAGGAAACAATAAGGCAAGGGGTTACATCATCATCATCATCTCAGCCGTAGGACGTCCACTGCTGAACATAGGCCTCCCCTTTGGACCTCATACATACCGGTTGGAAGCGACCTGCATCCAGCGTCTTCCGGCAACCTTAATAACACTTTAGCTTAATATAATTTATTGTTCTAGGCACTGCACAGTCACAAAATTAGAAGAAATTTTGAGAAGTCAGTTTAACTAAACATCAAAACAAGCTTTTGGAGATGCTGGTTTTCCATGTACCAAGAAAAAGGAATCTTAAAGTGAGGAAGATTTTGTGGATAAAAAAAATTTGATTATAAAATAATCTAAGTAAAGAATGTGGTTTGTATTCAATATTTATCTAGAATAGTTATTTTCATAATTCATTCCTAGTTTATTTTCACATGGTTGGTGGTGTTGAAAAAAACTGTGATAAAAGCGGAATTTTTAAAAATTGTAATGGTGAAATTTTTTTAAATAATACATAATAATAACTATTGTTTTCTTAAATATTGTATAAAAAAGTAACCATAGAATCTGTAAAATGTAACAAATTAAATTCATAAAATTAATTTGTTTCAACTGTCATATTAATCTCTTGAATATATGTAGATTGAAAAGAAACTTACTTTGTTCTAAGTTGGACTTATTGTAACTTGCCCAACTTAAGGTGAGTCTCATCAAAATCGGTTAAGTAGTTTTCAAATGTGAATGATTACTACATAATGTGACTTGTGACTCAAGTCTCACCCAAGCTTTTCGAAAAAAGTTTGATATTAATCTTTTTTATTTCATTAATTCAATAAAATGTTTCTGTTTTGAAAAATTTGGCCATGTTCTATTAAGTAAAATAATATAGGATTTAAATAATAGGAAATAATGTGATAATATTAAGTAGGGGATTTTTCCAATTTAATTTATAAAATAAAGTTTTGAGAATAATAAAATGTTTTATTTTGACTGCTAAGGTGCTTTGCAGACAGCAATTATAAATTATATCTCTCTATCATAATTATTTTAATAGTTATATCGAAAAACCTTAAATAGTAAAGCTGCACTTCATTTAAACTTAGGCATCGGTCATAGATTTATGAAATAGCTTGTTTAGGAAATTTTTCCTATCACCGTTGCTACAATAGTTGCTCAGTCATCAGTCTGTAATGTGCCTTTATTTATTATTCTCGCCGAGATAAGAGACATCAAATCGATTCGGTTCACAGTTCCTTGTCGGATAGGTGTTGTTTTCTGTTTTGGTGCTGCTCGTCTGAATCAGTCAACAAACAAGTGAATTTGAAAAAAACTTTAAAAACAAGCTTTTATTATTACCATCTAGCACCATAAAGTACTCAAGACTCGTCAAGACGAATCTAATGATCCCCAAACTCGATGGGGTTGCGTCGTTTAATAACGGAGTTCCAATGGCCACCTTCCAGCTCCATCATCAGATCACCTCAATGTCATAAAAATATTGCATTGTCATCGGATTTATACAGGTAGGTATGCAAAATTTCAGCTTAATCGGACACCGGGAAGTGGGTCAAATAAAACTTGCAAGATTTGATTACAGACAGACAGTCAACAGACAGGTGAAAGTAAATGAAAGCTTTTAAAAATATTTTCAAATTCGGTTTGGGATTTTCTGAGTGTTCAGTGAAGGTTTCCTCACGAAATAAAAACCACCTTTCTTACAATTGCTATAACAAAATAGTAAGGCACTTTAAAATATTCGTTTTGAAAATTATTCATTTTACTTGACACTGAATACAGAATACAGTAACTAACGTTGCACTGTGTGTGTAACCAGGTTGTCTGTAAGAGATTGCTCTATGCGATAAGACCGCCGATTGTTTACTTTTAGCTATTGTGTGTAGGTATTGTCTATTTTACAAGCTTTTATTTACTTTCACTTGTCTGTTGTCTGTCTGTCTGTCTGTCTGTCTGTCTGTCTGTCTGTCTGTCTGTCTGTAATCAAATCTTGTAAGTTAAATTTGACCCACTTCCCGGTTTCTGATTGAGCTGATATTTTGCATGCATGTATAAATCGGATGACAATGCAATATTATTATGACATGGAGCTGATCTGATGATGGAGCTGGAAGATAGCCATAGGAACGACACAATACAAGTGGCGGCCCCTGACGGCCACGCGGAGCACGACTTTGCCATTTGCTTGGGTTCGGGAATTGAGTGGTGATATGATAAATTCGCTACTTACCGCTAGATGGCGCTGTTTTAAGTTGTGGTGTGTTTACGTTTATCACAGATCATAAAGCTAGAGATGGAAGCTAAAATGAGGTAACAGTCGCCAAGTCATATGCCTGAATCAACATAAGCTCGTAGCTCCGCCTCTTTTTCGTGTTCATTCCACGGCCGACATTGACAGCGTGACATTCACATACTTAATGAAAAATAATTAATAAAAATGCCGTATTGTTCAATAAAAAGGCGCAGAAAGACTAGCGCTACATTCAGTTACGCAAAAGACGAAATCTTATTACACAGGCAAGTTATTATTCCGATAATAATCATTGAAAAATGTTTAACATAAAATGCAATATAAAAATGGCCAAGTTTCTTTTCATCTCATTTTTTCTTGGTAAATTTGTATAACATTATCTCGTTCTCTCTTACGCCCGGATAAACTAGTGATAAGACACAAATTTAAATTTACACCACAAATTTTATCGACAAAAATGTTATTGAAATTTTTGAAGTAGGTAGGTATTAGGTATATTAAGGTACCAAAATTATCGGTTAAAGGGTTAACCCTTTAACCGCCACCGTCGGATATATCCGACAAGCCTGTTCTGTTACGTAACCGCCAGAGTCGTATATTTCCGACAAGTCGTATTTTTCCGACTGCACTTTAAATCTACATTTTTTAAGTCATAACACTGTATTTTATAAAACTATACTCGTAATTAGATAAATAGTGAATAAAGTTATGATTTACAGTTGGTTTTATGCTTCTCTCCCAAATAGAATAAATATTAGACATCACTTTTATTGTAGTTATTTATAATTCAAAAAACTTGCCTGGCGCTAGGGGCACGACAAGTGATTTTAAGTCTGGCGGTTAAAGGGTTATATACAGGGTTACTGGTATTTAATTCATGAATGGTTATTATGAAGCTTATAATAAGAGAAGTGTAAAGAAGCTTAATAAATACATAATGTTAAATTTGTCACTAATTTAAAAACAAATAATTCGCTATCTAACATTTATTGTTTATTCTTATAGGGTGCGTATTCGCACGCATAATTTTTTAAAATTAGGACTAAAAATTTTATGCGAGCGATGGACCTATTTATATTTTAGTGAAACCATATAAAATGTTTATTCGGGTACTTTGGGAGGTAATAGATATGAGAAAATATTTAAGCTATAATAAAACTTCAATGAAGTTATATTAAAATATCTCTCGTATACAATACAACGAACTTTCTCATTAAACTTAAGAATAACAGTAACTTATATTTTCTTATCGATACGATATAGCGACTTTACCACATCACTAGAAAGTCATGTTATGCCTCTAACTATTACCTAATCTGTGGCGTAACTGTGACGTCACCTTGAACGAGCCAATCAAATCTAGCCACTCATCCCCCGCACCCCACCATGTTTTGGTGACTTTGTTTTCATACAAAAAATGACCTAAGCGCGGTATATATCTCTCTTGTATATGACGTTTATATAGTGCTTTTCACGAAAGGAGTCCTTTTTGCGGGGCGCCACTATCGCAAATTTTAAGTTAGCATTTTTATAACTTTTTAACGCCTCATATATTTCTTAAAATAAAATTGAATTTCTTAATTGATTATATATATTTATTTATCAAACAAATAATAATTATTTAGGGAATGAAGACCAGTAATTATCGAAAAATGAAATTTAGTTCCGCAAAATTCCGCGACCTCTTTCGTGAAAAAGACTACTTGCATTGTACAAACCTATTCAAAAGTGTTTATTAAAATTCATAATCAGTACCCATAATTATTATGGGTACTCGAGTCGATACAATATAATGCATCCACAAATGACGTCAAGCGTCATTATCGATAAACCTATAAGCGCTATATCTAAGCTATTTTTTATTTTTATTCTCAAGCAAAAAAACGTATCGAATATATTTTTATTATTAAAATTACTGCCTAATATGATATATTTTTTTGACCTTGTCCGATCCCCTTTTCCCCGTTACCAATTTGTATTCATGTATGTATAAATCGGATGACAATGCAATATTATTATGACGTGGAGGTGATCTGATGATGGAGCTGGATGGAAATTTGAGCACGTTTGATTCGTGCTGACTCTTGACGAGTACTTTGGTACTAGAAGGTAATAAATAAAAGCTTGTTTTTAAAAAGTTTTTTTTAATTTCACTTGTTTCTGTAGGTAACCTAGGTTACAATAAAGAGTTATTGTACCTACATATTGTGTATAATCCATGAATTATATCTATTGAAGAAAGCAAAAAACGTAGGTGTAACTTTTTCACGACCAAACTGCTGAACCGATTGATATGAAATTTGATAATATTATATCCTTCTCTTACTAATATTACATAAAATACCAATTAGGTACATTACACCAAAACGTGAAAGTTTATAAGAATGTATGGATGTCTGGATGTATGTTAGTTACTCTTTCACACCTAAACGGGTGGTCCGATTGAGCTGAAATTTGGCTATACTAAAGATATAGAGATAGCTTAGTCCGTATAATAGATTTCTCGTAATTCCACTTATTGTAGAATTGATAACCACCGTTTTTTATGTTGATTAAAATAGTCGCAAAGAAGGCGTGTGCTCTTTAAATGCACTCGCACGCATGACAGGTGAAAATAAATACAAGTTTATAAAAAGCAAGTAGCTGAAACCCAGTTTTCCTGCGCCGAGCAATATGTTAGCGTCAACATTGCCTAGATTGACTGGATTCCAGTATATCTATATAAAGTACTGAACTAGACTGCGTTTCTAACGCAACAAGGCCAAGCTAGATAAGGTGGGTACAGTTTAATGAAGAAATTTGTGGGATTTTTTAATGCCGACTTGACGGACAAGGCGTCAGCAATGACCTACACTGTTAGCAATTTTGGTGGTTCCAGCTTTGACGAGGGAGACCCACATACCGTCTTGCTCCCCGGCGCAGTGATGATAACACATATCATTTCAAGGCTCAAAAAGTAAAAAAGGGGTTAAATGTGTGAAATGTCCTGCGATATTTAGTAAGTAGGTACACTATACTACCAATGAAGTTTAAATAGATATAGAGATCTATTTAAACTTCATTGGTAGATACCTCCAATTACAATCAAATGGTAGCAAGGTTCAAAGAGCAAGTGAAATTCTAACATTGAGTCATTTACAATAACCCTGAGAACTGAGAACCAAATGTCATTTACGTGGATGATCGTGCATTCGTGACTAATCATGATGTAACTTTCACATTTCGTTTTGAAGACTTTTGGGAAACTTGAGGGAAACACAACTGTGGATTAGAAATAGTTAAACACAATAATGGATGGACGATTTGGTAAAAATGGCGGGTCGCACATGGATCAGATTGGCACAGGACAGGGTTGAGTGGCATAACATGACGAAGGCCTGTGTTTACAATGTTTGGCTTGGTTACATATTTGTTCGTTTGAGAGATTCCGTAGCAGTTGGTTTATCGAGCAGTTTCATGGCATCTCTGGCTAACTCTATAATAAGCTTTCTTCAATAATAATATAAGGTACACACACATTTTATCAAATTACAGATTATCAAATCGTCTGTGTAATAGACGCAAGAGCCTTTGATGATGATAATAATATCAAAGGGGTTTGAGACGATTTGTGGCATGTCTACTGATCCTCTGTTTTGTTTTTTTTTTTCGAAGACGCTTCCGGTGATTTAGGGACAAAAGCTACTTAGGTAACTTAGGTAAGTAGGTACCTATATAAATAAATCGTTAGCAACCATCAATCCCAACAATAATATGACCTAGATATAATATTCACTCACACCCTCGTAAAGTGACAGGCTTTGGAGTTAAAGTTGATCTTTGGTTCTGGAGTTAAAGAAGCCTTTAACTTCAAAGGTTTCGTCAATGGCCGCGTTCAAAATAGCGAACCAGTAAATATGTCAGACTCCATAAAATATCTTACCCCTTTGAATTAAGTGCTATTTGAGTCGTGCATTTTTAACGAGCCCAACATTTTTACCTCCCCTAAAAAATACTTAGGTACCATATGAGTCATGAGTCTTGCATTTTCATTAGCACAACATTTCTGGCGCGCACTGTACATTGGAGTCCGGTTACGCATGTCGGGAAACTCTCATAATGATCGTTTCCTCTGAAGATATACTTTTAGCACACATTTTAATAAAAAGCACCTGTTTTCGATGCTGTTTTCTTTGATTTACCGACACGATTTGGAAAATTCTTCCTTTAGAAAGGGTACCTACTTCATATGTTGGTTTGAATTTTACCGAAATCAGTGGAGCGGCTTTCAGGTTATGTTTTTTAACGTACATTCAGAAATCCATTTAAACTTACGCGTTTAAAATGGGTATCACTAGGATAGCAGGATTAGCTTAAATTCACAGTGTACCTAAGTACCTACAAATCTTAATAGCAACATAATATCACTTAGATGAAGAAAACCAACAGACTTTGTGACAAAATTTATATAAAAAAAAAAAACATAATAGCTGGGATAGACGAATTCTCGAGTAGGAGTGGTCCCATACTTACTGTCTTGGCTCTTAGAAAACGTAGTAAGTAGGTATATAGGGCGCCCATGAGTCAGATGTGGCGATGAAGATGCCATGGGATGGATGCCAGTCGCGTGCCATGGGGAGGCTTAAGTTCCAAAGCAGACAAATGTAGGCTGATGCTGGAATAGAATAAGTAGAATTTTTTTTATGTGGAGAATAAATAAGAAGACGAGCAAGACGCTCTCCTGATGTTAAGAGATAACGCTGCCCATAATCAGTCCAGTGCTACCCAGAATTTCACAATGATGTGCAATTCTAAGTGCACTGCACCAACGCTTCTTACTCAAGAGTCATAAGATGTTAAGACTGTTTAGCCCAGTAATTTCACTAGCTACAGTGCCTACCGAAGCACAGTAATGTTTGCACATTACTGCTCAGGCGGTAGAATAACTGGCACTGTTGGGGTACCCACCTAGACGACCTCCTGCAAAGGAAGTCTACCCCCGGTAAATACACAATATAAAACTCTTTATTTACACACTACCAAAATACAGAAAACTTTAAACTAAAACATACTTAATCTTTTAGCGGTTTTACGCTAAAAGCGATCTTTTTCAGAATCCTGATAATTATGATGTGAAAATCTTTAAAAGCTCTATTTTAACACAATTTTCACTCCATAGTAAATACCTCTACAACCATAATGTCATGGCAAGTGTAACACATGCGATACATCCGGTTACTATGTTTGTAGGTAAATCGCCTCGCGCTTACTTTCCAAACAAATTGCACTACGAGATTCATTATTAACGTACTTATTTTGTAGCAGTTGTAATGTACTGAGAAACCGTGTTGCGAGTTGCGTAGCATTTGAAAATCATGTTTCTGATAATTTTTTGATGCCAAGGCGATACCTATGTCGTGCGATAAACTCAAAACTCAATATTCATTTATTCAAAAAGGCTACAATGGAGCACTTTTGCAAGTCAATTTTACAGTTTATTTTAATATTCTACCGCTCATTCGCAAGGCACCTCTATGAGAAGAACGAGCAAGAAACTCATAGGGATTGCTTTTTACAAGCTTTTATTTACTTTCACTTGTCTGTTGTCTGTCTGTCTGTCTGTCTGTCTGTCTGTCTGTCTGTCTGTCTGTCTGTAATCAAATCTTGTAAGTTAAATTTGACCCACTTCCCGGTTTCTGATTGAGCTGATATTTTGCATGCATGTATAAATCGGATGACAATGCAATATTATTATGACATGGAGCTGATCTGATGATGGAGCTGGAAGATAGCCATAGGAACGACACAATACAAGTGGCGGCCCCTGACGGCCACGCGGAGCACGACTTTGCCATTTGCTTGGGTTCGGGAATTGAGTGGTGATATGATAAATTCGCTACTTACCGCTAGATGGCGCTGTTTTAAGTTGTGGTGTGTTTACGTTTATCACAGATCATAAAGCTAGAGATGGAAGCTAAAATGAGGTAACAGTCGCCAAGTCATATGCCTGAATCAACATAAGCTCGTAGCTCCGCCTCTTTTTCGTGTTCATTCCACGGCCGACATTGACAGCGTGACATTCACATACTTAATGAAAAATAATTAATAAAAATGCCGTATTGTTCAATAAAAAGGCGCAGAAAGACTAGCGCTACATTCAGTTACGCAAAAGACGAAATCTTATTACACAGGCAAGTTATTATTCCGATAATAATCATTGAAAAATGTTTAACATAAAATGCAATATAAAAATGGCCAAGTTTCTTTTCATCTCATTTTTTCTTGGTAAATTTGTATAACATTATCTCGTTCTCTCTTACGCCCGGATAAACTAGTGATAAGACACAAATTTAAATTTACACCACAAATTTTATCGACAAAAATGTTATTGAAATTTTTGAAGTAGGTAGGTATTAGGTATATTAAGGTACCAAAATTATCGGTTAAAGGGTTAACCCTTTAACCGCCACCGTCGGATATATCCGACAAGCCTGTTCTGTTACGTAACCGCCAGAGTCGTATATTTCCGACAAGTCGTATTTTTCCGACTGCACTTTAAATCTACATTTTTTAAGTCATAACACTGTATTTTATAAAACTATACTCGTAATTAGATAAATAGTGAATAAAGTTATGATTTACAGTTGGTTTTATGCTTCTCTCCCAAATAGAATAAATATTAGACATCACTTTTATTGTAGTTATTTATAATTCAAAAAACTTGCCTGGCGCTAGGGGCACGACAAGTGATTTTAAGTCTGGCGGTTAAAGGGTTATATACAGGGTTACTGGTATTTAATTCATGAATGGTTATTATGAAGCTTATAATAAGAGAAGTGTAAAGAAGCTTAATAAATACATAATGTTAAATTTGTCACTAATTTAAAAACAAATAATTCGCTATCTAACATTTATTGTTTATTCTTATAGGGTGCGTATTCGCACGCATAATTTTTTAAAATTAGGACTAAAAATTTTATGCGAGCGATGGACCTATTTATATTTTAGTGAAACCATATAAAATGTTTATTCGGGTACTTTGGGAGGTAATAGATATGAGAAAATATTTAAGCTATAATAAAACTTCAATGAAGTTATATTAAAATATCTCTCGTATACAATACAACGAACTTTCTCATTAAACTTAAGAATAACAGTAACTTATATTTTCTTATCGATACGATATAGCGACTTTACCACATCACTAGAAAGTCATGTTATGCCTCTAACTATTACCTAATCTGTGGCGTAACTGTGACGTCACCTTGAACGAGCCAATCAAATCTAGCCACTCATCCCCCGCACCCCACCATGTTTTGGTGACTTTGTTTTCATACAAAAAATGACCTAAGCGCGGTATATATCTCTCTTGTATATGACGTTTATATAGTGCTTTTCACGAAAGGAGTCCTTTTTGCGGGGCGCCACTATCGCAAATTTTAAGTTAGCATTTTTATAACTTTTTAACGCCTCATATATTTCTTAAAATAAAATTGAATTTCTTAATTGATTATATATATTTATTTATCAAACAAATAATAATTATTTAGGGAATGAAGACCAGTAATTATCGAAAAATGAAATTTAGTTCCGCAAAATTCCGCGACCTCTTTCGTGAAAAAGACTACTTGCATTGTACAAACCTATTCAAAAGTGTTTATTAAAATTCATAATCAGTACCCATAATTATTATGGGTACTCGAGTCGATACAATATAATGCATCCACAAATGACGTCAAGCGTCATTATCGATAAACCTATAAGCGCTATATCTAAGCTATTTTTTATTTTTATTCTCAAGCAAAAAAACGTATCGAATATATTTTTATTATTAAAATTACTGCCTAATATGATATATTT
The DNA here is from genome assembly GCA_947507615.1 of Hemithea aestivaria. NCBI lineage: Eukaryota > Metazoa > Arthropoda > Insecta > Lepidoptera > Geometridae > Hemithea > Hemithea aestivaria. Next base: position 9,040,714 of record OX382345.1, on the reverse strand, counting down.
TTTTGACCTTGTCCGATCCCCTTTTCCCCGTTACCAATTTGTATTCATGTATGTATAAATCGGATGACAATGCAATATTATTATGACGTGAGGTGATCTGATGATGGAGCTGGATGGAAATTTGAGCACGTTTGATTCGTGCTGACTCTTGACGAGTACTTTGGTACTAGAAGGTAATAAATAAAAGCTTGTTTTTAAAAAGTTTTTTTTAATTTCACTTGTTTAAATATGTGTTTACAATGTTTATCTTGGTTACATAATTTATTTACAGGTGGTTGCAGAGGTTTCCAGGCATCTTTGTCTTCTATGTATTGGCTAGTATGTGTGTCTATACACGGACAACGTCACAACAACGTCTATACGGTAAGTATGTCGTGTTTCTGGAGTTGTTCCCAGCTCTCCTAACAGAATTCCGATGGTAGGGATCACCGAGTTCGAATCCTATTAGCAGTAGGATAGGTAGATGACTGTAATTAGTTATGTCGTGTGGTTTTCCACTCGTTATACTGGTGGTAGGCTCCGGTATTAATTTTCGTTCGAGCGTGAAGAACACGGTTAAAATACGGCCAGAAAGTTTCAGAGAGAAGTCAGAGACACGGAATCACCCCGTCTAGGTACCTACCTGATTGTCCAATAATACGTAGTACCTACGTAGGCAATGATCGGTGCTCCAGGAGTCTATAGACGGTAACCCCACCCATCATCAGTTTAGCCATCTGCTTGGTCTAACATTAAAATTAGAATAAAAATAGAAGATACCGTACAGGCTTCTTGCAAATGGACTAGGTTTAAGCGCACAATTTTACTTCAGCGTGAGTCGGCGCGGCAACCGACATTTTCCGACCCGACAGTGGACAGTCCCAAATTGGTTATAGCAATGACTGCGAATTGTACGCTCTGTCGTTCTTCTTCCCTTTTTATTTATCTGAGGTTTAAAATAATATTAGGAAATACCATCCACCTCCTACCATCATAACCACATTATCATCTTGTTAATCTATTGACTCGTATAAAAAGCTCTCTTTAAGTCTCATAAGCTACATCTCAACGCAAGAACCTTCATTCTCAGAGGTCAATAACACAATGGCTGACATAGTGACACGACCTAATCAACTCACTTAATCAGGTTCTCAGCATTCAATGGGTTTTGTATGGTTGGACCACCCACAACTGATTTGCACTTCCGACTTTTTGAGAGAGTTTAAAAAAGCAGGAAAAATCATCGATAGGTATCATATTATCTTTTTTCCTTCTTCTAATAATCGTTGAATACACGTTTGTTGAACCATACATTTACCGATTATAATCGAAGAAGTAAAGTTATCAAAATCGATCTTACGGTTTTCGAGTTATGAAATAAAACCTGAGTATCTGTGCCTGAGTCTAGCCCTCGCTTATTGAAAGCTAGCTTAAGAGCGCTTATACTATTTAACGCTCTCGTTCGCAAAATTTGATACATTTTGCAATAAATATAAATTCATAGAATTAACTTTTTGAAAATTCCTCAAGAAGAACCCTGCATAATATAATTGCCCATATTTTAAAAATGTTTTCAGATTGATATACATAGGTTTTTATTAAAAATGGCATGGGAGCTATAAAAAAATGCTTTTTAAAAAAAAAAATGCCAGGTCATGCACAGGACTCAGGACATCATTATAAAAATCATCGTTGACATCGTTCATCTCCTTTATTGACGGACCCAATAGGTAGTCAATTATTAGGGTCCACATGTTGACGATATTCTAAAATTACCCTCCAAAGATAAGAGTAATAATTTTGATAGCACTGCGACTGGATAAATTGACTTATCGCTTAAAACCAGTCTAGATATTACTGACGTATAGCTTATCAGATTGAGCACTTCTGTTCATCATCTCGCATAAAAACATAGTTTTTGAAAGCTGTTCCCATTGAGAATGATATTATGTTCTACCATATCACATGCAGTGGCGGATTTGCCCTAAGGCCCAGTAGGCCCGGGCCTAGAGCGGCCAGATATTAGGGGCGGCCAATCGTGACAAAAAAATCACTGATGACAAGAAATAACTAAAAGTACGTAAATATTTTAAAGGCTTCAAGGGACCATGGGTTTTTCTCGGTGGCTCTGCTCTATAATAAGAATATTTATTTTCTCACCGCTCAGAACACATCTTTTGTAGCCTGAAATATAAAATTTTCTCGGCACTCGCAGCTAGCTGCTCGCGCAATTATAAATAGAATATTATGTATTTTGCTCACCACTCAGAACGAGCTCATTGCACACAGTACCGGCGTTAGGGTGGGGCGCGGTTAGGCGACCGCCCAGGGCGCCGGATAAAAGGGGCGCCACAGGCTCTATAATTCGTTGAGAAAAATTCAATATTCTCGGTGCTCGTAGCAAGCTGCTCGCGCTTTTATAAGAACATTTAGTTTCTTTGCCACTCGAAGGAAGATAAACGCACATCATTCGTGCTGAAAAATTCAAAATTTCTCGGCGCTCGCAGCGAGCTGCTCGCGCTTTTATAAATGAGAAAATTTACTTTCTTTGCCATTTCGTCTTCTACTTCATAACATAAAAAAAAAAAATTTGAAGCAAGATAAACGCACATCATTCGTGCTGAAAAATTCAAATATTTTTCGGCGCTCGCAGCGAGTTACTCGCGCTTTTATAAATAAGGACATTTAGTTTCTTTCCCACTCGAAGATAGCTAAACGCACATCATTCGTGCTGTAAAATATCTAAATTTTCTCGGCGCTCGCAGCGAGCTGCTCGCGCCTTTATAGATAAGAATACTTATTAAGTTTCTTTGCCGCTCGGAGCAAGCTAAACGCACAACTATTGTGCTGAAAAATTCAAAATTTTCTCGGCGCTCGCAGCGAGTTGCTCGCGCTTTTATAAATGAGAACATTTACTTTCTTTGCCACTAGCTTAACGCACATCATCCGTGCTGAAAAATTCAAAATTTTCTCGGCGCTCGCGCTTTTATAAATAAGGACATTTAGTTTCTTTGCCACTCGAAGCAAGCTAAACGCACATCATTCGTGTTGAACATATCTAAATTTTCTCGGAACTCGCAGCAAGCTGGAAAGTTGGATTTTTTTCTAGATACGCCCATGATTTTGCACATCGGAATCGGCCCAGAAAAATTTTTTTTCTTTTTTAGTATGGGTTTGAATTGCTTTTTAGGGGGCGCCGTAGAAATCTCGCCCAGGGCGCTGGTATTGTTAAATCCGGCTCTGATTGCACATCTTTTGTAGTCTGAAACGTAAAATTTTCTCGGCACTCGCAGCAAGCTGCTCGCGCATTACAAATTTTATTCTATTCGGAACGAGTTTAAAACGCACACGTTCTTGTCAGAGATGTAACATTTCCTATTTTAGAGATTCAAATTGTAGGTAAACGTTGAAATGTACAAACGTACCTTGTTCTCAAGAAAAAAAATTCTGGATCCGCCACTGTTTAACACATTCGGTGCCACCGACTCGCCATGCGAGTTCACGTTCATTTTGTTCGCGAGTCGGTGGCACCGAATGTGTTAAGGAGTAAGTAGGAGTAGACATGTTATATACGACGTAGATGCAGGTATTACATGGACTGGGGCCTAGGGCGGCCTAGACTGTAAATCCGCCACTGATCACATGTCTGTCTTCAATAATTACCTATAGGTACCTACTCTCATAAGTAAAAGAAAACTTCGTGATTTATAATAATACTCATAGAAACAATTCAATAGGGTGTTAATTAGTCCCATTTTCAGTAAAAACGTATGAACTCTCACTTTAGCTATTGTCATTGAGGTATTCAACAATTCTTTAGAAGAAATTTTAATGAATCATTTCAAGTTTTTGCTTGTTCTGTGCTGTATTGTTATTGAATGAAACGTCTTGTGTCATCTTTTATTTCATTTAATTGATAATTTTCGTAATTAATATCGGACGATTTTTAAAACTATCACGAGTTCTCCATAGCTAAAACGGCACAACTCACGTCTAATATTGTCGAGAATATCTCGACCACGGTTTCAGACAGGTACGATGTTCTTCATCAGGAGTTCGCGCCTGCACTGCCGTGCAGAGACTAAACCGCAGTATTCGACATTTTGCCAATTTTTAGTTATATATGCCACCTTATTGCGCACAAAATAAGGAATACATCAATCTAACCCATTTGTCAATTAATAAATTTTAAGGTAGTAAAAACCTTAATTGAAAATAGTTACTGCGGGTCACATTTGAGCACTTTTTATCAAAACACTATTTAAAATACAGTAAGAGCATTTACGTCTTTTGTGACCTATAGACTCCCTAGTTAAAATGCAGTAAACGTTGTCAATATAACGCATAGTACTGTTTTATTCACAAAAACCAAAAATGATTCATTAAACGAAAATGCAGTAACACGATAATGTACTGAAAATAGTTATACTGCATTTTGGTTTTCGAATAACATTACTGACGAAATTGCAGTAAAATATTTTTTTACTGCAGTATGGTTGGTTTTCTAGCAAATTTTAAAATTATAGTTACTACTGAATTTGCAGTTTAAGTTCATTTTGGCTGCATTCTAATCGGCATTTTGAATAGTCATTTTGGAATTTACTTCATTCGTTATAGATGATACTGCGATTTAGTATGCATCTACCCTTGATTCGTCGAGTAGTGAAAGCGTCAGTCGGATTAGATTTGATTTAATTAACATTACGCACAACAGTTTGATTGAATAAACAGGTTGGCCCACCAAATCTAATGGCGTATAGCAATTCACTCAAATAGCACACAATTATTATATTATATTGCTACCCTTATCAAACTTCAAATATAAAGAATAATAATCCTACATTTTTGACTCCTTAGTTCGATTTGATTATAAAAATGAGTAATGGTGTTGCATAAATGAAAAAAAGTTCTACCGTTTGGTTAAATTTAATCTAGTAAAATAAAATGCAAAACAAACACCAGTGTTTAAAGCAAAAGGTTTTCTTAAGTCAAAATCAAACTAAAGAATAAATAACCACACAAGCCAGTGAAAGCGGAGAACTATCTATAAATACAAGGATGGGTAGAAGAAACTTTAAAAATACTAATAGAATCGCCTCCTACTCAAGCCGCCTGAGCAGTAATGTCCAAACATTACTGTGCTTCGGTAAGAGGGCACTGTACTTAGTGAAATTACTGGGCTAAAGAGAGAGTGCACCTAGAATTGCACATCATTGTGAAATTTTGGGTAGCACTGTACTGATTATAGACAGCATTATCTCTTAAAATCAGGAGAGCGTCTTGCTTGTTTTTTTACTTCTCCACATAAAAAAAAGGTAGACACACCTAAGCCTTTTAACACCAAACTACTCATAACTTAAAAATGATGACAAATATTATTATGATAATCTTTTTATCGATACATCTGTAAGCAATCCAGATTTTCATTTTATGAACTGTCAGAATATTCTTAACATAGACAATATCAATATCTAGAAATCATTCTGATTATTAAGCATAACAAAGATTAATAAATAAGGTTGCCTAATAGTACCAAAGTCATTTCACATGATAACGAATATAACTTAGGACATAACATTTAAATGACAATCGTTTAAAGAAAGATTTGTAAAGCTGCTACAGACACAAAACACACCTACATAAAATTATAGAAACAACCTCGCTATACTACCTGAAACAGAGAAACCTCAAAGTGCTACAATGATTTGAACAAGAATAAAGAAGTGAGCCACCAAGTCTTAGAATTCGGTTTGTCTGATTTTCGTACCAAAATTCTTTAATTTTATTTGAAAGTATCATCCATCTACCGTATAAACTATCTAAACCGAAATATGAGACATAATTCTGACAAAACTGACTGAAAGCATTTATAAAAGTCTAAAATCCAACTTATATCAATACTAGCTTATGCTCGTGGCTTTGCCCGCACGCTTTGCACTTTACGTGAAATCCTTTCTTAGCGGTGGTGTACGTTATAAAACCTATCTGTGTTCCAAATTTAAACCCAATCTGTCCAGTGGTTTAGGTTGTGCGTTGATAGATTAGACAGTCAATCAGTCACTCTTTCCTTTTATATATTTAGAAGATAAATAGAAACTTATTTATTTTACATATTTTTAAAATATACTTTCCACATTTCATATAATAGTATTTGAATTATTAACATACTGCTGAAAAATTTATTCAAGACATAAAATTAAAATGCAGTAAGTTCAGCTGGATACTGCAAATTAGTTGTTAATGTTAAACAAAAATTAGAAATTTTGCAGTAATGTGTATTATTGCTGCACTTTAATTAGTTAATATATACTAATTTGCCTGTAGTAACTGACACCATTTTCAAAAAATATTATTTTCTATATTATTAAACAAATATTTTCATTATTTTTTCTGCTTAAATTATACTGCTGCGGTATCAAGTTCCGATAGAAAAAATATATTTATTGTTTTTTATACAAAACATATAAAAAAACCGCTTCAAAACGTTTTTCGCGATTTTCTCGAAACCGCGATTTTGCACTTACTGCGGTTTAGTCTCTGCACGGCAGTGCAGTGAGCGTCGGGTTTTGCCGTTTTTTGTTGTTTTAATTAATATCGAAGTTATAATGGCTGTATTTTGAGACGTTGTTCAGTGAAGCCTGAGATGGATTTACAAATGACCGCGCTGTTAAAACAAATTTCGCAGACATCTATAGGTGACGTTAACCGCTCATCATCAGGCGGGCAGTCTGCTTGTGGGTCTGTACCTAAAAACATACTTATTTACTGGGTTTGTGCGAGAACTTAAAGTAGGTTTTGGCCTCTGATAACAAGTCTCTCCAACTTGGTCTGTCCTGCGCCACCTCCCGCCATTCTTCTACGTGGAGACTGCTCAGGTCCTTCTCGACCTCATCCTTCCAGCGATACCGTGGGCGGCCCACCGGACGTCGTCCACTCGGTCGTCCCTGGTACGCTCGCTTCACCCCCCGATCCACTCCCATCCTGCATGGCCAAGCCAGCTAAGTCTGTGTTATTTTGTCTCGCCGATGACATTTGGCTCAGCCACAGGTCTTCAATTTCTACGTTCTTCCGTACTTCGTATATAATATTCTATATGCCTATAAGTGAATAGGCATATTACGTGATTAATCGTCGACAGCATCCCCGCTTTCCATCATGTGGGATGTGATCAAACATAGGCCTATTTGCTAAATTTTCCCAAATTTTTCAATCAAAAGCCCTACCAAAAATGATGAGATTACGCTCACCAAAAGAAAGTTCTAAAAATTCACACGTTTAAGTGTGATTGTTATCGTCCAGATGAAATTACTTGATGACTGCGTTCTAAACAATAAAATTGCTGGTGCTTTCATAATTTTAAAAGTTTCCTATGAAAGAATTATTTTAAACATCTGGTAATTGCAGAAACTTTGATTTCTGTAATTCTGTGATTATTTACAATAATTGGTGGTCTTATCGCTAATAGCGATCTCAATGTAATGTAATGACCTATGGGCCATCGTGCCACACATTATAGGTAACACTCAAAAAAGTGTTCAAACGTCAAAAAGGCGAAGTTAAAACTGACGCTAACATTACGAAATGACATCGCCCTTTACAAGTACAAACAAAATGACGTGAAAATTATCCACAATACCATTGTTGCTATTGTCAAGTTGTTTGGAGCAATTTCATGTTATTAACGCAACTTACACACGCGGGCCTCAGCGACCCGTGACACATCTCGGATCCGTGTGGAGTGAAAGTGAGCGAAAGTTACACTACTGGATTCTGGATAATTTTCGAACTATCGTAGTTATGGGGGGTTATACACAATTTGCCTTCGGGGCCGCGGATGAGTGCTTCGGCGTACCCGTTGTCACGGCATTATGGCGTCCCGCAGGAACACCCCCAGGTTTTTAGTTGATACCTCACTGCACCCATCTTCGGCGAGGAAGTCTTACATAAACCATCCTGCGCCCCCCGGCGCCTGCAACGACTCTTTGAGAATACTGGATCAAAAAGGGTTATTGTCGATAGAATTCATGTCAAAGTGATTCATCGTCTTGGTGTAAAAATACGATTACGATTCGACAGCGATACGATTGCGTTGCTGAAGCAACATGGGTACAAAAATCCACATATTGAACACAAGCGATTCCGCCGACATCGTGACGTGGTCGCCGTTATAACGCAAACTGCTCATGTATTTTGTGAGGTTTCAAACCGTGGAAGATTGTCCTGGTCCTTCATATTATGCAGTAGGATGAAAATCATGTCGTGACCAAAAAGTCCATAAATATGGTGATAAGTGGTAATCCGGGAAGGGGGCGCCCGAAAAAGGTTTGGATAATCTGTGTGAAAGAGGATATGCGTGTTAAGAGAGTGAATGAAGCTATGACGGATGATAGAGCAGAATGGAGGAGAAAAACGTGTTGTGTCCTACCTAGTGTGGGATAAGGGCAGGAAGATGATGATGATAGTGCAACCCTAATATTATCTATATGCCTGTATAGTCACCTAACACAATAACCCGTTTACCATGACTGCATGACATGGCGCGGTGCAGCAAAAACTGGTCTACACTACACAGCCATTCATCTACAACTTGCAACGGATCTTCACATGAAAACAATGATACACTGTGCAAAAAGAAAAGAACCATAATATGAATAATTGAGGGTGCTCGTGTGCTGATTTACCTAGTTAATAAGTCTATTAACGTCCAATCAGAATAAGCCAATAACTATGGCCGCAGTAAAAAAAATAGCACTCCGGGAGTGCCGGCAGAAGTGAAAACTTCAATATTAACGTTGTGTTTAATTATAAGTATAAAAATACTATCATTTATGAGGTAGAATACAATGTTTATTTATTGCGCTATCGTACACAAATATGACAATTTATATGTTATTATTTATAATATTATATCGTTATTTATATATAACATTAAATTTTATCTCTCAGAAAAATCAACTTCCATCCATAATTTCGACGACTTTTACACCATCGTTATTATCAGAATCATCATCGCAAATTTTTACAACTGATACAATTGGTTTATGATAACTTAAGTAAGAAACAAACAGTTTTGATTCGAACCTATTTAAGTGTCTAATAAAAAAAATATAAAATATAAATATAAAATATAAAAAAAAAATATCGGGCGCGCGCTTGTCTAAGCCCCCTCTGCCGCCTAAACAGAGCAGCACACTCAGGCACGGTAGAAAGAGTGGGAGATACTAGTTCCTCTCCCTTCCCCTCGATCTTACGCTTTTTCGATCAGCATCACGTGACCCTGACGCGAGTTTGAAAGTTTTTACCCATACAAAAAAGTGCTCAGCGCCGCTAAAGAAGTTTTCACTTCAAAAAAGCCACACTAAATAAATAAAATAATAATACTTAGATTATAATAAACTAGCTTATGCTTTGCCCGCATGGACAAATCCTTTCTCGAGGTCTACGTCATAAGATCTGTGCTCCAAATTTCAAACCAATCCGTGCAGTGGTTTGGGTTGTGCGTTGATAGATCAGTCAATCAGTCACTCTTTCCTTTGAGATATTATAAAGGCGAAAGGTGTGTTTGTTACGTCTTCACGTCTAAACGGGTGGACCGATTGAGCTGAAATTTCGTATAGGGATAGCTTAGACCCTGGAATAACATAACAAAACAGCTGGGCGCAGCAGCTAGTTGATTATAATTTAATCAACAGTCTACGATCGATCGTCCACTGCTGGACATAATCCCCTAAGAGCACTCTACACTTTATATTCAGGTTATTTACAAAGAAATAACATGTTAAGAAAAAGTCAATTAAATTAAAAAATTTAAAAATCCCCAACGCAATATGTACTTACCATTTTGTGCTGGCGGCCATCTTGGATTTAAAATTTTATATAGTGAGTTGTATATTACTAGTTAAGCCCTTTCATTTGATACCCATCTTGAGGGGGTCGTGGAAGAAAAAAGTAATCCGCCATTTTGTAGGGGCGGCCATCTTGAACCGATTTCCACCAAACATGGCTAGAACACTCTCGACTATCTCTACTTTCAAACAAAAAAAAACTAAATCAAAAAGACACACCGACAGACAGACAGACACGTCAAACTTATAACACCCCGTCGTTTTTGCGTCGGGGTTAAAAACATAAAGTAGCGATTGCACTCGTCAAGTTCAGTAGGATTAATAATAAATTAAAGTAAGTTCGCGTCTTTTCTATTTTCGCACAGAGTCTGTGACTTAGTAATTATGCGACTATCGAGCTCTTTCGGTGTGAACATGGCTACAAATTATGGGCATTTGGAAGTAGTTAATTAGTAATTAGATTTAGCACAACGCTCTTAGATAGAGGCTTTAAAAGTTCATCGTTGTTCTTTTAGACACAAGCTGAACCCGAGCTTTTATTTATTTATGTGATAAAGTAGAAGACGAGCAAGACGCTCTCCTGATGTTAAGAGATAACGGCTGCCCATAATCAGTACAGTGTTACCTAGGATTTCACAATTATGTGAAATTCTAGGAGCACTGCACCAACGCTTCTTACTCAAGAGTCATAAGATGTTAAGACTCTTTAGCCCAGTAATTTCACTAGCTACAGTGCCCTCCTACCGGAGCACAGTAAGCTTTTATGAAGAACACGAACTAATAATGTAAGTTTGACCCGAAGCGGCTCTTTTAAGCTTTTAATTCATTGATAAGGGTTTATTATTATTTTATCACACCACAAACCTATGTGAATAGCAATATTCTCCTCTCCCTGCACGGTTATCTGGAATAGATCGCTTTCAGCGATAAGACCAATTATTGTAACACATACATAGATTATAATATTGTGTTTTATTTTTAAGTTTATTTCTGTATATTTTTCTGTTCCAATTTTCAATAAAGTGTTACCTATCTATCTATGTATCCTACTTCAGTTTCATTACCTACCTATCCTGAACCTGTATTTTCACTCATTCAGAAAACCTTTCGTGGCTTATCAGATCCATTCATAAAAATAACCATAACGTCCTCGTACTCGTATTTAAACCTTACATAAGCTGACCTCAACCAAATAAACAATGGAACAGGTTTCCGTCCGTCTGAGCCGAGTCTGGCCAACGTGCTCGTTAAGTATTTCATAACTTTTATTGATTTTTCGCGTCGTAAGCTTACACTTTCTTGTGCGCTAAACTTCAGTTTAGAATTGTTCTTTTTCTATTTCCAAGCTTTTATTTACCTGTGTGTTGTCTGTTTGTCTAGCTGTAATCAAATCTTGCAAGTTTAATTTGACCCACTTCCCGGTTCCTGATGTGTATCAAGATGATCTTGTACTTATAAATCGGATGACAATGCAATATTATTATGACATCGCACTGATCTGATGATGGAGCTGGAAGGTGGCTATAGGAACTCCGTAATTTAACGACGCAACTCCATCGAATGTCGGCTCATTTGATTTGTCTTGACGAGTATTTTGGTGCTAGATGGTAATAATAATAAAAAAGCTTATTTTAATATTTTTTTCTTATTTCACTTGTTATTAAACTTTACACTTATCCATATTTTTGCATAATAAGTAAGTTATATTAGTAGGATATTATATATATTTTTTAGTAGATATATTACCTCTATATATTATCTAGTATTGTTTTTTTTTTACCGATGGAAGACTTCCTTTCCAGGAAGCCGACTAGGTGGGTACCCCAACAGTGCCAGTTATTCTACCGCCTGAGCAATGATGTGTAAACATTACTATACTTCGGTAGGAGGGCACTGTGGCTAGTGAAATTATCGCGCTGAAGACTCTTAGCAACTTATGACTCTCCATCAAATCATATCAAGACATTTTTGTTTCGGCATATATCATAAAAGGATTTTTATGGATTAAACAAAACCAACCACCAGAGTTACCGACATAGCCGAAAGGATTAGCAAGTTGAAGTGGCAATGTGCTGGTCACATTTGCCGCAGAACCGATAACCGATGTGGTACACGGGTTCTAGAGTGGAGACCGCGTCTCGGCAAACGTAGTATAGGGCGTCCTTGGGCGAGATGGGGTGATGATATCTGGAAGGTCGCGGGGAGCGGGTTGAGGAGGAAGACGGGGGAACGAGTTGAGTGGCGTGCCATGGGGGAGGCCTATGTCCAGCAGTGGACGAACGTGGGCTGATGATGATGAAACAAAACTTTGGCAGGTAGGTAATTTCAACGTTAGATACCCATTAAACCGAAGTAAGAACGAAAAAGTTAAAAAGCGAAACACATTAATAAAATAAAACACAACCCGACATCCATAAAATGTAAGAGCAAATTGTTACACGTAAATTACTGGTAACACAAAATTATGATTTACATTTACATAAAATAGTATGAGTCGGTGAACTCGACAAAAAGTGAAAGGACAATAGTTCTAAGATAGCGGTTTTGTTTTGTTTTATTTTGAGACATTAGTGTACTAATATAATTACTAATGTATGTGCCGATTCGAGTAACAAGAAAAAAAGGTAGCACTCCGGGAGTGCCGGCAGAAGTGAAAACTTCAATATTAACGTTGTGTTTAATTATAACTATAAAAGTACTATCATTTATGAGGTAGAATCAACGAATTAGGGAAATAAGGTAGAATACAATGTTTATTTATTGCGCTATCGTACACAAATATGACAATTTATATGTTGTTATTTATAATATTATATCGTTATTTATATATTACATTAAATTTTATCTCTCAGAAAAATCAACTTCCATCCATAATTTCGACGACTTTTACACCATCAACAGAGCAGCACACTCAGGCACGGTAGAAAGAGTGGGAGATACTAGTTCCTCTCCCTTCCCCTCGATCTTACGCTTTTTCGATCAGCATCACGTGACCCTGACGCGAGTTTTAAAGTTTTTACCCATACAAAAAAGTGCTCAGCGCCGCTAAAGAAGTTTTCACTTCAAAAAAAAATAGTTAAACAGACTTAAAGAAAACCAGAAAGAGAGCACGCAGAGTGCGCGCTTTGAACCATTTTAAATATGCGACATGATTCCTTTTTATTCATATCTCAAAAACTACTTAACCAATTTTTATGAAACTTCAACTGAGAAAAAATTTGAACCAAATATAAGACAATAAAAATAAATTGGTTAAAATCTAATCACCAATTTTGAAGAAATCGGAGGATAAACATTGATACAAACATACGTCATGAAATTTGGCAAATTGGTTCAGAAGCTTCACAGTTTCTCGCAGTTCCAACAATATTACCAACAGTGCCAGTTATTCTACCGCCTGAGCAGTGATGTGCAAACATTGCTGTGCTTCGGTAAGAGGGCACTGTAGCTAGTTAATTTACTGGGCTGAAGAGTCTTAACAACTTATGACTCTCAAGTAAGAAGCATTGGCGAAACTAGAATTTTAGCTTTGTTAAATACTGGGTAGCACTGTACTAATTATGGGCAGCGTTATCTCTGGTTATTGCTTACCATCAGGAGAGCGTCTTAGCAAGACGCTCTCCTGATGGTCTTCATACTTCGTTGTATAAGAAAAATACATTCATGGATTGAATTGATAACCTCCTGTTTTAAAGCCGGTAATATTATATTATAGATTAGACAAGTGAGAACATACTTCATTTCATTCACATTCAGATCGGTGTAAGCAATTTGGATCGCGGTCTAGAAATCTTCAGTTCCGATGTCGATGGTATCTTTGTACGATTACTGATAGTAATCAAGGTCAAGTTGTTTATCCATGGTTTCACACATTGGTTTTGTTTTCTTTGCGCTTAGGTAGGCCTGTATATTACCCGCGGATGAGTGATTCGGCGTACCCGCTGCCTCAGCGTTATGGCGTCCCGCAGGAACACCTCCGGGTTTTTAGTGGATATCCCCGCCGCGCCCATCATCGGCGAGGGAGTCCCACATACCACCCTGCGTCAAAAAATAAAACAAAAGCTAGGTCTCGCTATTATTGTTGAGACTGCCTGAGAAAGTACCACGCCTTTGCCAGTTACTCTTCCGCCAAGCAGCATATTACGAGTACATAGTGGGTGGAGTAAATCCTCTTCGGACTTAACTGAACATCGCGCTGGATAACTGGATATTTTAGATTAGGTTAGATAATACTACACAAAGAAATACATTACAAACGGAGAATTGTTGGCAACTACTCGTATATATAACAAATTATGCAAAATCTGTGTTCTAAATTTGAACCTAATCAGTTGATAGATCAGGTTACTATTTTATTTGTAGGCAATCAGACTCTCTTTTCTGGATAATTCAGAAAATCAGCGAAAGAAAGAAAGAAGAAAGAAAATAAATATATTGCCAAATTTTACACAATTTACAAAATAAATGATTAAATTAAAAGAAAAAAAAACATTATTTGGCAATAGGGGCAGCCTCAGCGTGTAACTTCGTCAACCCAGAGTTAGCGTAGTTGCTGGTTTTCAGGCTGCCCCTTTGCTCGAACTAAGATGGTACGTCGAGAGGTTTGTCATAGCGGGTTTGATACCTACACATTTACTAAGTTTATAGAACAGTTGACTAAAAGACATAATATTATAGAAATATTTTGAATATAGAAAATTTTGATTGCTCATATACTATTTCTAGCTTATGCTTCAGCGGTCTTATCGGATATGTTCAGGGATTTACTCTACAGCATATTTATTAACTAGATAATTCTTCCGCTAATAACTAAGTACAAAGTAGTACCAACATCATAATGTTAGCAGTTGACACTAACGGTCTTACGGTTGCAGATGCGGTTGTTTCGGTTACCGTTTTAATATGTTAAAATAATGTTTGCATACTTGGATAACTGCTGTGAGTTACTGGGCTTTTAGAGCAAGATCTATAGATTAGTTTGTTATTAAATAAAATATCCGATCAACTGGTTGGTCCGATCGGAACAAATACATTAATCGAGTTCCATTCTGACCAGTCAGTCGGATGTTGCAACTTCAGGTCGCCGAGTTTGCTTTAGGGCCTGCAACATGACCTAACGACTGCCTCCTACATATCTTATAGGAAACCACTAGGAGTCGGGACCCACACAGTTTTACATGCCTTCCGAAACTTAGTAGCGTCCAGGTGAACTTTCTGTCACATACTGAGATTTAAACTCATGTCCTCCGGATTACAAGCCGGACGTATGACCACTGACCCACGGACGCTACAACACAACACAATAATATTGTAAATGCAGATATTACGACGAATGTGACGAAAACGAAAAAAAGACGGTGCAATGTGCTTACCCTGTTTCATTTAGGAAATTCTGAGTGCATATTGGTAACAAGAGGATGTTAAGCCAAACGTCACTCCAATTTAAATCAGTTACAGTAATAAAGCTAACACAACCTTGTCAAAATAAACTTAAATAACCGATAATTTGAAGAGCGAAAGTGCAGAAATCACGTATTCCTTACAAGGATGTAACTAGCTCAGCTTAGTAAGAAAGTTAGAAAGCAGAATTATTATCGGAAAATGGTTGAAATAAATTCTCTCGTGCGGTCATTTAACCTTTATGTACTATCATTTATGTTAACACAAACTGTTTACATTGTAACAGACACCGAGCACTAAAAATAAAATTGAGGTTCTACAACACGTTTTCAGTACAGGAGTCTAAATGCGACTCACAGTCCTATTGTTGGTAAAATATAACCGCCGCCTGCTACCTGCAATACCAGGGGTTTCACAAGTCAAAACTGGTGGTGCACCAAGGGCCTCTGCACTTATCGTGAAAACAACAAACGGCTTAGATCACCTCTAAAATACTGATGCGGGAGGACGTGGAAGACCACCTCTACCAACCTCCTCCTATACTATAGTCTACTATCTCTACTAGAAAACTCCCCTTATCAATGAGAACGGATGAAGAAAGTCATAAATGAAGGGGATCAAACAAAAAACGAAAGACTACGTCTAAATTGTTTCTTCCGATCATCTCGTCCCAGTAAATTGTTTAGCAGCCACAAGTGTTTGGAGTTTTGGCTAGAGGGGTAGATTGATATATGGAGCGCGGTGCCTGCGTTCATTATAATAGTTTACGGTTTAAATTGTGGTAAATTTTAAAGTGTAGCGAGAACAGAGTAATGTAAGTTTTATGTGGCAAGTTATTATGTCGACATGAGTGAAATATCAAAGCTCAAAGGCGCTCAGAGAGCTATGGAAAGGGCTGTGGGCTATGCTCGGGGTTTCTCAACGCGAAAGAATTAGAAATGAGGTGATTCCTAGAGGAACTAACTCTAATAACTATACTTACAGCGTCCATGTTCAAGGTACGGCACTTACGAGAATGGCTAGTAAGGCCTATACGGGAGTGGCAACGACGTCCGCAAAATGTACAGACAAATTGTGTGCGTAAAATATTATAGCAGAATAATATATAAATGATGTTTCCGTTCCCCTAAATACAAAAGTACCTATGACACTTTCATAACATTAAAACAAAAACGAAAGCCAAAGTAATATTTTGATGCAGCCCACTAAAGACCCCAATAATGGTCGTGTCCAAATAATGAGACACGCTTGAGGAAGTATTCACAATCCGTGAGAAATTGGAATCAATGGATGTACCTACTTCTGATTCAGCTTGATGGGAGGTCAATAGGTTAACGTAGTGTTCTAGCCTTTGCGAAAAAATGGAGTCACTACGAGAATGAACATATACATAGTAAGGCTAATTACTTATTATATTGATAGCTTGGTTGTCTGGAAAATCGATATTATCAAATAAGACTGCCAATTGTTTGTTTTTCTCCAAATATATTTATTATGGTGTTCAATAAAGGGTTCAGATATTACTTTATTTTACGAAATGAGGGAAACTTTATACGGAAATCGTGAAAGCAATTCCTATGATTCTTCTCCTTTTGGGCAGGCTTTAATAAAGGGTTAATATTATTATTTTTTCCTAAAATTACTTAAGTATACAAAACTACATAGATGCATCTGTAAGTCAATGGCTGAGTATTTTTGATATTCTAATATATCAAATAATCAAACCAATACGATGCTTTAAATCGTTTATAAATATTTCAAGAGTTTAAAGTCCCATTGTGAACTCGTCAATGTGTCAATGGAGCATCATTTGCATAAGTTGTCTGCCGAAACAATAGGTACCTACATATTCCACAAGGTGCACGATCAAGTGGGCCTTTCCGACCGAGTGGGCTTTCGCAACATTACGAAACCTGGACGTTACTTTTACTCCCAGACTGAGAAAGTCCAGTGTTCTGTTAGTTTTTACAACGACTGCATCCGAGGGGTGCGGAGAAATGTATTTAAGATGACGCGGTGAGCCGCCGCGCACAGTTCAAATCAGAAGTGCGCGCTATGTGGAGGACCGTAATTTTCCTCGCGCTTGCGATCGCGAGCCACGCTCATCCCGCCCAAGATGCGGGTCACACGGACAACGACATAGACGGAGCTGACTGCCTAAGAAAAGACTCGACATCATGCCTCAAATACAGATTCTTCACATACCTGGACAAGATGATCGGACAGAAGGAAACTTTCTCCCTAACGGAAGGAGTCACAGTCGTGAGAGCTTCCGACGGACCTGTGGAAACTGGAGCACCGCGATCTATGGATCCTATTGCAAAGCTGAAGAACTACTTCGATACCCATTCGTTACGAATCGAGGTCAAAGGCTCAGACGTGATCGACGCAGTTTCAAGTGCAGGAAGAGCTTTGGAAGACACAGTGTCATCCTTCACAGAGGATAATGAAGTCAGCGAGGAGAGTAGAGGAAAGAAGAAGAAAGCAGCGAAGATCCTCGGTCCGATCATGGCCGCGCTTGCTATGAAGATGATGGCGTTAATGCCTTTGTCTATTGGAGCCATAGCTTTGATCGCTGGGAAGGCGTTACTCATCGGGAAGCTGGCGTTGGTGTTGTCAGCGATAATTGGTTTGAAAAAGTTGCTGTCTCAGCAGAAGCACGTGACTTACGAAGTGGTGGCGCATCCTCATCACACGTCAAGTCATGTTTCGAGTCATGACTACGGTGGTACGAGTGGTTATGGGGGTGACTCAAGCGGCGGTGGTTATTCTAGTGGAGGTAGTAGCGGTGGTCATAGCGGTGGCTGGGGAAGATCGCTCGAAGCTCAAAGCTTGGCATACTCCGCGCAGAAGCCTACATAGCTACGACCTAGTTCAACGACCTCATTCCTAAGTTTTCTCTACCTTATCGTGTGCTAGTGCGACGTACGATTGTATTTATTTGCTGACTGATTTTTTCTCGTGTAATTTTTATATTATGCCTAAGTCTATTGTATGTATATATGTGTATATTAGTTGTACTTATATTTTATTGTACACCAGTACCTGGCTTTAATATTTCGTAAGATAGTTTATTTTTAGTTATTTTTATGCATTTATTTCCCCTATTTCTCGTATACCCATGGGTGTAGTATGTATTATGAATTACTATGTAATTTATTATTTATGTATTATTTAAGTTTATTTTTGTGAATGTAGATTTAATAAGATATAATTTATATTACGGGGCTAAAGAATCATATTATAATTGTTATTACAATTTTAATTCATGTTTTTAGTTTTATTTTACCCAAATAAATATTATTTACTACTTTATGAAAAGTACATTTGATACAATAATGAATACTCTTAATTCTTAGACGTAAACAAAGTTAATCGAAAAAAATTTAAATAAAAATAGGTACGTATGAAAAATCTGGTAAGAATAGAAAAATAGTCTAAAAATTAAGGCTGATGATTTTTTAATTACGTTTTAGATAATTGCAAAGGTGAAAGCCTTTAATGATACAAATTATATCCTAATTAGAAAACACAACCTTAATTATTACTTTACTAGCGACAGCTTTCTTCTTTAATTACATGAATTGCTGGTTCCCATAGTTATCAGGAAAATTTTGTTCACTTACAGGTATAATTTGAAATAGTTGAGTGACCTTTAAATGACCTTGGGTGTGGGTGATGAAGTACAAGTGATTAAAAAAAAAGACTAACCAATCATAAACTAGGTTTTATTAAGCATGGGTTAGACGGTCGTATTTATTCATAACCAGAAAACTGTTTTCGATAAAATTAGACTTTGTAAATGGGAAATCATGTGAATTGTATCCTATCAAATATAAAAAGATTTTTTCAAATTGTATTGTATTGTTGTGGTTTAGTTGCGTTCCAGAACGAATAAACATAAAAAATAAAAAGTCGATTTATTATAAACCTTTCCTCTTTTTTCTGAACTCGGTTACAATTTATAATATTTATTTATTAAGAAAACTCTTAGTATAATAATTAATTTATATATACTTTATTATAAAAGCCGTGATATTTAGGAAAATAGATCTTTCTAAATGAAAGCTTTTAAAATGTTCTAATATTATGATTTGTAGAACAATTAAATGGGATAGGATCTTCATTTTCCCTTTGAAGGTTCTCGCAAAGTAACTTCACTTTCGCATTGTAAGGGCATCGACCCGTGTGAATCATCAGTGCCCGTGGCACGGTGGTTGTTAATCCGGCATATAAGCACATTCAAAAGAAGACCCTAGGTCAAATTCCTGAATGACAGAAGAGTAAAAATCTGGTCGGTGGTTGGTTTTATGCAAAGAAGTTAAAAGATGAGTAAGTGGCTCTTTTGATACAACGAAGTAAAAAGACGAGCAAGACGCTCTCCTGATGGTAAGAGATGACGCTGGCCATAATTAGTACAGTGCTACTTAGGATTTTACAATCATGAAAAATTCTATAAAAAAAAAAATTATAGGTGCACAAACGCTTCTTACTCAAGAGTCGTGAGATTTATAATAGTAATTTCATTAGCTACAGTGCCTTCCTACCGAAGCACAGCAATGTTTGCACATCACAGCTCAAGCGGCAGAATAACTGGCACTGTTATAGGGGTACCCACCTAGTCGACCTCCTGCAAAGGAAGTCTACCCCGGTTCTCCTGATATTAAGCGATAACGCTGCCCATAATCAGTAGATAGGTACAAAATTTCATAATGATTAAAATTCTTGGTGCTCTGTACCAATGCTTATTACTCAAGAATCATAAGATGTTAAGAGTCTTCAGCCCAGTAATTTCGCTACCGTGTTTCGAACGACGTTAAATACGCTAATTAGATGTAGAAATAGACGGTTTTCGTCTTTAAGATAATAATTATGTTAATATAATTATTTTTCTACCTGCAAGGTTGTCTGGAAGAGATCGCTTTTAGCGATAAGACCGCCAATTGTTACACTTATGTCGTGATTTTGTGTTATAGTTTTTAAGTTTTCTGTATGTTTGTAGTGTTTCAATAAAGAGTTTTCTATTCTATTCTATTATGTATAAAGTAATTAGGTTATGTTGGAGACCTTATGTAGTCCTGAAAGACCTGAAAGTTAATAGGTTGACCATTCCATCTATACTTGTGATTTGACCCTAGTAATTTAGACCCCGATGTAATTTGGGTGACCTTTTCGATTGACCATTGAAGTGTCGCTAAAAGTTCTGATGCAGTTCTCAAAATATGTTCCAAGAAATGTTGATAAAACATAATGAACAATTGGTTGGCACTATTAACATATTTTTTTGTTGTGCTACTTTTTATGTATCTGGGTCATTTTCAAAAAAATTGTACATTCATTTTTGTGGTTGTCCCATTACTTGAGCTGTTATTATAATTAATATTTGTAAAGTCTAAGTAGAATTAGTACAAAAAATATAATTATCGGTATTTTTTAAAGTATTTTATGTATTATTTTCATAAAAAACACAGGTACCAAAAAAGATATTAAAATATTTTAGTAGCAAAGCATTAAAAATTACAATGTCCCACCCTACAAGTTACGCAATAAAACTTTAAAATCTCAGATTTTATCAAATATATGTTTATTATGTTTATTTTTTCGGAAAATACAGATATTATTGCTTTAGTTTAAAATAACGCTATATTTTTAAGTTCATTATTATTATATTTAATAAATACATTTAATCGAGGACGTAATTCATGAAATGTGGAAAATTCCATTCCGAAACCACCTTTTTAGATATATATATTTATAAGTTTACCAAATTTAATGCTTATATATCAAGAACAACATTAAGTCTATCACTCAAACAGCGGCAATATTCGATTAGTTCATTTGGATGGCGATTGTAACAGCAAAACAGTGAAAGTGACCAATGGTCCATTTTTGATTTTCCGAGACCGAAACCAAAAAGAAAGCTAAGGAAAATAGTAAATTTTCTACAAAATGTATTGATGAATTCTATAAATATCATGGAATCGTGTATAATATTCAATTTTTAATATATACTACATTAATATATTTTTAACGAATTAATGTTGTTGAGATCTCGGTATCCGTTACTTCTTTTCCGAAACCAAAACACAGGTAACGTAGAAGTGGAAGTAAAAAAATTCGGAATGGAATCATAAAGCTTAATGCATACTGTACATTTTGGCAAAAGTGAGTGACATAAAGATGGCACCACTCGAATGTTCAACAAATCATAACAAATGAGTTTTTTGACAAAATTACATTTTGATAATTTTATACTTACTTTCAGTTTCCCCATGAACGCGTAGAGGTATTAAATTGAAATTCATATCAATAACTCGAGTCTATAATATCCTTAAACTGGAATAAAATCAAATTTCTATGTCCACAAAATAAATTTTTAGCCACACATTTTCATACTCGCAACTACTTGCAAGGGAATTAAAACCTACAGGGTACACTCCGTTGAGCTTAGAATTTTGAAATTTGGTATACCTACGGGCTGATACGGAACCCTCGGTGCTCGAATCCGACTCGTACTTGAATGGTTTTTATTATTTAATTCGAGACTGCCATTCCGACCAACTGAACCAATCAACTAGTTGGTCAGAATGGACTCGATTAATCAATTTGTTCCAATCGGACCAACCAGTTGATCGGATATTTTATTTATAACAAAAAAATTCCGTTCGGACCAACTAAAATTGTTAATCAAAACGGATCAACTGTATTCTTTCTCAACTAAACAACTATTGAGTTGGTCCATAAGATATATTTTTAAACACATAATATTATATCAAACTTGAAATACCAATATCGCGGAAAGTCCTAGGCTAAGCATTTCAGATGACAGCTGTCGAACTTGATATGTCAATATCTCGGAAATTACTCGTCCTAGAGTGACACTGTCATGGAAGAAATTAAAGATCTTGAGGAAATCTACATTTCAGATGACAGCTGTCAAACTTAAAATGTCAATATCTCGGAATGTACTCGTCTTAGAGTGACACTGTCATGGAAGAAATTAAAGATCTTGAGGAAATCTACATTTCAGATGACAGCTGTCAAACTCAAAATGTCAATAACTCGAAAAGTAATCGTCCTGGAGTGACGCTGTCGTGGAAGAAATGAAAGGTCTTAAGGAAATCTTCAAATCAGATGACAGGTGTCAAACTTAAAATGTCAATATCTCGGAATGTACTCGTCCTAGAGTGACACTGTCATGGAAGAAATTAAAGATCTTGAGGAAATCTACATTTCAGATGACAGCTGTCAAACTTAAAATGTCAATATCTCGGAATGTACTCGTCCTAGAGTGACGCTGTCGTGGAAGAAATGAAAGGTCTTGAGGAGATCTTCTTTTCAGATGACAGCTGTCAGACTTAAAATGTCAATATCTCGGAATGTACTCGTCCTAGAGTGACACTGTCATGGAAGAAATAAAATATCATGTAAAGATCTTCTTTTCAGATGACAGCTGTCAAACTTAAAATGTCAATAACTCGAAAAGTAATCGTCCTGGAGTGACGCTGTCGTGGAAGAAATGAAAGGTCTTAAGGAAATCTTCAAATCAGATGACAGCTGTCAAACTTAAAATGTCAATATCTCGGAATGTTCTCGTCCTAGAGTGACGCTGTCATGGAAGAAATGAAAGGTCTTGAGGAGATCTTCATTTCAAATGACAGCTGTCATCGGGACCGAGATCAGCCTAAAACCAGCGCTTTCCGAAATTGACAGCTGTCATGTGAAAAGAAGATCTCCTCAAGACCTTTCATTTCTTCCATGACAGCGTCACTCTAGGACGAGAACATTCCGAGATATTGACATTTTAAGTTTGACAGCTGTCATCTGATTTGAAGATTTCCTTAAGACCTTTCATTTCTTCCATGACAGCGTCACTCCAGGACAATTACTTTTCGAGATATTGACATTTTAAGTCTGACAGCTGTCATCTGAAAAAAAGATCTCCTCAAGACCTTTCATTTCTTCCATGACAGCGTCACTCTAGGATGATAACTTTTCGAGATATTGACATTTTAAGGTTGACAGCTGTCTTCTGTCATGTATGTACGCTTTGGTTTTATTTAGTCATTTTAAATGGTTTTTAACACCGTTGCCTACAAAAAATCCAATTGAAGTTAAGCATAGTTTTAAAATGTTGTATTACCGACATAAACCGAAACAGCCATCAAAATAAAAACCCTTCTATTAGGTCGGCAATATATCAAAATATTCTATGTTTTGCATGTAAGAAAAATATAGCTTTCAGATCTGTTTATTTAGCAAAATGGTTTTTGTTACATTAAATTGGTTTTTGTTACATACGTGCAATGAAGGCAATAATAATTATGATTTGAATATTTTTTTTATTTTGAAAATGTTTTGGTGAAGATATTATTGATTGTAATAATTAAATTCATTGCTTGATGATTTTTACTATCAGTATGTCTTAGGCTTAAGAAATCTTTTCCATTACCAATGCACTCCGTTCCGTAACTGTCCCATTTATAATTTTGTCTAAGTTTTAATAATTAACGAAGTGCTATGTGATTTTTATGGTGCGTTTATTTTTATGGTTTAATATTTTTGGTCTCTCAATAATAATTGAGTTATATAGCTCTTAAGTGCTGCAATAATAAAAAAAAAGTAAATTTATTCCTCATTTTTATCCAAAGAGTAACGTAATGGAAACTTAATATACGATTCCTTGAGTTTGTTAAGTTGATTTTATTTTCCTATTTATTATTTATGAACTTTAAGGTACATTACACCGATTGAACAACTTTTTATTGCAAAACTTGCTTTATTTATATTATTTATCAACATTAGTAAAAAGTTTCGGAGTGGAATATATTGTGATACCTGAGTGTAGTAAAATCTTAATATTTCAGTAAATGAATTAAATTTATTCATTTTAATACCAATTTCTAATAATTAAATGACTAATTAATATATATTGGCCACAATAAAAGCTTTGCCACGATCTTACATATTTTCATCAATTTTTCCGCAGTGTACAGTTTTTTTGAAAATGACCCATCTGCGTGATGCAATAAACAGTTTTTTGGCTCTAACTTTACATACCATGTAAGCTTACGTAGGAACTCGCCAACGGTAAGAGGCTAAACCTGGGGCATGGTAAAGAGATATTATACAGTATTTTGATTCAGGGATTGGTAAGCAGCGAGGTGCAGAATAGACGTTGATATTGTGAATTACTCAACATATCAAAAAAAAAAAATACTTTGTGATATTTTTACTAATTCACAATCATTATTCGGAAGCTTACTGCATAAAAACGTCTATTCAGCACCTCGCTGCTTGCCGATCTCTGTCGACCGCGACGCAAATCGTGTGACCTTGAGTTCGACCGCTTCTAGGGAGTCAATATTTAATACTGTATAATCTCTTTACAGTGCCTAGGGCTAATATGAGTTATGACTACTGACCTGCTCCCGTGACCGTTATTTATTTGTATATTTTATGTTATGAAATCTAATATTATTTTATTTGGAAGTCGGGATGACTTACTTGAGTCGGGCAAAAAAGCTCATTAGCTTAAAAGGCCTGAAAAGAATGAATAAATATTATGTTTTTTTTAATACAACGAAGTAAGAAGACCAGCAAGACACTCTCTTGATGATAAGAGATAACGCTGCCCATAATTAGTATAGTTCTACCCAGGATTTCACAACGATAAATTCAAGGTGCACTGCGCCAGCGCTTCTTACTTGAGAGTCATAAGAAGTTAAGACTCTTCAGCCCCATTTTTTTAGTAGTAAAATTAATCCTCGTCATAAAAAGTGTTTTCAATTATGCTAATTAATACATATAAGTGATAGTTCTCTGGTTCTTAGAATCGTATAAATGGCAGTAATTATTGTTGAAGCGTTAATATAAATGTATGCTTTCATATCCGTATGGCTAAAAGTATGAGAAATAGAGTTTTGATATTATCTTATTTTTCCTGCCATTTTCTTACTGAGTACAGAAATAAAATATAATTGGGGTTTATACTCCAACAGAACAGGTAACCCTACTTACACTGTCAGAGTCAAATCACAATTTTTATAGGCTGTGTGGCGAACCTATATGTTGCAGTTTCAGGTCGCCGAGATCCCGTCGGTCGAGTCCCGCAGGGCCTGCAACATGACCTAACCACTGCCTCCTACAGATCTTATAGGAAACCGCCGGGACAGACAGAACAGATGTACGGACAGATTTACGTGCTTTCCGAAACACGGTAGCGTCCAGGCGTACTTTTTGCCACACACTGAGATTTGAACCCAGGGTCTTCGGATTAAAAGCCGGACATATGACCGCTGGGCCAGGACGCTACAGAAAAGTCATGGAAGATCCTTTTTGCTTTTAGATTAAAATCTGTCTTATTCCAGGCTAAGTAAGGCGATGTTAAGTGAAGCCTGGGAGAGATTCATCACGTCTAGGTTAAGCCTGCTGCCATTTACGACCGCATCGTCGCTTAACATCACGTTAGATCGTGGTCAAAGGTTAACCAATAAATAAAACAAGTGAAAAATTAAGAAAAAACTTTAAAAAAAAAACAGCTTTTATTACATTCTTATCATCTAGCACCAAAGTACTCGTCAAGACGAATCAAATAAGCCCAAACTCGATGGGGTTGCGTCGTTTAAATGCAGAGTTCCTATGGCTACCTTCCAGCTCCATCATCAGATCAGCTCCATGTCATAATTGCATTGTCATCCGATTTATACATGCATGCAACATTTCAGCTCAATTGGAAACCGGGAAGTGGATTAAATTTAACTTGCAAGATTTGATTACAGACAGACAGACAGACAACAGAAAAGTGAAAGTAAATAAAAGCTTCTACAAAATATAAATATAGACTACACGTCGTAGTGGAAATAAAATCGCTGTCACCTATAACCTGTCCTATTCAGCTTTTGTCTAAACCCTGCCCTCTAAGCCTCCAACACAGAGAAAGGCAGAGAAACCCGCTATCAATTCTTGCCTGGATCCAATGAAAAGTAAAATTGTAGTTATATTTTATACGACCATTTCGACTAACAAGGTTCATTAGGGATAATAATGAAGAATATAATGACTGAGTATTTTTTAACCCCCGACGCAAAAACGACGGGGTGTTATAAGTTTGACGTGTCTGTCTGTCTGTCTGTCTGTCTGTCTGTCTGTCTGTGTGTGTGTGTGTGTGTGTGTGTGTATGTGTCTGTCTGTGGCACCGTAGCTCCCAAACGGATGAACGGATTTTGATTTAGTTTTTTTTGTTTGAAAGTAGAGTTAGTTTCGAGAGTGTTCTTAGCCATGTTTGGTGAAAATCGGTCCAAGATGGCCGCCGCTACAAAATGGCGGATTACTTTTTTCTTCCACGACCCCATCGATATGGGTATCAAATGAAAGGGCTTAACGAGTAGAATACTGCCCACTATATAAAATTTAAAATCCAAGATGGCCGCCATCAAAAAATTTTGAATTACGTATTGCGTTGGGGGTTTTTTACAAGCTTTTATTTACTTTCACTTGTCTGTTGTCTGTCTGTCTGTCTGTCTGTCTGTCTGTCTGTAATCAAATCTTGTAAGTTAAATTTGACCCACTTCCCGGTTTCTGATTGAGCTGATATTTTGCATGCATGTATAAATCGGATGACAATGCAATATTATTATGACATGGAGCTGATCTGATGATGGAGCTGGAAGATAGCCATAGGAACGACACAATACAAGTGGCGGCCCCTGACGGCCACGCGGAGCACGACTTTGCCATTTGCTTGGGTTCGGGAATTGAGTGGTGATATGATAAATTCGCTACTTACCGCTAGATGGCGCTGTTTTAAGTTGTGGTGTGTTTACGTTTATCACAGATCATAAAGCTAGAGATGGAAGCTAAAATGAGGTAACAGTCGCCAAGTCATATGCCTGAATCAACATAAGCTCGTAGCTCCGCCTCTTTTTACAAGCTTTTATTTACTTTCACTTGTCTGTTGTCTGTCTGTCTGTCTGTCTGTCTGTCTGTCTGTCTGTAATCAAATCTTGTAAGTTAAATTTGACCCACTTCCCGGTTTCTGATTGAGCTGATATTTTGCATGCATGTATAAATCGGATGACAATGCAATATTATTATGACATGGAGCTGATCTGATGATGGAGCTGGAAGATAGCCATAGGAACGACACAATACAAGTGGCGGCCCCTGACGGCCACGCGGAGCACGACTTTGCCATTTGCTTGGGTTCGGGAATTGAGTGGTGATATGATAAATTCGCTACTTACCGCTAGATGGCGCTGTTTTAAGTTGTGGTGTGTTTACGTTTATCACAGATCATAAAGCTAGAGATGGAAGCTAAAATGAGGTAACAGTCGCCAAGTCATATGCCTGAATCAACATAAGCTCGTAGCTCCGCCTCTTTTTCGTGTTCATTCCACGGCCGACATTGACAGCGTGACATTCACATACTTAATGAAAAATAATTAATAAAAATGCCGTATTGTTCAATAAAAAGGCGCAGAAAGACTAGCGCTACATTCAGTTACGCAAAAGACGAAATCTTATTACACAGGCAAGTTATTATTCCGATAATAATCATTGAAAAATGTTTAACATAAAATGCAATATAAAAATGGCCAAGTTTCTTTTCATCTCATTTTTTCTTGGTAAATTTGTATAACATTATCTCGTTCTCTCTTACGCCCGGATAAACTAGTGATAAGACACAAATTTAAATTTACACCACAAATTTTATCGACAAAAATATTATTGAAATTTTTGAAGTAGGTAGGTATTAGGTATATTAAGGTACCAAAATTATCGGGGTTTAATATTATACAGGGTTACTGGTATTTAATTCATGAATGGTTATTATGAAGCTTATAATAAGAGAAGTGTAAAGAAGCTTAATAAATACATAATGTTAAATTTGTCACTAATTTAAAAACAAATAATTCGCTATCTAACATTTATTGTTTATTCTTATAGGGTGCGTATTCGCACGCATAATTTTTTAAAATTAGGACTAAAAATTTTATGCGAGCGATGGACCTATTTATATTTTAGTGAAACCATATAAAATGTTTATTCGGGTACTTTGGGAGGTAATAGATATGAGAAAATATTTAAGCTATAATAAAACTTCAATGAAGTTATATTAAAATATCTCTCGTATACAATACAACGAACTTTCTCATTAAACTTAAGAATAACAGTAACTTATATTTTCTTATCGATACGATATAGCGACTTTACCACATCACTAGAAAGTCATGTTATGCCTCTAACTATTACCTAATCTGTGGCGTAACTGTGACGTCACCTTGAACGAGCCAATCAAATCTAGCCACTCATCCCCCGCACCCCACCATGTTTTGGTGACTTTGTTTTCATACAAAAAATGACCTAAGCGCGGTATATATCTCTCTTGTATATGACGTTTATATAGTGCTTTTCACGAAAGGAGTCCTTTTTGCGGGGCGCCACTATCGCAAATTTTAAGTTAGCATTTTTATAACTTTTTAACGCCTCATATATTTCTTAAAATAAAATTGAATTTCTTAATTGATTATATATATTTATTTATCAAACAAATAATAATTATTTAGGGAATGAAGACCAGTAATTATCGAAAAATGAAATTTAGTTCCGCAAAATTCCGCGACCTCTTTCGTGAAAAAGACTACTTGCATTGTACAAACCTATTCAAAAGTGTTTATTAAAATTCATAATCAGTACCCATAATTATTATGGGTACTCGAGTCGATACAATATAATGCATCCACAAATGACGTCAAGCGTCATTATCGATAAACCTATAAGCGCTATATCTAAGCTATTTTTTATTTTTATTCTCAAGCAAAAAAACGTATCGAATATATTTTTATTATTAAAATTACTGCCTAATATGATATATTTTTTTGACCTTGTCCGATCCCCTTTTCCCCGTTACCAATTTGTATTCATGTATGTATAAATCGGATGACAATGCAATATTATTATGACGTGGAGGTGATCTGATGATGGAGCTGGAGCTGGATGGAAATTTGAGCACGTTTGATTCGTGCTGACTCTTGACGAGTACTTTGGTACTAGAAGGTAATAAATAAAAGCTTGTTTTTAAAAAGTTTTTTTTAATTTCACTTGTTAAATTTTTAATTTAATTCACTTGTTTAAGATAATAGTAGATGGAAAACGAACACTCCATGGAGAGACTCGTTACGGTTGTCCAGGGAATGTAGAGGGCAAGCGGTCACGCGGTCGATCACCTACGCGTTGGACAGACCTCATCAAAGCTGCAAAACCAACCTCCGTAGTGCAGAGTTCCCGAGACGCTGGAGACCGTGACAAGTGGAGGTGCATCGTAAATGCTATTTTAGCCAATAATAAAAATGCATCATCATCAACCACGAGCACTCTGTCAAGAGTTAACATGCGGGACGTGACTGGGTAATGGGTAACCAAAGTGGCAGACAGAGCGTCGGGAGAGGGAGGGGGAGAGTGTGTCAGGATCGTACCAAGTGGAGGGAAATAGTCTCTGTGTACTCCAACGGGATCCAGGCGTGATTATATGTATGTGTGTAAAATAAAATAAAAACAAAAAAAAAACATTTTAAATCGGTTAAAATGGGACGATTATATTCAGTATTCGATTAAAAGACAACATAGTAGACATACGGAGAAAATGTCCGGTATAGTAAAGGAGGGCGGAAAAAGTTGTAGCTATAAGGCGATAGCATCCAATAAGGTTCTTTAGGTCTATAGGTCTAGTGTCTGGTACATAATCCGGGTGCAAGACTTAAGGCCCTTCGCACACGGCGTTGTATCGTAGAAGTATCGCCCATACAACTTAGTTTTACTTGTCTGCGGTGTATCGTCTTAATGTTAAATCATTGAATAGCGATAATATGATGTTAGACTTTTTGAAGTAAGACATTATAATGTGTATCATAAAAAACCAGTTAGTACGAGTCGGACTCGAGCACCGAGAGTTCCGTACAAACCCGTAGATATTATCCGTGGTATTATGTTTCCCTTACGAGTAGTTGTGTTTGAAAATATGCAGCTAAAATTGCCGTTTGTTTTGATTGCGTTGACGGCGTTGACATAAAGGTTTGATGTTGTTACACTCAAAGGTAATAGACCTGGGTATTTGATATGAATTTCAGGTTGAGACCTCCACTCGTTCCTGAGAAAAAGGGTCTTGACACACAGACAGACGACACAAACGGACAACAAAATGATCCTATAATGGTTCCGTTTTTCTTTTCAAGGTACCGTAAAAATCATCATAATGTAAATTAACTTTAAGGTCAAAAAAGTAAAGGAACAAATTTGTGCAAGTCTAAGGATTGTGTATTAGTTTTAAGGTGCTTTCAGCACATAAAAAAAAACTTTAAGTATATAGATTCTTAAAGTATTTCGAATATTTATATTTATTTTATGTTTTTTTTTTTAATTTATTTGTGATTATTTATATTAATAGAATATTTTTTGTGTTTCAGTAAAATTAGTATCGATCTATCTATTTATTTACATTAAAAATGTTTATAAAAGGTTAAATTACAAAAAAATATTTTAAAATATCTCAGGTCTCAGACAGAACCGTATTCATAAATGCTACGCTTTTTCGAAGTCAGTTAAATAAAGACGCCATCTACCGTAGCAGAGTAAAACTAAAACGAGAATGTCTCGTATACACCGTAAAATGAGGCTTCTACGCCGAAGGAAGGTGAGGCAATGCGTAACCTTGGCATTACAACTAAACTTTACTACGTTCATTCATATTGAACAAGGTTGCGCTTTTATTTGTATTTTACCAACTTCTAAAAGAAAGAAAAATTTACGAATTCTCTATAGGTAGGTACTTTATTTTACATTTCTTAAGCATATTCTATGTTCACAGATCTAGAAAATCTTAAAGTAGTAGATTTTTTTTAGTTTCATAGGGTGTGTACCCTTACTTATTTTTAGGTTCTTAGGCGAAATTTTATTAAGCGTCTTAAATTTTATCGAAATCTGTTTAGCGGTTTTTAAGTTATGAATATAAAGGGCGTCTCACCCTCGCCTACGTAAAAGAGCGAATTCACCCAAAAATAATTGAACATAATAAAAAAAACAATGAGAATGTCGTAAAAATTATACATTAATTTTATTATAATTTATTATTCTACATCGCAAAGCTCATTGACCGCTAGCGCCACGCTACAGCTTGCGGAAAATCCTTGAACTTCTCTTCTGTTAGTAAACAAAAATGGCCGTGAACATAGTTCAGGGCGTTGTCAATAGATGGCGATAGTAATTGCAAGGAAAACGGATTGCTTTCCGAAGGAATATCGGATGTTGTTGTGTAAGCTTTCACTGAAAGTCTTTCTTTGTGTAGTTCATGGAAGCTATTGTAGATGGCGTTATTTTATAAATAAAATTATTTTAACAAAATCATTTTATTATTATTGCATAATTTGCTTATTAGCTATTTAAAAGTCTGGAATATTTTGTGAAAATTATTATAGAGCAGCTTTTTGTTACTCAGAATTATATAAAGTTTTTAAATAAATAGTAGGGTATAAGAAAAAGATAATAATCATTTTTTTTTGTTTACTACTGTAGTTTATCACACCTTTTCATATCTATGTATTTTACGCTTATCTTAGGGATTAATAAAACAATTTACTAAATAATCGATAATAATTTATTTGGGTGGTTTCATAATAATATTTGTTATTATTACTACTAAAATGGAACGTAAGATGAAATATAAAGCATCACCAATACAATAAATAAAAAGATACAAATAATAATTATAAATAAATATCTAATAGTTATAATGCAATGATTATGATAGATAATATTAAATATATAAAAAATATCAAAATGAAGATGAAATCAATAATATTTTACATAAATATGAGATATTGAAACATATTTACAAAAGAATAAATAATATGCTATTAATGAAACTCGCAAATACAATGATACAATAAGAAGCAATGAATTATTAAAATGATTAAATGAAAATGATATGAAAAGACATACGACTAGCGAAAAATGAACACATACGATAACTAAAATAAAAATAAATAAATTAAAGCTTCAACAAAACCATTTGTACTATAAGAATAAAAATAACTTAATAACGAAACAGGTACACGAAAGATGATGCTGAAAGACAAGATTCACTCACGCACTCATTAAATAATTTAAATAAATAAATTAAATCGTTTATGAGGTCCGATAGACTAACGATAAATAAGTTACCTACACTAAGCGACATCTATTAGCCGAAACTATGAACTAATCGATAAAAGTGGGATTAGTTGGTGTATGCGTTGTAGGCGAGGTTTTGGGCATCTGATCGTCCCCATCCTGAGTGGGTTCCATGTGCGAGGTGCTCATCATGATGAGGATGGGCTACGACCTCGTAGCTCTCATGATGCTCATGTTTGGAGAGTAGTTTCTTTAGGAGTAGGAGAGCGGAGGCCAGGAGGGCTGCCTTGGCCAGCATCAGACCCTTGACTGCGGCAAAGGCGATGATCCCGAGGAACAGAGGGATGAGGGATTGGATCTTCAGTTGGAGGAGAGCCAGGATGGGCATGAGCTGTTTCAGCTTCTTCTTCTTGCCACGACCTGGAACATTATAGAAAATTTTAATTGTATATGCTTTTATACTAATAAAAAAATTAAAGCCGGCAGACGCTTCCAACCTCGACGCCTATGTTCAGCAGTGGACGTCATATGGCTGAGATGATGATAATACCTTTATGCTATAAATGTTATAAAGAATAGCCCCTGCTGGAAGAGTGAGGTAGCTAAAGTAACGTTGAAGAGCTTTTAAATCTTATTTTTTTGATCATCAACTATTATTGTATACCTGGGTAAACTATGTACATTGCGATTGTAATTGTATTTATTAGACGAGCGTCTCGAGTCTTGTCTCATTCTTCTTATTCCATAAAAAAAACTATCATTGTACTATAATAATACCTACAGATATATTTCTGAAGAATATTATACTAAAAGCCTTAATTTATCAACGTATCAACATAAATGTCGATTACTAGAACAAATTTGAAAATCGTGTGAATTAAAACCAATAAAC
Organism: Hemithea aestivaria; assembly: GCA_947507615.1. Taxonomy (NCBI): domain Eukaryota; kingdom Metazoa; phylum Arthropoda; class Insecta; order Lepidoptera; family Geometridae; genus Hemithea; species Hemithea aestivaria. Next base: position 9,007,432 of record OX382345.1, on the reverse strand, counting down.
TGGAACCGATGCGACGCGTTCTGAATCTGAAATCATTAAGTGCGGCACGAACACTTCCTATATTTCCTTTTAGGACTCGAGTATTCAAATTGACTGCATCACCAGCATTTTAATCATTCGAAAACTTATTCGAATTCAAATCTCGAATGGACCTGAAATTCGAACAATGTAATTGTAATTCTACGGTCTGCATAAACCTCATTCATCTAGAAAGTCCGGGCATTCGAAAGCTCGTGCCTACATCCATATTTCGACAACTCGATTCCGCCTGGAGCGCAACTTTTACTTGGTTGATACCCGATTTCGAGAGATCCGCGACTGGAACTAGTATTACAGTCCTACATATTTGTACGTTTAGCAAAAACAAGACATGATTCGTCCGCTTTCCACCATAATCTGTTAATAGGTTAGAGAAAATAAACCTGTTCGTACATCGGTTTTCTAGCATCTATGTCCGTTTTAACCTTTAATTTCTTCTCCGTCTTAATCCCGTACCAATTAATTTTGAACTTTCTATTTTCATTTCGCTCATACGTTTGGTTTTAATTTGGCAGTTGGCAGTTTTACTTCTAACGTTTTATGTAATAACTTTTTATTATTTTTATATCGTCAGTGCACGCAAGTGAGTTCTGTCTTGACACTTAAACATGCCAAATTTTCACTACTTCAATTTTAAAGTCGTGAGTTAAATTATATGACTTGCATTTTTTTTAACAATAATTAAAGTTACAATGTGTTGAAAAAAGAAAAAGTAAATTAAATACTGGACACACATTAAAATGTTATGTTTATCTCTCACCTAAAAACATTAGCTGCTTATCTCAGAAATCAAGTTTTTGCAATGACATTATATTTATGTCTGCTTATTTAAGTTGTTATAAAATTCATTTTGTAAAATCTAAACATTATTCAAGATTTGCAGACATTCATATTTCGTTTCTTTAATTTATTGACAAATTATTTTATTTATAATCACTTTTACGCGTGTTAATAAAGTTAACATTAAAAATATATTTATTTTCAGTTATTGTTATTTTTATGATTGTCGTGATTATTTGAAAGCAAATAATAATAATATAATGATGATTAATAACGTACAAAACTTCGTGAAATTTATATACCAAAAAATATTTACAATATTTTTTTTAATAACTACAAACATACATACATACATACATAAAACAAGGGCAGAACAATCAATGATCTTATCGCACAAAGCTATGTCTTACAGGCAGCACGGTTAAATAGAATTTTGGTGCATTTTCTTTTCTTTCATCCGTCAATATAGATATTGACGGATGAAAGAAAAGAAAATGCACCAATTATATAGATTTTTTATATAGATATTGACGGATGAAAGAAAAGAAAATGCACCAAAATTCTATTTAACCGTGCTGCCTGTAAGACATAGCTTTGTGCGATAAGATCATTGATTGTTCTGCCCTTGTTTTATGTTTGTATTTTATATAAAAATCTATAACTTAGTAAGCAATAATTACATTCTAAAATAACATTAAGAAATCTATTATTTTCATAGTCTAATTTCTATTGTTATAGTCAATTAAAAAGAAGTGAAACAAAATTAGTATTCTATTACAGAACATATTATAGTTATTACATTTGAGAAAATTCCTGTAATTTTACAAAATTACGTCCAATTTTAAAATGTCCGTCCATCCTAACAAGATTCATATCATCTTCCGTTTGTTTCATAATTTGACTTTCACTTGGTCAGTGGTCTTGGGTATAGGGTTGCCAGTTTAAAAAAAAAATATTTTTAAATTAAAAAAAGTTGCCAGATATCCTACTACTTTTATTATTTTTTATTAATCTTGAATACTTAATATTTGTAGCACTTATATAATCGACACCGCCGCTCCAGGATTGGTTTTATTAGCTACCAACGGAAGTGCTAACGCAACCCAACAGACAGTGCTTAAATCGTCTGCAATAGACGTAAAGGCCGATGATGATTGTGATGTTGCACTTAAACCCAAAAAAACAATTCCATCTTACAATTATTTCGATCTTTTTTAAGACTATCGCTCTATATCGAAGAACTAGCAAAAAAACTTTAATAAGCACACAGCAGTAGCAGCAGCTTATTGTATTATTCTATTCTACCTCTACATTATTTTTTATATATAAAAAAAACTTTGTTTAAATAAAAAGGGTAAAGAAGGGTACATGCCATTGTTGCTATAACCAAACTTGGGCCTACTAGGTCGGAAAGTGTCGGTTGCCGCGCCAACTCGCGTTGAGGCAAAATTATGTGCACAAACCTAATTGGAGTGGTCCATTTGCGAGACGCCTGTCCCATATCTATCCTTTTTATTTTAATCTAAGTGGTAAATGAGCTAATCATGGAGACTGATTCAAACAAAATGTTTATAGAAGACAAAAAAATGTGGCAAAGAGCGAAAAGCACTTAAGATATATATTTTTTAATAAATACTTTTTATTTAAAAATATTTTTCATAGTCGTCGGCGAAGATTAAATTTATTACTTTAAAAGAGTTGACAACCCTAGCTGTGATGCCCAAACAGGTTTAATTACGTATTCGGTGAGACATAATAGGTTTTTTATTTATGGTTTGTTTGATTTGAGTGGTTATATAACTTGTTGTACTGTTTATAGTGTTCAGCTCCTTTAGCATGGACAATACGTAGACTTGTCTTGCAGTCAAGCACTTTTGTGAATGTATAGGATGACAGTTTGACTTGACTGCAATAAAAGTCTACGCAGCATCTGTGCTTGAGGGGTTGGTGGTCTATTATTTGGCAGCGGGGGTCGCCTGACATATCAAGTCATTGACGTAAGAGTAGCAACTCCCGTCCCACTGTCAAGGTTATTGACGTTTGTAAGAGCACAATGACATTGGGAGTAGCTGCAAATTGTATGCAATGACAGCGCGAGTAGCAAGAGTAGCGTCTTGATGTATGTCAGTTTAGTCTTGTTAACGGGACGGGAGTATTCTTATGTGAATGTCTTAGTATGTAAAAGGGGCATGGATGTCACTATAATATGCTAACTCAAAAGTTAAGAGGAGCAAAGACGCGAGATAAAAAAATGTTTTCTAGGCATAACTAGCTAATTTTGTATTACAAAATACATAAATGTAACCTAAACCATAGAGGACTCAACCACTGAGTGCGCATTACCGAGAGTATGCTGTCACCGACGATACGCATTGACGCTGCATAACACATGTCAAATGTCTTTGAGCCAAAGAGATCCTACTTTGTACAAGCCAATAAAAACAAGCCAACCACCCCCCGAACCCCGCCATGTTTTGGCGATTTTGAATTCATACAGAATATCACTAAAGCGGGGTCTATTTGGTTCTCTTGTCTATGCCTACCAATCAGAGGTTCTCGATGATTATTGTATAATAAATATTATAATATATTATTCATAAACCTCAATATTAAAGTTAACAGTATCTCGTTTGGCTCGGTTGTTTAAATATATTCTCGTTATATTTTATTTTACATAAGTATTTGCTAATATGTATTCATTAACCGATTAATTAAAGTATATTGTGTAATTTTTACCGGCTAGGTTAATCTTTTACATAAGGATTAATTTAAACAGTTTCTAAAATCTATTTTTAAACTAGAAGTTTGATTTTATTCTAACAACGCCAAATTTTAGGTAAAGAATTTTAATTTGAGTTTTTTAAATCTGTTTTAAGAAAATTAAGCGATTTGTATATATGATTTTTTCTGTAACGTCAGTGCGTCCGTCCGTCTGTGTTCGCTATGTATCAACAAACCAAATCTCAGCACAACCGGTTAAGTCCACCACTCAGATTTAACAAACGCACACACACTGACACCCACACTCTATGAAATTCTCAAAACAAATTTATAATTGCATCATATTCGGCAATTTACATTTGATTATGAAACCACCGGAGCAGAAATGCATTCGCAAAAGATGTCAAGATTCAAGATCAAGAACTCGTACCACTTATACAATGATTCACACACAGGTAAGATTATGGAATAGATGCCGTAAGTTCACTCATTTTGTGTTGAAGTAAAGTACTAAATAAGTTTGACTCTACGAATATTATCATCCCACTCTTTGAAAAGCGAGAACTGCTATCTAATTATGTCAACATTGAAGATTCTCTCCCTGGGCCCTGTACTGTTGTATGAAATAAATCGTTACGTGATAAAACCGTTCTGTAATTGTTTAACAGTTGAGTTTGGTGATTAGTTGACATTAAAGTTTGTTATAGTTTGTTTTTGTGTAATAAATGTAGCGTAATCTTTTTAAACGTGGCCTCGCCTCAATAAAAATAACATGCGATTTTCCATACATACATAAATGGCTTTGCCATGGCTTTGGCTGTGGCTAATTACTAAAATGTGTCGCGAATACATCGGAATCTACAAAACTCAACTTCACATTGATAATACTCATTATAATCTTGCTACGCCAACCGCTCATCATCATACTGGCTATCTATGCTAAGAATAAAAAAATCAACTCGATAATTCTACGCGTTCTGGAATCTTGAGTGATTCTATAAGGGTTCCGTTTTTAAGCAAAAAGAGTTACACGCTTTTAACTTAACACCACACTACCACAGGCGGCTACTATTCTGATATTTATTCTGTTCGCAAGAGAAAACTTGTATCGATCCTATCTAACCTGATAGGGAATCTGGAATAGGAAGTCATGACGATTAAGGATAATGATATCTTCATACCAGATAAGTCAGTTTTCTCTCTATTTATCTGTCTGAGAGACTGGTGGGAAATGGGTCACATTCCTTCTCTAAATACTTTAAAAAAAACGTCGCTTCCGTTTTTCATATATCTATACATTATTATATTATTTTACCTTAGATTTTTTATTACATGAACGTAACCTTAGACTATTCACAAACACCCGTACCTACTGTGAATCGTATCCCCTTGACTGAGTCTTTTTTCGAGGAAAAGGGTATTCAAGTGGTAAATTTAAAAAGATAATGAGAAGACGTCCTTTTTTCGGCTTAAAAATTGTAGAGCAAAATCTACGGTACATATGGGTGTTAGTGACATACATTTAAGGTGTCTGCCCATTACACCGTATCATACCATGACCGTGCTATGAACGTACTCAAACTGAAAAGTAACACGCCCATTACAACGAATCTTCAACGTTACGTGCTCGTAAGCAACCCGTATATTATATATTATTGTTATAGGTACAAAGAAGTAAGAAGACGAGCAAGACGCTCTCCTGATGGTAAGAGATAACGCTGCCCATATTATTTGTACAGCGCTACCCAGGATTTTACATTGGATGTCATATTCCAGGTGCACTGCGTCAACGCTTCTTACTCAAGAGTCGTAAGACGATAAGACTCTATAGCCCAGTAATTTCACTAGCTACAGTGCCCTCCTACCGAAGCACAGTAATGTTTGCACATCACTGCTCATACCGAAAAATAACTGGCACTGTTGGGGTACCCACATAGACGACCTCCTGCAAGGAAGTCTACCTCGGAACACCTGCGACCTTTTTTTGCTATAAAAGCTTATAAAACAACCGACCTTCCTCCAAGGATCTCTTCACATCATCGACAGTACTCTTGGGCACACGCAGCTGGATCACATGGTTCTCTAAGAACTCTGCAGCAGCATCCACCAGTCTGTTCTCCACCTGGTTCTCCCTTGCTCTGGGTTCCTCAGCTAAAGGCTCGTAAGACCTGTGTAATAACAATAGTTTTAAGTGTAGGTTTATATAACAGAATCAGCTCGCTATTTTTATTTTGTAGCCTGCCTGCATATTGCACTTAGGTCACCAAAATGACCAAAAAGGCCTGTATCATAACCTATAATGACTGCTTCTTACGTATCTCATAGTAAAATTCCGAAATCCACAGTTAAACGAGCATCATGCTGAGACTTTAATCTGGGGAAAATTGGTAATATTATGTCCTATGTCCTCAAGTATCATTAAAAAGCTATGCTATACCATGATACTCGTACTTTACAAAACAATTACATTAATTAACAAAATAGCTAACAAAATATTCAAAGCACTCATAAGATAATGTGATAATATTATGACATAATACCAATATAATTAAAGAAATAATTTAGGCACAATACGAAGACATAGCACAAATACTGGCAGACATTTTTACTATATAAAAGTATTAATATATAAATTTGTCGATTGTTTTAATAAGCTTTAATTGATCACCAAATAAATACTTCATGGAATTGAAAATTAAAAAAAAAATCTTTACCTGGCTGATCTTGGGCTTCCAGTGCCAATAAGGCTGATACCGTCGATCAGGCTGACTTCTCGGGCTGTGTTTATGTTCTCCACGTATTTTAGTGCTCTTTCCTGGGAAATAACAAGTTATTTCAATTAAATGCTCATTGACCCTGGCTTCACTAGGGATTTATCCCGCCTTCTATGTAAAAAAAAACAAAAAAATGTTTATACCTACTTCGTTTCAAAAACAAAGATATTTTTGCAGGGTTAGAAGGTTATAATTACCTATAGGAGTATATCAATGAAAATATCATTGATATATTTACAAAAACTGTTATAGCCGAGATATATTGAATTGATTAAGATATTGATCCTTTGAATCCTGCAAAAATTATCTTTGTTTTTGAAACGAAGAGGTATAGTTTTGTTAGAGATACCTACTGTTTCTATTAGTGTATTTTTCTTTGTTTGTTAAACGCGAACAAAATTTATTCTATTCTATATAAGTTTAGTTTGCTTTTACCATCCACGGTTACATCGTCGCTTAACATTACGCGAGATCGAGGTCAAAGGGCTTTATGACTAAAAAATGTTCTATTTTTTAAATGCGTTGATAATAATGGGAAGAAATGTTATTTCTATTATAACGGAAATTTTGTTATGGTAAAATGCGATGGTAACAATGGGAAGGAAAGCTATTTATTAGATTCTGCTACGGAAAATACCTTTGATGATAATTAAGGATAATTCTGAGGTTTGTTGGGTATGGGAAGGCACTATTAAAAAAAAGAAACTATTGAAATAAGTTGCTAAACGTCGGATAGGCGAAAATATTTTTGAGTACGATTTTGATTGCCATATTATTTCAGGTATAGTTAAAAATAAAAAACTTTGTACCTATATGCATTGAATAAGTAGGAGACTTGTTATTATGTTGCAAATTATTATTTTAACAGTATGTATTGTTGCAATTTTATTAAACCGGAATTAAATGTTCATGAAATTCTAACAATATGACTTCCATCAATAACTAACTAAACATCTTATCAACGTCTCGGTGATTATTAAGAGATCATGCACTTTAGAGCATATTTTCTATTCTATTCTCTTTTTAACTATTTTGTAGAATTTTAATTATCGGCTTGCGTTTAGATAAACTTTGTACCAAATTATTCAATCTCACACACACACACACACTTTAAACTAGTTTGAAATTGATACACTTTTTTTTAATGTTCAAAATTTTAACTTATTTACTCGTAACTTCAGACCTAATTAAACCCCATTTTGCTATTGTCACTTGTATTTTCCCAATTTATTATTTTCCAGTAGTCACTGAACTCTTTACAAAATTTAGACATATTTTTCAATGTAACTTGATTCCACTTTAATTCCAATCAATTTAACACTAACATTTTAGTGTTTAAAAACAATTGAATTTTTCGTACGAAAACAATTGAACACAACGAAATTAGTGTTGCTTGTATCAACTCAAATAATTCCCCGATCACAAAATCACTTCACAAACACACCTTCAAGCACAGAGAGACATCTTCTTCAGAACAGCCCTTCACCACTCCAAGGACCGAACCAACAACGTCCTCGTCGCCGGTAGGTTTACAGGCCACTAAGGACGCACACAGTATTAATATGAAAGCCTTCATGGTGCCTTGATGGAGACGACTGGAGTGCAGGGTGTATAGGAAGCTAGGCGGTTTTAATAGAAGAACCCCCCCTTGAGGTAAGTCCCGCCAAAATGTACGTAAAGGCACGCGATGTAGTACGTTTGAAGAACTGGTGATTTTTAGATACGGCGCGGTTAGACGAGGAATAGAAGTTACACAGTTACACAAAATTTATCAAGCTACAGATTTTGTTTAGCTAATTGATGTCATAATAATTACAAAATTAATATGATGAGGCCAATTATATAAAAAAATTACAGTCAATACAGAAGCTATTCCGGTGTTTTGTAAAAAATTGGATTGTAAATCGGTTGAACTTGCGTGTTTTCGTTAAACAAATTGCCAAATTGAAAAAAAAAATCAAAAACTTTAAATAGTTCTGTGTCTTTTAAAATACTACGATGGATATTTAGAAAAAAAAATCATGAACTTTATTAAAAGAAGAATAAGCATTTTTAAATTTGCATTTTAAAAAAATAACACCCTGGTATCAGGTCATATTCTCATAATATCCTTTTACAACATCATCTTCTTGGATGCATCCCACGGCAAGCTAGGTTTAAACCCCCTTCTTCTTCTCATCACTCTTCTGGGTTTATGCATTTAGGTCTATCTATAATAGGTTATTTAGTTAGAAATTTTACGATTTAATACACACAAAACATATTAATCAAGTCCAAGCGATCATCGCCTTAGAGTTTCTCGCTACCAAATTTCGACAATTTGTTGAAAAAATAACCAAAAATACCACACTATTCTGTTAAGAAATTTCAAAAAATATAACCTACAAGCCGCTATATTGTTTTGCTACACTATCACGTTGACTTAGTAGGCCCAGAATCGAAATGCTGTTCAATTACTTACCTCCTTATTAATAAGCGATTGCCATTTTTTTATATTAAAAAATTATCTCTTTAAGTTAATTTATTGCAAATTTGTGGTTTTCAATAAAATATTATTCTATTTAATTTAAAATTAGACAGTCGCCGCGTCGTATCTAAACATTCACAGCTCTACAAACGCAATACAAGTGGTGCACTATAAGCTTGATCGGTCATTCAGAGTCCGACTGATGCCTTCAATGAACATTTCCACGGAAATTAATATTTATCACGATCCCTTGTTATGCAACGTAGAAACGGTTGCAGATGCCCTTATTTGACTAGTGGGCCTGAAGCGAATGGGTTACTAATTTTCTTTCAACTAGAGCTATAATATGGTTGGGCTATTTTGATTTTTAGGGTGCTTTTGCTTAATTACGTATAAAAAATCTAACAAGCCCTCTCTACGTGTGGGTGAGATGTACATATTAATTCCCCACTTGAAGAGCACTTGACCGATTTTGATATAATTAAAATCGATTATAGACTTTTTTACATTAGTTCAGTTCTGGATGCTTCAGTGCTTCGAAAGGCACAAACTGCAACTGTTGCAGTGGTTTTAGCCCATACTGCATAGGCTATCTGAAACTGTTTTAAATAGATTAGCCACAAGATTTTTAATACCTAGTGAGTATGATTGGACTAATAAGAATGATAACCTCCTCTTTTGGAGTACAATAATAGGTAAACATCAATTAAAAATTGTATATAAATATCATAATATTTATCACTAAGTGACGCAAGAATCAAGATTCTAAACTAAAAATCACCAAAATCAAAGCCACATAGCAACAACCTACATTCAACATTACTTAATAGGATGATCGTGAATCATTGACCAAATATTCGGAAGTCCGGTCTGCCGAGTGTCTGTTACGTGATCCGCTGAGAATAAACCTGTATCGATATGTGTTATGGAGGTATCGTTTTAATTTAATATACTTAATCATAAAACTTTTTAGCAAAAAATTAAACCGCCGATAAAAAAAAAAAAAAAGTTGGTATATCAGTGGTTTGATGTTTTGCTAAAACAATTTTATTTTATTATTTTATGTGGCTATATTCTTTCAATCAGCGAGTTAATAATCAATCAACCCCTGTTTTCCTACCCTTAAGGTTTGAATTTTATTTCCAAATTTATATGGGACTACCCTTGAAGTATACTTACCTTTACCAATAAAAAAAAATTAAAGTGCGTGGTCATACATAAAAAAACCTATAAACCTCTTCCGTTCTGTTTCGTCGGTGTCAATACCTAAGCATTGACTGACACCATTAACAAAACATTAGATTAAAGGCGCCTATTCCAAGCATGCGGATAAACTATATGACTAATGGATTATGGAAATGGCACACAGGTAGTCATGTTTAGTAATGAGATGGTAATTCTGCTCTATAACCTATAAGGCTTTTAACTGGTAGGCTTCGGCCGGCACCCGCTGGACAAAACCGTGTCACCAAGTGGTATCAAGTGGTGGTATGACCGTGTTCCAGAGCGATGTTCAGTGAATATTTTATACATTTTAGCCTTTGACCACGACCGCACCTGATGCTAGGCGATGATGCGGCTGAAGGTAGTAACAGACTCTTAGAAGGTGGGCTAAGTAGCTAGCCCTTCTTTACCGACGACATGGCAAGACGCATAAAATTTTTGATATAGAATACCCGTGTAGATAATAAAATAATAATAATAAACATTGTTTATTGGCCTTTTAAAATAATTTACATCTTTCAAACCACTTATACATATATAAATATTATCCCGTGATCCCGTGCCAAAACCGCGATAAAATGTAGCCTATGTCAGCATAGGTAACCTTGCCGAAGCACTCATCCACGGGCTCGACGAGCCCGTGGATGAGTGCTTCGGCGTATCCGCTGCCCCGGCATTATGGCATCCCGCAGGAACACCCCAGGTTTTTTAGTATCCCCGCCGCGCCCATCTTCTGCGAGGGAGTCCCACATACCACCCCGCGCCCTCCTGCGTGGGATGATGATGCGTAACGCATCTTTCCTGGGCCAAAAAAAAGGTTAAAACCCTAACCTACCTAACAACATGCTGAGCTGATACCTTTTTGTGTCAAACTTCCTCAAACTTTATACCTCTAAGTATAGTTAGGTTAATGACGTTTTTTGTTTTGTTTTTGGCGCAAATAAACATTTTTTTTCTATCTATCTTTCTGTCTTCATCCAGGTTTCACACGGAATTTCACTGCAATCGGTTAAGCGGTTTTTGCCTGAAAGAGCAACTAACATATAACAACTTTCACCTTTTTCTAGTAAAATCCTAGTAATCTTCTATTAGACACTTGCATTTGCAGTTTAATATGACCGTACTTGATCCTAGCCTCATCAATAGCGAGTTGCCAGGCATTGACCTAGTGGACTAGACATTGCTTGCCTTTCTACGTCAGATTCATAATAATTGGTTTTAGAATACTTCCTAGTACTCGTGCCCCGATTACACAGCTATATAGGTACAGATGGGGAATGGGTTTTAGATTCAGATGACAATGTGAGGATTGTTTTTAATTTTTTTTTTAATATAGAAAATACTTAAATATTAGATAAAAATAAATTATATATCAAATATTATTTGGGAATTAGGCGGGCGGTCGACCATGGGGGACTGGACGCTAACGCTCTGCTGATTCCCAGTCCTCCGTCACAAAGACGATGCGCAAGTGCCAGCGAGAAGTTTTAATAATAATAATAATTCTTTTTTTTTTCAGGCCATAGACCACTGACACAGACGCAGTGTACCAGAGGCCCATATCATATATATATACCTTACAGACTATTATACATAAACTTTAATAAACTTAAAAACTAGGTGACACGTAGCGCCGGCAACGTTTTAGTGGGTATACCGTGCAGTCGTCCTCCACGGAGAGTCCCACATAACTCCCACATAGTTGCGTCGTCGTGGTCAAAGTCTTACCAATAATAACAAAAAATAGAGGTTATCTAGATAATATTAAGATCTTAGATCTAAAACTACAGCCTAACTTCACATGTGCAGAGTACGCGTAATCGAATCGTATCGCATAACCGAATGATTTGCTCTCCGCTCTAATAGGATAACTTTCATCGATGTTGCGCTTAAATCGATATATTGGCGTGACGGCTGATGTAATTTGTGAATATATCGTGATCATATCTACTCACTGTCTTTTTTATTATATAAGTTTAACGTTTAAAAAATATTTTAAATTTATATAATAAATCATCGGATAAAACTAGATCGCCAGCGTAAATGTTATGTACTCGTACATTTAGAAAGAAAGAAAGAAGAAAGAAAAAAGCATTTATTTACAGCAACACATTTCGATACAATTTATCATACGAGTAAATAGGGTCTACAAAATTGGTATAAATACAAAAAAAGTGTCGTTGTAAATAGACTCAAGCTCAGCTCAAATGTTGGGGACATGTCCTCAACGCTGAACCTCAACGCGTTTTTGAATATGGACCTTTTTTGGTAGGGGTCATTAGATGGTTTCTTTTTGGGAGGTTGGGCCTTAGTACGTCCCTTCTGCCACGGGGATAACAGAAAGGAGAGTGGGATAGGACTGTATCCAATTTAACCTGGCTCCGACCGCTACGCCATGCAGGTTCGCCCCAGGCTGGAACGCACTCGAAGTATTTTTTTAAACGAAGAAGTAAGAAGACTAGTAAGACGCTATCCTAATGTTAAGAGATAACGCTGCCCATAATCACTACAGTGCCACCCAAGATTTCACACCATTGTGATATTCTAGGTTCACTGCATCAACGCTTCTTACTCAAGAGTCATAGGATCTCAGCAGCTCAGTAATTAGACTAGCTACAGTGCCCTCCTACAGATAAGCTCAGTTACGTTTGAAAATCACTGCTCTGGCTGTAGAATAATTGGACTGTAGGGATACAATTGGTACTACCTAGGCGACCTCCTGCAGGTCATTTACCCCCGGTAAAAAAAATATTTTTATTGTTAAAACATTGTTATTCAGGTACGCCCCGAGACATTTCAGTAAACATTTATTGGCATTTATCTATTTAATTACAAATTTCCTTTTCTTTCTTTTAGCTATTTTTTGTCTTCCTCAGGTTTATCAATTTATACGTAACGCCATGGTTATATGCTAGATCAATGGTTAAAACACATTTTTATGGTCCTTACATCCGGCAACAGTGAACCAACACGTAGTAGACACCATACATACCGTTTCTCTCACGTTTTTACCATCGATGGCACCGACTCGAATATATAGCATTGGATTATTCGATGGTGATCGACTTTCGTTTGCAACCGCATATGGTCGTTAAATTCTAAGTGGTACCTTAATTTGGTGGTAACAATATTTTATTTACAAGTATTTTTGTAATAATTCTAAAAAAGCCACTAAGCCTGAAATGTGCGAGTCTTTTTTTGGACGAGGCCATCATTGCTTTTTAATCCTGGAAGAAGTAACAAGACTCTCTTGATGAAAATAGATAACGCTGTCTACGATTAGTAGTACAGGGCACAACACCTCGGATCTCTGTGGTCACTCTTTGATGTCGTCAACAACTCTCTAGGTGATGAGATTCTTTGGGGAATTTGAATGGCTCGATACCTCAGCTGCACGCAAAAGGGGGCCTACTTGCAAAATTAAATCGCGAGTCCGAATCTGAATCCAAATACGTAAAATTGTAAATTCAAAAAAAGCCAGTAATGGAATTCTCACAAGTTGAGGATCCGGTAGAGAACCAGAGATACCGAACATATAATAGCCGAAAGGATTGACAAGCTGAAGTGGCTGTGGGCTGCCTCACATTATTGCCGCAGAACCGACAACCGTTGGGGTACGAGTTATAGAGTGGAGACCACGTCTCGGTAAACGTAGTGTAGGGCGCCCATGGGCGAGATGGGGCGATGATCCGGAGGGTCGCTGGGAGCGGGTGGAGAAGAAAGACGGCGGACCGAGTTGAGAGGCGTGCCATGGAAGAGGCCCATGTCCAGCAGTGGACGAACGTAGGCTGATGATGAATAAGTAAAGCATCATTCCGCAATATACCTATATGCAATCGTAATGTCATGTTGCAGGCCTTACAGTTATCATGGTGACCTAAAACAGCAATATAATTTTATTATAAATTACCAACCTATATAATATGTGATTTGGCTCTGACTCTGTAAGTAGGGTAACCTCTTCTGTTTGAGTTAAGAAACCCTAATTGCTAAATAAGATCTGTATTAAAACTAACCATGATTTAAAACATTTGATAAAGCGCGCGTAAATTTGTGGAAAATGGAGCGCGGGCTAAAGTGAACTAAAGAAGCGTATGCTAAACATTGTATTCATCAGAACCAATAGTAAATTGTAACAGAACTATAGTTGCCTAACGTTCGTGATGATTTCCTTCCGTCTTCCGTTTCATGCACCGATAGAGTATTGTCTCATGCGATTCCATTGGTAATTAATCATTTTATGCGAGGAAAGATATAAAAATTGTAATAAAGAAGTTCAAAGTTACGTTTATGTAGGTTCGTTATTTTTTATTTTAAAATTAAAATGAATTTCAAGTGACCACTGTCGCTCTAATTTCTAGCTTTCTTTTCCTTGCTTGCTTGTCTGGATCGTATTTATGGCTTTCAATCAATAGATAATTTATTTCTTTAAAGAATAGGGATGTCGACAAGATAAAATATAAGTACCTACGTCATTTTAAATAATAATAAGATATTAGATACATATTTTTACAATTCACATCACGAAACTTTAAGTCCTACTAGAAAGAGATAAAAATAGGATAAATAAAACTATCCTCTATGCTTTCCCGAGACTTAAGCAATATCTCTATACCTATTTTTTTTTTTTTTTATGTTATGAAGTAGAAGACGAGCAAGACGCTCTCCTGATGTTAAGAGATAACGGCTGCCCATAATCAGTACAGTGTTACCTAGGATTTCACAATTATGTGAAACTCTAGGAGCACTGCACCAACGCTTCTTACTCAAGAGTCATGAGATGTTAAGACTCTTTAGCCCAGTAATTTCACTAGCTACAGTGCCCTCCTACCGGAGCACAGTAATGTAACAAATTTCATCTAAACCGGTTTAGCGGTTAAGGCGTAAAGAGGTCATAGAGAGACACAATTCGAACATAATATTAGTATGGATTCTGACCAACTTGACCCATTTACAAAAGTGGTCACAGTAAAATGATCAATGACCAAGTCATAATTAAAGTTCGTTATTTATGCGCGTGCGTGAAAGTGGTCACGATTCAGACTCGGCTCGCGTACGACCGGTGTAAACACACGGGCGGGTGTTGTGGCGAGCTTGTTTTAATTTGTTGCCGAGCATGTTTGGACACTTTTTTGTATCAAATTTTTTTAAATTAATTTATCTTTTGGGTCTTCACATCGCTTTTCGATTCGGTTTCGGTCTTTGAGATTTTTTTTCGGTTATGTTCGCTTATAAGCATTATAGTTTGCTTCGTGTTGAATATATTATTACAACCACTACATTACTACTATGATTCACTCACTATATATTACTATGACATATAACCACTTTACATCGCCGTATTTGGGCGAATAGAGCGAAAATGAGAACACTTTAGCGATGTTTAGTGCCACCATTAAATATTTTTTTTATTTCAACAGTAATCTTTACATGTTATAGGAAGTTTTGATATACACAATATTATTTTTTGTTTTAATTGGATAAATAATATTTTAAAGATTCGTAGAGATTAAAATTTTATAATTAGGATCAACTATAAGAGTTGTGCAATATGTTCTGTGTCATACTTTATAGGTCCAAACTTCCAATAAAATTGGAGTCTATATAGCTTATGTTTTTTTTTTAAGTGAATTGTAATTACTCGTATTATTTATTAACTATTATATTGACTTCGCAAATTACACTTAGCATACCTAATAATTATTATCGCAGTCGTTATTTGTCTACTTATTTTTGTTGATTGAGCCACGATGACAATTTAATAAAGCATGAATGGTCCCGATAAAAAAAAAGAACAAATAATCAAATTGTATACCTCTCCTCCATTGAAATGTTATTGAATTATTAAGGTAGTGAGTTAAGCCTTTCAGATTTCTCTCCTCCCTTTTTAAGGTTCCGTACCCATAGGGTAAAACGGGACCCAATTACTAAAACTTCGCTGTCGTCCGTCCGTCTGTCTGTCTGTCACCAGGCCCTATGTCATGAACCGTTACAGTTAGATAGTCGAATTTTCACAGAAGATGTATTTTTGTTGTCCATAATATAACAAAAAAGTGGCTGTGACATACGGACGGACGTACGGACGGACAAACATGACGAATCCATAAGGGTTCCGTTTTTTGCTATTTGGCTACGGAATCCTTAAAATACAAAAAAATTATTTATTTATTGTCAGCCTGGTTTGTCCCACGGTTGGGCAAAGGCCTCCCTTCCCTCTTTACACTCTTTTCGGACAAGGAATATGGTTGTCCAGCTATAAAATAATAATAATAATAGAGATATTAAAATAAATAATAAATAGAGCGGGGGGCTCGCATACAACTAACGTGATTTTTTGTGTACTTTTTCAAGACCGCGTATCGTTTCTGTTTGTTCTATGCAACAAATAACTAGAGTTGAACCAACAAAATCGCCGAGCATTCACTACCACCGAACACGCTCGCTCAACTTACACCTCGTATGTGACTTAATGTAATATATGGATGTCTTTGATCTCGCCGTCAGCGGGACGGAATGAATTAAGTTTTTGCGTGCCATTATGTAATTCGTCGTGTAATGATGACTCTACAGACGAGGTACTTGTTTTCCGACTCTCTCTGTCTAACCGGTTGCGGTTTTCGAAGGTTTTGATGGAGTGTTAATGAAAAGAGGCCATACTACGAATAAAAAAAAGAAGAAGGTATAAAAAAGTGGGACTGCGTTTCCCAAAAACAAAACTTATAAGACTTGTTTTAGAAAATGCATCATTTAGTAAGTAGACGACATAATTAGTGTTTAGTCTCAATGAACTTTTCGTTCGTTGTCCTGAAATATACATCTATATATTTTTTCCATAGTCTATACTGTCCCACTGCTGGGCAAAGACCTCCCCCAAATCCCTCCATGCATCTCTATCCTGCGCCACCTCTGGCCAGTCAGCCTGGTGCGCGTCTAGATCGTCTCGCCACCTTTTACTAGGTCGGCCTCGATGACGCCTTCTGTCTTGTGGTGCCTACTCTGTAGAGATCCTTGCCCAGCGGTCGGGATGCATACGACTGACATGACCCGTCCAATCCCATTTTAATTTGGCTGATTTAAAACCGCCCTTATGTAACAAATTAAAAAAAAAACAGATTAATTTATTAGATTAATTTATTATTATTTATTTATTGTTAGAGATTTTTGTTAGGTCATTTTAATTGCAGCTAAATTTGTTGAATTTTATTAAGCTAGCTGTTCTCAGCGATTTTACACGCTGCCATTCTAGTGTCTTAGTTTTAGCTTAATTGGTTTAGCCGTGTAGGCATGAAGAGGTAACAAACATCGATACTATCATATTTATTATAAAATTAGCTGCGCCCAGCGGTTTTACCCTCTGTACAGTCTATGCTTATATATTATTCCAGTATCTAAGTGCTTGTTCACGCTATAAAACGCGGGCGCGGCAGACTTTGCTTATACCGCACGTGCGTTGTACGTGAACACTTTCATAGCACGTCATATGTTTGATATTTCGCGCCCGCGCCCGCGGGTACACGTGAACAAGCCCTAAGCTACCTACAAATATACCGACTTGCAGCTCAATTGGTGCATACAAACTTTCATAATATTAGTTGGACAAGTAAGGTTTATTTATTGAACTAAACCTTACATCGCAGCGCTGCTTTAAACACTTGTTTCCAAGACCGTTTCATTCCTTGACCTAAAACGCTAAGATTGAGCTTGGAGATAATTCACGCCACTTTCTAATTACCCCTCGATGGTGGACTCCTGATGGTGGAATGCAACTTGCAACTATGTAAGTGGGCCGATGAAATGGTGGTTTAGTGATGGGAAATTTAGTCTTAAAAACAAGACTTAAATAAATAGGCTAAGCGTTATTCGGGCTACGCGCGTGGCTCCGAAAATAGAATATTATAACTGCCTTAATTTTCAACTATATGATTAAAACTAATAACCCGTCCCTCATTTAAAAATTCCTATAGAACGATAACCCACATGATGGGATCAGCCAGACAAAAAAAACACCCCCATTTTACATGTACGGGAGGTACCGTACATGTATTAATTTTGAAATATTTTTTTGTGTCGTTCTCTTACCCCTACTATTGCCCCTACTATTGCAAAATGACAGCTTTCTAGGACTTATAGTTTCTCCATAAAGCCACGGACGGACAGACGGACAATGCGAAACTATCAGGCTTCCTCGTTGACTACAGAACTACGGAAGCCTAAAAAATGTACCGATTATGACAGTCGTTGTGGAAAAACGAATGAAAACACAGTTGTTTTCATTCGTTTTTCCAGAACGCTTCTATCCCAGGGGCGTTTTTCACAACCAAAAAAGGTAAAAGGGAATGATGATATCACATATAATAGAGTAAAATGGAAGAAGAAAAGTAAGATATATCCTTTTATAGTTAAATTAGGGACAATGCTTCTAAAAAGGTAATGATACAGAAAAAGTCTTTGAAAGATCTTGCAGCCCAACCCTACGATATGGTCAAGCTCAGGTCAGCAATACGCAATTGTAAGCTTTCCACGGCATATCTTAGTAAACTCTACGGATATTAGCTCTAAATTCAATAGCTATGCATTATAACTTTCATATTCGTAATAAATAATAGTATTTTATTAAAAACTTCCTTCCGTAGATCTTCGATAAAAGAAATTGAAATATTGCCGCTTGGACTGTAACGAATATAAACGAGTCAGTTCCTTTAAAATGTCAAGGATGGCTCCATCCCATATAGCAGTAAGTTTTTTAAGCGGTGGTAATGTGGTGCAGATGAAATTCTAGATCACCGAGCTTATAAGTTTTTGAAGCGGTGGTGGCCAAGGTCTTATTTGGTGCAGATGGTTTTCTGGATCACCGAGTTCAAATCCCGTCCGATATATCTAATCAATAATTAAAGGCATTGGTCTATGCCGTCCGATAGATCATATCAATGAATTTAATTATTTATGTGCAGTTGTTCCACTAGCTATAGGTACCAGGTACCTACTAGTGGAAGGCTTTGGCCGTAACTTGTTACCGCCCACTGGACAAAACCGTCGACGAAGCGGTCATTATGACCGTGTCCCGGCATGGTCACGGTCATGGTTTACCGGGGGTAGACTTCCTTTGCAGGAGGTCGTCTAGGTGGGTACCCCAACAGTGCCAGTTATTCTACTGCCTGAGCATTGATGTGCAAACATTACTGTGCTTCGGTAGGAGGGCACTGTAGCTAGTGAAATTACTGGGCTAAAGAGTCTTAACATCTTATGACTCTTGAGTAAGAAGCGTTGGTGCAGTGCACCTAGGTTTGCACATCATTGTGAAATTCTGGGTAGCACTGTACTGATTATGGGCAGCGTTATCTCTTAATATCAGAAGAGCGTCTTGCTCGTCTTCTTACTTCTCCACATAAAAAAAAAATGGTGTTCAGTGAAGCCACAGAGGGATTTATCCCGCCTTCTATGTTCAATCTTCTACCACCTACGGCCCGTCGTAGCTTATCATCACGCAAGATCGTGGTCAAAGGTAACCTATAACCAATAAAAAAATATTATAATAGTGATGATACAGAAGGAACTTCCTCCATCCTCAATTGCCTTCATTAAAAAGTGAGAGTTCGAGAAATTATAGGTTTTATAGATCCATAACTCATATTAGATTCGTATCAAGAACTACGTTTGCCCTCGGGTGCTAATAGCCAAGAAAAAACCAGTCTTACTTGATCTGCCTACACTTATAACTTCTTTGGACACTCAGATCTCATTATATTGGTTTTTGCA
Source organism: Hemithea aestivaria (assembly GCA_947507615.1). Classification (NCBI taxonomy): domain Eukaryota; kingdom Metazoa; phylum Arthropoda; class Insecta; order Lepidoptera; family Geometridae; genus Hemithea; species Hemithea aestivaria. The sequence goes on along the minus strand of OX382345.1, from coordinate 8,987,671 downwards.
AGTATATCTGCTTTAGTATGGTGGTGTAAATACCAGTGTAGCTAGATCTCTCTTGAGCTTTTATTAGTTTGAACTCATAGGTCTCTTTTTGTTGGTTTTTACAGATTTGCTTTAGTTGCCCATAGAGAATTATCTATACAACATAATTACGTGTAATACTCAAAAAAGTGTAACTGTAAACACGAAAACAAAAATGATATAACACAAATAATAAATAAACTATAGTAGCAGGTGTAATAAAAAATAAACAGTTTCCAAATCCTTTCAAAAGTTAGAGCGAAACGTACGGAGCCGATAGGCTCGGAAAATCGAATATTAACTGCCTTAATTTTCGTCAACGATATCTTTAAAACTAATAAACCCGTCCCTCATGAATCAATCATCAATCAAAAATCATCGTTCATCTCATGAACTTTAATTCATTCAACTTAAAAATATTTAACCATTGTCGATAAAAAAATTAATGGGTTAATTTTATAACGTAAGTCTGAATGTTTATATAAGGGTTTGCACGTTTCTTATCTTTTCACGTCTAAATGCCTGAACTGATTTAGCTGATATTTAATTAACTGTAGCGAGTAGAAACGCTGGGCACAGCTAGTATTACATAAATACCCTTTTAAGTAAAAATTCTTATCGAAAGTGTACAAATTACAGCAAAAATAACACGTTTCTATCCATTACGACGAAAGTTAATTTCATTTTCTATGACTCCCATGAGACAATGGGATTCTGTGTGAAAACATGGTGTTGAATTAATAATAATATTACTGTTATCTAAGCCTATTGCATGGGACTAGGTGTCTACGAGCCGGGCGAAGAAAGAAATGAGGCACCGTTAGTACACCCATCGTATGCAGCGAGTTCACATTCATTACAAGCTTTATATTACTTTCACCTGTCTGTTGTCTGTCTGTCTGTCTGTCTGTAATCAAATCTTGCAAGTTTAATTTGACCCACTTCCCGGTTTCCAATTGAGATGAAAATTTGCATGTGTGTGTAAATCGGATGACAATGCAATATTTTTATGACATCGAGCTGATCTGATGATGGAGCTGGAAGGTGGCCATAGGAACTCTGTCATAAAACAACGCAACCCCGTCGAGTTTGGGCTCATTTGATTCGTCTTGACGAGTACTTTATGATGCAAGATGATAATAATAAATAAAGCTTGTTTTTAAAAAGTATTTTTAAAATTTCACTTGTTTCTATTATGATACGCCCGATCGTTGTTTCCACTTGATATTTTCCTGCATTTAAGAGAAAATTGTGATATGATATATTTGTACATATTATTGTTTAATTATAATAGTCATGGAAAATAATTATATCGCCATTGATTTCCCAAAAAGACGAGTTTACTTTTATAAAATCTATTATTATTTTATTAAGTTATTATCCTCATGTAAGTGACTTTTGTCTGTTTTTAGAATAAATAATGTCATATTTAGACCGAATTAATTAATTTTCCTATCATTACTTTTCGACACTAACACTTTATTTATCGTCCGCCATTTTATGCCTCTTTCATTGCTTGACAATTTAACTCCTTGGCCTATTGTTTTATTTGATGAACCAACTAAGCCATTAGGGATAAGAAATTGAACCTGTCACTTTTAAAATGACAGGTTTTGGCCCCGGGCGAGATGGACCATTTGCGATAGGTTAAGAACGATAGTGGTACTGTACTAATTATGGGCAGCGTTATCTCTTACCATCAGGAGAGCGTCTTGCTCGTCACTTTACTTTGTATGTTTAATTTACTTTGTATATTTAATGTTTTAAGGGCTCCACAAAATCCACTACTACTATTTTAATGGAATCACCAATCTGGAATTTTATCCTTTGAAATAATAAAAAATCCGGATGGATGTTCTTTTATTATGTCGTTCTTAAACACGGCCTTTTTAACCCCCGACGCAAAAACGACGGGGTGTTATAAGTGTGTCTGTCTGTGGCACCATAGCTGCCGAACGGATGTACGGATTTTGATTTAGGTTTTTTTGTTTGAAAGTAGAGTTAGTCGAAAGTGTTCTTAGCTATGTTTGGTGGAAATCGATCCAGGATGGCCGCCGCTACAAAATGGCGAATTACTGTTTTCTTCCACGACCCCCGCAATATGGGTATCAAATGAAAGGACTTAACTTGTAAAATACAACGCACTATGATAAATTTAAAATCCAAGATGGCCGCCATCAAAAAACCGCGAATTACATATTTTGAAAGCGTAAGTAACTGTGGGGTTTTTTTAAAAATTTTAATTTAATTCACTTGTTGAAAACATAAAAATCTAACGTGTAGAGACCATAAGACCTTAATTTAAATATTATTTTTATCATTATAATTTATGAATTAATTATTTTATTTAATTAAAATTAATATTCAAGAACAACTAAAAAACGTCTTCCTCTACCCGTAGCGCAAAAATATCAACCAAAATCATTAAAAATGCGTTAACTTATCTAACATTATGTGTACTTAAGTGAAAATATAATGAATTCTGTTTAAATAACACACCTTAAGTATATAAAGTCGATGGCCTACTAATAAAAAGTGGAACTTGTATGAATATGTATGATGGAATCTGCCAACTTGATTTCATTCAGTTTTTGAGTAGGTTAACAGCACAGAATGCATCTCGTAAATGCTTTTTAGAGCCTATTTGAATAAATTAATAGGAATGTTGATAACTAGAGGACCGTGGACCTGCGCGCACTTCGTAGCGCCTAACAGAAAGATATCAGTGTTTCTCTACTATTATAATATTATTATGCATGTAAACGTATGTACAAAGAAGTAAACCTTCCTTTTGAACCTTTCTTTGTAAAATCCCGGGTAGCACTGTACTAATAATGGGCAGCGTTATCTCTTACCATCACGAGAGCGTCTTGTCTTCTTACTTCGTTGTATAAAAAAAACCGTTTACCGGGGGTAGACTTTCTTTGCAGGAGGTCGACTGGGTACTCCAACAGTGCCAGTTATTCAAGCCAGAGCAGTGATGTGCAAACATTGCTGTGCTTCGGTAGGAGGGCACTGTGGCTAGTGAAATTACTAGGCTGAAGAGTCTTAACATCTTATAGTTCTCAAGTAAGAAGTGTTGGCGCTGTGTTACGAATAGGTAATAGTATGAACCCTGTCGGGCATTGCATAAGTTTAAAAGAGAGGGAGAATAAGGCGAGTCATCAGCTAGGCGAGTTATCAGGAGAGTTCTTGGTCTATTATTCTGCAACATATAGGTTTGCCACACAACCTATAATAATCGTGATTGTGCTTTGACCCTGACAGTGTAAGTAGGGTAACACCTGTTCTGTTGAAGTATAAACCCCAATTAATATTAATATGGTATTTTAGACAAGTAAAACCATGTAGAAAATCTAGTTATATTATATAAACGTAATAAAAAACTAGACCCACAACATCTGGCGCACCTTTGTGAGGAAAGTGAGGTAATTTGAAGAATGCTCGGCGGAAAGCAAACTCACGGAAAACGAAAGTACCGCGATCTCGTGCTGAAGATGACTGTGTTGAACATATTGTACTGAGCTTCTTTATAATTTACGACTGTAGTTTTTGGTTTTAGATTTTACTAGCTGAGCTCAGCGGTTTTACCCGCTGTAGCCTATGTGTTATTCCAGGGTCTAAGCTATCTATAGCTTTACCGGGGGTAGACTTCCTTTGCAGGAGGTCGTCTAGGTGGGTACCCCAACAGTGCCAGTTATTCTACCGCCTGAGAAGTGATGTGCAAGCATTACTGTGCTCCGGTAGGAGGGCACTGTAGCTAGGGAAATTACTGGGCTAAAGAGTCTTAACATCTTATGACTCTTGAGTAAGAAGCGTTGGTGCAGTGCTCCTAGAATTTCACATAATTGTGAAATCCTAGGTTACACTGTACTGATTATGGGCAGCCAGATGTTAAGAGATAACCTCTTAACATCAGGAGAGCGTCTTGCTCGTCTTCTACTTCATAACATAAAAAAATATATATATATATATATATATATATATATATAGATATACATCCATCCGGATTTTTTATTATTTCAAAGGATAAAATTCCAGATTGGTGATTCCATTAAAATAGTAGTAGTGGATTTTGTGGAGCCCTTAAAACATTAAATATACAAAGTAAATTAAACATACAAAGTAAAGTGACGAGCAAGACGCTCTCCTGATGGTAAGAGATAACGCTGCCCATAATTAGTACAGTACCACTATCGTTCTTAACCTATCGCAAATGGTCCATCTCGCCCGGGGCCAAAACCTGTCATTTTAAAAGTGACAGGTTCAATTTCTTATCCCTAATGGCTTAGTTGGTTCATCAAATAAAACAATAGGCCAAGGAGTTAAATTGTCAAGCAATGAAAGAGGCATAAAATGGCGGACGATAAATAAAGTGTTAGTGTCGAAAAGTAATGATAGGAAAATTAATTAATTCGGTCTAAATATGACATTATTTATTCTAAAAACAGACAAAAGTCACTTACATGAGGATAATAACTTAATAAAATAATAATAGATTTTATAAAAGTAAACTCGTCTTTTTGGGAAATCAATGGCGATATAATTATTTTCCATGACTATTATAATTAAACAATAATATGTACAAATATATCATATCACAATTTTCTCTTAAATGCAGGAAAATATCAAGTGGAAACAACGATCGGGCGTATCATAATAGAAACAAGTGAAATTTTAAAAATACTTTTTAAAAACAAGCTTTATTTATTATTATCATCTTGCATCATAAAGTACTCGTCAAGACGAATCAAATGAGCCCAAACTCGACGGGGTTGCGTTGTTTTATGACAGAGTTCCTATGGCCACCTTCCAGCTCCATCATCAGATCAGCTCGATGTCATAAAAATATTGCATTGTCATCCGATTTACACACACATGCAACATCTGGCGCACCTTTGTGAGGAAAGTGAGGTAATTTGAAGAATGCTCGGCGGAAAGCAAACTCACGGAAAACGAAAGTACCGCGATCTCGTGCTGAAGATGACTGTGTTGAACATATTGTACTGAGCTTCTTTATAATTTACGACTGTAGTTTTTGGTTTTAGATTTTACTAGCTGAGCTCAGCGGTTTTACCCGCTGTAGCCTATGTGTTATTCCAGGGTCTAAGCTATCTATAGCTTTACCGGGGGTAGACTTCCTTTGCAGGAGGTCGTCTAGGTGGGTACCCCAACAGTGCCAGTTATTCTACCGCCTGAGAAGTGATGTGCAAGCATTACTGTGCTCCGGTAGGAGGGCACTGTAGCTAGGGAAATTACTGGGCTAAAGAGTCTTAACATCTTATGACTCTTGAGTAAGAAGCGTTGGTGCAGTGCTCCTAGAATTTCACATAATTGTGAAATCCTAGGTTACACTGTACTGATTATGGGCAGCCAGATGTTAAGAGATAACCTCTTAACATCAGGAGAGCGTCTTGCTCGTCTTCTACTTCATAACATAAAAAAAAAAAAATATATATATATATATATATATATATATATATATATATATACCAAATTTCAGCTCAATTGATCCACCCGTTTAGGCGTGATAGAGTAACAAACATACATCCAGACATCCATGCATTCTTACAAACTTTCACGTTTATAATATTAATACGACTAGTGAACCCGAGCGCACTTCGTCGCGCTTAAAAGAAAATGATCAGTGTTTTTCTACTATATTATGCATGTATTATACATATGAACCTTCCTCTTGAATCACGCTAACTATTAATGAAAACCGCATTAAAATCCGGTGCGTAGTTTTAAAGATATTATAAGTATACATAGGGACAGACAGCGAGAAGCTACTTTGTTTTTATACTGTAGTGATAATATAAAATATGCCAGAGCTTCTTAACCCCCGACGCAAAAACGACGGGGTGTTATAAGTTTGACGTGTCTGTCTGTCTGTCTGTGTGTGTGTCTGTCTGTGGCATCGTAGCTCCCGCACGGATGAACGGATTTTGATTTAGTTTTTTTTGTTTGAAAGTAGAGTTAGTCGAGAGTGTTCTTAGCTATGTTTGGTGAAAATCGTTCCAAGATGGCCGCCGCTACAAAATGGCGGATTACTTTTTTGTTCCACGACCCCCTCAATATGGGTATCAAATGAAAGGGCTTGACTAGTAGACACTATAATAAATTTAAAATCCAAGATGGCCACCACTACAAAATGGTGAATTAACATATTGCGTTGGGGGTTTTTTAAATTTTTAATTTAATTCACTTGTTCATATTACAGACTTTACCGGTGGTGACCAAGCGGTTATTCATTAATGTTCTTTGGAAGGACAACCAAAAATATAACTAGCTTAATACTTCTAAATCGTACACTCTTGTCAGTGTGGTCGTGGTTGTTCTGATGCTCGGTCTGCTGCTTTGATTTTTCCGATGGAAACAGCGATGTAACGTCATTTTTGTCTGTTAATGGCGTTGCGAGAGCTGGTTTGTAGATGCTTCTGTAGCCATCTTAACTGAATAGACCTCCACTCTCCACGGATAAGCAAAAATACATTTTTTAAATTTGTTATAGGTTAGCCTTTTACTACGATCTCGCGTGATGTTAAGTGACGATGCAACCGTAGATGGTAGCGGACTAAACCTAGAGGGCGGGATAAATCTCTTCCTGGCTTCACTGAACATCAAGCCAGAAACGGTCATCGCGGTCAGTCGGTTGTCGGTTTGCTTTTGTCTCGCCGATGATATTACTTTCAGCCCTAGTCGGACCTAGACTCTATTTTTTATGTAATAGGTGACAAACAAGCAGACGGCCCACCTGATGGTAAGTGGCTTCCGTCGCCTATGGATACCTGCAATACCAGGGGTACCGCTGGTACGTTCATCATCTTCCTGCCCTTATCCCACACTAGGTAGGGTCGGCACAACACGTTTTTCTCCTTCATTCTGCTCTATCATCCGTCATAGCTTCATCCACTCCCCTAACACGCATATCCTCTTTCACACAGTTCATCCAAACCTTTTTCGGGCGCCCCCTTCCCGGATTACTAGTTATCACGTTGCCTACCTTTAAAGACTCTGTTCACTTGCCATTTGAAGCGTCCCATGTTAAAGCTCAACGGAAATACCGCAGGCGGAAGCTCATTCCACATTTTGCAGGTGTACAGCAAGAAGTTTTCTACGTATTCTGTACACCCCCGTACTATTAGTCGTGTCCTCGCCGTCGAGAAAAATGTAGGGTATTTAGAATAGAATGTATAACAGATTTTTTAACTCTCCTACCATCTAATTTTCTTTCTTTTTGTCATATTATTTTAATGCTAAGTTACTCGCACACCTCATTAAATGCAGTCTGTGCCTATAAATGTAATGACACTTAGCATGTATAGGTATATAAAAAATGTGTATAATTGTCAGTAAAGGTGTACATTATGTTGGCATGCTTTAAATAAATAAATAAATAAACACTACAAATAAACAAAAACTTAAGACTAAAACACGATCTCATAAATTAAGTGTAACAATTGGCGTTCTAATCGCTAAAAGCGATCTCTTCCAGAGGACCTCAGAGGAGAGAAATAAATACATTATACCTATTCATTATACCTTTAGATTTAAATAAATTGGACAAAATTACGACATTTTTTCGACTTTAACTTTGAGTACAGGAAGAGGTGGTTTTTAAATTACTTTTTTTGTATTAATACATAAAATAAAATAAAAATATTTTAAGGTTTTTTCACTATAAAATGTGAAAATTGAAATGGAAAGTGTTTAATTTAAGATGTGGCTATCACACTGAGTGCACATTTAGTTTAATATTTATCTTAGCTTTCCATCAAGATAGCACTATCATAATAATTTATCATCGTTCATAATAAAACAAACTTATGAATTATAAGTTCAACGTAATATAGTGAAAATTACGTCTTTTTTAGTTTAATTGTTTTAAATTTACGGTCTTGAACTAGAAATTTGAATAGCGCTTAATTTACATGTCAGGCGTTAAAAAAATTTATAGTTACAGTTTTGTTACAAACGTTGTTTAGATATTTTCGTAACGATGTGCTTTCTTGCCTTGTTTAACTTACAAATTATTTACTACAATATTTTTTTTATAGAGAATAGGGCTGCGTTTGACCACATATTATGTACATACGAGCTGCGCCGAGCGGTTATATCCAAATATGTGTGAGAAGAACCCTAGATAAGACCTAGTTGCTGCGGACGAGTGCTTCGGCGTACCCGCTGCCCCGGCATTATGGCGTCCCGCAGGAACACCCCCAGGTTTTAGTGGGTATCCCCGCCAATCTACGAAGGCGTCCCACGTACTAAATCGCAGGGTGACGATGCGTAATGCATTTTTACTGGGTCAAAAGAGGTTAAACCTAGATACGATATATCAAATGCTAATTTCTGTTCAATCGGTAAACCCACATTCATGCACCCACACATTAATATTTTTGCATTTATAATAGTGTGATTCAGATTACTACTTTGATTTATTCATAAAAACAGGAATGACGGCATACTATATTATGCTAGCGTTTAATTAAGTTATTAACTTGTTATGCTTGGTTAAGTAACATGAAGTTCAATGTTATGTAGTAAATGAGATTAATCAATCAAATTAGACATAAATAAACTAGCTGTGTTCAGTGGATTTACCTGCTGGATTTAACTGTACTTTTTTGATTACCTTGATAAAAAATGCGTTACGCGTACCTACCCTCTCTTCGGGCGGTATAAGAGGGTTATGTGGGACTAGCCGTGAAAGACGACTGCACGGGTATACCCACTAAATCAACTCGGCGGCACTCCCGCATCGTCTTTGTGTCGGAGGATTGGGAATCGTTTGCATCCTAAATTGCAACGTTCTCCTGATGGTGAGAGATAATGCTGCCTATAATCAGAACAGTGCCACCCAGGATTTTACCCTGATGTAAAATCTAGGTGCACTGCACTAACGCTTATTATACTATAGTCAAAAGATGTTAAGACTCTTCAGTTCTGTAATTTCACTTGCTATTATTATGACGTCATCTGCTGTTTGTAAAAGGGATTTTCTGGCGCAAAGCCGCGGTCGTAGCTATAAGTTTTTTTGCTTATAATCAAATGTGAACAATATAATTGAAGAGTCAGAATGTCTCAAGTAATTTGCGTGTGCACGATATGCATCGTTGGTCCCAAATTTTGATACATAATCGGAAGCTCCATAAGAGAAATGAATGATGTTTCCTATGAGATATGTTGGAGGCAGTCGTTAGATCATGTAATCATGTTTTGGAAAGCACGTTTAACTGTAGATCCTGGCTGTTTCCTATAAGATATACAAAGAGATCTTTTAATTTATTGGATGAAAATTACATAGGTACGTAATAATATAATCGCCTGGTTCCCGTTGGGATAGGTAAAGACTATTTCTCTCCATTTGGTACGATCCTGATGCACCTCTTTCGCTAACGCTCTTTTGATGACATAGGAGATTATTTCCGAGTTCATCTATAAAAAAGTAGTAAGGCTATTCAATTAATAAAAATTATTCAAACTCAAACAAAATTCATTTATTCAAATAGGCTACAATAGAGAACTCTTACATGTAAAATTTTACAATTTTCCTATTTTAATACTCTACCGCTCGTTAATTAAACTATTCTATTAGCTACTGCTATAGTTACCACTGGATAGGCTTTGAATAAGATGAATAATTCGGGGTGTTGTCTGGTGGTCTACCCTTTTATGTACTCGTTGGTGGCTTGCATAACCCAACTTGATGATAGAGGTACGTGCACATTTGGACAAAACCGTGTCGCCAAGCGTTCAATAGTGACCGTGTTCCGACATGATGTTCAGTGAAGCCAGGGAGGGATTCATCCCGCCTTCTAGGTATACTCTGTTGCCATCTACGGCCGCATCATAGCTTAACATTAATGGCTTCAGGTCTTCTTTTTCTTAGTCGTACACTCTTGTCAGAGTGAACGTGGTAGCTCTGATGCTCGGTCTTCTGCTTGGATTTTCCCGATGGATTTAGCGATGTGACGCCATTTTTGTCTGTTAATGGCATTGCGAGAGCACTGGGTCATTGATACCTCTGTGGCCTTCTTGATGAGGTCAGTCCAGCGAGTGTGGATAAATGGCTACGGGTGGTCGAGCCCTAATTTCATCTCTTCCTCGAAGATTTAATCTTCTCATGACCATACGTCACCATTTAGGATGCTGTGCTGCTCGGACCTTAAATATTATTTAATCATCTAAAGAAATTAACATTTCATATTCTATTAACTAAGCGTCTTAGAGTGGTCAAACAAAACATCGTCCATTGTAAAAGCGCCTCCGCTCGAGGCCTCATGTCATCTGCATCTTAACTTTCGATATCGATCTATTAATCGTCATCAATATCTCTTTCACTCACGTTCATTAATCAATAACACTGTCCCTTTCTATCTCACATGGTAATTGGTCAATGGCTTTCTATGTTCTGGTTGTTAGTGTTATTGTAACGGTCATAATAGACAAGGATTACAGACATTTTGTAACTAATGTGTTCAGGTTTTGATTTACAACTTCAAATTTGTTATTTTTTTCGAGTCCTGTAAAAATCGGTCTATTTTTTTAATCATCAGCATCATCATCGGATCAAAACCGTGTGGCTAACCCGTCAATATAACCGTATTCCGTCACGATGTTCAGTGAAGCAAGGGTAGGCTTTATCCCGGCTTCTAGGTTTCATCTACGGCCGCATCGTGGCTTATCATCACGCGTGATCGTGGTCAAAGGCTAACCTATAACGAATTAATGAATAATAATAAAGTCTACATTCGTCCACTGCTGGACATAATATATTATGCCTCCCCATGGCACTCCGCTTAACTCGGTCCTCCGTCTTCCTTTTATAATAATTATTAATGACAATAACAGCAAATCAGGCACCTGTGATGATTCTTATGTATCATGATTACCCATATCAGACCCAGTTCCACCCAATGTTATAATAATAATTATTGGGGTTTATACTACAACAGAACAGGTTACCCTACTTACACTCTCAGAGTCAAATCACTATTTATAGGATGTGTGGCCAACCTATATGTTGCAGTTTCAGGTCGCCGCGATTACTACAGGGATTGCAACATGACCTAACGACTGCCTCCTACATATCTTATGTTATACAATAGCTTCAAAATTCTACACTGCACCTGTCATCCTGGGATATTCGTTGTTGAATATCATGCTCAATAATTTCGCTGGTAACGTTTCCCTTTAGTCTGGAACATAGTAGTGCCTTTACTCTGCATACTACAGATTACTGCTGGCAGATGTATAAATGACAAGGGTGTGGTACTTTCACCAGGTGGCTTCTGCGGCTAATGGAGAATAATTAGGATAACTCAGGTGCGCCATTGTTTAGACAAAAGCACTTGCACTAGTATTTATAAAATAAACATGGCGCCAGTTTCTTAGCCGAAACTTGTTTGTACTAGTTTCAGTAGCAGGCTCGAAGAAAAACCGAAGATATGACAGGAGAAATAGGGTCTTTTTTTAACCAGCAATCAAAATAGGAATTTATCACATTGTACATACATTGAGACGTTTTATAATAGATTTGCCTGGTTCCCATTGGAATAGACAGATACTATTTTTCCGTGGACGAGTGCTTCGGCGTACCCGCTGCCTCGACATTATGACGTCTTGTAAAGGAGTGGGAAGACGGGAGACGAAGTGACAACACCGAGTGGCATGCAAAGACTGGTTTATTTACAAGTACCCACATATGAACATTATTTATATAATATCTTAATCTACCCACAACCCCTCTCTTCAAAACACAATAAAGATTCATTTGAATGCCCCATTATGTTTACAAATCTGCAAACAGTAAAATACGTATTTACACACATTATTGCAATAACACTCTTTCATCTTCTTCTCCTTGATGAGAAAAGTATGATACATAATTAATAATTATTATACAATCATAAATAAAATTCAAATTCCAAACAAAATAATTAAATACATTCTAAACTCATATTATATAAATTTACCAATATAACACAATCTTAAATAATAAAAATAAATAAATTGTCGGATTACATTATTATAATTAAATTTACTAATCAAAAATAAATATTTATCATTCATTATTATTTTAAATTACTACATTATAATCATTACATTTCGCAATTAATTACTTTGTCTCGTTCTCGTTTAATCCACTTATAAAAATTATTTTAAAACATCTAATATGAGTACACTCATCTCAATATAGGTAGGTACCTAACTTATTTCATGCTAATAAAAAGAAATGTTATAAATCTATACATTTTACAGTGAACGTTTTCCATAGGTTTATTATTGTTCTTATCACTGTATTGATAAACACTATGACGTATCACCGGAAGCCATCAAGTGTATCCCCAACGATCAGGTTGTCTCACGGTCCTGCCATAGCGAGTTACATAATCATTATCAGTTGACTGTGCTTCTGCCATACTATTACTTTGTGGCGCACTGGAGCTACGCGGCGAGGAGATATGTGTGCCTGTCATTACGTCATCGTCATAGCTATACATTGGATTATTATCACTGCGTAAATAGCTGTCGAGAGCGATCTGTCTCCGATTTCGGCGAATGATATTGCCCGTGTTTATTAATTTCAACAAGTATGATCTAGGCCCACTCAAACCGGTTACCTTTGCATTAACCCAATTTCTTCCCATGCGAACTTTGACCTTATCGCCTACGACTAACGGTTTAAGATTCCTGCTGCCCTTATCAAAGTATTTTTTCTGTGTAAATTGTCGTTGTTGCAATTCTTTATGTATTTGTTTTTTATCATACAATTTTGGCTCTAACAATAACGGCGAACAGGGGATTATGCTTCTTATTTTCCTATTGTTTAATAACTCTGAAGGAGAAGGTAATTTATCACTTATAGGAGTATTCAAAAATTCTAATAATGCTAATCTAAAATCTGATCTTTCATACAGAGTCTTTCTTAACATATTTTTCACCGTCTGAATAGCTCTTTCTACTTGACCATTAGACTGCGGATATCTAGGTGATGATGTCTTATGTTCAAATTTCCATTCCTTACTAAATTCTCTAAACAAATTCGATGAAAATTCTGGCCCATTATCCGAAAAGAATATCTCAGGAATGCCCTGCCTACAAAATATATTTTTCAATCTATCAACAATACATTTTGAGCTCAAATTCACAACCTCCTCAACCTCCACGTATTTACTAAAGTAGTCAATCACCAAGAGATAACTTTTATTATTAAAATGAAATATGTCGCCTGCAACTTTTGCCCATGCCCGTGTAGGTATTTCGTGCGAGATAAGCGGTTCCTTACTATTTTGTTTTTTATACGTTAAACAAGCCTGGCAATGAGAAATCATATCTTGTATTTGGCTATTCATGTTTGGCCAAAACATTAACTCGCGCGCCCTTAATTTAGTTTTTTCTGTTCCCAAATGACCTATGTGCACCTTCTTCAACATATCCTTCCGCATGCATCTCGGAATCACTATCCTGGTCCCTTTCCACACTAAACCATATGCCATAGTCAGCTCATCCCTAAAGTCCCAATAGGGCGTTATCACATCCTTGACTTCACTCTTATGTATCGGCCATCCGTCCTCTATTATCCTTTTAAGTTCCTGCATCTCTTCATCATTATTGGTGTATTTTTGCAACTCAATAAAATGTGTATCTGTTAATGAATTACTAGCTGCGATAGCACACACTTGCGCTGTCACGTCCAGCTGATCGCGCGGACCGCTATCCTGCTCATCGCTCGGTGCCACCGCGCGCGACAGGGTATCAGCTATATACAAGTATTTGCCCGGTTTATATACCAAGTTAAACGTATATGGTTGGAGTCTTATCAGCATTCTTTGTAGTCGCGCAGGTGCAACTACTATTGGCTTATTAATAATACTCACTAATGGTTTGTGATCCGTCTCTATTGTTACGTCACTCTTACCATATATATACATATAGAATTTTTCGCAAGCAAAAACGCACGCGTATAACTCCTTCTCGATCTGTGCATAGTTTTGTTCAGTCTTTGTTAGTGATTTCGATGCATAACAAACTGGCATCCCATCCTGCATCAAACAAGCACCTAACCCATTCTTACTCGCATCTACCGATACCGTGACCGGCTTGCTAACATCATAAAACTTCAAAACTGGCGGGTTCGTGATACACTTCTGCAAATCCAAAAAACACTTATCATGTATTTCATCCCAATGCCACTCAATCTCCTTCTTCAATAATTCTCTCAGCTTGTGTGTTTTCTCCGACAGATTCGGAATAAAGTTGCCCACATACGTCACTAGCCCTAAGAAACGCTCTAAATCCTTAACATTCTGCGGCACCGGCATGTTTTTTATAGGCAGAATGTGTGAGTCATCCGGCCGAATACCAGACTGTGATATTATATGGCCTAGGTATTTAATTTCAGTCATACCAATCACGCATTTTTCTTTATTTAATTTTATATTTATTTCCTTACACCTTTCCAACACCCGACGCAGACATGCATCATGCTTTTCCTTTGTCTCCGCATAGCACAACAAATCATCCACAAATAATGTAACACCCTCTATATCATCGAAGTATTCATAAAGTCGCTTATGAAATACTTCAGAAGCCGATGATATCCCAAATGGCATTCTCAAGAACTTGTATCTACCAAAGATCGTATTAAAAGTGCAAAGGTCAGTGGACTCATCGTTTAACTTAATTTGCCAGAATGAATGTTTACAATCTAATGTGCTAAAGAATTTCGCTCCTGATAGTTTAGCCGTAATCTCATCAAGTGTCGGCAATCTGTAATGTTCCCTTTTTATATACCTATTCAAGTCACGCGGATCTAAACAAATACGCACATCTCCATTGGGCTTTCTCACCACTGCCATACTATTCACCCAGTCCGTCGGGCCTTCTACTCTAGCTATTATTCCATTTTCAAGCATTTCATCCAATTTCCGCTTAACATCATCCTTCAACGAGATAGCCAACTTACGCGGTGCGTGTACGACCGGTCGCGCGTCTGCGGCCAGCCTTATTTTATATTCACACGGCAGACATCCTACTCCATCAAATACTTCTGGATACTCGTCAAGCAAATTTCCTAACTTCCTCTCAGTGACCGATAATACTCGCTTCACTAAATTCATTTCTTCACACGATCTCTTTCCCAGCACGGGCGGCGATGTCACATCAGCTATTATAAATTCTACTATGAAAGGCCTATCCTTGTATAAACATTTAAGCCTACATCGACCTAACACTTTTATCTGACCGCCCGAGTAACTGACTAATCTCACAGACGTCGGCGTCAAATCGCTCTCGACAATACCTACCAGAGACATAAACCTGTACGGCAAAACATTTACATCTGCTCCAGTGTCCAACTTAAATTGAATCAAATTGTTATTTATCAAAATATCCGCACACCAGTCATCTTTAGCCTTGAGATTTGACCCACGTACCTGATCCGTTGAGTTACACTGGACGGCGTACACGCGGCACACTTTTGCGAAATGATTCATACGTTTACACTTTGCACATCTTTGGCCATACGCGGGACACTTAAACTTTTCGTGTGAACTACCACAATACGCGCACTCATGTTCCGTTATTTGACCTCTCCCTGCGTACTCCGTCCGGGCACGCTGTCCTGCCGCGCTCGCCTGCGGCAGCCGGTGTCCGGCGGGCGGCGGGCGCGCGCTCGGCGCGCTGCCGGGGCGCCCGCGCTGCTGGTTCCCTCCGCCTCCTGTCCTGTGTCCGCCGGGTGCGCGCGCGCTGCATTGGCAAGCGCCGCAAGCGCCTCCCGGCTGCTGTCTCTGCACCCAGTGCATAGCCAGCTCGGTGTTGCCGTCCCACTCTCTCACCTCGTCGATAATCCTCCCGTTCTGCTCCGACCCCATTGTGCTAGCTTGTTTCCGGGACATTTCTGCTACGTTACATATATCTAATGCTTTTCTGAGCGTTAAATCGTATTCACGTAATAACCTCTCACGCAACACATTCTCTCTGAGACCACAAATCAATTTATCCTTTATGAGATCTTCCTGTAAATCCTTGAACTCGCACGTTAACGCCAACTTGTTTAGTTCAAACGCGTACTGTTCAACGGTCTCGTTTTCTCCCTGGTTGCGAGTAAAAAATCTGTGTCTTTCAACTGTGAGGTTTTTCTTCGGAATAAAAAATGCATCAAATTTTTTGAGCAACCTATCCACCGTAACGTTCGCTTCCGCCGGGAATGTGTCACTGACATCACGACATTGTTCACCGATGATGTGTAATAATATGCTCACTTGTACATCTTCGTCTTTGCACGTCTCGCAGGGACACCCGTAGAAACACCCCACCAAAAAAAGGTGAAGACTATTTACCTCCACTTGGTACGATCCTGATACACCTCTTACGCTTCTTCAATTATTCTCTTGACATGGCCTTTCCTTAGATCATGATTTAGTTTATTAATATGTAGATGTATGTATGAATTGTTTGGACCGGAATTTAAGGGCAAATTTCACTTATTGTCTATAACTGCCATAGCTATGACATAAAAAACCTTTACATAATTTACATATTTTAAATGGGTAGGCCAAGTACATACTGATTTAAAATATTGTCACGAATAAAACTATTCAGGCTGGCCATCCATATCCCACTGCTGAAAAAGCTCGTACGCCTGTGCATCCTGTCTGTCCTGTCATGGTCCTTTTGTGAGTGATCTATACAATGTACTATATTCTAGACGCTAAACAATGTCTAAAAACAAAAAAAAACAAAACAAGTCTAGTCATCAGTCTTTGATTCTACGCCTAGATTTAAATACAAGCTATAAATATAAATATACTAAACGATTATGTCAGATACAATGACTAATATCATTGTATACTACATCGTGAGACATTAATCTTAATGAATCAGAATAAATGTCCATTGATAAAAACAACACGAATCCGGTTTGTAGCATCGATTAAATTCATAATTAATTGCATATTTATAAGAAGTTTATCTCCATTTAATAGTTACTAAAATTCGGACCTTAACCAATGGTTCAAATTTAACAGTTAAAGTCTTTAGGGTTTAAAGTGAAGCAAATCTTTTCTAACGCCGCGTTCTCCGGTTATCTAGGTGGGGGGAGAGGGGCAAGATAAAACTGTATAGCGGACCAAGAATCACGCAAAACATAACTTGACACGGGCAGATTAAGTGAAAATCTAACACAAAAAAAAGATAAAAAAATGAAGATCGTACTTATATTTCTCGCTGCCCTTGTGTATGCTTCGGCGGAGGAAAGTGACAAGTCATTAGAAACAGCCATCAGTTTCGTAAAGGACTGTAAAGGAGACTACATAATATGTGTGAAGGTGTGTGAAAGTGACAGTGTTTTCAATTTCAGTGTTTATAAAGCTACTTTACATTTATCGATGCAGCATTTATCATATTTGACTTATTTGCATATAAATTTCGTCGTGATTTCATATGCCAAATATGAAATCTAAAATGAAAAACTAAGTCCTAAATTTCATCTTTCTTCACTTATGCGACAAAATGCAATTCGGAGCACCATCAAATTTTAGACATTAATTATTTTTAATGACATTATTTAATCCAAATTCTTTTTAATTACAGGAAAAACTCCTCAGAATCGTAGACAATCTACGTTCATCGCGAAGCATAACTATTGTAGATGGGGTATACCTAAAAGGAGAGCCTGAAAGGGCCGCGAAGAAAGTCGACGCCCTGCCCGTTGACCCTTCGGCGAGAGATGCTGAGATTAACTACAGGTTACTTGACGGTGTGGTCAGCCTTTTCGAAACCCACGCTGTGGAGGTCAAAATGAACCAAGCTGATAAGGAGACCCTGCAGAGGTCACTTGAAGAAGGTACGTTTTGGAAATTCTTCTCTTTTTGATATCTACAAAATAAAATTTCGCCTCTTTCGATACTGATCTCTTCTCTTTAGATACTGATATCATAAAAATGAATTATGATAATGTATAGTTTTAGTGGTTTCATAATAAATATCAATGAAACCATTAAGATTTAATGGAATACTTATTTGGATTGAATAATGGTATTCAAATTGAAATAATATATCAATTTTGTGAATTAACGAACCACCAGAAACAAATTTATTCTTGTTTAAACTAATAAAGACATTTTTTGGCATGAATAATTAATAAGACGAATATGATTAAAATTAATTAATTCATCATCCATAAGCTTATATTTTTCGTGACTTTTAGTAACTTTTGGTATCGTTGTTGAACTTATAAAATATTGACTTAAATTTAAATAAAAAATATATTAATTTCGTTATTAATAATTATGTTAATCTTCGCATAATATCCCTCATAATACTAATAACTGAATAATTAAAATTTACGATTTGACGATTCACGCTTTTAACTTGAATATTCATAAGGCTGTACAGACAGCAAATTATAGTCATTACAATTTCTTTGTGCAATTAACTTAAGCATCCGCAAGAAATAACTTAAAGTATTTTTAAAATATTTTAATTGAATATAATGGCTTTATAGAAATTAAAGAATGTAAAAAGAACAGAAAGTTTTGGTATAATTCAGTAAGCCAATGTTCTTCTTTCTTTTCTATAATGAGATTTATTTTACTTATCTAAATTTATAATATCTATTCAAATATATTGTTTTGTTACTTAGTAACAAAAAATATAAAGATAGCCAAAAAAGTATTTTATAAAGATGATCCCAAAAGATTAATTACAAAGTGCACTATCATCTAGTTTAATATTCATTTTACTCTATTCAAACTAAACATTTCTCTATCTTTAAAAATTTATTACCAGTTAAAATTTACGTTAAACACACATCCTAATTAACACATAATACTTTACTTGCTTAACATAAAAATATGCAAAATAAACGTCTGAATGTTTGTTATTAACCAGTTAATAATGATATACGTACATAACTCAATATTCTTAGAGATAAGAGACTTTCTACAAGCACTTGAAAACCTGACCAAGCGTAATACTTGAGTGCCTACTTCGTATTGATATATCAAAGAATTTCTCTATTTACTCGAGTATGGCAGAAGTAATTTAATATAATGTTCGATTTCACCAATTTTCCTATCAGTGTCTTTGAATTTAATGTAATCTTGATAAAACAATTACTGGCATCAAACTTTTATAATTTGGTGAAATTGAATCAAATTTATATCAATATTGCTCTATTACAAATCGCTTTTAGGTGTATTATTTTAGCTTTGTACGTGAGATTGTAGTTAGTAAACGGGTGGATGACTTTAAATTTTTATCTCAATAACTTCTTCAAATGTACTCGTATACTTATTCTTTTTCATTGAGAAATCTGAAGGTTTTCAGTAAATTTATTTTTAAACTTTACCAAATTATTCATAATCATCATCATGATTCATAATATCTACGTTGAGGTACAATATTGAACTCACGCCTCTCTTTAGTCCCTTGAGTTTGTCATCCATTCCCATTTCTGAATTACCAATTTATTGACACAATTCAATTAACTGACTATAAACTGACGATTAATTATTATTTTAATCTTAATTTTTTCTATATTTTCATTATGGTGTTTCAAAAAATCAATCAATCAATGAAATTCTCTAAATTCATTTTATTTCACAGGCCGTGGTAAGAAGAAAGGAGGCGGCATGGGCGGCATCATCGGCCTCCTCGCAGCCAAGGTCCTCTTCGGAAAGCTCTTCATCGTCAAGCTCATCGCTCTCAAGGCCCTAGCCACCGCTAAGATTGCCCTGATTCTGGCTGGTATCCTCTTCGCCGCATGGTGCCTGAAGCAAGACCACACCAAGACCACCTATGAAGTCATTCCTCATGCTCACCACCATGAGTCTCACCACCCAGTTCACGTAGAACACGTTTCCCATGAATCCCATGGAGGTCATGGAGGATACTCCAGCTATGGCTCCGACTGGAACAAAAACCTCGACGAAGCCCAGAACCTAGCCTACAGTGGATACTCAAGAAAGTAGATAGAAAATACCAAATCAGACCTCAAACGCTGTTGTACAAAGACTTAATTTTAATAATTTATTTATTTATTTCTTAATTTATTGCCATTGTATTAAATTATTTTCAATGTGCGAATTGGTTTTATTTGCTGTCGTAAACTTTTCTAGTCATAAATTTTAACACATCTTTAATGCAATGTTGTTGCTAGTTTCATTGATGGCAAGTTTTCTAGGCAGTGGTACTCGCTTACCAATAACACATAGGCTTTTAACTTTTAGCATATTAGCTACTTTTATCTTTTAATTTTACCTTTATCCCATACTAGGGTTGTAGGATTGGGACTCGGCACAGAATATTATTCTCCTTCATTCCTACCGTTAGTTCCAACACCTCTTTTTCCGTTTTATACATATTTCTTTGCTCACAAAGTTCATTCAATTCTTGCAAAAATTATGTCACCTTCATCATCATGAACCCGTTTTATTGGGCACAGGTCTCATCCCTTTAGTGGCTTCCAACTCAATCTTGGGCGGTTCACATCCATTTTATGGTAAAAAGAACCCTAAGAGCTGAATTTAAGACTTTAAGAGTTATTATTTATTATCTATGAACCTCTATATAATATTATATCCTTCCTTTTGCCTTCTTTGAACTGCATAATGTATATTTATCTACTCATCATAAAGGTAAGTAAACTACGCAAGTCACAAGTCACACCCATGTAATGACTTTCCCAAGGTTTTCCGCTCTACTATACAAACAATAATGTTCATAAACACACGGACACGACGATTAATTTTAATGATGCCATCTGAGCTTTCTCACACCATGGTGATATTAAACGTTAAATGGTGTGGTAATCGAGAAAGGTGGTGAAATAGCTAGTGTGTAAGATCTGTGAAGAACCAAGATTAAGTCATTTACATAAAATATATTTTATTACTCAATCGGAAAGTACAGATGAAACAAAAGAAGCAGGGATATTCATTTATCTGACAGGGAACCGAACCGATGACCGAATTGTCAAAAATGTACGACGTTAATACGTCATTTAATAAATTTTTGTCGCTTGGTCTTCCGTTTGATTTCCTAACGGATAAGTGAATAGCCCGGTCTTTTGACAAGCATACATAGAATTATAAAATCAAAATCATCAATCAAATCATCGTTGTAGCCTTGGGAATTAAATATAAAAATAATTAAATAATAGAGGGTAGAGGGAGGATGGAGAGTTGAGTATTATTATTATTTAGTTGAAGAAGCAAACTGCTAGAGAAAGGCATTTCTACCATTTCACTAATATTGATGATGCAATCATCTATTTGTCCAAATCACTTAATTCTGAGTTTCGTTCATTCAATTCAGTATAAATTTACTAAGCAGGGCCATTTTAAGACTCTTTTAATCCTCAGCATTCAAAACTTCCTTCAGGTGATGCTTTTTGGTGCTTTTAGGCAAAAATGCAGCTATAGTTCGTAACTACTCCAGCAGTATATTGAGGACACTTAAATCTAGAGGTACCTACTATATTGATAGTTATCTTTTCTACGATAGAACTTTTAAAACAAAATTTCGAACTCAGTTAGGTAACCGAAAACGGTAAAGACATTTTCAAAAGACAATAGTAGGTACTTATGGATTAACGACAGAGAAATCCAAATTCAGTTGAATTTGAATTCAGTATTGATTGACTTGAGAAATGATAAGAGCCAATTCCACCTGCATGAAACAATAAATGAATAACATTTTATTCCGAAATTGAAGAATTATCATAAATTTATCATGCGTTTGAATAATATTTCCTCTATCATCTTAAATTAAGCTCATTTTATGAGTAAAATACGTGTATCTCTCTGTTACCTATCTGTATACTATTTTAAAAGAGCGAGCACATAACTTTTATAACCAATTATTATAACCAGAGGTCTCGTCAAGTTAACTCACGAGTTAAAAAAAGAAAGTGAACGATCACAAATCGAAAACGAGGCGTCATTCAATATCATGGTGTAGAAAAAGTTAATATGAGAATAACTATATAATTAGGTATTGATGACTGGGTATATGTACATCCGTTTACTTTCGCTAGCGGTAGTTTCATTGGGACTTAATGCCTGGGGGACTTTGCTCCTTAGCGCATAATCGATTGATATAATAATAATAGTAGGCAGTGATTGTTTGTTTAAATTGGAATAAAAGTAAAAGGTCAGTGATAACAATATGTGACATGACGATCAACTCAGAAGATCTATTGGTTATTTATTGGCTTATTCATCATTCGCGGAAAATTCTCCCTTTCTAAACACAAAGTCTAACTCAATTTAGCAAACAGTTTATATTTTGGCTCTTCACGCGTTAAAAAGCCAGTTTCAAAGCGTTTCTGCTGAGACAGGCGTTAAGAGGCTAAAACTCTTCTATGCTGTCGTTTATCATGGGCATGGCATCAAAAATATTTTGGGTGACAATAAATATCTCAAAATGTGTCCTATTCAAAAGTACTACTTTTAAAAAAGGTTCCCTTTTGCAAATAATTTTACCTGCAATTATTCAGTTTTAAATCTTAATATACGAGTAGTTTTTTAATTAAACGGATGCAAATTTTAATGAAAAACAAAAAAAAAAAAGAAAAAAAAAATTAAGAAAAAATGAAGAAAAAAAATAAGAATTTCAGTTAAATTGGATAGGTAGATTATCGATGTAAATAGAGAACCATTCCCAAATTATAATTGCAGGTTGTTTCAATAAACATTCGGAACATATTATTTACCTATCAGATGCAATTTAAAAATGGTTAATCTGTACCCATACGATTTTTAAAATTATGACGTGAGTGCTCCATAAGTAAAATAGCAAAACGGTACAAATTCACGTCTAATATTGCTGAGCTCGATGTGAGCGTTGGGTACTGCAGGCGTAAACTCCTGATGAAGGACATCGTAATTGTCCTAAACCTTGGTTGAGATAATAACATTATAATTAATATTCTCAACAATATCAGATATGAGTTGTGCCGTTTTGTTATTTCAGTAATCTCTACCTAGTTAACTACAAAGTCTACTAGTGGTATCAAAATCCATAGAAAGTACCGAAACAGTTAAATCGCAACCGTCAGTATACATATTTAATCATAATTACATTTAACTCTCACCGTTATTAATATTTACGTGTTCCACATATAACGAAGGTAACTGGTCACATACCATGCTTTAGGTCAGTATGAGAACAGGTATAAGGGGTTCGATACACTTGTTTCGAGTTGGGGTAGCATTTTGTATCGCATTCGGCATCACAGTTTTAGGAATAGCGACTAAGCAGTTGAAATGTCAATATGTTAGGCTTTATTTGAATAGTGCTGATGAGGCTCTTATTATCCATTGCCACTTCGAGAACGGCATCTTAAGACATTTGATGACATTTCTCCCAAAAAATCATTAGCACATGTTTTGTATTTTACTGATAAATTATGCATAATTTTGATATTGGGAAAGTTTAATTTACCATTTTCCTGAGTTTTCTTATAAACAATACGTAAATTAAGTAAAACCTTGGCATCAACTGACGCTGATCGTCTGCCGTCTGTATAATATGATCGACGAGGGCCGACTAGTCTGCTTGTTTCCCGTTGCTAACATAAAAAACCCATGTCCGTGTGCATGTTAACATCTTAATATATAAAAGGAAAGAGTGACTGACTGATCTATCAACGTACAGCTTAAATCGCTAGACGGATTAAGTTGAAATTTGATAAACAGGTAGGTTTTATGACGTAGACCTCCGCTAAGAAAGGGTTTTGCCATGCGGACAAAACTGCGAGCATAAGCTAGTAATATATAAATCATATCAAATTAATTTAATTCCCCTAAATTTAAATACTTTTGATTATGCCGTCCGGCAATGCCGAATAATGCCGAAAGAGTATGTGTGCGACAACCCTAACAGAACTGGTTGCCCATTGATGGTCACTTTCTACGAATCGTACGATTTTATCTAATTTGTAGGCTTGTGATTTAATTTCGTGATTGGCCGCGTGCGCAAGAATTAACCGACATCTGAATCTGAAGTTGCGGTTTTCTAGTTAATAATTATTTTTCGGCTTTTGTGGTTTTGTAATTGACAATGATAAAATAAAGGAGAAAGCTGTGTGTTTATCTTCTATTTTATTAAAAAAGTCACTTACTGATTGATTGACTGAAGTCAGTCAATTATTGTTGTCGAATGAATTAGTCAGTTCGGTACTGACTAAATCACAACTATCAAAATGTAGCTGAAATCTGTTCCTTATTAGGACTAAATTAGGATCAAATATAGGCCTTAAAAAGTGATTTATGGACATGTGTTACATTATAATTTAT
The DNA here is from genome assembly GCA_947507615.1 of Hemithea aestivaria. Taxonomy (NCBI): domain Eukaryota; kingdom Metazoa; phylum Arthropoda; class Insecta; order Lepidoptera; family Geometridae; genus Hemithea; species Hemithea aestivaria. The sequence continues at coordinate 8,963,342 of OX382345.1, read as the reverse complement.
TTTTGACCTACTTTATTAGCGAAGAAAGATTTCCGCGTTGATTTTGTTGCCAAGAGGTCTACCCAAAAGCTCCCTATATCTAAGATACAAGCTACCTACATGCCAAAGCTTAGCTTAATTAATACAGCATACTTACATTTTTTTTATTAAAAAAAAAACAGCAGTTTAGACATATAAAGTACAACATTTTTAAATCGTGGGATACATATTATGAATCGCCTAATAACATAAAACACAATATTTTCCTCTAATAACACGAAAATAGATCACGATCAGAAATAATAACACAGATTGGAAACATAACGAGTGTAATAACTTTCATTTTGTATTCAATACGTGGCGTGAAACAATCATACAAAATGAATGGGTTGTATGTATGAGTATTGAAGATGGTACTCGTATAGTTGGGCTGTCGTGAATTGGTGTTAACGTCCTACTCATATAAAAAGACATTTTTTTATACAACGAAGTAAGATGAGCAAGACGCTCTCCTGATGGTAAGGGATAACGCTGCCCATAATTAGTACAGAGCTACCAAGGATTTTACAAAGGTAAAATTCTGGGTGCACTGCGCCAACTTTTCTTACTTGAGAGTCATAAGAAGTTAAGACTCTTCATGCCCAGTAATTTCACTAGATACGAGTACAGTGCCCTTGTACCGAAGCACAGTAATGTTGGCACAACACTGCTCAGGCGGTAGAATAACTGGCACTGTAATTGGGGTACCCACCTAGACATAGGCAAACTGATCTATTAACACACAACCAAACTAATTGGATTGTAATATGGAACAAAGATAGGTTCTATGACGTAGAACTCTGCTAAGAAAGGATTTCTGGGTTCAAGCAAAACCGTAATTTTATTCCAATTAAACTTGACATACGTGACTTTCAATAAACAAAAATAATCGGATGTATCTAAGCTTATTAAAATAAATAAAATTGAGTGAGCGTCGGTTTCTGCAGGCGTGAACTCCTGATGAAGGACATCGTAATTGTCCGAAACCGTGGTCGAGATTATATTCTCGGCAGGCAATATTAGACGTGAGTTGTGCCGTTTTTGTTGTTATAGTTATAAATAAAATTTATTGCCTGTTAGAACAAAAATTGGAAACCTAGACCAATTCATTCCGATGCCAGTATACCTCGGTCCAGCAATGATTTACTATAAAAGTTATAAAGTTCATTTACCTTACACATATGTATATGGGCAAACGTAAATGTATGTCGGTAAGCGCTAGTGTCTACGTGAAGATCGTAAGTAAAAGCTTTTTAGTATAATAAAAAAATAGTTCCAATTTTGTCCACATGTAGAACTATCGTAGTTTTCTATTTTAGTCCCAAGATCAAGAATCAAGCCTAGGGCACTGAGCGTTGATGCTTTTTAAATTACCTGCAATTTCATTTTTTGCTTTGAGCTATTTTTATTAGGTATCTATTCTTTTCTATTATTCTTATATAAGTACATAAACCTACTAAGTATCTAGTCACCTTAGTCGTTAGTTATGTAAAAATCTATTATTTTCAATTATTTTTAGACGCGCTTGAAGGCAAATAACATAAAAGCTTGTAAAACAAAAACAAAATAGATCAATGGTTATTTTTAATTAAATATTAAGTGCTAATTAATTCTGATATACCTTTTTTTAATGACTATAGCCAAATTTACATTAATAAATATTGACTTTTAATTAATAATTAATAATCACAAATTCCCCCGAGGTAACGCCCAATTTCGGTTAATTAAATAAATGGTACCTATTTTTTCTCTACGATTAGGCTTCACATTATGTTACTACACGTTTCATTTGTTACCGCCTTTTAAAATATTTATAGCAAAGATCAATGACGCTATCACAAGAAAAACGAAAGTAGAGAAATTTTTCACCTTTCTCGTATCAGCGACTTGCCATATTATTTTACTAGGCGCTTTCTTACACGTTTGTATCTTTGCTAGGAGTAAGTAAAGTATTGTAACCAATAAACGTAGCCCATATTGTATTCCCAGGGGGTCGAAAATACACTTTTATTTTGAACTATAATTATACTCGTAGCTTATGCTTGCGGCTTTAAAAAGCTTCTTAGCGGAGATCTACATCATAAAACCCATCTGTGTTCCAAATTTCAACTCAATCTATTCAGCGGTTTAGGCTGTGCGTTGATAGATCAGTCAGTCACTCTTTCCTTTTTATATATTTAGATAAAAGATTTATAAATTGAACTAAATATTATTTTATACAAATTTAATATAAAAATCTGTCTGGGCATTAGGGTTGAACTTTAAAAAAAATAAGTTTCATAATTTGTCACATATTATCATGTGAGCAAGAGAGTCGAGGCCTATGTCTAGCAGTGGACTAACATAGGCTGATGATGATGACGATGATGAAGAGAATCGAGAACACTTGTTTTAACCAAAGATCGGAAACACGTAGGGCCGCCTTTGTGAAGGCGGGCAGTCGTCGACGGAGGACTGGATGCAAAGCTCTGCCGATTCCCAGGCCTTCGTCCCAAAGACGATGCGGGAGTGCCGCCGGGTTGTTTTAGTGGGTATACCCGTGCAGCTGCCCTGCACGAGGAGTCCCACATAACCCTCCCATACCCCCGATGGGAGGGTATGCGTAACGCATTTTTTCCCGGCGTTAACAAAAAAAAAGATCGGAAACACGCCATCCTTGACTGCTGTAGTAGCTGTAGTATTATTATTTACTTGTTTTTTCTCAATAAAAACATTTTGCCCATAAAAAAACAAAGAGAGTCGTAACATAATGATGAAATCTGTCGTCTATCATCTGGCGGTCTTATAAGGACAATGTTATAAGTACGGTTTTCTCCCATTCTTATGCCATAAGTATATCAGTAATCAGATGTACAACATCGAAAGCTAACAAGAACAAAATGATGTATGTCGTACTAAAAAAAAATGTGGTTAAGTGGTAACAAATTACTACAAAATTTATCACACCACAAACCCATGTGAATAGCAATATTCTCCTCTCCCTGCACGGTTGTCTGGAAGAGATCGCTTTTAGCGATAAGACCGCCAAATGTAACACATAGATTATAATATTGTGTTTTATTTTTTAAGTTTATTTCTGTATATTTTTCTGTGTTCCAATAAAGTGTTATCTATCAATCAAATGAAATAATTACAGTGTTTACATAATATACCAAATTTCAGCTTAATCGGTCTACCGGTTTAGGCGTGAAGAAGTAATAGTCATACACACTCACTCACAAATACGTATTTATTAAATTAGTATGATAGTGTGATTCCAATCGAACTGGATAAAGAAAAAAAATGCGCAGGCAAAAAATGTAATGTATTTAGCGCTGTAAAAGAAGTTCAGTTTCTGCTGGTCGGATTAGATGGACAGCATTTATTATACAGATACTTAATATAACTCTTTATTGAACAAGTGAATTAAATTAAAAATTTAAAAAACCCCCAACGAAACGCCTTCAAAATATGTAATTCGCGGTTTTGTAGTGGCGGCCATCTTGGATTTTAAATTTGTTATCGTGCGTTGTGTTCTACTAGTCAAGTCCTTTCATTTGATACCCATATTGAGGGGGTCGTGGAAGAAAAAAGTCATCCGCCATTTTGTAGCGGCGGCCATCTTGGACCGATTTCCACCAAACATGACTAAGGACACTCTCGTCTAACTTTACTTTCAAACAAAAAAAACTAAATCAAAATCCGTTCATCCGTTCGGGAGTTACGATGCCACAGACAGACACACACACACAGACAGACAGACACGTCAAACTTATAACACCCCGTCGTTTTTGCGTCGGGGGTTAAAAACCACACAACAATAAAAACTTAATTTGCTTTTTTTTAGCTGTGGTGGCCAAGGGGTTATGAAGAGCAGATGTTATTCTGGATCAGTTCGAATCCCGGTCGCACACCATTGACTGTTATAGTTATGTGCGGTTTTTCCACTCGCTATACTGGTGATAGTTGGTAGTCTTCGACCGTAGCTAGTTACCACCCACTGGACAAAACCGTGTCGCCGAGCGGTCATGACGACATTGTGTGTGCATGATGTTCAGTGAAGCCAGGGAGGAATTTATCCCACCTTCTAGGTTTATTCTTCTACCATCTATGGCATCGTTGCTTTAGATCAGGCGAGAACGTGGTCAAATGCTAACCTTTAACGAATAAAAAAATATTGTTAGGTGCAATGGATGTTAAAATTGACTACATTTAGTATTTAGCTAAAAATATGTAACTAAAAGTTCTTGTACCGAATCTTACTCTACTCTTTCAGTAAACGTTTCCATACAAAGGTTGGTTGCCTGGAAGAGATCGCTCACAGCGATAAGGCCGCCCATTGTGGACCAAATTGTGTTTCAGTGCTAGTGTTAAGTAAGACTGTAGTTTTATTTGGTTGCAATAAAGAGTTTTCTATTCTAGGTTTAGTTACTATTAACCGGGGGTAGACTTCCTTTGCAGTAGGTCGACTAGGTGGGTACCCCAACAGTGTCAGTTATTCTACCGCCTGAGAAGTGATGTGCAAACATTACTGTGCTTCAGTAGGAAGGCACTGTAGCTAGTGAAATTACTGGGCTGAAGAGTCTTAACATCTTATGACTCTCAAGTAAGAAGCGTTGGGGCAGTGCTGGGTAGCACTGTACTAATAAATTATGAATTATGGGCAGCGTTATCTCTTACCATCAGGAGAGCATCTTGCTCGTCTTCTTACTTCGTTTTATATATAAAAAAAATCTATATTATTATTTATATTTATCTTTGTTAATAAACGGCATAAACTCACTTGTATTTACTTCGGCTTCGTGCCAAGTATGTGAGTTTATGCCTTTTATTTAATCTAATACTCACGAATCGTTTAGTGTAAAAATAAACCTATTTAATCCAGCTTTCTTAGCCTTTTAAAGTTCTAAGTCAACATAACCAATGCCTTCACGTACAGAGCAATAATGCGTAGGTTTAATTGACTTCCTTTGTATCACTTAAGGCTTTCATCCTTACGGTAAAGTTCTAACTACTTCTTCTCGGTAAAGTTGTAGATAGTATTTTTACAAGATTTTATTTACTTTCACCAGTCTGTTGTCTGTCTGTCTGTAATCAAATCTTGGAATTTTTTATTTCAGATTTTTTTGGCTAATTCAGATTTTATAAGATGGTAACTCAAAAAAAAGTTTTAAACGTGAATATCTTTCAGACGGCATACTTAATCAAAAAAGTTTCTTAGCAACCCGTCCCTCATTTTGAAATACACGTTCAACAATACTCCACAGAATGGGACCAGCCAGGCAAAAATTGTTCCCCACCTTACGTGTAGGGGAGATACCCTAAATAATTTTTTTTTTTATGTGATAAAGTAGAAGACGAGCAAGACGCTCTCCTGATGTTAAGAGATAACGCTGCCCATAATCAGTACAGTGCTATTTAGGATTTCACAATGCACCAACGCTTCTTACTCAAGAGTCATAAGATGTTAAGACTCTTTAGCCCAGTAATTTCACTAGCTACAGTGCCCTAAATTAACCTAAATTTTTAAATTATTTTTGTTACCGTTCTCTTACCCTAATCCTAACCTTCTCAGAGCAAAATTTCAGCTTTATAGGACTTAAGGTTACGTCAGACTGAGCCGGGACGGAACGGTAAAGCGGTCGCGATCTTCATTTTGTTCCTGCCCGCGTTCGCTTTATATGTGACAGGTTACGTACAAACTAGAACATTACAAAAATTCCGTCCCGGATCGCGTTCGCTTTACCGGCTCAGTGTAACGTAAGCTTTAAAGTTTCTCCGCAAAGCCGGGGCCGCGGACGGACGGATGGACAAAGCGAAACTATAAGGCATCCTTGTTTTCAACGGAAGCCTAAATAGCAAAAATCACCAAGCCTTCCAAGTATTTTAGTCAAATAGCGAATAGACCAGGTACAGATTATACTACTATAATATGTATACTCTATCTATCAATAGGTAAACTCGTTGAACATATTATTATTATGTAAATCCTACTGTTAAATTGTGGGCTCCCTCGGCACAGGCCCAGCCTAGTGAGGGAGTCACAGATCCTTCACATATAACTCTAGAAATATAATACATAGTGCTAATGTTTCTGTATTGCATGTCTTCCGTGCAGCTGTCCTGCACGGGAGTCCCACATAACCCTCCCATTCCCTCGATGGGCGGGTATGCGTAATGCATTTTTTCCCGGCGAAAACAAAAAGCCTTCACGTCTTCACGTACAGCGTAGAGCAATAATGCGTAGGCTTAATTGGCCTGTTCCCTTGAATCACTTAAAACGCTTTAGAAAGCAGATTCGAAAACTGTTTTGTAATTATTTTGATTGAGTAGGACATGCATAGTTATAATAATTTGCTTTTAATTAACGTTTCTCGTTAATTAGAAAACTGAATTTGAAAGTTAAAGAAAAAGTTATTTTTTTGCCACTGTTTTTGTTTGAAATGCTTTTTAATTAAAATTTAATGTTATATTTTTACATTGTAGTTTAATCTGTATCTAGGTCATATTATCTTTCAAAAGTGCTCTATTCTTGGAGCCTTTTTCTATTGGATGATGAATGTATTTTGAAGTTGACTTTTTAATATTTTTTGTAGTCATGTAGGTATATCAAATTATAGTTATACTTTTTTAAAGTACTTTTAGTGTGTTAATTAGTTATTAGCTTTCTTGTAGTATTGTAGACTTTTAGCTGCTTATTATTCAAAATAAAAAAAAGTATATTTTTTTATTATTTACATAGATAATAAGTGAGTAATGTAGTGTGTGGTGTAAAACTGCAATTTTTAGCTTAAGTGTTATGCAATTATGTAGTAGTATTTGTGTTGTAAGAGTTATAATTAAAAAGAATGAAACAAAGTAATATTTTTCAATGCAGGTAACTTTTTATTGCTAGCAATAAATAATCAAATAAATTAACTTAAAATATTCACAAACATACAAAAAAATAAACAAAAATCACAATTCACGACACGGAATAAAATATAAAAATATACAATAAAATAATAAACAAAAATAACTAAGAGATCAAACTTAGAACTGAAACTATACAATACTTACAAAAATAATAAAATACATAAGTATATTTACAATATAAATACAAAATAATAATGGATACATAATATCATATAAGTATACATAAAATATGAAATATGTATATAAAAGTGAAGTGAGTATGTATATAAAATATGAAAGTTAAATGTAACGAAAAAGAAAGTGAGACGAAAACATATACATATTAATAAGATATACATATTATATTATAAATTCAAAGTGATCTCTAAATAAACATAATAAAAATATAATATATGCAATATTATCTATATAATAATATAATATTCATATATAAACTAGAAACTCATTGGTATATAACTTTATAAGTTTAAAATAGACTAATATATACATTGTATGTATATGATACGATATATAAAAATATATTATATACGAACAAAAACAAAAATAAATATCAAAAACAAAAAATTAAAACGCAATCATTCTAGCACATTCTCACGAATAAATAGAAAGTCGAATAAATTACTCAAATCCTGGCACTCGTATACCTATCTACATAGTTACTCGTATTTTTGGTGGGTGGATTCTCTAGTTGGCGTACGCAGAGTAAGCAAGGTTGCTTCCCTCATTTCTGGACCTGGACCAGCCTCCTTCATATCCTCCATGACCATGCTCAATATGGGTGTGCTGCTCGCCATGAGGTTCCCAACCGTGAACTGGAGCGATCTCCCAAGTTTCTTCCTGATGATGCTTCTTAGCCAAGAGGGCCTTGATCAGTGCAATGATTTTGATGATGAAGGCGACCTTGGCAATGAGAGCCAGCTTTACTAAGGCGGCAGCAATGATGAGCAGGGCGATGACGGCGAGAGCGACGGCCTTAACTTTAGCGAGGATCAAGAGGGGGATGAGGATCTTCAGCTTCTTCTTGAGCTTCTTCTTCTTGCCACGGCCCTCATCGACTGGAAGAAAACCAATGGATTAGATGTTGGTTTAAAGTAAAAAAAAAGGTTGAGTTAATAAGAGCTTTTAATGTTGAAACGAATGTCCCAATATACTATGTCGTTTAAATTCTAGTGTTAAATAAAAAGTAAGTAAAATTAATATTCCTTCACAGAATAAATAGTGTAAGAGGTAAAAAGCTGGGATTTTTTTAGAATTTATTCAATTTTGTAAACTTTTATTATACTATCTTTAATTTATTTGTAACTTTGCCTTTTTCATCATCGTGAAATTAAAACTTTGCAGTTTTGAGCTCTAGCACTTTTAATATTTCAAATTGTATTATTAAGCTAATATATTTTTACCTTCGTTAATAGCCCTGGATTCAGCCTCATCGTCTCCGTTGTCAGCACCAAAGGTGATTTCTACATCGCCCTGTTCAATCAGTTCCGAAGTGCTCTTCCAGAGTCTGTCAGTCAACTGTTTGTCTTTCTGGATGGGATCAGCAGACAGTGGTTCCAAGCTCCTGGACTTCCTCTGGCCGTTGTTGATGAATGTAACTCCATCGAAGATTTTCAGGGTCCTCGAGTTGTCAACTCTTAGGAGCAAGTCAAACGCTACCTCCTGTATTGAGAAAAAGGTTTTTTTTAGTAAGGAAAGGGTTTTTTGGGTGGATAGCAGATTAGAAATTTTAGTGGAAGTTTTTGTTTTATAGGGTATTTTTTATATTTTTGTGACAGGATTCTTTTTATTTATGAATGAGCTTTTCATTTTGTATCATAATTTTATGTTTTAATGAATTTTACACTTTACTTTTGTAATAAATGCTTTTCGTGTTTTTTATAGTGAAGGAAAAGCTTATCTGAAAGCTTTTACAAAGTATTATGCTTTTGTGAAGGATTATTTTATTTTTTCACATTTTATAACTTCACCCGACATTTTTCTTGCAGGAGCTTTTATTTACACATTATATTCAATATTTTGAACACTCACAAAACTTTACTAAATTTACTTTAAAGATATAATTAACAGAACGCGTAAAAAACGTTTATAAAAAGAAATTTAAAATGTTCTCCCACATGAGGCCTCGAATCGCCAACACACTAATCTGATTTCAACTTTTAAGTACCGAGAAACAAGCTCCAGCAACTTTTAAACTTCCGAGAAGCTTAAAAAGCTCTGACACAGATTCACGATTCACCGTATTTTAATTTTTAACATCGAATATTATGAGTTTTTTTTGGTTATTTATTCACTTATTTTGCACATGAAATATATGCAAATTTAATATCCTTTGATTTAAACGTCTGGTCCTTTTTTTGAACACGTTTGCACAATTCATCCCGATTTTTGGTCCAGATTTTAAATTAATTCGTACTACACTTTAATATGATTTTTGCAGATTTATTCACGAATATTCAACGAAAATCCACTTGGTAATTTTTCACGCATAAAACACTTTTTTTCACACCGAAATATTATTTTTTTGTATTTTTTCGTATATAAAATTGTCCAAAAAATCACTTTTTTCACTTTTCGTACCTTTAAACACAAAGCAGGATTTTCTGCGAGCGTACACTCTTCCAGTTTCGGAGAAATTATTTTTTCTGTATCAACAGGGGTACTGCTGACCGCAGCCACAAAACAAACTAACACAAAAATCTTCATTTTGAGTCACTGCGTCCAAGAGCGATCGAACTGTGATGATCGGTTGATCGGTAACAGTTTTTTATCTAAATAACCCCCCCTCAAAATGTTTACCAAATTAACATTTTTAACTCATATTGAGACTCGATAACGACACTATGCCATAGTGCGTGTCATATATTCTTTCATTAATATTAATATTTTCGGATAGTTCACGACAAATTTTGCTTTCTTTTGGATGGTTTATGCAGTATGTGACACTGATTTAATTTTTGTTTGAAGGGTCAACTTTCTCTTTTAAGGAAACGGTGGAATGTTCGATTTGCATGTTTGCGTGGACTAGTTTTCTTAATTGTAATTAAATGCGTCTTCTTTCGTGACGTAGTAAAAGTATTTTATCTTTTGATACCGTAGCATTATTTCTACGTAGTACAATTAACATTATCTAATACATATTGATTTTTGAATTAGTTTACAATTAAAATTGATCAAAATGTTTAACAAAACCCATTATCTAAAAGAGTGTGCATGCAAGACGTAACCAATACGTATTTGTCAACAAAGCAATAGAAAAAATACACACGTGCTTGATGTCATAATAGAAGCACGTGGATTGTACGCATGTAAGAATTGTCATGTCATCGTCGTTTGGAAGTTTAGTGAGCTTTATCCACGTGGGGCACTGTACTGAGTATTGAATGAGAGGTTATGACCACGTGTTTTTGTGCACCGTTACGCATTTGTGTGTGGTTTTGAAAGATATATAGGTCAAACGTGGTGATTACTGTGTGATTAGTATGTAAATAGTGTTGACCCTAGAATAACACATAATCGTCTTTTCAGCGGGACCATTGGGAATACGGAATAACAGGTAGTATCATAATTATCGATAAAGTTTCCTTTTATGTCTTCATAGTTTCTTTACAACTGAACCGATTGAGCTGAAATTTGGCTCGAAATTAAGGAGTAAATCGATGAAAACAGCTTCATTATAATTCAAATGTGTATAAAAGCCCTGACACGTTTTACGTGTAAATAATTTGATCTACCTTTGTACAACTTAGGCTACCGAATGGATTAGATTGAAATTTGGCACACAGATAAGTTTTATAATGTAGAGAAAATATTTCTGAACGGAGGTAAAAAGTAAATCCGTGAGTATTACCTCGTTATAATATAAACAACGTTTAATATAATAAACTTTGAAATCTTTCATCAAGTTATTATGTTAAGCACTTATAAAGCTGATAGTAATATAAATAAATTGACTTACCCACTTATTACTATGTAAGGTTTATTGAGGTAATAGCTTTTCAATGTAACCATGTCTAGAATAATATAGGATTTATCTTTATTAGGAGGTCTAGAAAGACTACCCTATAACAACAGGAATGGAAAAATTTGGGGGAGGCCATTGTCTAGTAGTAAAGTGAAACTAGTTAAAACTGTGTTTTGGGGACCACCAGGAGTGAGACAGCATAGGATAAATATAAAATTAATAATATCAAGAAAAAGGTCAGAAAGTTTCCCGTACTTATAGTATAGTACCCATAATATTATGGTGCAGTGCACTTAGAATTTTACATATTTTAAAATCCTGGGTGGCACTGTACTGATTATGGGCAGTGTTATCTTTTACTTACATGAGAGCGTCTTGCTCGTCTTTTTACTTCATTGTAGAGGGTATAATAAAATATATTCTTGGCTAGTCACATTGGTCTGAACAGTTATAAATTCTGGTGAACCAATAACTGCTCCCTTTTTTATATTTAAACCAATCATCTATCATTTGTCCCAGTAAACTGCTAACTCATTTGTTCTTTTAATTTATAGTTAAAGCCGAAAACATAATATAGATTTGTGTATGGCTAAGGATATATTATTACAGTTTACAGTGTGTAATAACATGTTTCACTACTCATGTTCATGTTGTTCTACCTTAAGGTGGAGATAAATTATCACTCTGTCACACAACTGTAGTATTAGTGTGAGTTCTTTCGTTTACTTTCTCTCTCTCTTTCGTTACTCCTAAATCCTAATTTAAAAACTCATCTTAACTCAGTACCAGTTTTATTTACTTCTCAAAAAAGGAAGAAAAAACATTGATACAATTAAATAATTTAATAAATTAAAATCAGGTGGAGGTATATCATACAACACATACATACAATAAATTACATACACACACAATCACACTATTTGGTTAGTTGACCAGCGTAGGCCAAGGACGCTCCATCAGTGGCTTGTCTTCCCCAGCCACTTTGAGCTGGTTCGTAGGAGTATCCAGGATGCTCATCATGATGCTGAGGAACTCCGTAGCTGGTAGAACCTCCACCTCCACCTCCACCTGAAGACTTGTTCTTGTTGAGGAGTTTCTTAATGAGCTGGACAGCGTGCAAGAGGAAGGCGATCTTGCCCAAGAAGACCGCCTTGATGGCGACGATGGCGATGATGCCGAGGAAGATGGGGATCAGAGCAGCGAATTTCAGCTTCAAGAGGAGAAGGAGAGGTAGGAGTTTCTTGATCTGCTTCTTCTTCTTCTTCTTTTTGCCACGCGCTGGAAAGATTAGAAGTTGTTAGGATCTGAGCGAATGGTATGAGTAATTCAGAGCATCTCATTATCCATGGTAAAGTTTTAATGAATGTGTTTTAGAGAAGTTTGTGGAAGGGGGGTATGAAGGATGTGCAATGAATGCCTTTTCAAGACAGGGTCATTGAACTGATTGAGTTTCAAAAGATAAATAATGTATAACTAAATTGAAGACAGTTTTGCAAGGAGTAAAACCTATTTTACTGAACTAGTAATATAATTGTATTTGAAAACTATCAGGAAAAGATTTGAATTGACCTGATTGAAGAAATGATTTTCAATTCAAGTCATGTCATCAGATTATGTTTATTAATAAATCATCTTCCTATTTCACTTTCCTACAAAATGGTTGGTCTTCTGAATGTGGCTTGGAATAGATGAGAACTGATAACACCTAAACTTCCAACCATGAATATATGAGTAGTTCATACTATAAGTAAAATTAACAGTTAAATGGTAATCACGCCTATAGAAGCATAATCGGTGGCTACTTTATGACCAGACCATTACAAGCTTCACGTCAACCACTTAATTATCCTAACACTCATTGTTAGCAACTGTCGCGGTAATTAAATGGCCATAAAGGGCTTGTATGCAAACGTAGGAGAAAGCTGTCACGAGATGTACATACTAGGTGCTAGCATTGTTTAGGAACCTACATAATGCATGCTTTGAAGCTGTGGCTGTGACAAACGGGCTTTGTTCGAGATTTTAGAGATCTATTCATTCGAATCGTTTTGTATGTGGTGATGCATCTGCTCAGAAGTAATGTATTAAAATGTCGTAAAGTTTCACCTGTGCAGGATTTTTATGGCAGATAAGGCTGCTATTAATCGCAGTCTCTCTTGTCATTCACATGTTTTTTTAGGGTCTTACATTCCAATTTTCAGTCGAATTTGTACTGTTTTTGATTATAGCAGAACCAATTTCATGTAGTATGTTGGATTTATAATTGAGTGAGATGCAGCATCAAAAGATAATTTTTGATGTAATATAAAATATCGAGAGGGTATTCTTTGTGAATAATTTCGTGATAATTATCAATTATCCTAAGTTCGTTTACGTTGATTTTGTGGCGACAAAATTGATTAATATGCCGTCAAAAATTGATTTTCACCATGACGAATTCACCGTTGCCAAGTAATTTCATACTATCTTTAATATTGTCCTCAACGATCAATTAAAGAAGAAACACACAAAATTATGAGAGTTTTATAACGGTAAAATCCTTCTCATCCTTTGATCTCTAGAAGTTCCGCATTTTAAGGATGGTCATGCCAAATTGGAATGCCAAAGACTGGCATTGGTATTTTTGGTCAAATTAGTATTTGATTTGCTTGGTTAATTGCCGTGATAATTAATTTCACGAACAGACTTTTCACAATTTAGAATTTTGGTATTGTTTTTACCTTCCTCATCCAAAGCCCTGGACTCGGGCTCTTCATTCTCGGGCTCAGTCAAACGCAGCTGGAGTACATGGTTGTCCAGGAAATCACCAACATTGTCCAGGATCCTCTCGTTGATCTGCTGTTCCCTGGCCTTCGGCTCCTCAGCCAGAGGCTCGTAGCTTCTGGCAGAACGTGCTGATCCAGTGCTGATGAGGGACATACCCTCGAACAGATCCAGGCTTTTAGAAATGGCCAGTCTTTCGGTGAACTTCAGTGCTTTTTCCTGTAATAGGAGAGAATATGAATATTCATGCGTTAATGAGATTTTTGATAATTTTAGGTAATGTTTTTTAAGGTTTTAGTTAATTTTTTGTGACGGTTCAGGTTTAATTGTTATCATTCGTTGAACGGTCGTTTTTTGTTTCGGTAATTTATGGATATCTTTCATTGAAAATTTCGGTACATTTCATTAACTAAACGATGGTTCAGTCGTTTTTATCACTTCAATTAATGTTTGAAAATTTTGAACTTGTTAAATAGATATATTAAAAACTCCGAGCCACCGAACTTGAGTTAGCAACTCATGACATTGCGAGTCAAAAGTATCCAATGCTCTCCCTATTGTTTCACTGTCATTGAGATTGGTTCCACATCACTTCACAATCACTGTCCAATAACACTTTAATCACCTTAAGACACATAGTGGTATCCGTTTCCAAGCACTCCGATAAAGTACCCACGACATTTTCGGAAATTCCATTTTCCTTCACCGGTCCACAACTGACTGTCGCTATCAGGGTTAAGAAAACTATTCTCTTCCACATGATTGCTTTTGTGTGTACTTCAAGTGCCGAAGCTTGGCCACTTATGATGTTTTTCCAAAAAAGTGATGGATTATATCCTTAGACCCCCACCAAGCGTTTGACAATATGACGTAAAATGTGTGTGCACACTCTGACGTCTTTAACTAACTGATGGCAGATCAGCGTCTAACGTAAGGATAAGTAGAAAAATAAATATTGGATGTTAGAAAGCGAAGTTTACGTTTACGACATAGGCGTATAGCGGCATGTGTGAAGTTAGTGTAAATGAAACGAAAGAAAAAGTTGATTGTTTGATTTTTCGTAAGCCTATGCAAACTATGGGTGAAAATGAGTGTCGTAACAATGCCCAAAACGTTGACATACCATTTTACTACGTGCACGTCTCTTCCATTGAAAAAAACCACAAAATCATATTTTTTATTAAATTAATTAAAAATAAAAGTTACATTGTTAGCTGTGGTATAAACCGATCCTAATTTGATATGTAGCTATTTTATATTAATTCTTAAATTCGAGGTCGGCAAACCGGAATCATTTCGTATCGCGGCGATACCCAAACTTTCTGTAGCATTATCCGGAATTAGACGTTTTTAGTTTACAGCTCACAAATTCCATCAATTTAAATTTTTTTTTAGTTACGTGAAAATTCAAATTAAAAGAAATATTGCAAAACCATATTTAAATATATTTTTTATATAATTTAGAAAATGTTTTATGCAAAATAATGCAAAATCCACCGTTAGCCTATTTTACGTAAGCTGGAAAGTGATTTTTGTGAGTGATACCCAAAATCGGATCAGGATTTCTTTTTTTTTATATCTTCAAAGAGGTATGTATAGTGTATAACTATAAGTTATTGTAAAAAAAGTTTAATTTTGATTTTTTTGCAAAATGAAGGACTAATTATATTTAATATTTTTTTTTGTTTTATTTTAATTTAATATTTCCGTAGATATATTTTTTTAATTTTATTTATGTTGGTACATTATTTTTTGAAATTATATATTAGTTTTATTTGTGTTAAGGTGTAAAATTAAAAATATCTAAAGGGAGTTGACAACTAAGCATAAAAGAAGTAAAATAACTGTAATCTCTTTTTATTTTAATTTTATTTTCTCGTCCAAATAAACTTTTGTTTTTTTATTCATTTATTACTTATTAGTAATAAATGAATAAAAAAACAAAAGTTTATTTGGACGAGAAAATAAAATTCACAAATCAGTTGTATTATTTTTTCTCCTGAATGTTTTAAATTAAAATATTATTATTAAAACTAAAATTATGAATGCATTTAAGGTAGGTTTAATTTTTGCCAACATAAATGGCAAGAAATAATATATTGTTAAAATTGTTATTAAAAATAATAATTAATTAAAACTTCTGTATGCAGCTTCGAATAAGCAATTTCATTTGTTATAATTATAAAGGTTCTGTCCTGATAGGGCAATTATGGTAGTTAGAATACTTTTGTAGAGATAATAGAAAATCTAGAGCCAAACTACAGTTACCATTTTACGATTAAATTTGTAAGTAAAACTCTATTAATTGAAATTATTATTAATATTTAAAAAACAGTTAGAAATTCTAAGATTTTTCATGTATTAATTTTATTATTGCAATGTTTATGATTGTGTTGAGGAAAAATGTATCACTTGTGCTAAATTTAAGTATTTTTTATTAATAATAAAGTAGTTGCTTCCATAAAAAGTAGTTTCTTTTCCGTTTCTTATTATGTATTATATAAAATACTATCTTATGCACGCGGCTTTGTCCGCCTGGCAATATCCTTTCTTAGCAGAGGTCTACGTCATAAAACCTATCTCTATTCCAAAATTCAACCGAATTCGTTCAGTGGATTGGGCTGTGCGTTGATAGATCAGTCAGTCACTCTTTACTTTTATATAATTAGATAAAATTTGGTTAGAATATCTGTTGAAATAAATTCATAGCACATAACGGAGTTTTTGAGAACTAAATTACGGTAAATAATACAGTTGTTTAGTTTTATATTGCTACTAGCTGCGCCTAGCAGTTTTACCTTCTCTACTTCCTATGTATTATTCCAGGTTCTAAGCTATACAAAATTTCAGCTAAATCAGTCCACCCGTATAATAGGTATGAAAGAGCAACAAACATACATCTAGACATCCATACATCCAGACATTCATACATTCTTACAAACTTTCACGTTTAAAATAGGATTTTTTATTTGTAAAGTAAAAGGATGAAAAGAATTTGTGTCAGACACATTAATAAAAAAAATTGTCTCGCAAAAGTTGAGCTGACATTCGATAATCTGTCAGATTCAGGTCAATATGTTATTAGCTCACTAAGCTCCTAGCTAAAGGAAAATAGAGAGAGAGGGAGAAAGAGAGAGAAATCTGTTTTAGGTATTGTACCCGCAATTAACAACAGCATCTGGATCTGCCAACTTCTTAGCAACTAGCTGTGTCACATATTTCTATGCCCAATGGCGAATTTTAATTGTTGCAATTTCCTAGTTTAAGGCCTTTTCGGTGTAGCTATTGTATTAAGATAAATAATATGAAACAGCAAGTTGCCACACGTAAAATTTAAAGCGATTTGCATACAGATCAGTCTGCAAAGCGTTTAAACTTTTTAGGTAATACAAACATCGTAGGCAAAAATGTTTACAGCACATTCTTACTACGTTAGATCCAGTTTGAAAAAACTTTATGGGTCAGTATGTGCTCTATTAACCTTCACCATATATCCCGCCAAACAGTATCCATGCCGGACTGAATGGCCAAAGTTATCAACCAAGGAAATTAGAGAATATGACCAGTTCTACAACTTATATCTCAGGGTAACAGGCGCAGTGCAGCGCCGAGCAGAATTTTGTATTTTAAACCAACTGGGTGGCACTGTGTCCAATATTAGGCAATGATTTTTTATTCATTATATAGGTTAGCCTTTGGCCACGATCTTGAGTGATGCTGAGCACCGATGCGGCCATAGATGGAAGCAGACTTAACCTAGAAGGCGTGATAAATCCCTCCCTAGCTTCACTGAACACCATGCTGGAATACATCATAATGCCTCTTGGCGTCACGTTGCTGTGATGCTTACCATCGGCCACCTGATTTGCTCGACTTGAAAATAAAACTTTAACGCTTCTAAAGCTGCGACACACAGAGTCATGTACAATAATTAAAGGGCTTATTACATTTGGCTACAGAAGTCTAAATTCAGTCGCTACTGAATTAAGTAAAGTGTAATCACATTTAGCAAGTTAACATCCAGCAGGCCTATTAACTAATTCGCAAAATTGATGTCCACTTCAATGTACATTACTGTATTTGTTATTTTACTCATATAAATGAGGAGGTTTAAGCAAGTAATGTACGCAATTTTGTCTATGGCTTCTAGTGTTTTACTTGAGCGTGGGCGATAGCCAAAAGCCCTGCTGAATTCAAAAGCAATCATCGTTTCTGACTAACTAAATCGGAATTTAGGCTCTGAATTTAGGAACTAGATTCTAGCAAGTATAATAAGCATAGATACCAGCACTATCGCACATTAATTTAAGAGCAATTATGCCGCTAAACGCTCTCACCCTCTCACAATTTTATACATTTTGAAATATAGATACTTTTTGATTTATTTTTTTTCTTCCTCAAGAGAATTTCTATGTAATATAATTGTTCACATTTTAAAAGTGTTTTCAGTTTGATATATAAAATATTACATTTAAAAAAATGGCATACCTAAGGAGCAAATTTTATACAATAAAAAGCCATACCAGGCCATTGTTTTTCAAGATTTAACAAATTGCGCGAGTGAGAGAGCGATCAACGGATTAAGCTCTTTTAAGTGGTAGACAGTGGATCGGCTAACCTAGTTGCAAGTTCAATAGTTCACCAAATGATATGTTCGTGACTGAACGAGATTTTCGTGTTGGAGAAACCTAGAGATCGACTTTTGTTTTTTGTTAAAGCTAGACTGCCATTATTAGACATTATTCATAATTATAGCCTCACAAACGTTCGCTCGCGGCTATGAGAGCTTTGAAAAAACCTTTCTTAGCAGATTTACACGTCACAATATCTCTATATTTGTGCCAAATTTCATCCCAAACTATATAATGGTTTGAGCTGCGAGCTGAGCTGCTTATCCAAAGGCCAACGCTGGAAGGATGAGATGGAAGTAAACCGGGAAGCGCTCCAAGTTAAGTAGTGGCAAGAGGTGCCCAGTAAGTATTAGTATTAATATGATAGCTGGTGAAATTACTGAGCTGAAGAGTAAAGTAAAGTAAATTTTAAGTGACATAAAATTACATGTACATATTGTGTGAATCCATAGGTCCCCAAACTAGTCAAAACTGTGTTTTGGGGACCAATGGCTTCTCCGATACAGTGGCTCTTAATAAAATTATGCCATTAACAATATTAGGTAGGTATTTATAAGCAAAATCTAATATAACCTTTAAGAATATTGAACTTACTATATGTAACTAAATAGAACATAGGTAGAGTCTTAACATCTTATGATTCTTGAGTAAGCGTTGATGCAGTGTACCTAGAATTTTACATCATTGCGATTTCCTGGATGGAAATGATTATAATATTTATTTTATTTCTCTGATTATTTTCTTCTTAATTTATGTCCGACAGGGTCCATACTGTTACTCAATATTATATAAATTGTTTAACATCTTTAATAATTATGTTTTAGAAAAGCAATAAATAAATATCACATATTATGAGCAGCATATCTCTTACCATGAAGAGAACATCTTGCTCGTCGTCTAACTTCTTTTGCATAATAAAGTAGGATATGTTAACTCTTATAAAAAAAAAATACCGGGAGTAGACTTCCTTTGCAGCAGGTCGACTAGGTTGGTACCCCATTAGTGCCAGTTATTCTACCGCCTGAGCAGTGATGTGCAAACATTGCTGTGCTTCGGTAGAAGGGCACTGTAGCGAGTGAAATTACTGGGCTGAAGAGTCTTAATATCTTATGACTCTTGAGTAAGAAGCATTGGTGCAGTGCTCCTAGAATATCACATCATTGTGAAATCCTGCTACCTAGGATTTCACAATTATGTGAAACTCTAGGAGCTAGAAGTCTAGCCCCGGTAAAATTATTATGGGCAGCATTATCTCTTTACATCAGGAGAGCGTCTTGCTCGACTTCTTACATAAAAATGTGGGATAAAATCCAAAGTTGATTCATATAAAATCTTGTTTATTTCTATGTATAAAATGCATAATATACATATATCACCACGACAATGACATAACATTTAGTCTCGACCTCATGTCTAGGTCAAATTATAAAACGATTAAATCATTGCAGTGCACAATTGTTGACGTAATGTGTAATGTGGTCACTTCAAACGTAAGGAGTGAAAGCACTTGGAATTCGGTTTTGCGGAAGGATGACGTATTTGCGATGCTATGTATTGAATACTGACTACTGACGAACGATGTTAGTCAAATTTCAGCTTAATTGACACTAACACGACTAAAAATACGGGGATGATTTAAAATTAAATTATGTTGTAAGATTTGTATCGGACAAACATAGTATTTATGTCATCATCATCAGCCTATGTTCGTCCACTGCTGGACATAGGTCTCCCCCATGGCACGCCACTCAACTCGGTCCTCTGTCTTACTCCTCCACCCACTCCCCGTGACCTTCCAGATATCGTCACCCCATCTTGCCTAAGGACGCCCTACACTACGTTTGGCGAGACGCGGCCTTCACTCTAGAACACGTTTAACCCATCGGTTCTGCGGTAAATGTGACCAGCCCATTGCCATTTCAACTTGCTAATCCTTTCAGCTATGTCGGTAACTCTGGTTCTCTGCCGAATTACCATTTCTGCTGCGATCCTTTAGAGAGACGCCGAGCATAGCCCGCTCCATAGCTCGATGAGCAACTTTAAACTTGTGGACCAGTCTAACCATAAGTGTCCACGTTTCGGCTCCGTATGTCATCACAGGTAAGACGTATTGGTTATTAGTAGTACTTATGTAGATAGATAATAAAAATATGATAGATAATAATTATTATTATGATTTATGCATACATTGTGCGGCAATCTCCCGATTACAAGCTGTAGGTACTATTGGGATACGGCTATACTGCACTAGATATTATAATTATTATTCAATTACAGTAGAAGAAATGTCACACAATACGTTATCTCATCATCATCATCGTTTTAGCTACAGGACGTCTACTTCTGAACATAGGCCTCCCCTTTAGACTTCCGTTGTATATAACGGTTGGAAGCGACTTGCATCCAGCGTCTTCCAGCGACCTTTTACTTTATAAGGTCGTCTGTTCACCTTACACGTAAATCAAGTATTTGCTCTCAAATCTCGAGCCCTTCCTAAACTTTCTATTTTTAACACCAGTTCAAGTAAATACATTAGCTATTGAATGGTTTCGTTTATCTTAACTTGCTTTTACATTAAGATAAGCTTTGAAGTTATTTACACATAATTTTAAAGATGTAAGTAGTTTTATAATGAAACCCACTCATTGACAAATTGATTATTTGTAAGGCAAATGATTTTCGAGGAAAGGATTTTTAAAGAAAACAACCTTTTTATGTCTATGTGTGACAAAATGAGTAAATAAGATACAGTTACAGGCGATGGTAATCATTATGATTGCCCACAGTGCTATCGAGTATTTTAAAATTAAAAATAATCCGCGGCCTGCTCAGCGCCTGTCTCTTTGGAACATATTTATTAGGTATTAGTTGTAGAATGTCGCCATGCACAGTAATTTAGCTTGTAGCATTCATCATCATCATCATCATCAGCCTATGTTCGTCCACTGCTGGACATAGGCCTCCCCCATGGCACGCCACTCAACTCGGTCCTCCGTCTTTCTTCTCCACCCACCCTCAGCGACCCTCCGGATATCATCGCCCCATCTCGCCCATGGGCAGCTTGTAGCATTATACCATTCATTCCTTAACGCAGTAATGCCTAGACATTGCTTGGCGGTAGAATAACTGGCAGAGCTGTGGTAAATACTTCCGCAGCGCAGGCGGTATCTGCACTTATGTCGTGATTTTGTGTTATAGTTTTAAGTTTTCTGTATGTTTGTAGTGTTTCAATAAAGAGTTTTCTATTCTATTCTATTATAATAGAGTCTTCTTCTTCCTGCCTTTATTCCACACTAGGTAGGGTCGACACAACACGTTATTCTCCTCCATTCTGCTCTATCATTCGTCATATCTTCATCCATTCCCCTAGCACGCATATCCTCTTTCACACAGTTCATCCAAACCTTTTTCGGGCGCCCCCTTCTCTGGATTACGACTTAACGCAAATAGAGCGAGATAGGGCGATGATATCCGGAGGGTCGCTGGGATAGGGCGGAGGAGAAAGACGGAGGATCGAGTTGAGTGGCGTGCGATTGAGGAGGCCCGTGTCCAGGAGTGGACAAAATAGATGTAGACTGATGATGACTACAAATTGCAAGATTCCCGAATAAAAACTGATTTCCTATACATGAAAGATACGATTACATTAACACACTATAAAGGCTACCCCTTCAAGAAACAAGGCGTACATTTGGCTGTTTTTATAGTCCACAAAAGCTTTTATAAGCACAGTGCTAAAGCCAATGTCACACAGAGCCGGGACGCGCGGCAAAGCGAAGGCGATATTGTGTGTTGTTCCCGACCGCGCCGGATCGCAACCGCTTCCTCGCCCATTCCGACTCTGTGTAAAACCAGCTTAATTTTATTATCTGCGGTATTTTTTGCCCTGTACACAAGACATAGCAAAATGCAATTTTCAAATGAATCCCAAAAACGTAGTACATCGAAGGATTTTCATAGCCTCTGCAACAATTTGACCCACAAACACGTACACACCGAGCAATGTATTCCCATGGAGAAGAAAGTGTGATGAGTCAACGATCACCGCGACCTTGAGCAACGGTAGTTTGGCCGGTCGGCGCACACGGTGGGAAATTTGTTAAGGAAATAGGTAGTGAGTTGTGCCTGGTTTTGATTGAAGAAATAATATTATACTGGTTTTTTTTTTAATATCTGTAATTAATTCCTTGATCATTATGATGAAATGTGGTCTGATATGGATATTTTGTTTATGACAAAAAAAAATGTATTGGCATACCAAGTGACAAAATTAACTATATTTTTCTAT
This sequence comes from Hemithea aestivaria, assembly GCA_947507615.1. Classification (NCBI taxonomy): domain Eukaryota; kingdom Metazoa; phylum Arthropoda; class Insecta; order Lepidoptera; family Geometridae; genus Hemithea; species Hemithea aestivaria. The sequence continues at coordinate 8,940,787 of OX382345.1, read as the reverse complement.
TCGGCACGACTTTTTTCATGAACATCGTATCTTTATATTGTAATGCCATGTAACATTGTAAATATCATTCAGTAACTATACATAACTCTCTCAATTGACTGGATTTTTGTAGAATTACACATAAATACATCATTATCTCTTTTGGCACGAAAAAGGCGATGATATTGTATTCAAATAACTTGAAAAGGTTCAAGACAGGGCAGGGGCGCACGGGCGCTACGCTATATAATTGGGATGTTTTGGGATGACACATTGTAAAATACACGATCGGTAACGATTGTCATTTCAGTACATTTTTTTAAACGTTAGCCTCCCGCTGATACCCATCTGATGATATTATGTGGTAACTTTTACATATTACACCAAAATCTAGGTTTCATAATTGTAGGCTTGAATCCATACAATTAAAGACATTTTTCAATACCATTTAAAATTCTATAGGTGTTTGAATGAATGAATGAATAAATGATATCTCTTTATTGTAACATAACAAAACACACAAATCAGATCAAATCAGTTTAGTCAGATAGATAAGTTTTTTTATATATATAGCTACCCAAAACCACCCAGTGTGTTTCGACCCGTTCAGGTAAGCACGGGAACTTTCGAAGCCGCGCCTATAGCACCATAGCGGTAAACCTTTAGCTTTGATGCCGTCATAATATTATTATTAAGTAGGTACTTAGTAGGCATGAAGAAGGAACCTATAGAGACTGCAACGTGAATAACACCAAACTGAAACAAGAAAAATGACGTCACGGTTGAGTACCATCGCTTTTACTTCATATAACAGATGATTGCAAACAAAATACTATCGCCAACCTATGTATTTAGTATGAGTAAGTGAGAAGGCAATCAACCATGACGTCATTTTTCTTGCTTCAGTTTGGTGTTCACGCTGCACGATCTATTTGACTTTAAGATTCTTGATTATGTAGAGACCTACTTTGTAGGCGTATTCTTGGTTCCTGAGTTATTAAAACTACAGCTTTCATGTTACATTCTTCTCAGGAGAAGTTTATAGGCACTGATTAGGTTCACAATAGTTATGACGCCAAAAAAATGTCCATAATTTAGAAACTTGAAAAATATTAGACGTGTATTATGGTATAGAAATACTGATATTTTTCTGATAAACACTACGAAGTGCGCGCGAGTCCAATAGTTATTATCTAAGCTATTATCCCTCTCATTTCATAATGTCTCTAACAATGTATTCCATCAACAAGAAGATTTGAGCGACGTGTGAAAATGTAGGATTTCTAATATTAGCCTCAGGCTTTCCACGAAGCTCCAATGTGTGGTGCATTTAGACAAATATACCTATTCTAGAAGATTCTTTAACTATTTTATTACTTTTTTAAAGAATAATAATAAAGAATAGAATAGAGAATAGAATAACTTTATTTGCATCAAACATGGTATTAACAATTTTATGATAACAATAATTACAAATAAGCACGCATGTTTGACCAGCTCAGCTGGCATACAAAAACTGGTATGGTTACAAACAAAAAATACAAAAGATGTCAAATAATGAAATTGCTATGAATAATAATGATTCCAATGTCAATGAAATAATAAAATAATATTATATAAACAAAATAAAACCTTCGATTTATATTATAACAACGTTATTTTTGCCCACAAGGTGGACAGACGACCTTATAAAAGTCGCCGGAAGACGCTGGATGCAGGTCGCTTCCAACCGGTACATATGGAAGTCCAAAGGGGAGGCCTATGTTCAGCAGTGGACGTCCAATGGCTGAAATGATGATGATGATGAACGTTATTTAAAACTAGCGGACCTGCGCGCACTACGTATATGTTCATATTACGGAGACTTCATTCTTCCCACTCCTCAACAATTTATCCAAATTTTTAGCACGTCGTGATGGGGGGTCTCATGACGTTCAGGTTATTTTATCGTGTCATCAGCCAGGGTATAAGGTGCCATTCCACCAGTGATGTGCTATTCAGCTATGCAACAAAGATGTGAAAGCTACGCTACGAAACTATGTGACCATTTCCACCGATGCTAAGCTATGTAGCTGCGCGAGGAATGCAAGAAAGATGCGCTATGTAGATGCGCAGCCGCAAGACGTAGCTATGACGGTGGCACAAAGAACGCATCCATAGCATACATTCATAGCACACATCCGTAGCTTGCATCCGTAGCACGCATCCGTAACTCGCATCCTGCCATAGAAAAAACATAGCTGAACATAGCTGAAGATTATTATTGTAATTGAAAACAAGTAACAACTTGCTTTCAATTACAATAATAATCTTCACAGCTAATAATAGAATATACCACGGCTTTAAAATTACGACTTACCATACTGTCTGAGGTGGGGGCACTGGTGTCCTGCATTACAGGCTTTTAAATAAGACCTACAGTAGGCACCAGTCTTTCACAATAGTCAATATGTTCACTATTTGTAAATTGCATTTTGATATTGTTAACTACTGTGAGAGGAAATAAAGATTTTTTTTTTTTTAATTTTTTTATTATAGCTTAGCTAAAACCATATCCACCAGCGCATAGCTATGTGCACCAGTGAATATGATTAGTGAATATCAAACGCATCCATAGCAACGTAGCATAGCACATCACTGCTCGAAAGGCACCCAACTCAATTTTTTTTTTCAAATTTATTCAGAGTTTTTGCAGGTAAATTTTACAAAGTACGAGCACTATTCTATTTAAAGATTACATCCCTTTCGCAAAGTACATTTATTAGAAGAACAGGCAAGAAACTCATAGGGCTTTTTTAATTTACAAAGCAAAATAAGGTAATAGGGTTTTAGAATAAGGCCGCCAGTGGCATCGTAAATAGTAAGAATCTTAGAGGCGAACTCACATCCGTCTGTGAGTACATAGACCTATTCAAATGTGTGTTTCTATGTCCCAGTAACTCATGTGCCTTATGGTTGGTAATGAGGAAGTGAGAACTAAATATGTTGTGGTTATTAAGTCTTTTATTTACTGGAATTCATAGATTATAAGCAGAAGTGTTGACATGATGTTTTATAATTTATATTATATTTTTTTTTTTTTTATGTGATGAAGTAGAAGACGAGCAAGACGCTCTCCTGATGTTAAGAGATAACGGCTGCCCATAATCAGTACAGTGTTACCTAGGATTTCACAATTATGTGTAATTCTAGGACCACTGCACCAACGCTTCTTACTCAAGAGTCATAAGATGTTAAGACTCTTTAGCCCAGTAATTTCACTAGCTACAGTGCCCTCCTACCGAAGCACAGTAATGTTTGCACATCACTGCTCAGGCGGTAGAATAACTGGCACTGTTGGGGTACCCACCTAGACGACCTCCTGCAAAGGAAGTCTACCCCCGGTATAATTGATTGATTAATGTAACTATGACCTGTTATGAATATTATCAATAATATTATGTCTATGTCTACTTTTTATTTAGTGATTAAAAGTCTTTGAGAGTCTTTACTGCTAGAGCATCATCATCATTGGTTTAAGACGATGAGTAGCGAAAGAATAGAATAGAAAACTCTTTATTGTAACACAAAAAATATTCAGAAAAACTTAAAAACTAAATTACAGTTTAATAAATTAAGTGTAACAATTGGCAGTCTTATAGCTTAAAGCAATATATTCCAGACAACCTCGCAGAGAATGGAATATTGATATCTCACAACACTTTTTCTATTTAGAGTTTAGAGCTAAAATAATAATTGGTGTTTATACTCCAACAGAACAGGTTACCCTACTTACACTGTCAGAGGGATCGAATTGCCTACCTTTGGCAGAAGATGGCAACAAAAAAAAAAGAAGATAGTAACCTGATTTTCTGACCAAAATCACAACTAGACTTTGCTATCTACAATGTACTATGAGTAGCCAGAGATAGGACAAGACGTATTATTGTGAGAATGAAAGTCAAGGAAGTCACGACCTCAAGACCTACGACTCATGAGGGGTTTTATGAAAGCACATGAACCGGACGTGTTTGATGCTCTCGTGATGAAAATAAAATAGAAACAAATACCTGGGTTTAACCTATTATATTTCAAATTCAAATTACAATCATAATCATTGTTCGCGTAGTTATTTGTTGCTGTTTCACTAAAAGGTCGCTAAAAATACCCCATAAATGTGCCCATTAAAGTCCCGTCTGCCAAAGTTAAGCAAAAATAATAGTAGATCATATCTATTCAGCCGATATCTATTCTATTCTTGCAGTCTATCTATCTATTCAGCCTGTATCCACCCACTGCAGGGTATAGACTCTATATGAATAGATAGTAGATGCTAATAAATCTTTCAATTTAAATTAATTTAGTATTAATATAGGTAGTTTGATTTAAGATCTGTCTAATAGTGTTCCCTTAACCGTGTGAAAAATATTGGGTTTACGGATGAGCGGATTTAATGACTGATTTTACCATTTATTATTTCGATGCTCTAGCTGTCATAGAGTTTTTGTTCTATTATTAAAAAGTTGTTAATCAGGTTCATAACCTAAATTTGATTTCAATAGTCAATTTATCAAGAAAGGCTTATTGAATTAAAGTTTTTTAAGAGCAAAAAACAACTATTCACCTGCAATTTTATCAAATTGTAGATATGACAAACAAGTAACTTGGATTATATTATGCAAAGTCTTGATTCATATACGTATTAAAGTAAACTTAGCAATATTGAAAATAGAAAAGAAACACATTAATAATTTGAATTGCTTTTATTGACTTTTTACGAAGGTCCATCGTAAAATAAATAACTTAAATAATAAAGTTTTTACAAACAATGTCTCGTTTTCAGAATAATTAAATGACTCAAATACACTCATATACACACCATAGAAGTGACTATAAAATATATATACACATAATATATAATAAAAATAACTAAAAGGTAGACATAAAATATCTTTGGAACTGAAACTTAAAATATTCGTCATTTATAACATACTAGCGTTACTATAATAAAAATAATAGTTATAATACAAATCTAAATATATAAGAATGTATGATATAAATGTATATATAATATACACAGAAATATATTATAGATATATTAAAGGAACAAACATATTATATATTAAACAAAACACATTACGAAAAAGTTACATAAAATAATGAAGATAATGAGTATTTGAAGGACTAGATGGAAAATGAAAATTCTAAATATGATAGAGTTAAAAATATAGTATATGTAAAATACAACCATAGATAGATATTATATACGTCATAGTATACTTATGTATAAAAGTAATCATAAAAATATGAAACGGTGGATAATGAATAAATTAAAGCATGCATCCATGTAGAGAGTACAAAATTCGCGTTGGAGAATAAATTACTTACGCCTAGAATAAATTAGTTGAGTATATTAATTTATGATAGTTTGGCGTGGCCTGAGTAAGCCAGGTCGTGGCTGTTTTGTGATCGGCCCCAACCACCGCCACCACCGCTGCTTTCCCAGCCGTGGTGCTCTTCGTGGGCTGGTTCAGCCCAGACAGTCGCGGTGGTCTTGGACTGTTTGGATTCGAGGAGTTTCTTGAGTGCTCCGAAGGCAGCAGCGATGAAAGCGATTTTGCCGAGGAGGTAGGCCTTGAAGACGGCGAAGGCGATGATACCAAGGAAGAGGGGCACGAGGGCAGCGAGCTTCAGCTTGATGAGGGCGAGGATGGGCAACAGCTTCTTCAGCTTCTTCTTCTTCTTGCCACGGCCTGGAATTAGAGAAAAGAACAATTAATATAAAGACATTAGTGATGCAAGAAATAAGCTGTTACGATGAAGATGACAATGATGATAACTTCAGTAATGTGGAAACATACAAGAGAAATTTAATATCACAATAACTTGTTAAAATAATTGCAATAGAAGACAAAGTTCCTGTTCCTTTTCTAAACATAAAGATCCAAGATGAAACGCAAATTTTTGGCACATACCATGACCAGTTCAAGTACTGTCTCAAGTTTCTACATTCTTAATATTCATTCAAGTACTTGAAACTCATGAATAGCACAGCAAGTTAAAATGAAATTAACTCTTACATTAAAACGGCGGTTTAGAGAAAGCGAAACACGTGAGTCGGAAAGGTCATCAGATTAAAATTATGAAAAAAATTGAAAGCACGTTTCCACAATGCGAAAAATGTGAGAGAAATTGATAACGAGCTTGAAAGTCTAACGATAAAGTAAAACTGGTAATTAAAGATAAATTGGTCGATAATTGTATGACTGGATGTAATAAAACTGATTTGCTAAATAGTAGAGAGTTCATCTAAGATTATGTAAGTCATGAATAAAAGTTAGCGGAATTAGGAAGAAAACTTTCCTTTTCAAACTTCAAGATCTCTTACGCAACATGTGTGCTGAGAATTTCAAACAGGTTGGAAGTAGGTCACCTGAAGTTCTGCTTTAGTATTTGAAACTGGATGTCGACAGGTGCTACAATAAATTTTAGACAAAACGACGCGTTAAATCTTTTTGTAGACATCTTAAATAATCTCTTTAGCTTTTATTTCTTCTTTGAAGAAGATGTAGTGGTGTTTTAATTGATTTAATTTCGTAATAATTATCTTTGGTTTGAAAGAAATATCTTTCGCTTTTGTGAGTTTAACACATCTCTCAAATTTAAAAATTCTAAAGCTCAAAGTTTATCGCACCAATATTATCATTTTGTCGAAGTTTTATAGCGGTCATAAAATTTTGGCTGCAAAGCTTAGCTTTATTTGTTCTTTTTATTATACCGAGACAAATATTATTTTTTATAATGTTGTCCGTTTCTGTTTGTGTGATACTCCATTCATTCTTACCCTTAAATGGGGGTTGAAAGTTTGTTTAGCTAAACTAGCTGAGCTAATATTTTTAAGAGCAAAATGTAGTTTTATATTGAAATATTTTTACGAAAATAATATGACATAATTTAATTATAAATAATTATGATATAAAACCTAAACTACTTTACTGCACTTAAGTGTTTAAACTTTATGATTATTCTCAAGAAAAATGAGATTCACGTTCTCATTAGGGAGACAGTTGGAATCTCATAATTTATCTCAAGTGGATCTCTCCAAATCAAGAATTTAATGAGCACTATTGTTAACGCTTCTCACAAATAATGACACAGACCATGAGGTTTGAAATATCTGATCATCAAGCCGATTAACTTTCATTTATTATCACTCACAATGATAGAGCAAGAAAGTATGAGAATTTTTGATCTCTGTGAACAAATACACTTGACACAAAAGTCTATTGACAGAACGGTGATGAGAAACCTGCCTCAAGATTTGAAGAGATTGTATTGTATGTGCACATAGAGTATGTAGGCTATCTTAAGATGTTTGACGAGGTATTGTTGTTTGAACACTCAATTTTTATGTGAAGATCGGATAACAGGGAGATGGTATGTTTGATGAAAAGTGATAACTGTTTACTGGTTATTCTTTTAGTGACATTGTTAAGTTGACCTATAGTTTCATAGCAGAAAAATACTCCGTTATTCAAGCACTAAGTTTTCTTAAAATTTTGATCCGTCAATTTGGTAGTTTTACCATGAAGATTTACGCAAAATTAGTTTTACCATAGAGATCAAGAAATTAAATTTAATAGACATAAAACAGTTACAAACTAAATACAATAGTATAATATACCATTTTCATGATAAAGAGATAAGACGAGTTAATTAGGAGAGCAATGGTAAGAAACATAATTGTCCATATTCAACACAGTGTCACCCAGTGTTTCGAAATAAATAAAAAAAAACAATTTAGTTTATGTTTTTGTAATTTTCTTAAACCCAAGAGATTAACGTTTATCAGGTTAATTCGGTATGATTGTTATATAAATACCATTTCAACACACAATTTTATAATCCAAAACCAAAATCATGAGACCTATATTTTTATAATTTATTCTTTGTGATCTTTTTGCACCTACTTTCGCAAATAAAGAACTTTGAACCATAAACTTAAGAGGCAGATTGACCATTTAATATTCAAATGTCTTTCCATCTCTATAAAATGCATTCGATTAGCATTTTTAACTTCGATAAATTCACTGATGAGTCAATTGCCTTCCAATCTTTATTATCAATTAATTTGATCAAGAATTCACATGTCTATTTTTTGTGCATGACAATAAAAGTGATTCATATTATGATGTCTATTTTTATCCGTTTATGTAATAGTGACCGACATACTTCGATTATTTTTAAGTTGGAATCGATCTTTGGTAACAATCTTTTATGGACTTTTTTGTTTTGTTAGACTTATTATTTTATCACTTTTTTGTCGCTTGTTGAATTGAATGTGTTTCCTTTTTGTAACTTGTAATATTATAGCTCATTTAAATTAATATTAGTTCAATTTTTGTTCGTGTTACATTATTATTATGCGTTTTTGTTATTAATTACGAAGAAAATCATTTTACTGATAACCATCCAGAGCATTAGTGCATTTTAATTATTTTTAAACTTAATTTAGAATTTATCATATAATATAATTACCTTTTATAGCAATTAAGATTGAATTAAGATCGTAAAAGTGTGCGTATCTAGGATTTATCACCATAGTAATTTATTATTCATTTGATTTGTGACTTACCTTCCTCTTCAACAGAGTTATCTTCAATGAAGGATTTGGGCATCCTCAGCTGAAGAGCGTGGTTGTCCAAGAAGTCCACGACATTGTCCAAGATCCTGTCTTCAACTTGCTGCTCTCTGGCCTTAGGGTCATCAGCTAAAGGCTCGTAGCTTCGGGCTGATCGAGGGCTACCAGTTCTTGAGAAGGTGATTCCCTCAGCTACCGACAAGTCCTTGGAAACCGCCAGATTTTCCGTGAACTTCATCGCTTTTTCCTGCAAAATGTTTTTGAATTTTAGTACTCTATTTTAAAGCTCAAATTTCATTGGTTTATGAGATTTGAAAATATGAACTATTTTATAGTAAGAGAATTGATAACGGTCTGCGATTTAAATCGCTATTAAATTTCACGGTATATTCACGCCTAATTCAGGCCAGTTCAGTCATTTAATTTATTTCTCTGTCATAAAATAATAGGAACGCCTAATAATTATCGTATTCAATGATCTAAGACTTTGGTAAAACTTTAAATCTCCAGAAACTTTGTCAAGAAAATGGGTCACTAAACAATAAATCACTAAATTCAATTTGACCCAATTTAGTCATTAAAGTCCAGTTTCAATGACTACAAAAATACATAAAGTAAAATCCCGGTCGTATTTGATGCACTGGCCTATTTAAGGAATCGAACCCAATATTCCAGCAGGTCCGTAAAACACATCCATAGGGCACAAGCACTTGTTTCACTATCACTTCACAACACACCTTTAGGCATAACATGGTATCGGTTTCCGCGCAATCCCGAAGGGCCGATATAAACTTGTCCAAGCCATCTTCCTTGGCTGTGGGCATGGACCAAGCTCCTGCCACGATACAAAGCACCACGAACGCCTTCATGATCACGATGGCTAAAGTCAAATTGCTGAGGATGCCTGTGTTACCAGCAGTTTTATTTTGTGTTCCCCCTCTTCCGATTTTTCATATGTCACGGTGTGCCTTGCGTGGGGTCGCTAAAGAAATTCAAATATGCCCACAAATATTTGAGCATTACACGCACTTACCACGTAGTTGTTAGATAAAAATAAAATTATAATGTATAATTACGCCTAGTTTTAGGGTCATTTTATGATCGCTCGAGAGCTATTGTTTTCTATTTTTTTATGGTTGGAAATTTTAGAGCAGTGGTTTTGTATTATGTGGCTTGTTGTTTAAGTTGTCTGTATTATCGTGTTATTATAGAATTTGGTGCATTTTTTTATAACATAAATACTTTTTCTAAAAAACTTCATAGCTTCATATTAGGGTCAAAAATATTGTTAAGATATGTTTGAAAAAATTTCAAGTTTAAAAACTTCTGTTATTAATTTTACTTGACATACTTAGAAATTATAGCTGGTTAACGCAACTTATATTGAAATTATAGTTACTTTTGTAGTATTTATAAGATAATATTATGAACTAAGTGTGATATCCTTTAGAAGTACATATAAATTTCTAGCTTATTATGATTTAATATTAACATTTAATCTATTATTTATCGCCCGCTAACTACTTAAACTTAGCCGACTAAAGTGGGTAAATGATAAATCTTAATTTAAATTTTGTCTGATTTTAGCGGTTTTACCCACTAAAAGTATTCTATAGGAAATATTACAGAGTCTAAGCAAACTCCATACTAAATTCAACAATTTATCGAAATTGGTTCAGTAATTTAATCTTGAAGAGGTAATAATTTCCATACTTTTGTATAGTTATAAAAAGTGGCTTATTAATTGCATTTGCAATATTTTCTTTGTTTTCAAATTAATAAATATAAATAATATTATATTAATAGCTTTTATTTTTATCTTTAGTTGATTTTGATGTTGTTCGTTTAATTAGATAGATAGATAGATAGATAACGCTTTATTGATACAACATATAAAAGAACTTAGAACTAAATACAATTTGTAAAGTAAACTGTGTAACAATTGGCGGTCAATTTGGCGGTAATTACATTATTGCATATTGATATTATTATGCTTGTTTTCATAAATTTTTACTTCATACTTTTAAAATTACAATGAAAATAATTGTGACAATGAAGTTTTCAGTGAAATCAATATTGTAATTTTTTTTATACTAAATAGGTCAACAACTGACCACATCCCACCTGATGGAAAGTGTAGATGCGGTTGACAATGAATCACGTGCTTCTAGAAAGGTGCCTATTCAATCGTGCCTTGAAGATTCCTATTAATTATATTATAACAGTTCAGCAGGGTTATTCACTTATCCGTGAAAGAACCGAACCGAATACCGAATTGTCAAAAATGTATGAAATGACGTATTATGTAGATACAACTTGACATGTCATGTCACGTCATTTCATACATTTTTGACAATTCGGTATTCGGTTCGGTTCCCTAACCGATAAGTGAATAGCCCTGCAGGTCTTAGATAAATAATAACATTTCTTTTTATAGGATTTCAATGTCTAAACAGAACATCAATCTATTTTTCAACTAATCTGATTTTGATCAATTTACTTTTTAATATTATAATCAAAGTTGATTTGTGTCAAATACACAAAAAAATTATAGCATTGATCACGGAATATGTATTAATTACGATTTTGGGAATTACCATGAATGTCATCCATTACAAAAACGAAAGCAGTACTCACGAATTATTAAAAAAATAATCAAAATAACATTTATTGTCAATTGTTTATTGTCATTTATTATATACAACACATGAAATCAAGAAAAGAGTAATAGTTATAATAAATAAAACAAAATTTTAATAATAAAAAAGTCACAGAACTACCCAACACAAATACGCAATAAGAAAAGTGGACAAAAGGGCGTATGCTTGGTGCACAAGATGAGAAGATTTTCAATTTGGTTGAGATTGTCTAAACCACAGTTTCAGACAATTAGATTTACACGATTTACAAGTCTTAGATGTTCATGCGTGCAGTACCCGACGTATAATCAACTAAATTAGTGTCATAACTTATGATTTTACAACAAATTTCAAAATAAGAACTTTCCTAAACTCTATTCCACATAATAATTAGGCATTATGCTAAATGACAAATCCTTCCGCAGATTCGCATACCGAACCTTCCGGTTTTTTGACATTCCTTCAATAGGCGGCGATATCGCTAAAAGGCTTTCTAAAGCCTATCAATTATTACTGATTTCCTATAATCTATCAGCTATTTGTATGCTCTGGGAGAAGATTGGATCGTTTGAACGCGCGGTATGTTTTTCAAGCGAAAGTTTTGAACAGGCTCTTTGTAAACGGCATATAAAGTGCACTATTAAACAACGTACTCCGTGCCATCAAAGACACTTTTAATTTCATCATAGTGGTTGACTGAACCATGCATTGCGTAATGTGCTTTCTTTGATTCATGAATAAAAATTGCATGATTAAAAATTTTTTTTACGTCCTTTCATAAGTTTGGGGCTGACGGTGGATAAATAAAAAGGGAATGGGCCTGTATTGTATTGATAGACTTTTAAAATGTTTATTGAAATATTTTTGCAATGGATGCTTATCAGTGTATATATCATTATTTGTGCTTATCTGATATTATACCAACGCAACACAACGTCAGTTTTGATACGAGTACAATCAATCAATTTAATCATAATTTATTATTCATCTTTTTACACAGTAACAATTTAGTTTGCCATGCCTTTAAGGGTAAAAACCCAAAAACATGAGTAAGGAAATTGAATACACCATTATTATTTTCATAGTAAATTAAACATAGATCGGGTTGTTGATCTATTAATTTTATGTAGCGTATGATACACTGACTCCGGTCAGTGTCAGTGTGTGTGTGTCAGTGTTTGTGTTTGATTTAAAATCCATACACCCTCACTCACTTGGGTTCAAATTTCAGAGTTTTACAGTTAACATGGTAAAAAAATATATATCGGATTAAAAACCCAAGTATTTGAAATTGTAATTTCCTCATAAGTAGCTTAGTCGTCGTAGGTAGAACATTGTCCGCGGATGATTGCTTCGGCGTAACCGCTGCCCCGGCATTATAGCGTCTCGCAGGAACACCCCCAGGTTTTTAGTTATCTTCGGCGGGGGAGTCTCACATACCATCCCGCGTCCCCCGGCGTGGGATGATGACGCGTATCGCATTTTTCCTGGGTCAAAAAAAGGTAAGAACGTTGTGCATTGTCTACGAAGGCTGATCTTATAATAAGTAATCAGTGTGTACTGATGACTGATTGCTGTCGGTGCCTTTTTCCTTAATAACAGTGTAATGGACAGGTTATTTTGATTGGCTTGCGCAAGCGCCTTTTCGGCTACGGAACGCGACGCTTTCGTTCAGTGATTAGTGACACTTGACTTTTCTTGTCTCTGGGATGATTGTTATAATTATTTTTATTTTCTTGTAAAATTAATAAATATTTCAGGACATTTCACACAGCGCCACCTAACCCCAAACTAAGCAACTTAATGCTTGTATTATGGTGGTTAGGGTAACGGATATAATACTTATATCTTTTTTTTGTAAATACATACTTATAATAGATATTGAAAAACCACCCAGACCAGAAACAAATACCTGTGGATCACACAAACATTACTTTTTTTTATGTAATAGGTGACAAACAAGCAGACGGCCCACCTGATGGTGAGTGGCTACCGTCTCCTATGGATACCTGCAATACCAGGGGTACCGCTGGTACGTTGCCTACCTTTCAAGACTCTATTCACTTGCCTTTTGAAGACTCCCATGTTAATGCTCATCGGAAATACCGCGTTGTTTGTCCATTTGTACATTTGTCCCATGCGGGAATCGAACCCGGGAATATCACTAGATAGTATACAATAAAGTTGCTTCCCGCGTCTGTTCCTATGTATGCTTAGATTAATCTTTAAAAATGCGCAATGGATTTTGATGCGGGTTTTTTAATAGATAGACTGATTAAAAGAGGAAGTCAAAAAATACAATAAGAATTATTTATTTAATAATTTAATTCATAATTATTCTCATCATAATTATGTTATGTGTACGTAATTTCATTAAAATATGGTAAAAATTTACACACAAGTTCAATTATTTTATTACAAAGTTCGAGTACAATGCACGTTATAAAATTTATTGCTCGCTTCTGTACTCTTATAAAACTTTATTATATGTTGACATTAATTCAAATATTTACCATTTCATATGAGAGAGAGGTATTTTAATTATTGTACAGCATTTTTTTAAAATAAATCTCTTATATTTGTGGTTAACCTACAATGAATTCCACATACAGGTAGGGATTTTTCCCGCCTTATAGGTTTAGTTTGCTACTATCTTCGACCCCATCGTCACTTAAGATCTGGCGAGATCGTAGTCAAACTCAAAAACTTAAACTCAATATTCATTTATTTCGTTTTGTCAAAGGCTAACCTATAATGAATTAAAAAAAAACATTATTTACAGATATCGGCATAATAATATTGTTAACGTAAAATTATTACAAACAAAAAACTTAATTGATAATTATCGCCTTATCCTGGAATGTACTGCCTTTTGCTTTACTTTAGCGTCATGTTTTTCTACAACGCAATGTTGAGATAAAATAATCGTAAGCATCGATCTCCGTATTTCTATTTACAAAATAACAATGGACCAGGATTTCCTTTTCACCCTTCATTACTCCATCAAATATAAACTTTATTGCTACTCTTACTAGGTGTCAATTCCCTTGAATCGTAGTAATTTCTAATCTTGGCTCGTAGGGCGTATCAGGTTTCTAGGAGAATAGAATTTAAAGTAAGTACAAAGGTTTCTCTGTTATGTGACAAATCAATGATTTATGAGATGGTCTCGGACTTCCCGTGCATGTTGGTCGTTTTCACTCATATTAGATGTACCTGCGAACAAATAAATAAGGCTTGATAAAAAAACGGTCACCAAATAACTAAGGTCTGAACTACTGAATGAGGACCCGTAACGATGACCGCATTTCCTTAAACAAAGTTCACTATTATATAGGCTGAAGAGTTTAACTTCTTATGAGTCTCAAGTCGCGTAGGCGCGGTGCACCCAGAATTTTACCTTTGTAAAATCTTGGGTAACAGTGCACTTATTATAGCAGCGTTATCTCTTACCATCAGGCGAGCGTCTTGCTCTTCTTTTTCTTCGTTGTATATTTCACACAGTTCATCCAAACATTCTTAGGGCATCCTTCTCTCATTTATTGATACATGGTCTTTCTCACTTCACCTGACATGCTCATACCAAGAAGGATGCCCAGTAATTTCACTGAGTTTCCAGTAATATTAAAGCAATTTCTATTGATTTTCATAAAACTTCCCTAACACCTACCTTTCACTTACTAACACTTTTATTTGCTCTGTTTATTTCATAATGGTTAATTAATTAACTATTTATATATCATTTTCGAATAAACTTAACTTGCACTTAACGCATTAAATAACTTAAAACATCGCCAAGTGGACCTCTCTAATTTATTCTGCGTCTCCGAGAAGAATCATGTCATTGTAAGAAGTTTTAGTCATGACTTATTAACTTAACTATTAACAGTAACTAGACATAGTATGTAGATGAATTTAAAGATAAACTCAGAAGAGAACTCTGTCACTTTTACCGGGGGTAGACTTCCTTTGCAGGAGGTCGACTAGGTGGGTGCCCCAACAGTGCCAGTTAATCTACCGCCTGAGCAGTGATGTGCAAACATTACTGTGCTTCGGTAGTAAGGCACTGTAGCTAGTGAAATTACTGGGCTAAGGAGTCTTAACATCTTATGACTCTCAATAAGTAAGAAGCGTTGACGCAGTGCACCCAGAATTGTACCTTTTTAAAATACTGGGTAGCACTGTACTAATAATGGGCAGCGTTATCTTTTACCATCAGGAGAGCGTATGGCTCGTCTTCTTACTTCGTTGTATAAAAAAAAGATACCTATGTATTATAATCTCATTAAAAATAAAAATAAATAAAGTTGTTTTTTTTTACAAAACATAACACGCTCTTCTGATGGTAACGAGAGAGACACTCTCTTGATGGTGAGAGGATTTCACAATGATGAAAAATTCCAGGTGTACTGCACCAACACTTCTTACTCAAGAATCGTAAGATTATTCGACGATGTGCCCTACTAACACAAGATTCAAATCACAATTACAATCATAGGTTGTGTGACTAAACCTTTATGGTGCAGTTTCATAATATTATCACCAAGATTACTGCACAGTCTGCACACCACATGTTCTACCGATTGCTTCCACGTAAAACTGTGGGTCCCAGCTGTTTCCTACAGCAAATGTAGGAGGCAGTCGTTAGGTCATGTTGCAGACCCTGTAGTACCTCATCTCGGCGACCTGAAACTGCAACAAATAGGTTCGCCACACAACCTTTAAATTGTGATTTGACTCTGACAGCGTAAGTAGGGTAACCTGTTCTGTTGGAGTATAAACCCCAATTATTATTATTAATTATATTATATCTTAAAGAAAACAGTTTCGTTTTTACATGCCTTAAGAAACAGAAACAAGGTAGAGTCCAGTCCTGTTGCATTAAAAAAACTAAAAACAAATTAAAAAAAAAAACAAATCGATTCATAAGCGACGAAGTTAAGGTTACGAAGTACAAGTGAATTAAATTAAAAATTAAAAAAACCCCCAACGCAATACGTAATTCACCATTTTGTGGTGGCGGCCATCTTGGATTTTAAATTTTATATAGTGGGTTGTATTCTTCTCGTTAAGCCCTTTCATTTGACACCCATATTGATGGGGTCGTGGAGAAAAAAAGTAATCCGCCATTTTGTAGCGGCGGCCATCTTCGACCGATTTCCACCAAACATAGCTAAGAACACTCTCGACTAACTCTACTTTCAAACAAAAAAAAACTAAATCAAAATCCATTCATCCGTTCGGGAGCTACGATGCCACAGACAGACACACACACACACAGACAGACACGTCAAACTTATAACACCCCGTCGTTTTTGCGTCGGGGGTTAAAAATTAAACTGACTTATGAACTTTTACATCGTACAAGTATCAAATAATATTCACAGCTATAAAGTTACTATGACATAAATACTTTGACCTTAGAGACCTCTGCAACGGTGAAAATCACTTGAACCACGCCTGTTCTAGTTTGAGACACACTGAATTATTACTGAGCCCCGAGAATTCGTCATATCATTCACACATCATAAAAAAAGTTTCTAACATTTTCTTATTTCGACCTCCCATTGTTCATTGTAGATTTTATTAAATAAAGCTGTGTTTACATTAGAAAGTATAATCTCATTTTAATATCTAATATATAAAATTCTCGTGTCACAGTTTTCGTTGCCATACTCCTCCGAAACGGCTTGACCGATTTTGATGAAATTTTTTGTGCTTATCCAGTATCTATGAGAATCGACCAACATCTATTTTTCATCCCCCTAAATGTTAGGGGTAGTCCACCCCTAAATTTTTTTATTTATTTTTTAGACAAAATTTTTAATTTCTATTTTTTTATGATACAACACACAAAAATACATACAATCCTCAATTTTCACCCTTCTACGATCAACCATTATTTTTTAATAGCCATTTTAGTAATTTAATCATTTTTCCTCTCCGGTCGAAAACTGATCAATCGTCATTTAATTAGTTATCCCCGCCAGATGTCTACAGGTGTCACTTCTGACCCAGTAAACAGCACGGAGTAGGGATGAGAACGAAGCCGGTCTCCTTTCTTTCTCACTCCCTACACAGTTGTCGGCCATCATTATTGTTTATGCATCAAGTGTAGTAGTAACGTTGACAATTATTATTTTGCTATCTCAGTGTAACTCTCATATTAACTTTTAATCATTCCTATTTTATCAACAATAATTAAATTATCAATTTTGAGTGTATTTTGCACGATTAGTTTTGAACAATTAAGATTTTCATAGTTTCCAAAAAATCAATCATTATGAATCTTTATTTTGAAATGTCAATGGAAATATTGGTTGTATGGAGGAGACAATGTTTTCATAAAATTTAATTTTTTACATTTGATTGAAAAATTTTTCCATAAAATAATGCTTATTTCACGCATATACCACATTCTTACATACATACAATATACACATTCTAACATACATACATACTTCCAATAAGTAAGCTATTTTTTGTCTACACTAGAAATTACTAGGAAATTATTTATATGGCAAAACAACGTTTGCCGGGTAAGCTAGTTTTATTATAATTTAAATACATGCCATACATGCCGCCCATCTGATGGTAAGTGGTTATACCGTTACCATGTAATTTGTAAATCACATGCAGAACCATCTGAGTTATTGTATAATCTTTTTAATTCAAATAAGGAAGAAGACGAGCAATACACTCTCCTGATGGTAAGCGATAACGCTACCCTTAATTAATTAGTACAGTCCTACCCAGGATTTTACAATGATGTAATTTATTGTAAATTTCTTTTTTCTTGGTCACAATGAAGAGTTTTTGTATTTGTAATAATATAGTCTAGGTGCACTGCGCCAACGCTTTTAACTTAAGAGTTATAAGATGAGAGTCTTACTCTTAAGCCCAGTAATTTCACTAGCTACAGTGCCTTCCTAGCGAATCACAGTAATAATTGTACATCACTGCTCAGGCGGTAGAATAATTGGCACTGTTGAGGTTTTTACGTAGTTCCGGCAAAGGTATTCTACCCCCGGTAAACTCTTTTAGATGAGTCCCATGATGCCCAACCAAAAATTTACAAAAGCTCTTTGAGTAGAGCTTTTTCATTAAAAAATTCAATAGTCAAATATTCATCAAATAATATGATATAAGTTCAAATTTTGCAACTAAAATGTAGATCAATCATAATTAATTCCTCATGAATTTTTACGATACTGACTAAGTTTAATAAAAAAGTTTCTTTTTTATTTTTGAACTTGTTATCTAACTTTTTTGTTTAATTATAATTCATAACTCTTTATTTAAACCTTACATTACTAAAAACTTTAAAATATACATAGTTGCAAGGTATTCACGGAAGCAACGATTGGCAATTAACAATTAATTGGTATTAGCAATTTCGTGGGATTATTTTCAAGAATATCATACTTCAAAATTATGCTTTTTTTAAATGAATGTCTTTCTACCTTATAATTGTCATCATCTCTAGACCACCCAGCGGTTTCTCGACAAAATTTCCCTTCAATGTGAACGCGTCCTCAAAGTTCGGCCGTTCAAGCGCAGTCTTACCAAATAAAGAAAGCCGTGTCATCGAGTTACATGACTCGATGACATGACATCCGCGTCAGCGTCGTGACCGCACTCCTTACTGCCTCATCGTGACGGATTTATCAATTCAGATACTGTTTTACTACTCTATGTAGGTATTTTGAATGGGTACTAGAGCCCCACGGTGGTGAATAGCAGATGATAGGTGCGGGAACCTTCATCTGCATTGCACCAATTCACCACCATCTCTGTGCGGGAATTGCTGAGCACAAGACCATTCCCGGGCCCCTCCTGGATGAGAGGGGCATGAAAAGGTAAAGGTGGGCCGTCGTCGGTTGAGTGGATGTTGAGGCTCTGCCAGTTTCCCAGGCCTCCACCATAAAGACGAAGCGGGAAGTGCCGCTGGGTTTTTAGTGGATATCCCTGCCGCGCCCATCTTCGACGGGGAAGTTCTAAATACCGCTCCGCGCTCTCCGGCGTGGGGTGATGATGCGTAACACATTTTTTCCTGGGTCAAAAACTGGAACGATTCTGACAGGATTTGAACTGAATTCTAGAAAAAGGATCTAAGGACTGTCTCCGTCAAGTAACAGGACCATAGAAACTTTTTAACGAGGCTATAGATGTGTATTCTAAATGGATGGCAAATGATGTTACTGATAATGACTACGGCACTTGCCACTTCCGTGTCATTAGGAAGTAATTAGGAAGGCGATGACTCGCCACGGAACGGAATATTTTTCAGACAATGTTGTGTAGGCAAAACCCTGTCTAAAAATTTTGCTGTGTTCTTTTCTGCTTTTTATCAGTTTGGTCTTTTTAGTGTCTAATTTATATCATCATTTTTTTCTTAGCTGTTTGCCTCTAGATAAAACATTTTAAAGTTGAACCTAATAATCAAACAAACGTTCCCAACATTTATGTAAACGAAACCCAATTTGAAAGAGGTCGATTGAGATAAACTTTGTGATCTTTAACCAAAACTCTGCGTTCATTTTAATCTTTAATCACATTCAATATATTCATCTCTTGCAACAGACTAACCGGACATATTATTATACCGGATACAATATGTATTATTAGATGTATAAATAATGCATTAAGACTAACTTTTATATAAAAAATGCGTAACGTATCTCCGTTACGTCATAATTATGTCATCGGCCTAGCCATTGAATATTCAGTATGTCAGTTTTATGATATAACTTTAAATATAGGTCATTTTAAATGAATGAAATCATTACATATTATTAACTATACATTTTAAATCCTGATGCCTACTCTCTACGGTGAAGAATGTCGAATATCTTCTTGGAAATATAAGAAGTTTGCCGTGGACTTTGCGCATAGATTTTTGGTTGACGATGAGAACTAACATACATATAAAATAATATAAAATAAAATATACTATAAAATACCTACTCTACGCGAAGTTACGTGTTACGTTTTTTTTTAATTTTTTTTTTCTCATCTCTCCTACATATTATGTACAGGAGTGCTAAGGGCTATGCGGGATTCCAAAATACCCATTCAAACGCATCGTCTTTGTGCCAAAGCTTTAATACCCAGAAGGTGACCATTAAAATTACGGGAAGGAGCGAATTAGTCCCCTGAAATTTATCGCCTGTTCCAACTCGACTCCTACAATTTTTAAAGCACCCACGTATCTCCTGATCTATTCTATGTCTCTATTTGGGTGAAGACATTGTTCTTTGCAAGTTTTATCCGCTTGCATAAAAAGTCTTATATTAAAATATGCAGGTCGATCTCGGAGTGTAACTCGGTCAATATCTAAAATGCTTACATAATACATCCACGAGTGATTGATTTTCATTTTATAACCGCTTTAATAATTAGCTTTCTATTCAGCAGAGACTGTTTGGAGCCTGTGCAACTCGTTTTGTTGCTTCTATATCTATAAATGATAGGTTACAATAGCTTGCTACAATAACTTGTCTTAGGCTGACCCCATATAGAGTATGCGCGTTTCTCAGTTCAGCCGTTTAGGCGTTAACACACACAATAATAATTTTGAAGTGGTGGTGGCCAAGGGGTTATGTGGTGCGGATGCAAATCTGGACCAATAAGTTTAATTAGTTATGTGCGGTTTTTCCACTCACCATACTGGTGATAGGCTTCAGCCGTGGCTAGTTACCACCCACTGGACAAAACCGTGACGCTAAGCGGTCATTATGACCGGGTTCCGGCATGATGTTCAGTGAAGCCAGGGAGGGATTTATCCCGCCTTCTAGGTATAGTCTGCTGCCATCTACGGCCGCATCGTCGCTTAAGATTAGCCGAGATCGTAGTCAAAGACTTCCTATAATGAATTAAAAAAAAGTAGGATAGAAATGTTTAAAGCCAAAGATGATTAAGATAGCTCTATCATAATATTGGCATAATTTGAGCACACAGTCAGGAGAGACCCTGGCAGTCTGAAGAGGCTGATTATTACCGGCTGCGTCGAAGGGAAGATGGGGAAGAGGGCGTTCTCCTACAAGGACCTACACGACCCAGGACGCTACAGGAGCCACCCTGCAAGCTTCTATACAGATGGCGCAAGACAGAAGCGTCTGGAGGGAACTGGTGGCGAGGACTACGCATCACAGTCACGTCCCTCAGTCATGAGGATACGACAAAGAAGATCACAATATTAGCGCCTTTTCCAAAAAAAATATGTCTTATGTAAAAATGACGCTTGTGAAACCAATAAAGATATGAGAAGACTGGTAAAAATCCCTTCTTATTTTATTGTTGAACATCTTTTCGGTTTTTACGTGTGGTATTGGCGGTGGTAGGCTTCGGTCGTGGCCAGTAACCAACCACTGATCAAAACCGTTTCGACAAAGCAGTCATTATGATAACCGTGTTCCGGCATGATTTTCAAGCCAGTGTGGGATTTATCCCGCCTTCTAGGTGTAGTCTGATACCATCTACAGCCATATTGTTGCTTAACATCACAAGACATCGTGGTCAAAGACTTACCTATTAAGGAATAAAAAACTAGTAAAGACGAAACACCCTCATAATCACAGATCTCTTTCATGTAAAACGTAGAAACCCCGTTACTTGTTTGGATGTGGCAATATTCATAACAGCGCCACCTATCTCAGAAGCCTTGAACTTCCAAGTGCGGTGAATGCGAAGTCCATGAACTTGGATCGTGGATCGATGTTGCAACCTTCATTGCAGTGTAAAGTTATCCGAACACTATTATGTAATAAGTTTCCTTGTAATTGGCCTACCCCAGACCGGTATTCGGACTGAATGCTAAGGCTCTGCCGATTCCCAGTCCTCCGTAACAAAGACGATGCAGGAGTCTCTGAGAAGTTTTAGTGGGTATACCGTGGATTCGTCCTGCACGGGGAGTCCCATATAACCCCCATACCCTCGTATGAGAGGGTACGCGTATTGCGTTTTTACTCGGCGATAACAAAAAAAAGCCTGGAGTATTCGGGTTCATGTCTTGGCGCTTGTGTGCGGGAATAAGCAGGACACTGTAATGTTAAGACTACAACTGTCATTCTATTTTTGAAAATGTGTGGGATGACAGTTAGACTTGACAGCAAGACAAGAATCCGGACACCACGGACGTGCTAGGCCCTAAAGCTCAGGATGCCATCTCCAAATGACTAAATAGGCTGAGTACAATCCCGATTATCCGGACATTGATTATGAGGATGTCCGATCATACCTATTTATTTAGGGCTCTATAAACATATTACTGATTTAGACAACCTTACATTTTCGCTTTTTCCATTGGTTTTTATATACAGATAATCTATCTCTGTGCCAAATTTCAACTCAATTCGTTCAGCTGTGTGTTGATAGATTAGTTAATCAGTTGCGTTTTCCTTTTATAAGTGACTAGATTACACTGGTGGCTTTACCCGCTGGCACAAATCCTTTCTTCCTTTCCTACAAAAAGATCTCCAAATTTCATCCCAATCCGTTCAGCGTTTTGGGCTGTGCTTTGATAGATCAGTCAACTATTAATCTAATCAGTAAATTTAGATAATTAAACATGTTTTCTTCTAAATATATAAAAGAAAAGAGTGACTGATTGACTAACTGATCTATCCACGCACAGCCCAAACCACTGGACGAATTTGGTTAAAATTTGCAATAAAGATAGGTTTTTTGACGTAGACCTCCGCTAAGAAAGAATTTTTCAATGCGGGAAAGCCTTGAGCATAAGCTAGCATGAGTTCATATAAAGAAATAATAACGGTATACCTACTTAATTCAAACGACCTCATAATGAGTATTTCATATCGGCTTTAAAATGTTATGAAATAAATAAAATAATATCCCGTTTGGCCCAATTAAGGCTTTCTGTTTACCACAAAGGGATGAAAGGTTTAAGTAAGAATAAAACTTCATTTAACATAACAGTTCTTTATTTGTACGAATCTTTGATTGAGTTGTCATTAATATAATAAGTTCTATCATTTATAATATTAACACGCTATGTAAAGTATAAATAACTACATATATAATATAAGTGATGAATAATAATATCGATAAAAATAGTAATATAGATGAAATATAACAGTAACTATAAAAATACTATAAAGTTTTAATATTATGTCGTTATAAAGTGAAAGAGGTAGAAAATGAAAAAGTGTTAATTATAAATGAAAAGATAATAATACAAATATAAAAAAAGTGCCATAAAATGAAGGATGTAGTAATAGTGCAAATAAATATAAAATGTTATAGTTAATATGAATAAGTGATGACATTAATATGGTATTGATGAACTTAACAAAAGAAAAATCACAAAATAATATCACAATAAATACATACTAATAAAATATTATGGCTATATATACATACTAGCAGCCTATGAGGCTTACATGTCCTAAATATAATATAATACAAGGACTTAGAGTAGAATAGACTAGATCACAACAAAAAATAACCAAAAGAAAATACACAAATACGGATACCGTATAGGGTTTCAAAAATATACTAATGTAGTATAAGATAGACCATACAAACTCAGAACCACATTTTTGGGAAAACAACAACAGATTCACGCCCTTACGAAGGGAGTTCGTTAAATAAATAATTTAATAAATATATCTTAAAGCTATCAATAAATTAGATTCGAGTATTTATAATAACGGTCCTAGCGGAGGTCCTTGTGGCATTCCGTGCTTAGTCGGATTTGATGTGGGCGGAGTACGCCAGGTTTTGTGAGTCATCGATGGATCTTCCCCAACCGTGGCCTGCGCTGGCGACGTAATGGGAATCTTCGTGATGAGGGTGAGCCACGACTTCGTAGCTGGTTTCATGGTGTTTACTAGCGAGGAGTTTCTTCAAGGCAATGATACCGGCGACCAGGAGGGAGATTTTGGCAAGGAGGAGGGCCTTGGCAGCAGCAAAAGCGATGATACCCAAGAAGAGAGGAATGAGAGCCA
The DNA here is from genome assembly GCA_947507615.1 of Hemithea aestivaria. Lineage (NCBI taxonomy): Eukaryota > Metazoa > Arthropoda > Insecta > Lepidoptera > Geometridae > Hemithea > Hemithea aestivaria. Next base: position 8,916,578 of record OX382345.1, on the reverse strand, counting down.
TGATCTTCAGCTTGGCAAGAGCGAGGAGGGGCAGGAGCTGCTTGATCTTCTTCTTCTTGCCACGGGCTGTAAAGAAAGAAAATAAATTTAAATATAATAAACATTTCAAATGTTCTGTATGTTATGAACAAAATTATATATTCAATTTTCTATTTTGAATGGAAAAAACCAGATGTTTCGTAAATTAAAATAACCACGGTGAAAGTAAACAAAAATTGAGAGTAATTAAGTTGGTTAGTTCTGTGTGAATATTTAAGAAACACAACTTTTGTAAATACAAATATTCATTCAGAGTCGCTGCTAATTTGCATGTTGATTTTGCCGACAGACCGTGAAATGTAAATAAAGTGCATTCAAACCGGATAAAGCTATCTAGTTTTGCTTCTAATTTTGCCTCTAACATTCTCGTTTACATAATAAAGATTCAGATTTAAAATCATTTGATGAATTTAGTCTCAGAGTACAAGCTTTAGTACTCGTACTAACAACTAATTTTAATCAGTCTGAGAATATAAAAACAAATGAGCGCTTTCTCAGTTAATACGCATGATCTAAGTATGAGCATTATTGTTTATATAAACAACTGTCGCATATCATGGTTATTTTTCTTACTCCGTGAGTTTACCCCATCGAACTTTCACAATAACTTGTTTGTACGCAGTTAAATTAAAGGCAGCATTGTTTTCCACTTTCATTGTCCAAATTCCTAGTTCCATATCGTTTAGGTTTAAATAGCCTGCATGTGCGTCGTTTGGTAAATTTGAAGTCATGCTTTGACTGATAATGATACTCTTTAGTATCGTGAGTATATTGTCATGATCATCAATGGAACGCACAAGAATTCAACAAGCGTCTGTTGTTTTATTTGTTATCTTGGTGGTCCTTATAAAAGCCTTTCTTCTTTTTAAGTTCAATAACTACAAAATCATCATTGTTTTATGTATTGTTTGGAAATTTATTATCAATATAAATACAGTAGTTCACAAATTATACAGATGGCTTGCATTTTGCTTAAGCTCTTATTGTACTTTATTTGGATGACGAAACTTTGTATTAAAAATAATTTAAAACGGATTTCCGTATGATGCAGATGCAAATAAAACATTAATAAAAGGTTTAACGAGATTCAAACGACCACCATACATCAAATAAATCATTAAAACAGGTGCGCAGATGATCCACATAACAAGATGATTATCACCATGAATAACAAAAACTAGTTGCTCCATCCAAACGCATCCGAATCTACTAAACCAGACTATAATGGTTCCATTGGAAAGGCAACTTTCTTCAAAGTCGAGTCTGAGAAGCTTGTTATGGCGTTAAGCTCGATTTCTCGATGACTTGCCCACAGTTCAGGTGCAGAGCCGGTTTCCAAGGACTTGTATGGAATATTTCTAATGACCGTACGCACCCTCAGTGCCACTTTCCTGTCCTAGTGACTAGAAGTGACCAACATGGATAAACACTTACAGAAAAATATGTTCCATTGTGACTTCAAAGGTTCTAAAGCTAATAAACATTGTGAACTGACAGTTAAAATAATTAAGCCCTATTCTTGGCCGTTCTTTACATGGTTGTACTTTCCCAAATGGATGTTACAGTAATTTATCATTTTAGAACTAACAAGTGCCTGTTCTATTGAATAACAGTGATTTTGTGTTTGTTGTAATGTTATTTAGAATCGAACATAAATGAAAATAGAGTCTTTGTAGAAGGTAGAATAGAAAAGGAAAATCTAATTAAAGACTATATTATTATTGTTTATTTTTCGTAATACTGTTGAAAAGCTATCAAATTTACCTAACGTTTTTAAAATAATTGTAACTTTTTAATGACAACGTTTTTCTCAAAATTTACAATATTAGATACCGGCTTAATTATGCCACCAGATAAAATGTAGCACATGAATATGTTACAGGTCACAGGTGTATAAAATTATACGAATGTATAAAAATTCCTCGCATGTAAACATAACGGTAAGTCATTTATGAGGTGCCGTCCTTGACAGGTCGTAAGTACTGTTAAAACGTAATATTAACAACCTTATTGCAGGTTAAAAAGCAGGTTGAAATATTAAACATCACTTTAGAACCTCTGAGTTAATATTGGGAAAATCATTTTCCTCTAGAAAAATATGTCTTGAAAGCGAATTTCCTTGAAGGCTATAATAACATGTTTTTCTTTTTTCGTTCAAGGAGGGTGCAAACAGTGATTTTGGATGACAATATTTTGTAGCAATGCAGGAGACACTATAATTAGATATGAGATACAGTTTAAGCTAAAGTTGCTTTTAGAAAACCGGAATAACAAGGACTCGAAAAAACTATTTTAGTCTTTGATTCAAGTTCTTTTCCTGTCAATCAGCAAGGTACTAAAATGAAAAGGAACTATTACACAAATATAAAAGCAAAAGTGAAAGCCAAACCGGATTTAAATCTTCGATACACATTTGAATTTTATAACAATACCTGTCGAACTAGATTTTGCGCATTAACAGTCTAAACAGTTTTTCGTTGGACTTGTCTATTGACCTACACTACCTACACTGACCTACACTTATTGGAATTTAGATTAGTTTTTTCGTATTTGCATTAGAATTTCGGACCTTCACGTGATTAGAAACATTGATATCGAGTTCGTTGACTTTCAAAGCCGCTATCTTATAAAACCAAGGAATAAGAATAAAACAAATGTTCCTAATGTCCGAAAAACGACTTTTTTGTTTCATCATAAAAGTTCTGGTCATCCTTATTGATATTGGATAACAATCAAAGCGGTACTTATGAATTTATTGGCACTTTCGTTGATGACTAATAAAACTAAACCAGGATGTGCAAGGTTGTACTGATATTATAGTAAAGTGTATTGTAAAATTTTTAACGTTATCGAATACTTTTGTTCCTAATGTCCGAAAAACGACTATTTTGTTTCATCATAAAAGTTCTGGTCATCCTTATTGATATTGGATGACAATCAAAGCGGTACACTAATTGATTTATTGGCACTTACGTTGATGACTAATAAAACCAAACCAGGATGTGCAAGGTTGTACTGATATTATAGTAAAGTGTATTGTAAAATTTTCAACGTTATCGAATACTTTATTGTCTTTAACATTTATACATTCATAAAGATTTATGTGCATTCATAAATCATGTTCCAAAATGTATCTATGGGTCGAAGCCATCGGAGATTATTATTCTACAATATAAAATCTTCATCATTTTTGTACAAATTTATTTCTGTCCAATCAAATTGGCGTTTGCAATTTTGCACTAAAAGAAAGTTAACAGAATTAGTAAAATGCTACGTGAGTAAGAAGAGCGGTATTTATAACCACAATATTGTTTTGCTCTATTTATTTTTCATTGAATTCTATTAAAGTTTTTATAAATTACATGACGTTACTTAGTTAATGATTAATGAGCATTTTGCTCTTGTTTGCATCCGTATTATTAGTTCCGGCCTAGTGGTTACTTACAACTTCATCTATTTGTTTTTCTTTTGTATTTATGGAAATTTATGAATATTTTTTAGATTAGTGTTTTGCATTGAAATGAGACTTCATTTTCTTCCTTACTTCTAATTTCTCTACTGGAAAAGACTTCTCTACTGTGAAAGACTTGCATTCCCGACTTGGGTCTTCTTAAATCTTGTACGATAAAAGAAAAAACAAACCATTTTTAAATAGTGTTTTAGTCGAACGAAACGTTCTTGTCCTCATTGGAAGCTAGTTGCAATTCGTAAGTGGTCAAATTATATTCAACTTGACTATGAAATGTTTTTAACAATCGGATCGAATTTCATCTAAAGAATAGTTATCGTGTTTCTTTCGAAGCTTTATTTATCTACAATTTTTTGCCTATCATCGTCTCTTTTCAAATCTGTTACGAAACGAATTGTTTATTTTCCGTTTATCGATTGTCTTTTATTTTTACTAAGTGTACTCTTTTTAGCGCATCTTCATTTCTTTTTTATCGTCACTTTTGTAGGTTATGTAAAGGCTCTTGAAAACGAAAGTTATTTGAACTCTGAAGAAATCTTTACATAATATATGAAATTCTACGCGTGAATAAGTTAAAGTTTCGCAAATACTTAAAATATTCAAATTGGGCATACAGATTCCTTTGATTTCACTATAATTGATTTATTCGTCACACTAGAGATGAAAGTTTGTATGTATGTTAGTAAGCTTATATCCTTTTACGACTAAGTAGGAGGTCATCTAGGTGGGCACCCCAACAGTGCCAGTTATTCTACCGCCTGAGCAGTAATGTGCGAACATTACTGTGCTTCGGTAGGAGGGCACTGTAGCTAGTGAAATTACTGGGCTAAAGAGTCTCAACATCTTATGCCTCATGAGTAAGAAGCGTTGGTGCAGTGCACCTAGAATTGGACATAATTGTGAAATTCTGGGTAGCTCTGTACTGATTATGGGCAGCGTTATCTCTTAACATCAGGAGCGTCTTGCTCGTATTCTTATTTCTCCACATAAAAAAAAGCAGCGAAACTGATTGGGTTGAAATATGCTAAGCATCTAAGTACCTAATTCCTTAAATAATAAAGAATAATACTGTTATAAACATAACTGTTTATAGTATAAGAAATTAATATCTTTTTAATTAGGCACTTCCTCAAAATATTTCAGTCTTTTTGCACTCATAAAATTTACTAAATGGCTTAATTATGCATTTGAAATTTTATACAAGCAATCAACGTAAAATGTATTATTATGCATTTAGCGATCGTCTACCACACACATAGAGTTTACATTTCACAGTCTGCTCTTAACTGTGGCATTTACATAAGTTTTTGGCACTAAGTTTGGTGAGTCAAAGCTTCTGTGTTCTTCTTTGGTTACAATTACTATTTTACTATAGTCAAATATTAGTTACATAATTCTACGTATAGTAAAAGACTATATGTGTAGATAGTCATTAAAGGGAAGTATTGAATGTTTATTTTATTTCACTAAGACACATTATATTATTTCTTATAGGAAACTATTCGAAGGTTTTTACTACTTTTGGGGTTGTAACCAAACTTAGTCTTAATTTAAATTTCGGTTATGAATTCCTGAACTAAGTAATGAGAATGCTTCACCAAAGTTACTCTAGTTCATATTTCAGCCGATTCTATTCAGTAGTAATCTAAAAAACATCCAATCTTCCTCAACTGTAACATTAATGAAACGTACCTTCTTCAAGAGACCTCTTCATGCCCTCAACAGCAGACGTGGGGAGTTTGAACTGGATGACATGGTTCTCCAGGAAGTCAGCAGCAGTGTCAATCAGCCTGGACTCCACGACTGCTTCTCTCGCCCTGGGTTCCTCTGGCAGCGCTTCGTAAGCCCTGGCAGACCTTGGGGACCCGTTGCTGATGAGGGTCAGACCATCAGCGATGTTCACTTCTCGACCAGACTTGAAGGATAACGCGTAATCCAATGCCATTTCCTGCAATCAAAATGAGAACTTAAGTAAATCTTGTTAAAGAAAAAATGTGCTGTTTAATGCCAGGGTTCGAAATTGTAGTTCAGTTTAATCGGTTAAGTGTTAAGGTGTCAAACAGACATCAATACTTCCATATTTGAAATATTAATGGAATCGCGCTTCATAATTAACTATGAATTTCTAAGGACGGGATTGGATCAGGTTCCCGGCATTGGCCAATAGAACATTCTCTTATAAAAAGCACTAGACTTCATATAGAAAAAACTAGTCTTCATAAAGGTAACGATGCAATTTCTTGTAATGAGCCGGCGTATTTATTGCTTAATATGACGCGTATATAGAACGTCATTTACTTCTTTATGAATATGGAAATAATGATAGAATTGAAATTTGGTACATTTTTGAAGTACACATCCCCTAAGAAAGGATTTCCTAAATGGGAGCATGCCGCGAGGGTTATGTCTATAAAAATAATATCACTTAGTAATAAAACACAGCACTTCACTGGATCCTGACCTTCATGCACAAAGACACATCCTCTCTATCGACGCACTTTTTCACATCACCGACGAAACTTCCGTCGACTGCTGTATCCTTATTGTCTAAGGCAGGCATCGCCCGCGCTGCGGCGACCAGAAGTAGGGCAAACACGTAACGCCTCATGGTGATCAAACAACCCCTACGGAAAGCTTAGCACAAAGTGTGGCCACGGCGTATAAGTGAGCCCGTTTTAAGCATCTCACCCCACTACCAGATGCGGGCGGCCGGTCAAGAAAAGTGAGCCCAAAAGCGAACGATTAAACTCGCCTGGGCGAAACAATTTTATGTAAATGTGTGCGTGTACGCACGTTTTTGGGACTCATTCATAGTAAGGTTGCGTCACGAGTCATTTACTACTAACCGACTGTAAAAATGTGGAGGTTCTAAAGTCTTCTGTATTGTTTATTCATTAGTTAAAATTAACGTCTTTGCCTTTGTTGGGAAGGAGAAATGAAAAGAAAGAAAACAGAGAAATGTATAAAAGGTTACCTTCATCTTAGTCCCATAAAAATTTAAAGACGGTTATTTGATTTTAAATCAGCTGGCCTAGGTTTTGCTAAAAATCTAGCCTATGTGTCATTCCAGGGTCTAATCTATCATGCTAAATTTCAACTCTGTCGAATCAGCAGAAATAGGCGTGAACTTTTATAACAGACATCGGTAATAAAGTAACAAGTGAATTTTAAAAATACTTTTTAAAAACAAGCTTTAGTTATTATTATTATCTTGCATCATAAAGTACTCGTCAAGACGAATCAAATGAGCCCAAACTCGATGGGGTTGCGTTGTTTTATGACAGAGTTTCTTTGGCCACCTTCCAGCTCCATCATCAGATCAGCTCGATGTCATAAAAATATTGCATTGTCATCCGATTTACACACGCATGCAAATTTTCAGCTCAATTGGAAACCGGGAAGTGGGTCAAATTAAACTTGCAAGATTTGATTACAGACAGACAGACAGACAGACAACAGACAGGTGAAAGTAATATAAAGCTTGTAAAAATACACACACACACACACATACATAGATCCTTAGTTTCGCATTCATCAGAAATTCTTTTCTTAGAATAACTCTTAATGTCATGCTAGATTATAAGAAATAGTCATAAATACAATACAAACTTAAAAGTAGAGGTAGACATCGGCGGTCTTATCGCATAAATCGATCTCTTACAACCTGGTTCCATTAAGTAGGCGAAATAAACTAGCTCCTATATCCTACAGGTCTTTAGCCATTACCTATTTATTACAAGCTTTATATTACTTTCACCTGTCTGTTGTCTGTCTGTCTGTCTGTCTGTCTGTCTGTCTGTAATCAAATCTTGCAAGTTTAATTTGACCCACTTCCCGGTTTCCAATTGAGCTGAAAATTTGCATGCGTGTGTAAATCGGATGACAATGCAATATTTTTATGACATAGAGCTGATCTGATGATGGAGCTGGAAGGTGGCCAAAGGAACTCTGTCATAAAACAACGCAACCCCATCGAGTTTGGGCTCATTTGATTCGTCTTGACGAGTACTTTATGATGCAAGATGATAACAATAATTAAAGCTTGTTTTTAAAAAGTATTTTTTAAATTTCACTTGTTTTGCCATATTAATATTTAGTCTTTAGCCATATCTCGAAAGTAAAGGAATTCTCTTAACAAGTGAAATTTAAAAAAAACTTTTAAAAATCAAGCTTTTATTATTACTACCATCTAGCGCCAAAGTTCTCGTCAAGACGAATCAAATGAGCCCAAACTCGATGGGGTTTCGTCGTTTAATTACGAAGTTCTTATGGCCACTTTCCTGCTCCATCATCAAATCAGCTCCGAGTCATAATAATATTGCATTGTCAATCGATTTATACATGCCTGCCAAATTTCAGCTCAAGCAGAAATCGGGAAGTGGATCAAACTAAACTTACAAGATTTGATTACAGACAGACAACAGACAGGTGAAAGTAAATAAAAGCTTGTAAAATACAAAGATATAACCGTCAGTTAAATGTTACAGTAAGAAAGTATCTTATTATTCATGAAATTTATATTATTCATACCATTTTAAATTTCAAAAGAACTAAAAATAAAATATATTTTCTTAAAACTCATGAATATTTTAGCAATAAAGTTATATTATGTGGACAAACGTAAAATTTCGATTATTGAAATTTAGCCAGGATTATGTCATAACTAATGAAAAGCTATAAGAAATTGGCAATTATAATTAAATTATAGGTATTGTTTATTAAAATTATATTAGATAACTCTTTATTCTTTACTAGCGTCCAGCGGTTTTACCCACTGTATATTGTGTTATTCCAAGGTCTAAGCTATCTCTTTACCAAATTTCTGCTCCACCGATTTAGGCGTGAAAGAGTAACAATCATACATATTTCCAGACATCCATACATTCTTACAAACTTTGACGTTTATAATATTAGTAAGATTAAAACACCGCATTTTTTATGACAATGGGTGAAAAGACGAGAAAATGAGGTACCTGATAGTGAGAATCAAGATTGTCCACATAAAATTACTCGGCTAGCGAGTCTTCTTATGACTTGAGTGAGAAGCGTTGGTGTAGTGCACTAAGAATCATTGTGAAATACTCCGTGGCACTGTGCTGATTATGGGCAGCGTTATCTCTTATAATATCAGGAGAGCGTTTAGCTCGTCTTCTTACTTCTTCACATGAAAATTGGGTCTAAAATTCATAATTTTGTGCACTTTACCTTCGTTCGTTCTTCTTTCAAATAATATTTGTTGTTAGATCTAATCATGAGATTTTTTCTGGCTTTCCAGCCTTCAGTCCGTCTGCACTTTATACTGTTTAAACTGCTTGACCAATGAACAGTTGTCAAAGGTAGTACTAATTTAGGCCTCTCGCTCAAGAATTTGCGGCCATAATGTGAAGTGAACTGTTTTTTAAAACTGCTTCAAGCGATATTAGCTTTAAGTCTCAAAGGATTGTTCCATTTCTCTAAGTTTTTTTATGCCATGAAGTGATGAGTTAGTCGCTCTCCTGACGGTAAGAGAAACAACGGTCCATAATTAGTACGGTGCTATCCAGTATTTCACAATGATGTACAATTCTTGGTGCACTGTACTAAAGCTTCTAAGTCAAGAGTCAAAAGGTGTTAAAACTTTTCAGCCCAGTAATTTTACTGTATAGTACTGAAGTACAGTAACACATCACTGCTCAGGCGGTAGAATAACTGGCACTATTATGGTACCCAGCTAGTAGACCTCCTACTTAGGAAGTCCCCGATTTGTAATTCCAACAAAATTGCTTTTTAGATTAAATTACATAACACTTTCTTGAAACAAGTTACAAGGAACTTAGAACTAAATTCAATCTTCTAAATATATAAAAGGAAAGAGTGAATGACTGACTGACCTATCAATGCATAGCCTAAACCAATGGACGGATGGGTTGCAATTTGGAACACGGATAGGTTTTATGACGTAGACCTCCGTTAGGAAAGGATTTTGCCACGCGGGCAAGGCCGCGAGCGAAAGCTAGTTTTTTAAATAAACTGTGTAGCAATTGGCGGTTTTATCACGAACAGCAATCTCTTCCAGACAACAAAAAAAACTAAAGTCCTAGGTAACGGTTTTGAAATGAGCCTATCACTTTTTCACCGAATGCTAATTGTCTAACAAGTGCGAAGAAGGCTCTCGAATGTGAGAACTGGTACTCCTTGTATGATTATTATGATAGCACTCAAAATTGAACTGACATAGAACTTAAACACTTCAGGCCAATTTCTCTTTGAATATCTATTACTAGTTTAAGCTCGCGGCGGAAAAATCTTTCTCAGAGGAGGTTTTTGTTGTAAAATTTCTTCACAATCCGTTTAGCTATTTATAGTCTGTGCGTTGATAAATTAGTTACTCACTTTTCCTTTTTAATTATTACTAGTATGTTTCTGCGGTTTTGCCCACGTAGTCTTCCTCTAAGCACGTTCCACCTTTGGACGTCAAATCAAATCAAAACAAAGTATTTATTTGTCGCAATGGCGGACGACAATTTGGCTTCTTAATTGTGGCGCTATCAACTGCCTTGTTTTTACTCAGGAATAATGTGTTACGCATCTTCACTTTCAGCCGGGGGCCGTAGGGTGGTATGTGGGTCTACCCTGTCGATGATTGGCTGGGATACCCACTAAAAACCTGGGGGTGTTCTTGCGGGACGCTATAATACCGGGGCAGCGGGTACGCCGAAAGTTCATGAGTGTGTTAACGTTACTTCTTCAAGACTAAACGGGTGGACCGATTGAGCTGAAATTACGTATAGCTAGACCCTTTTTTATCCCAGGAAAAATGCGTTACGTATCATCACCCAACGCCGGGGGGCGCGGGTCGGTATCTGGGACTCCCTCGCCGAAGATGGGCGCGGCAGGTATACCCACAAAAATACCTGGGGGTGTTCCTGCGGGACGCCATAATGCCGGGACAGCGGGTACGCCGAAGCACTCATCCGCAGCGGATAGCTAGACCCTGGAATAACATATAGGCTACTGTACAGTGGATAAAATCCCTGGATGTAGTTTTATCATCATTATTATTATTGCAGGGACAACATGAAAGTTAAAATAGTATCTAATAATGAGTAATGGGGTTCAAATGCTGTCTAATTTTTCAGTTTCTTGAGGGAAATTACTTTCCATAGATTTATGATAACCTAAAATTCCACGCTATTAAAATTAACAATGTTAGACAAAGCCTACGGTTTCCCTTCCCATGATATTATGGGAACAAAGACAGTGATAAGTATAGCTAATAATCGTGTGTATGGTAGGTACTTTCCTTTTTATAAAAGTGAACTATTGGACCCGCGCGCACTTCGTAGCGCCTAACAGAATATTATCAGTGTTTCTCTACTACGTTACGTATGTATCATATTTAAACCTTCCTCTTGAATCACACTCTATCTATTTAAAACATTCGTAATCAAAATCAACTCAGCAGGGCTATTCTTTTATCCGATTGGAAACCGAATCGATGACCGAATTGTCAAAAATAGATGAATAAATGACGTATTACATCGTATCGATTTAATAATACGTCATTTCATACATTTTTGACAATTCGGTCATCGGTTCGGTTCACTGACAAATAACTGAATAGCCCTGCAGTTTTTTTTATATATAGAGAATAGGGCTGCTTCTGACCACAGTCTCACCTGTTGGGAAGTGATGACGCGGTCGAAGATGTTACACACAGACCTAGTAAATACCTATTAACCCTCGATTTAAAGACTCCTAAGTTGTAATTTACAGGAAACACTGATGCTGGCAGAGAGTTCCAAACCTTCGCCGTCCGGATAATGAAGGTTGAACTAAATCGCTTCGTACGGGCAAATGGGAATATCATATCAACCATGTAGCGATGACGCAGCGCTGTTCCTCTAGATGTTCGGTGGTAAAAAGGAGATGGTGGGATCAGATCATGAAGCTCCTGGGCACACTCACCGAAATGCACCTTGTAAAACACCGATAGACTTGCAACCTGTCTACGGTGGCAGTTTCAAAGATCTTGCGTATATAGGGAGAGACAGACACGGACAGTGACTATTACCTTATTTTATACTATGTACAATTATTTTCTTGGAATCAGGATTATACAACTCTCCAAAATCTGTCACTTCAGAATATCTGAGTAGCTTTTTACCTAAACTATAATTTGTCCGAGTAATCTAATTTTATTCGCACAGTCAAAATTTCGTTAGATCATTATGGTATTTATAAATTTAATAACGCTAACAAAAACTATTACTAGAGATTCAATACAAGTAGTACGAAGGAAGAGTTCAACCATTTAATAATTGCACCTGTTAACCAACCAAAATCTACCTGACGTCTATATGAACGACATGCAAGTTAAAAGTGGTCGTACAACCTTGTTAGAGATAATAGTAGGCATTATGACTTGATTTTGACTGTTCCCACAAATCTTTCTATGATCATCTAATTATACGCCTAAACTACACCTCTGAGCTGAGACCGTCAATTGGAGCTTCACTTTCATTTGCAGTTGGACTGCATAAGTTATGTGCGACTTTACTATGAAGTTAATTTTTTAATATTTGAGCTATCAGTTGCGCATTTTCATTACAAGCTTTTAAAGTTATGTGCGACTTTACTATGAATTTAAACTTTTTTAATATTGGAGCTATCAGTTGCGCATTTTCGTTACAAGCTTTTATTTAATTTTACCTGTCTGTTGGAGCCTGGAGCTGATTTAATGATGGAGCTGGAAGGTGACCATTGGAACTCCGTAATTAAACGACGCAACCCCATCGAGTTTGGGCTCATTTGATTCGTCTTGACGAATTCCTTGGTGCTAGATGGTAGTAATATTAATAAAAGCTTGTTTTTTAAAAAGTTTTTTTAAAATTTCACTTGTTTTTCGTTGTAGCTTAGGGTTTGACCACGATCTGGCGTGATGTTACGCGACGATGCGGCAGTAGATGGCACCAGACTATACCTAGAAGGCGGGATAAATCCACCCTGGCTTCACTGAACAACATGCCGGAATACGGAACACACGGAACTTCTTAAATATTGGAGCTATTAAGTTACGCATTTTTTCTAGTCTTTGGGAAGGATGTGCTTATTAATAGCTTAATCATCAGATCAGTTCCATGTCATAATAATATTGCAATGTCATCCGATTTACACATGCATGCAAAATTTCAGCTCAATCGGAAACAGGGAAGTGGGTCAAATTTAACTTGCAAGATTTGATTACAGACAGACAGACAACAGACAAGTGAAAGTAAATAAAAGCTTGTAAATTACATTTAACTATCGCACCATATCTTTCGTTGTTAGACTGTAGAAAAAGGTCTAAAAGGCTGTAATGATGTAACCACTTTTATTCTTTTAGTCTTTGTCTTCCTTTTAGTTCCAACTTTAGTCTTTCTTTTGAGTTTTTATGTAACAGTTTGTAGGTCAACAGCTCAGAACAGAAGGTTATTGTGTAGATTTGTTCCGCCATTTTTGGATAAACATTTCTTTGTTTCCTTTGTGAGAATGAATGGAAACAAATCAAGTATTGTGTTTTTGCTTTTAGAGTGATATATTAAGAGTTTTTTTTATACCGGCGGCTGGTAAACTGTAATATTTTTTATGTAATAGGTGACAAACAAGCAGACGGCCCACCTGATGTTGCGTGGCTACCATCGCATCGCCTATGGATACCTGCAATACCAGGGGAATAGATAAGATTATACCAGGGGTACCGCTGGAGGGGCAGGCCCCAAGTGCGTTCGGTTACTTCCCCGTAGTCTGTCCTGGACCCCGTCTGACCACCGTAACGGAGTGGCAGACGGGTGACCAAATACCGAGCGCTATACTTGCGGGTAACAATTCACGATTGCATCTACTGATAATATGTCGGAGGCCATGCCTGCATTGCCTGAACGTGACGCCTCCGGGCGTTCCGTGAAAGGCCCTTCTCAGGGCCAAACAAAAAGCCCTTCTCAGGGCTGCCGCGTCCTTCGCAGCTCGGCGGCTGTAGATTCGAGGGAGTCTTCTCTCGACTCGGTCGCGGGGCGGAAAGACTTGGTGGTGTTGAACCGCATGCAGACGGAGACTGCTCCCGCTCGCGCAGTGGCTGCTTCAGTTTCGGGAGTGGCCGGTGGTATGCGGCGGAAGCGTCCGTTAGCTCCTGTCTTCGTGTCGGGTGTTACCGACTCGGACGATACGGAGACTGACGGATCGACGGCTGCAAAAGTACCTACGCCTCGTAGGGGGAGACCCGCAAAGGCGGGACATACCCGCGGGGAGTTACTCAAGCCCCAATCTGCCGGATCAGATGAGGAGCTGGCGGAGATCCTGCGTAGCAGGAAGTTGAAGAAGGGGGCGAATACCGCTGATGTCGCTGGCACCCTGGACCCGGGCAGTGAGTCCGATGTCCAGTTGGTGTTCGGCGACATGAGCGCAATGAACGCCGAAGAGTTGCGGGCGCAGGCGGGCGGCATGCTTGCCTGCATACTGGAGGTTGCGAGAAAATCTGGTAACCTCAAAGGCGAGTACATCGGTCGTCTTAAAAGGTCTGCGTCGACTTTACGAGAGGTGGTTGACACCCTCGCCAGTCGCAATGAGGCGGAAGAGACGCGGTGTCTCCGGGCGGCCAACAGTCGCCTAAAGATGGAGGTGGAGGCTCTTCAGGTTGAACTGAAAGGCCTCCGCAAGGCGTTTGGTGATGCCCGGGCGGAGCTCGCCGCGGCTAATACCGCCGCCGCCACCGGCGGAGGAACACGACCGCTGCAAGCGCCGGGTATAACTATTATTGAGGAACTGCGGGGGTCACTGACCGCCACACTCGGGCAGATGATTACTGCCCGAATAGAGGCTTTGGAGGATCGGCTTCTACCCGCTCCGAAAGTGCGTCCACCCTTACGTGCGGACGAGAGGAGGGTGGCGATGGCCACCGCTCTACCCAAGACGTCGCCTGCCATGGCTCGTCCGCTCGCCTCAAAAGCGGGGACTAAAAAGCCTTCTGCCGCCTCCGAGGTGGTTACGGTTGCGGGTCCTTCAGGTACCCAAAAACCAAGCAGGGCTGCCCCTCCCGCCGTTTCTCAAGATGAGTCTTGGATAACGGTGGTGAGAAAGGGCAAAGGAAAAGGCAAAGGAAAAGGGAAGTCCTCCCTTCCCCAGACTATCCCAACCCCTGCGTCCCGTGTTCCGGCACCGGCCGCTAAGCTAAAGGCGGCGCCAAAAACGGCGCCGAAAAAGAAAACGGTGCTAAAGACCCCTTCCTCCGCGGCTGTGGTGCTCGCGCTACAGCCCGAGGCTGCGCAAAGAGGGGTCACATACAGCGCCGTACTGATGAAGGCTCAAGCAGCGGTGGACCTTAAGGAGCTGGGCATAGACCAGCTCCGATATCGTCAGACGGCAACGGGAGCCAGAATGTTGGAAATTCCTGGCTCCCAAAATAGTGAGAAAGCGGACAGGCTGGCAGAGAAACTCCGCGCAGTCCTGTCCGACGAGGCTAGCGTGGTCAGGCCCGTCAAAAGCACTGATTTAAGTGTGACGGGCCTGGACGACGCTACCACGGAGGAGGGGTTGGCCAAGATCGTCGCGAAAACGGGCTGCTGCGACGTACGGCTCGTTAAGGTCGGGCGCATCCGCCGTGGCATCGGTAACGGTGGAGCAGGCTCCACCATTGTGTCCTGCCCAATTTCGGCAGCCAAAGTGCTGTTGGACGGAGGCAGGATCCTGGTTGGATGGAGTTCGGTGCGGGTAACGGCCATGGGGGATCGGCCCATGCGTTGTTTCAGGTGCATGGGGTTGGGCCACACCCGCCCCCAGTGCACGGCGACGGCTGATAGGGGAGACCTGTGCTTCAGATGTGGAGGCACAGGTCACAAGGCGGCAACCTGTGGCAGAGCCGAACCTCGCTGCGCAATTTGCGCTGAATCGGGCAGGCCCTGTGGGCACAAGATGGGGGGACGGAGTTGTGTCCCCCCTAAGACGAAAGGACATGGGCCCCGCTCTCTGGGTGTCGTCCCCGCTGCCGTTCCAAGAGTCGTTTGCCGGGATAGTCCGGCGAGCGAGATTATGATGTCCGACTAGGTTTGTTCGGACATCGGAGCGGATCAGGGATACCGATGCTTTCACTGATCCGCTCCAGCGCAGACGACGAGGCGGATAGAGAAGGCAGAACCTTCTCTCTCCCTCGCCATAGTTGGGCTCACTGGTCGGGAGCCGGGGGGCTTCTGGCCAGCTTGCACGAGCCCAACAAGACTGAGGGGTGGTCTTGGTAGATTAGATCACCCCTCCATTGGCGCAGGGGTCCGGTGAGTGACCGGGCCACCGCTGGGGTGGGATGGTGAATGCAATAGCGACCCCATCCTGCCCCGTGAAGGCGGAACGACGGCCTACCAAGGGGTTTTAGTGGGTATTCTTGCCGGTCTTGCACTTCCGCCGGCAAGCTGAGTCCCACATAACCCATGCCTCTCCCCCGGGAGGTACGGGTATGCATAAACGCATTTCCCCTTGTTAAAAAAAAAAAAAAAAAAGGGGTACCGCTGGTACGTTACCTACCTTTAAAGACAAATCTGTCTTTGCCTTATTTTTGGTTGCCTACCTTTCAATTATTATGATTATTGCTGCCTATGATATTGTTGTGGGTTATTCACGAACATATTTTTTACTATTGGTAGGCTTTAGCTATAGCTAGTTGCCAATTACCACCCACTGGACAAAACCGTGTCGCCAAGCGGTCTACGGCCGTATCGTTGTTGTATGATATACATAGATTTTTTTTATGTGATGAAGACGGGCAAGATGCTCTCCTGATTTTAAGAGATGACACTGCCTATAATCAGCACAGTGATTTCACAACGATGCACTTCATGTAAAGACTCTTTAACCCAGTTATTTAACTAGCTACAGTGCCCTCCTACCGAAGCACAGTAATGTTTGCACATTACTGCTCAGACGACCTATCGTCATATTGCAAATAATTTTAAATAAGTTACATCACGCACAATTTTAATACGTGTCATATTTTGTCGAATAAATTAATTAATATACGACACAAATTCCCTCCTGCCATACTTTTGGAGTATTTTGGTAACACAATACCGCCTGTACCTTGCATTATGCATGACCAAATGCCATTCTGTTTGTGGGTCTCCGTGCAAAATGTTTGGGGGAAAGTGATGTTGCAAGTAGGTTTCATACTAAGTCCTACTTAAATACCTAGGCGTGGCTTTACATATTTGGATATCCTTAAGGTACTGGTAAACTTGAACAATTACACTATTGACGAGCATTTTTACAAACGTTACATTACAGAAAATAAACAAGAGCTTTTTGGCAAACAATCTAGCGAAAGGACACATTTGAAAATTACATTATTTTAAAGGAATAAAATAAAATTTGCTTATTTTATTGGAAGTCTTATGTTGGCACTTCATCATCACCAGACCTCAGCTATAGGTGGCACTTCACATCGTTATTATTTCGTGTTAGTTATTTTTATGTTCCTAATTCATTCACGAAGTTCGTATAGCGCCGTTGGGAATTGGAGAATTTGGACGAATAGAACCGTTACATCGCCTTATTTGAGTGAATAGACTGAATACGCAAACACCAATAGAGATGTGAGTGTGTGAGAACCAAAGTTACCGACATAGCCGAAAGGATTAGCAAGCTGAAGTGGCAATGGGCTGGTTACATTTGCCGCTGAACCGATAACCGATGGGGTAGACGTGTTCTAGAGTGGAGACCGCGTCTCGGCAAACGTAGTGTAGGGCGTTCTTGGGCGAGATGGGGCGATGATATACGGAGGGTTGCTGGGAGCGGTTGGAGAAGAAAGACGGAGGACCGAGTTGAGTAGCGTGCCATGGGGGAGGTCTATGTCCAGCACTGGACGAACATAGGCTAATGATGATGCGATGATGAATAGATATGATGATGATGAATAGATATGTGAAGTACCACCAGTAAAGTATTCTCTTATAAAAATATCACACAGTCCAAAAATACATACATACTTAAATAATTTTTATTACGAAGTTTGTTAATTTAACTAAAAAATAAAAGTACTTATAAAGTTTTTGAGTACCATCAGTTTATTGATAACATTTTTGGTTATAAATTAAGTTAGATTTAAAAATTAACTGACTGAAAACTGAAAATTATATTAAGGTTTATATATTTACAAAATAATGATAATTATGAGCACCATATATTATTATAAAATACATAATATATTATATAAGAATGAGATCCATAACCTAATTATAAATATATTATTATTTGGTCATTGTAATATTTTAGTAAAATATATTAATATATTCATACAGATATAGATGTCTATGACAAATTTTACATAAACTATTTACATAAACAATTATTTATAAATTATTATACATATTTACAAATAAATTGTATTTTAATAAATATTTAATTCAATATTAATACGAGAAATTAAATATATTTTATACAATTACAATATTTAGTTCTTATAACATTAAATATAAAACATATTTTATAGATATACACGTATATTTTGTGTCTATATTTTATTATATAAATAAATGTTATTATATGTCATCTTTAATAATTTTAATATGTATTTATGGGCACATAATAAATAGAAATAAATAAATAAGCTAAATAATAATTATCAATAACGGTACTTTGCATTAAATTAAAGCATTTCCAAAGACTAACGTAAATATACGTAAAATAATATATATACGTAATACATACGCACAAAATAATATAACATAATATAGAAAATATAATATAGTTATTAATAAAATAATATGATTATATGATAATAGATATTGGGTATTACTTGATAATACATAAAATATATTGATCAGATAGGCTTATAATATGAGAAATATATTATAATAATATATATAAAATATGAGTATTTGAGGTACATATTAATATGACAAACGCTAAGAGAATATATCTCTAACTCATTTTGAAGTTCTGTTGTCAGTTGTCTAAATTGTTATAAAAATAATATCATTAAACCTTTAATACAAGCCATTGGTCGCTTTACTATTAAATATACAAAAGATGCATTTTTCATATAATTATTATATTAAATTAATAATTTATTA
Organism: Hemithea aestivaria; assembly: GCA_947507615.1. Classification (NCBI taxonomy): domain Eukaryota; kingdom Metazoa; phylum Arthropoda; class Insecta; order Lepidoptera; family Geometridae; genus Hemithea; species Hemithea aestivaria. Next base: position 8,897,999 of record OX382345.1, on the reverse strand, counting down.
TATTAAAATATATTTTTAATTTTTCATTTATTTACTTAACATTGCGATACTGGCTTTTCTTACTTATCATAAAATATATAACATTCACATCTGGATAATATATTTAAAATACATAAATACAATCTATAATAATGAAAAATGCTATATTTTCGGTCTACCATTCCTAACATATTATTATTATTAAAGTGATGCATCTTTTGCATCTTTATAGTAAAAATAATCTAATCATGATAAAATATCTTATTTATGGTCATGAATGTTTTTTTTTTATTTCAAAATATCATAATTATATTCTCCAACTAAATGTTTGTTATTAATAAACTTTTTTATTATAAATTTCAATTTATATTTATTGCTATTTTGAAATAAAAAATCAAAAATAAACACTATGAATCTCGAGGGTTAATGACATACATCTAATAAGTAAAAATAATAAATTAACGATTTTAAGAGGAAACTTGAGTTTTCGTTCCTTTTTTTCGTGTTAAAATAAATAATATTTTATAAATTTGGTGGGTTTTAGACTACTGGGCGTGGGCACTGTACGCTAAGTCTTGGGCTTTTTCGATTGACCTGAAAAAAAATGTCATAATAAGTGTAAGTATACTTTGATATTATTATAATAATGATATTATGTAAGGAGATAGTCTGATTGACTCATCATCGTATATACAAAACCTCTAAACCTAGAATGATGAAATATGAAACATAGGTGCTTTTTACTACCTAGACAAGTAATAAAGGGTTTTTTGAAATGTTTGATGAAATCCTTAAGTGTGTTAAGTAAAGGTTGGTATGGAGAAGATTTTATTCTTGTTATGTAATAGATAACTCTAGATCCGGTCGCTGAAAAGTTCATAACAAAGTGTAATGGCAATGGCCTTTCTGATAATCTGGCTGATATTTAAATGCCAAGAGGAAATGAAATAGCAAAAAAAGATGATTTGTAGCCCCACTTAGATTCAATAGTGAGATGTATCCATTCATTTGTTTCCTTTTGCTTTGGTGTACAAAACATATCTTTATGGGATCATATTTCAAAACCATATTTTTCTGTCTCTAAGCTACTCGTTTAATATGGTTACGTTATAATTTATCGAATTTCCCAAAAGATCAACACCTATCTGGTAAAAATACTGACAATGTTACAATAACATTATTATTGTATATTTTTGAGCGTTATAACCACCAGTTTTTATCGTTTATGTCTTTTTGTTGGATTAAAGAGGCTAAATAATAATTCTACTTATTCATAATGTCTGATCTAAAACCTAGGCAAGCTCGACACATATTTTGTTTGATTTATATAACACCCACTTAAAAATACAGAGAGAGAGTGGTCAAAGGCTGACCTCATCATCATCTTCCTACCCTTATTCTACATTATGTAGGATCGACGCAACTCGTCTTCCTCCTCAATCCTACTCTGTCATCCCTCATAATATCTTCATTAAGTCCCCTAGCACGCATATCTTCTTTCTCACAGTTCATCCAAACCTCTTTCAGCCGCTAAACACCTATTATCATATTCATGGACTTTTTTGGTCAATAAATGTTGACCTATTATTATAAATACAATGAAATTACCTGCTCCACCCTGAGCCTCCGTGTCCAGCTGATACGACGACCTCATGAGACTCATGGCCTCCTCCGCTTGAAGACAGCAGCTTCCTCAAGCCAATGATACCGGCCAGCACCAGAGCCAACTTGGACACAATCAAAGCCTTTCCAGCGAGCAGCGCTAACGCTCCGAAGGCCAATGGGACCAGCATACCCATGATGAGGATCGGGATCGCCAGGAGCGGGGCGATCTTCTTTCTCCTGCCTCGGCCTTCGATTTCATTCTGGATGTCTCCAGTTGGGAATTTGACCTGGAATTAACATGGAAACTTATAAGACATTTGATAAAAAATAAATTTTGTTCCAAAATATGTAGCCAGCCTTTGCGGCAAAAAGGCTGCAGTTTGTCGATGGGAGACTGGTTGCTAAGAGACTGACGATTCCCAGTCTTCGAACGTAGTAATGACCGCTTGGCGACACGGTTTTGTTCATTGGCTGGTAACTAGACAACGCCCGAATCCTACCATCATTATCAAATCATAAGATGATGATAATGATAATTTTATTTTACTCCTGTTGTTACCTACTAACCCATTTTATTTTAATTTTTACTAACCTATGGATCTTTATTGTCTGAAATAAAAGTATTTGATTTGATAAAACAGCAATCATCCACAACTTTAACAAAAAGAAAAGATACGATACAGACATCTCGCTAATAGACCGCTCCAATTAGGTTCATGCACACAATTTCACTTCAGTTCGAATCGGTGCAAATCGGTGCGGCAACCGTCATTTTTCGACCCAGGAAGCCCAAGTTTGGCTATAGCAACGACAACGCGTACCGTATCTTCCTTGCAATAATATTAATTGATGAAAAGTGGTTGCTGTCAGTAATTACAACTATTAAACTGACATTAAAGTTATTTTGTTAACGATCGATACAATAAAAAACTAGGAAAGAAAACTAATAGGTTTCCGTATGGATTCATCGCATGCCACACGATATTGAAAGTTACATGCTCATGGTAGTAAAATGGCTACTGTTGGTCTGCATTTTATTGTTTCTGAATTCTTTCAGCTAAACTAGTTATATGAATACGGAGCAAAACGAATCGGGTCATCCGATTGAAGCCACTATAGTTCAAAAACTGCCAACAGGTCATCATGTTGTACGCAGAAGTGATTTTTATACACTTTAGAGTGGCGACCATGTTTAGGTTAATATAATGTAAGACATCGCGTAGGGCGTTCAGGGGTGATATCCAGATGGTTGTTGAGAATGGGTGTAGGAAGAAAGCGGAGGACTATGTAAGTTGAGTGCCGTGCTATGCGGGAGGTATATTATGTCCAGCAAAGAATGAAGGCCATTATTATAGCGAAAGTAAAACATCCTAGACTAGGTTCGATCTTCTTAAGTTTTTTATAGTTCACCCTGAACTATAAAAAAATAATAAATAAAGTCCAAGTTAAGACTGTTGTAATAATTATCGCTAATGCATCAAAAGAAAACAAACTCATTACCGAAGAAATTCCGTACGAGGAACAAAATTTTAAATTCATCTTAAGCTTATTGGACAGTTTGTAATAAAAGCTGACCCCTAATGTCCCACTGAGCATAAAAATATGAGGAGACCTCAATTCATAAATCTAAAATCTCATTTTCTCCAAACAGTTTTTTTGCAATTTGTCAAAACTTAGACAACATTTATTATAAAACATGGGAAATCCCAATAAAATACTAACTGGAATTAGGAAGCATTTTTACCTATAACCGTAGCGGTAGAATATATTAAATGGCAAACGAGCTCAAGGACGTAGTCTAACCGTGATCCTATGTCCTATAGAGTCCATACCGCCACTCTACTAACATGCAATTTCGTAAGTGAGTAACAATCAATATCGATGGCATAAAATCATAAAGATATAAATATAGTGGTAAAAAGGTTAAACCATCAAAACTAAGGAACCATGAAGATAAACAGAGATAAGTGGTATAAGGAAAAGAGGTTAAATATTAAGTTAGACGAGGCTTCGATAAAGTTAGCCAACACGTAGAAGACAAAGATGTCTGGAAACTTCTGCATGATAAATGCATCTCGTGCCATTGAATGAATTATGTAACTAAAATAAACATTGTAAATAAAATAAAAAATCCCTAGGAGTATCTTACTCGTTATTCTCATAGAGCAGGTGCTTTCCGAACGGGCATATAGAGGTCCTAAAGTAGAACTAAATATTTGGAAAAGTGCTCCATTGTGCACTAAATACATAAATGAATTTTGAGTTTAAGTTTCAGGCATTGCTAAATAGTCAATCAATTATAATACAAGAAAGAGGATCTATTAATAGACCGAAACAAAAACCAACTGAATAAAAAGAAACCTTTCCATGAATGAAATAACGCACGAGCACATCCGGCACGCAACAGGAACTGATGAGAAAAACTATTTTCACTACCAATTAGACGCAGACGCAGTTAATTCTAGAACTGGGTTAAACCGACAAGAAAACTGTTTAATAGAGTGTAATGAAAAAAAGTGAAGATCCATTAATTGCATGCAATTATAGAGATGCTAGAAAGCGGTCACGCTGCGACGATCCAGGTATGTTGAACAGTTTTATATGAATTATATTTCATATAATTAGCTTTAATGTTATTCTGTAATGCCGTGTGCGTGATTTTTCTTAGCACTCATTTGAATATGATCGTAGGTACGTCGTACGGCGAGGAATGTGTATGCAAGTGTAACATTGATTGATAGTTTCTGCTACACTGTTGTAGGTACATACTTCTACTATTTATTACTATACTTTGATAGCAAAGGATGGTTGGATGAAATACATAATTGTATTTATATTTTATCTAAATATATAAAAGGGAAGAGTAACTGACTGATCTATTTACGTATAACCCAAACCGCTGAACGGAATGAGTTGAAATTTGGAACACAGATAGGTCAAAATGATGTGGACCTCCGCTAAAAAAGGATTTCTGCACGCGGGCAAAGCCACGATCATGAGTTAGTTTTAATATAATATGTCAAACTCTATGATTTTGTAGGTTATGTAGAACAAAATTACTTATATCTTTTTAATCCATATAAACCTGACTCTTCATCACAAAATAGGTGCAAAAGTTGGTTTTCGTCCACCAAATTATATTTTAGCGGTTTTTGAATATGAATTTTATACTTCCCGCAAAGTGTAAGATGTAGAACGAATAAAGGCAAAGCTTCTAGATAGCTAACATAATTTGAGTGGGTTATCACAGGAGAATAAAAAAAAATTTAAAGTTTGTCTGTGTTGTGTAAAGGTTATTTTATTGAAATAAAATAAAACAAGGCTTGATAGAAGTATAGGTAACATAGGAAAACATTTTATAAACGCACTAGAAAAACAGAATAAATTAGTTTTTTTTTCTTTCAAATAAAGAAAAACAATGAGCTCATTCAGCACAGCAGTTCGCAAATATATATGACGAAAATGAACTTAGGTCTATAAATCTGCATCTATAAACTAATTTCAACCTAATAACTTAAACTTAAATTTTAATCAAGAACATAGTTATTTTTGACATTCTCTGTAAATATTTAAATAACTTTGAGGGTTTGATTTCAACGAATAACATTCTTATTGGTAAAGTCGAGATAATAATAGCGTGAAAGAGGAAACTTGTAAAGCTAACGACAGACAGATGTGGGATCGCACAGTAAATCGGACGCGATCTTCGTTTTGTTTCTGCCCGCGTCCGCTTTATGTGTGACAGGGTCCGTAAGAATTCGGACATTACAAAAATTCCGTCCCGCACCGCGACCGCTTTTCCGCGTCAGTGTGGCTTCAGCTTTATGGATTGAATACAGACGTAACGGATGACAGATTGAAATGTAAGATTAATGTTCTACCACTACTAAATCACCACATTGAGTATAATATCATAATGGTGAACATAGAGGAAATGAAGTACGTACAAGAGGAAAAACGAAGTTATAAAAGAAGAAGTTATAATAAGAAAAACTAACTTTAGAATTATTAAAGTATGTACCTAATGAAAGCAGATGATAATGTGTGTAAAAAAGATGAAACAGTGACTAAATAAAATTAATTATTATCAGAATGAGGCCGAAATTAAATGAGATCTAAAATAATATCTAAATTATCACCAAAGATAAGAAAACAAACTACATTTAGTGAGAGACATAATTTTATAAAAGGTAATTTAATAATAAAGGATAATTACGTTTTATGTATAATTGTATGGCCAAAACTATAAAATAGATAAAATAAACAAGAAATGAAACAAAAAAATATATAAAGAAGTTTATTATTGAAGCAGAGAAGTCTATGTTTTCTAATAGAATAAATAACACTTATATAAATAAGAGTATCTTAAAATTTATTGCTGCCAACTATGCCAACTTTAGGTGTTTTCTGTGTTTGCTATTTTCTATATTATCTTTATCAAACATCATCCATTAAATTATTATTATTATTATCTTTCATGATAGAAAACATCTTATTATGAGGTATCATCATTGTATTATTATCATCTTTTTCTTAGTGTCTTAGATCTAGATTTACCTGGATTGTATGAGTCTGCATAAATCCGATGACTTTGTCCAAAATGAGGTTGTCAAGAGAGCTTTCATCAAGATTCCTCGGTACCGACGTTTCCACTTCGTTAATGTTGACATCTTTATCTTTCTTGACTGTGACTCCATTGATCAAAGTGAGTTCATCACTCCTGGCTAGCCTAGTCAGCACTTTAGCAAGTTTCTGCTTCAAGCAGTGCGCCATTTCATCTCCGCTGCATTCTTTGTACGTGTCATATGCGACTCTTAAATCTCCGAATGTGTCTTCGACTGTGTTTTGGGAGGTGAAGGCGGTTCTTGCACTGACTGATATCGCCAAGGTCAGAATAAGGATGTAATGTGGTACCATTTTGAAGCCGTTCTCACTTCGTTGGCGATATAGGCACTGTGTTCGAAACTAGATCACTGTTTGCGTTTATATGCGCTTAGAGTCACGGTAGACTGGACGTTGCTGAGAGGGATGCACCGATGCATTTATGCACTTGCAGTGTTGGGAACACAAGTGCTTTGCATGGATTTGGAGTTAAAACTGCTAATCACAATGTATTTTTCTCATAACTATCACTTCTCTCGTCTGCTCTTTCTTATTTGCATTGGGTCAGTTTCCCTAACGTAATTTGAGAAATCTTTAATAATCAAGAGGGATATGTTTAGCTTCTCTCTCTCTTCTTGTTTTGGTCAGAAATTTAATATTGACCAGATTTTGATCAGGTCCACTACTTCTACTACTTCTTTTAGAGTACGATCCTGAGTCTCCTTTTCTATAACACGGACAAAACCTGAACATTTTTTTCGGTGATCTGGTAGGATTAAGCTTTTTATAAGCCTCATTTAATACTACACTTTACGAAGTCTGCCTGTAATTCTCAGTCGGTATACACTAGTTCCAAAATATACAACGCATAAGAACATTAAGCCGGCGCGGCGCTTCATTTGGCACGAATGTTCCTGCAATGAGTCAAATTCTGAAACAAAGATTAATTTTCATTTTGTTTTTGCTGTATTTTTGTAACATTTTCGTCAAAAAGAACCGACCTACAATAATATGTCCTATTATGAGAAGGATAAACCAAAACATTGTATGAAAAGAAAATCATTTTCAAATGCAGTTTTGTGCTCACTAGTACAGTACGCACGTTCGAGGTCTAGTTCGAATTCGATTTAGTTAATATTGATAGCGTATCCAGTTTATAAATATACGGTCATAACTGTGTGTCGTATGTCCTAAATAAGTGAAATAAAATGTAATTTTGTAAATGCTAATAATTTGCTTATACCTAAGTAAGACAGGAGAGTAAATTGAATGAACTCCCATATTATGACTTGCAAAGTCAATTTTATTAAGTTCAATGACTTTCTGAAGTGATATGACCATATTATAATACCTATATATCAGAGGTCACCTGTAACTACTATATCATTACGGCTGAGTTCCGGCACGATATTCAGTACAGCCAGATAAAAAGTGGTTTAACAATAGGTTGGTGATCACAAAAATCGGGTTGGCATCACCACTGCTGGTGTTGCAGACATAAAGCCTTATTACACTTGGCTGAATTTAGTCACTAAATTCAGAATCTAAATTAGGATGAACGATACTTTCTTCTAAACTTAGGATGCTAAATGTGATTACACTTGACTTAATTCAGTTGCGACTGAATTTAAGCTTCTAAATTTAGCCAGGTGTAATAAACCTTTTAGCTGTGGTAACCGTCCACAATCAGGCGGATCGTCTGCTTGTATGTCGGTGTCTAATATAATGACATAATAATAATAATTGGGGTTTATACTCCAACAGAACAGGTTACCATACTTTCACTGTCAGAGTTAAATCACAATTATAGGTTGTGTGGCTAACCTATGTGTTGCACTTTTAGGTCTCCGACTAATCTCGGTTACAGGGCCTGCAATATGAACTGTTGACTGCCTCCTACATATCTTATAGGAAACAGCCGGGACCCACCGTTTTACGTGCCTACAAAAACACGGTAGCGTCCAGGCTAAATGTTGCCACATACTGAGATTTGAACCCAGGGCCTCTGAATTACAAGCCGGACGTACACTGGACCACAGATGCTACAAGATCTTGAATATATCAACATACTTTGCTATTGTATTGTATCATCATCATTATCATCCCGTACTCATCTGCTGGATATAGACCTCTCCCTATACGCGCCACCAAGCCCGTCTCAGCACTTTTCATCCAGTCTTTGCCAATCTTCCTTAGGTCGTTACTCCACCTGGTCGCACGGCGTCCTACACTACGTTTACCTAAACGTGGTCTCCACTCCAAAACTCACGTCTCCAGCGGTTGTCGGTTCTACGTACAATATGACTAGTCCATTGCCACTTCTGCTTGCTCACTCATTGGGCTATGATGGCTGTTAACTGTATATTATGTTTATATAAAAGTGTAACTATAAAAATAACATAATATTGACGTCATAAACAGCAGAAAGTTAAATGAAAACGCTCATGTCAGCGTCACTTTCTTCTGTAACCATTGACCACAATGTTGTCCATATTAAGACCAATGACTCGGATCGTGCTCGCACCTGTTGCTGCAATTATAATATCGACTCTCTTTCTAAAATCGTTTATAATCAAAGGGTATGGTCAGATGAACGCATTTAGTTTGGGTGTAGATGGATGATTTTATTACTCGTAATTTATATGTCACTGGAAGGAAATTACAAGTAGGTAACCATGTACCAGTGTGAATGATCAATCTCACTACTGCTGGTGTAGCAAGCGTGATGATGGAAAATGTCATAATTGTCTGAAATCCAAGCCTAGCTTAAAAAAGCTTTTAACACAAAATAGGCACTGAAGTTTTCTTTTGGTTTCAATACTGACTGAAGTATTCTAGCCGCGAGGACCTATTATTGGCTTTTTGCTACTATTGTAAGTTTTTTATAATTTTGTTTGTAAGCTGTTGGTCTTCCTAAGATGTATTAAATAAATAAATAAATAACGTAACAGAATAATAAGTCTAAAAATCAATGAAAGAAAAAATACATAATAATATTATATTCAATGAAAATTATAGTTTATTGACGCATTTGTAAGTAAATAATAATGATTAATATAAAAAATTTTGATTGATTAAATTTTTTTATTAATTCTTACTTTTTAATATTTCTTTCATTATAGACTTCAGAATTACATAAACCGTTTTCATTTCTTTATATATTATTTTCAGGGCAAACTGCATATTTATACAATACGGCATAGCGACCCAAACTGAGTCGTGGCCGATACTAGATCACGCCACTCTTCCCAATTCTAGGCGGGGAACTGTTTTCTAAAGTAATTAAATCCACCAGCAGTTCCCAACCTACGATACAGTAAACAAGATCGTATGCCGTTGGTAGTATGTAGAGCGAGCACGCTAACTGTGATCACAAAGCGATATGAGACGAAAAAATCATTCAGTTATAATATATTGCGTGCTGAGTATGGGCTTGAAAAATTGCTATAGAACACCGTTTAGACTATGTAATCAACTTGAGGGCCTATTGGCTATCGCAAAACGATATGTAAAACACTAGAATCCATCGACAAAATTGAGTACATTACGTACTTAAACCTCCTTATTAATATGAGCAAAGTAACAAAAGCAGCAATGTACATTGAAGTTGCCATCAATCGTAGTGGGAGAGAATTAGCCAATAGCCCTTCTGGCCTCCAAACCTCCTCCTAACCTGGCCGCATCACGAAACTCAAAGTCGCTCAGCGAGCTATAATAATAATAATTGGGGTTTATACTCCAACAGAACAGGTTACCCTACTTACACTGTCAGAGTCAAATCACAATTTATGGGTTGTGCGGCTAGCCTATATGTTGCAGTTTCAGGTCGTCACACTGAGATTTGAACCCAGGACCTCCGGCTTACAAGCCAAACCAACGACCACTGGACCACGGACGCAGCGGAGAGGGCTCAGGGTTTCTCTACGCGAACGAATCAGGAATGAGGAGATCCGTAGACAAACTAAAGTCACCGACACAGCCCAGCAGATTAGCAAACTGAAGTCAGGCCACATAGCACGTAGAGCGGATGGCCGATGGGGTTGAAAAGTGCTCGAATGGAGACCACGGACTAGCAAACGCAGTGTAGGACGTCCACCATGAAAAGATATCACATCTACACCACATAACCTCTTAGCTACTACATTTCACTACATTCAACAGGTAGATACTATAATGTTGTATAAGTATTGTACATAATAACTGTTACGTAGCAATTTTTCAATGAACACCTGAATCGACTGACTCATCACAGGGTGTCCAAAGTCCAAGTCAGCCTCAAAGCGGTTGAGAGATGTTGCATAACGCTGAATACACATCCTGTATATGTCACTTTCTCATTTAGAGCCGGTGCGTGAAATGTTACGACTGCTGCCATCGCTTGGAAATGCGGCTTAAGGATGTGAATGAGATAATTGAATTGTTAACTAGTTTCTTATAAAACTTATTGTATTACTACCACGAATATGTTCTGGCATGATGTTCAGTGAAGCCAGGGATGGAAGAATTTATCCCACCCATTCAAAAAACTAAACCATGTGAATATCAATCGTATCCTTTACCTGCTCATTTCTCTGGAAGAGATTGTTGTTAGTGATAAGACTGTCAAAAATTGTGGCTCGTACTCTTTGTATAGCGCTAAATAAGTTTTAAGTACCGTTGTATTATATCTGTGTGTGTATATTATTTGTGTGTGAATCATTATAAAAGCCGTGAGTTTATAATTATTAATCTTGTGATTATTATAAATTGTCGTTAGATAACTGATAGCAATATTTCAAGGTGCTGTCAAACTGAAACATTTGCACAAGATAGTATTTTATGAGTTTCGATGAATAAAATCACGTAATTGTCACACGGAGTGGTCGTACGCCGGGCCTATAATTCTAAGGTTCTAGTGGTGGTCAAAAATACCTTTTTTAAGCTGAGCACTACCGTGTTCTTTTACCGTAGACTTTTTTTAATTGACCCAGGAAAAATGCGTTACGCATCGTTCGGGGGACCGTGGGTGGTGGTATGTGGGACCCACCTGACAAAGATGGGCGCGGCGGAGATACCCACGAATAAAAAGGCCAAGCGCTATTCGGGCTGCGCGCAATATAGGCTTCCGTAGTATACATAGAATTTCATATAACTTTTAAATTCTGGCTAGCACTGTACTGATTATTGGCCGGTGTTATCTTTTAACATCAAGAGAGCGCCTAACTCGTCTTATTACTTCTTCGTATACAAACACCCAGACAAACGCTCATACCCACTAATACTCGTATTAATTTCCAATATTATATCAGTTCCTACACGGATATTGTATAATTAATTAGTTTCAACATTTATAATTGTTACGAAACTCGTGAAATTAATTTAGTTGCAGTTCAACATTTAATGAAGTCTTGATCGGTACTTAATTGAGACCAATTCAAAATTAACTAAATGGAGACCGGTTGGATGTTGTTTCTAATCGTATTGTTTTAAAAACTTGGGTATTCAGCCCCTGAACTGATTTAGATAAGCCTATTTTGTTTGTTTTTTTTTGGAACGAAGTTCCTTATCGCGCGTTGCGAAAGGGGGCTAGACGGAAAAAATTCTTACGAAAAGTTGTGACGACACTTTTTGCTATAGTAAGCTATTGTAAGCTGTGCGGCGTGCGCATGTTTCTCTCTCTCTCTCTCTCTCCCTCTTATAGAAAGCAAGCCAGATATTTTCATTAATCGAAAGGAACTTCGTTCCATCCGGGTGTCCCTTGACACCTCTCAAGTTTTTTATTAGTCTATCGTTATTTTATTAGCCTTTGACTACGATCTCTCGTGATGTAAAGCGACGTTGCGGCCGTAGATGGTAACAGACTAAACCTAGAAGGCGGGATAAGTGTCTTCTTACAAGTATATACCTAGGCGTCAATTGGTCGACCTAGACGTACTTTCCTTGACCAAATAAATGTAGTTCTAAGGCAAGGCCAGGTCAAGGGTACCAAGAACCGGCGAGCGTGTATGAAGAATGTGATGAAAGTTGAGGAGGCGAAAGAGATGTGTCAGGATCGTACCAAGTGGAGAGAAATATTTTTTTATACAACGAAATAAGAAGACGAGTAAGACCATCAGAAGAGCGTCCTGATGGTAAGAGATAACGCTGCCCATAATAAATAAATAAATATTTCAGGACAATTCACACAGCGCCACCTAAACTAACCCCATACTAAGCAACTTAATGCTTGTATTATGGTGAAAGAAAGAAAGAAAGAAAGAAACGCAACGTTCTGCATTGCAAGCGGGTATTAGCCCACCGCGCCACAGAGGTCGTCAATAATATAAGTACAGTACTACCCAGGATTTTACAAAGCTGTAAAATTCTAGGAGCACTGCGCCAACGCTTCTTACTGAAGAGACAAAAGATGTTATAAGACTCTACAGCCTAGTAAATTATAACTGGCATTGTTGGGGCCTCCTGCAAAAGGAAGTCTACCTCCGGTAGAATGATTCTCCTATAAGAACATGATTATTTTACAAAGTTTACTTTTACCAAGCAAGTCTATTTACAAGTCATTGTACAAGACATAACAGTGTGACAAACTATCAAGCCGCGATATAACCGTCTAGAAACTTTCCTTTATAATATCTGTGATACTAAAACTGCTCTCTACAGCCGGTAGTTTTATGGCTTGTGATAATTTTTGAAAGTGTAGTTACTTCATATTGTGCTCTATTAAATGGTTGTAGTTGCATTTTATTATAGACTAGTTATTTACCTAGAAAGGCGGGATTATCTCTCAAATATTATCGTCCTACTCGCTGTGCTCAGTAATTTTGACTCGATGATAAGTGTGTTATTTCCAACATACCAAAATTAAATGCAGACTTTTCGACTGTTTAGGCGTGAACGAGCAACTAACATTCATTCATTATTTATTCATAATTTAAGTACCTAGTTGTAGTTTTTTTTTATTCATAATTTTAAGTACCTTTTGTTACATTGGACACAATAAAGAGTATTTCTATTCTATTCTATTCATTCATCTATAAGTTTTTTGGAACGAAGTTCCTTATCGCGCGTTGTGAAAGGGGACTAGACGGAAAAAATTCGTACGAAAAGTTGTCAACACTTTTTGCTATCCACTCAAACGTCCCGACCGCTATAGCGGTCCGAAAAAAAGTTGAGTTAAACGTTACAGCCGCTACAGCGGTCTTAGAGACTTACTACTTTAAAGGGGGGAGGGGGAGAGGGGGGAGGGGAGGATCGTGTAAATCGTGGGAACATCGTTCCATCCGGGTGTCCCTTGGCACCTCTTAAGTTTTTTTTATTCATTATAGGGGTTACCTTTTCACGATCTAGCGTGATGTTAAAGCAACGATGCGGCCGTAGATGGTAGCAAACCAAATCTAGCCTAAGCGGGATAAATCCCTCATTTTTTTCCCCGGGAAAAATGCGTTACGCATCGTCACGCATTTTTCCTGGGTAAAAAACCGGCGGTATGTGGGACTCCCCCGCCGAAGATGGACGCGCCGGGGAAACCCACTAAAAAACCTGGGGTTGGTCCTGCGGGACGCCATAATGCCGGGGCAGCGGGTACACCGAAGCACTCATCCGCGGCCCCGACGGCGTTTGGTCCTCACTGACAGGGGGACCTTCCACGGTAGGGTCACCCCACCCTCTCAAGGGGCGCGCGGAAACACCTCGTGATAAATTCTTCCCTGGCTTTACTGAACAACATCCCGGAATACAATCATAACGACAGGTTGGCAACACGGTATTGTCCAGTAGGTTAGTAGCCACGGCCGAAGCCTACCACCAGTATAAACTTGCTCATCATCTTCACTCATTGTCATTAAAAAACATTTTCTGCCGTAAAATTGCTTACGTCTTAACAATCTGCTTTAGTTTTATTTTTGATAATGCTCATAGTCTTAATAACCATCATTGCGGTTAAAATTGGGGTCAGCCTAAGCCAAGAAGGTGGAGTAATTCCTTCGGCTTCACTAAACAAGGCTGAACATGATTCTAAGCGGCAGTGCCGTGTAAATGCCATGGGTTTTATTATAATTAACAAGCTTGGTCTACAGCCTCGGGGTAATGAAAGCTATTTCCAATGACTGACTACTCATTGACACTAATCACTGCTCACCAATCCTTATTGATTGAATTTAAATACCATTTAACAAGTTTTTTGTGATTCATAATGAAAAAAGGTTACTAGTAGTTGATCATACATAAGTTTTCAGGCATCTTTTTATCATGAAAATAAGTCGTCTGTCCTATAAGTATTATTATGATGAAACTTATCCCGTCTTATTACAAAACGTGGACTAACGATTGTACCAGGATTAAACCAGGTACTAAGCGAACAAATGACATTCGTTAATCCCAGAACTATCGTAAAAGTCCGCGTTTTGTAATAAGACGGATTATGTTCCTTCCTAGATTTACGTTACAGTTTTATTCATAAAATTATTACGATATTATGTAGGTCGTAGGTACATCTTGTTGGAATCCATTGAACCATATAATATGGCGTAATTAATTAGTTTTATAGCAGTCGAAGACGTCGTTTCCGAACATCATTATAAGCCTATCCACATTTATCCACTAACGCCTTCAAGTAATCGTTGAGCATATATTTGAAATATCAGAAAATATTCTGACGAATTGAAAACCAAATTTTTCAAAGTCAGTCAATTTATAAAACTTGAAGCGGCATCAAGTCTATGATCTGAATGAGAAATATAACCTTCAATATATTCAAAAAGAGAAAAAAAAAACAGTAAATCAATTCATTCGCAATTTCATTATGCACCATGACCGGGTTAGACAACAGGTGAAATGCCTTTCTATGGGTCTAAGGCAACGCCCAAATCGCTTCGTCACCCAGTTTTATCATCGATGTTTTTATCTTCTTTAAGGCAAAATTTTCAGTTAATAATTTTATAGTCGGTTTTGAAGCTGTGACAAGCAGCTGTGACCAAGGGCTAAGGGTTTGATTGGGTTAGATCAGTAATATACATCTTTTTAGATTTTCAAGATCTTGTTATTAAGAAAAGCAGAAGAAGAATAAAGAAAAGAAAACATATATTAAGAATTATTATAATTTTAAATAAATAGTATGGAAACGAAAGTAAAAGTAATAACAAATTTATGAAAATTATTAATAAAAAATTATGAAGAAAAAAAAACAACGAAACCGTGATGAGGAAAATGGTATTAGGGATAATAAATTAATACAATCCTATAAATTAATACATCCCAAAGGCTTCTATCGAAAAGAATAACAGATAAATTTCAAATCAATTTCAAACTAAAACTGTACCTATATTTCAAATAATTTACAAAAAGTAATAAAGCAATTCAATGTTTACAAAGCAATTAGTTCTATTTTAATAATATTATGTCAATTAATCATTATTCCTCCTTATTATTTATACATATTTCCTTAGTATGAAATAACATTAAGAAAATACTACCTTTTTAATCAATGAACGTTAACAACCATAAAAGAAGAACTGTGTTTATTACACAGTATATAATTATACTTATAATTAATTTTATTATATAGGTACTTGACTTAGATATCTTCACAAAGTACTAATGCCTAATAAAGTACATAATTAGTCTTTCGATAGCTTTCCAAACGAAAAACCATAATATATTCATGATTAAATTAATACTTAATACATACTAAAGCTATGATAAACTGACTAATATAAATGGTATACTAACCTCAATACCTAATGCCTTAATGACCAGACAAAATGAAACCTTCTCCAGACGTTGCGTCACATAAGAATTTGTGTCAAACGCACCTACGACATCCTTTACCTAAAAGAAAAAGAAATTTCTCTTCACACGCGTTCCTGCGTCCGGTTCACATCCGAGCTTTTCCTTTAAAATACCATAAATATACCAACACCCTCGAAAAACAAAACAGCAAGCCATTCTCACCCTTATTACAATGTGTTAAGCTTTAAAGAAACTAGAAAACCAAGTTTCCCGACGGCATCAAGTATGCTGGTTATGACTGTCCGGTGACCAAAGCAAAATACCGGTTTTGGGAGATACCTGTCACGCTAAAATGGACTCTAATCCATTGAATTAAAAAAAAAAGAAAAAACTTCTCACGTGTATACGCAACCTCAAGGTGTATGAACTGCAGACGTAGTGTACTACGACAAGGTTAACTTTGCAGTTGATGAAGATGATGCTAAAGCTAATTTAGACTTTAATGTTGAAGAAATAAGTGTCAACGATGATGGAGATGATTGTTCTGAAGTGAAAGATGGACAGGAAATGTTAAGAGGGGGCAGGTTACATAAAACAAGTGAGATACAGAAATCAGATGGCCCTCTGGCTACGGAGGCGAAAGCAACCATTGACTAATGTATAGTTGGTAGGTCGAGGCTTGAAGAAGATAATCACATGCTTGGAGATAACAATTTGATGAGTCTCTGTTACAAATTGTATAGTATGAATCGTTCACAAATTGGTAGGTTACCTAATTCTAAAATAGAAAATAGTGTCATCATTATGGATAATGATTGTCTTTGTAATAAGTATCTTCTATGAGACTTTATAAATATAATTAATTGAAATGTTTTGTAGTGTTTGATGTTTCTTTATTTTAAAATAGTAATTTCAGTATTAAATTATTAATTTGCTAGAAGGAATCTATTTGATTATAAATTTTGGCTTTTAGTTCAGCTATTTTGGTCCATAGTTTTGTATTACTTTATTATTCCCTTAATAATTGTACTTTATTATTATAATTCCATGTATGTATACTTGGGACTTTTTTTTTCGCTGCTATAATATTTCACCAGAAACGTCATACAAGTAAAAATATGCACTTTCGTTTTAAAATTTAACCAACATTCTCAAAATAACAAGAAAAAGAAAGCTGCATGTAGCCACACACAAATTAACAACATTATCCATAATTTAATTAAAGTTAATGAAAAAACTAATCATATCTTTACATTATATGACTCAACGTAAATTGAGGGAGTTATTACATCAGTCGAAACTTTTACCACAGAACCGGACGCTTCAGAAAAAAAAAACACTTTCACTTACAGCAATACCATGCATTCTCTAAAATGATATCTGACCTACTTGGTGCACACGAAAATCAACTCTACACAGAAATAATAATAAACAATATTGCTTGAATTCAACATGTTGCTAATCACGTTACTGATATTGTTAGCAACAGGTTGTAAGACAATGCAGAGGTCAAAGGCTCCGTGCTTTTACACATGTTCTATGAATAATGTTCTGAAAATGAAAGGCCTTTGTGGAAAAGTTGTATAACTTTTAGAAATTACATCATTCATTAGACTCGATAGTTTGTTTAGCATACACGACAGGTTTGTCTAAGATTTGCTTTTGGGAGGTATATTTTTAAGATTTGTCTATATATCTGCCTTGTTACTATTATTAGTATAATGAGTATACAAATTCTGATAAAATTAATATATAATTTATGTTGACGTGACCTAAAAATGAAAACAACAGAACAGATAGACCTGACATTTAGTAAGTATTTAGACCCTTCTTTTTTGGTATAGGAATTAAAGCTGCCTTTAAAAAGGCTGGTTAAAATCGCTGGACATACACTTACTGTACGTAAATATAATTGTAGTTTCATAGAAGATGTGGCGCTTCATACAAGTATTGAAATTCCTTTATGCAATATTAACTGCTGTGCTCCGTATTTCTTAGCACTGAAAGATGCTGAATGTGAGCATGCACTATTCTAGGTTCAGTGCCATTTCATTCGAAGTGAAATAAATCACTTACCTATGTAAGGGACGATATGAAAGCCAACGAACTCAACATAGAAGATGCCGAAGATCGAGCAAAGAGGAATTAAAGAAGTTGGAGGCGGGCCCTAACTAGCCAGGATAATAGAAAGAAGGACTCTCTCCGTCCTAATTACTAATATTGAATAGACTTAAAAAATTGAATGTACATTCATAAAAAAAGCAAACATTCGCATGCAGTATAGCTATGTATTAGTTGTACAAAATTACACCAATTTTGCGCTACCCAAAAAATGATGCTTGTTACATCATATGCCGTAACATCCGAGCCCATTCTCACATTCAAATTATCTCCATCGAATTTTCACCCCATTGTCGATCTGTGGGAACAAACCGTGAAGCTTCGTTCCTTACGAAAACAATGGCAAAGTTCAACGAGACATAACCAGGAAAGTCTATATAACTGTTGGACAATTGTTACAGTTTCATACGTAACATTTTCTTCATGCAAACCAGTTCTTTCCCTACCCTTATTAGTGTTCTGATTTATATTTGCATCTATTTTTATAAAAGTGTTATTTACTTTATCATGTAGATCAATTTCTTTATCAATTTATTCAGTATTTTCTGTTTCTTCTTCGTCAATAATGTTTTCAATTCTAGCTTTTCTATTAATTCTCAAAGGTTCCTTGTCGATTCAGTTGCAAGAAGGTGAACAGTTGAACGGAAACGAAGTGAACGATTCTCAGCTAAACGAGTGTATAAGTGTTCAGAGGAGTTCAGAATTGGGTGTGTGTTTCGGGAAGGAACTGCTGAATAAGTTAAACCAGTACGATGAATCGGAGACGTTCAGTTTGGCGACGGGTGTCTCGCTTGTTAGAGATGAGAAGACTCCGCGGCATTTTGGCAGTTTTCTGGACAAGGATCCTATGGATTTTCGGTAAAACAGTTGTTCCTCTTTAATTATAATCTTCTCCGTTTACTTTAAACTGCATCTTTACCTAATATCTCATAATCTTATCACTTCAACCTTCTTACTTTTACCATTAATTATAATAAAAGACATGCAGAATCAAGACTACTGTGATCTTAACTAGAGTGTTTAATTTCGTATGATGATAAAATTTAAGCAATAATGAGTTTATTCCATATTTTAGATGTATTATGTATGTTTTGTTGTACACTTCCAGGATATCTGCACAAACTATTTCACATAAAAATTCTTTTTTTTTATACAACTATGTAAGAAGACGAGCAAGACGCTCTCCTGATGGTAAGAGACAACGCTGTCCATAATAAGTACAGTAGTACCCAGTATTTTACAAAAGTAAAATTCTGGGTACACTGCGCCAATGCTTCTTACTTGAAAGTCATAAGATGTTAAGACTCTTCAGCCCTGTAATTTCACTAGATGTATGTTTTGTTGTACACTTCCAGAATAATATCTGCACAAACCATTTCACATAAAAATCTGACCTAAGAGAAAACAGTTCTCTACTCAAAATGACCTGTAAACCTTTCATACTCTTTCAGCTCCATAATAGAGGATGCTAGTAATCTGATATCTAAGAGATCATTACAATGGGATCTAAGTGCAGTATACCCAGGATTAGTCATGAAGATTGGTCCAACGTTAGCCAATGGGATATTGGAGTTTTCTATGGATCCTAGAGTGAAGGATCGGTCTTATCAGCATCAGCCTCATGGCGAACTTTCTACTGGTAAGTTAAAAATGTGTGATACAAAATTTTGTGTGTCTTTACTAAATTCACGTCAAAAAAGTTAAATTTATTATCAATATTATACTTCCAATTTATTTTGAACATGTGAATTTCAATACGTGAGGACTAGACACATTTTTTAATAATCGTATTATCTTAAAAATCTAGGCCTTTGTAAATCAATTAAGAATTTTACAAATCAGTTCCGGCATATTACTTATATAGTCCCATTAAAATTTTATTAAAATGGGACATTCGAGCTGAGAACGATTCGCTGTAATTTTATTTTTATAATGTACTTATTTAAATTTATATTATAATAGAAAACCTCCAAGTCTAGCATTATTTGCTTTAACGCCATCTATCTAATGACATCAAAACTAAAAAGAAAGGCTCGTTAGCCTTCAGAACGCCAATGAACTTGACAGCGGCCTTCCAAGTTACAATGCCATCTATGTAGTCATCCGTGAACCTGTATGAGATAGAGTTAAGTTGCGTGCGCTTAAGCTTTTCTAAGTTACAAGATGAAGCTTCTAGATTTATAATATACTTTGGAAAAGTAATATAATAATATAATTTTCGTGTACTCAATATCAATTTAAAATAATGATATCACTATCATCGATATGATGGATGATAGAGCAGAATGGAGGAGAAAAACGTGTTGTGCCGTCCCTACCTAGTGTGGGATAAGGGCAGAAAGATGAAGAACATCAATATTATCGATTCAACAAAACCTTTATTTTATTAGTTTATTATTTTGCCCGCCTTCACTGGGATAAAGCTCGCTCCATGAAGAAAGATATAATAATACATAGATTTATTATTGTTAACAATACGATATTATTAAAGGCGAATTTGAAGACGGTTTAATTCATAAATAAATTTTAATGTTTTTTTTACTTTAATTATTTTACAAAATGGTTACTCAAGAGGAGGAAGATAAATTTATTATTCAAAGATAAATATTATTGAATGTAATTTTAAGGACACAACCCTATAGAATTTGGAGTCATTTGATTCGTCTTGACGAGTACTTTAGTTCGCGATGATAATAAAAGATTGTTTTTGAAAGGTTTTTTTAAATTTCACTTGTTATTATATTATTTTTTTCTTTCAGGACGTCTCCTCGCTAGAAATCTCCTAGTGCCTTTTCTTCTCGGCTTCAAGTTCCAACTGTCAACCTTATTACCCTTAATCTTGGGTCTAGTATTGATTGCCAGTAAAAAGGCTTTCTTCTTGGCAAAACTGGCACTTCTGGCAGTGACTGTGTTTTCTGGCTCTGGCTTTGGCCAGGGTTATGGTGGATTTTCTGGACCAGCGCTGTCTCAATACACGTCTCATGAGCACCCTTATTATCACGATCATCATTATAATAGTGGAGGTATGTATGTTCTACTATAAATAGCTTTAATTTAACCTGGTCTGTATTTTCGTTATTGATTTTTTTCTACGAAATTAACAATACTTATAACTACAAATAACAAACTATAATAATTGTTGGGTAATACTCCAAGAAAAAAGGATAAAATCAGGGTCAAATCACATTCACAACAATAATATTAATTATAGATAGGCGAATTTTTAGCATTGCAGTTTCAGGGCGCCATAACCCCTTATATTCTATAAGAACAGTTTTACGAGCCTTCCAAAACATGTAGTGTGTAAGTGAAAATGTTACCAGAAACTGTGATTTGAACCCAGAATTTTGAATCCATATTATTCTTTTATCTTAGTACTGAGTGGTTTTTTATTTAAACATATCTAAGCATTCTTCATAAGTTTCATTACAATTTGGTTCTTATGAATAGTAATAAAATTAACTATAAGTTTATATATTGCTATGTTATGAACTCGATTACCTTCATCCTATATCATAGATTCCTCAAAAGATTTACGACTTTTCCGATGGCAGGTTCAATGACCTCATGCCGATGCACTCTTACAAAACCCTCTTCAGATGCATTCATATTCACATATAAAGGACTCTAAAGTTATAGAAATAGAGTCCAAAATGCCTCGGAAAAGTTGTGAGTACCTTGACCTATTTTATTGGGATGGTAAAAGGTAGGATGTTAAGGAACTTTCTCCAATTTGTTTTCTAATCTGTTCGAGACTTTTTGAAGAATTGAGTCGTTTATAGTCGATTGAATTACATCAATTTTAGGCCTTGTCATTTTTATTTAAGGTTTCTCGTGTAATAAAAAGATGATGATATTTTCCAAAAGAGCCCAGTTCACTAAGAAAATTACATAACTAGCATCTTAAATTATAAACTGTGTCTTAAGATGACATAAACATGTCTTGTTAGCCAAGAGCTTGTCTTGTTATTTTCTTAGCATTTTTTATCCAGCTGTAGAGGTCCCAGAAGGTCTCCATAGGCGGCAGCAACTCACCTTTCTTTATCAGGCTGGCCTTCTACTGGTTTACCATATTATAAGGCATCCAAAATACTTTTTTTGTCTTTTGTTTTTATAAATATTTTGATTTATAAATATTAACGTCGGCGCGTTTGATCCTTTTCGTGGAAAGTACAGATGCGGTAAACTATGCTATTCGTTATGGGGCCTTACTAGAATACGTAAGATGCCTAGAAAGGTGCCTATTCACACGTGCCTTAAAGACTCCCAAATTTCCCGGGAAATACAGACACTATACGATTACTAACAATTTCTTTCCAGGGTCAGGATACTATCACAGAACGCCTCATCATCAAGACTACTACTATCGCGAGAAGACAGCCGAGACCACAGCTGTTCCAATCACCCCTGATGAACTGAGGGACAGACTTGAAAGGTTCTTCATCACCAAGAAAGATGATGAGAAGGAGGAAACTAAGACGAGAGCTGCTAGGAACTTTGCTTGGACCCCTATTAACACTGGATAGATTTATTAAAAAATTTAGTATGCTTTTTGGAAATTTAGTTTGGCAAATGTTACACAATAACATGAGTAACTAATACAGTAGGCTCTGGCCTATGGTATTTAAATATAATAATTCAATTTATCTAAATATATAAAAAGAAAGAGTGACTGATTGACTGACTGATCTATCACCGCACAGCTCAAACCGCTGAACGGATTTGCTTGAAATTTGGAATATAGATAGGTTTTATGATGTACTTTACACCCAGAAAGGATTTTCCTACGCGGGCAAAGCCGCGAGCATAAGTTAGTTAAATATAAAAAGGTTAACTACCTTAAAAATTAACATCATGATTTTATATTTTTCAACAGGTAACTACCGTTAAAAAACGTAGTTCTAGTCAACATCAAATTGGTATAATATATATAAGTCGAGCATTGCTATAAATATATTTGAATGACCACCAGAAGTTGGCAAACAGTGTAGCCAGGGAGGATTTATCCCGCCTTCTAGATTAAGTCTGCTACCATCTATGGCCACATCGCTTAAGATCAGGCAAGATCGTGGTCGAAGGATAACCTATAACGAATAGAAAAAAAATTGGTCCAGTTGTCCATATTTTTGGGTACTACAAACTAACTTCATTTATATTGATCTTGATAAATCATTCAAAAGTTTGGCGTCGTTTCCAAAACAGCTCTACATTGATTTTTGTATAAATTTTGTATTTTTCAATGTTTACGTTAAATGTGTTTTTTTATTAAACAATCAAATTGACTGATGTGATTTTATTTTTTCGTGTATTTTGTTGCCTTTAGTTTTATTTTTTCTTGTTACACACCTATCATATTATAATACAGTTTCAAGTAGTTCTGATACTAGAAATATCAAACATCTTTCATCACTTTAGTCGTAAAAGTTGTTTTTTTTTGCCAATTATTAAAGTAGTTCGTAAAAGCCGAAGTTAGAAACCACAGTGCCAACGCAGTGATCAATATACCTAATTATCGCACTCTCTAGTTTCATTTGACGTGACGATGCGTACATCCTGGTGAGATTACTCGCTCTGATTGTCACAGAGCACACGCAGTTCCTAACGATGTACGAGATCGTCTACTGCTTTAGAATTTTTGCTCTATGACAGTTATTGAACTAGGAGTGAGCTACGAAATATAGGCAACGGTAACTCCTTACCACTCAATGACAATCCACATAATAATAATATTATAAAAGCGATTGAGAGTCTATAACCTCCCCACTTAAAAAATAAAAAAAAATTTGAGAGAGGAAAAAGAAAAAGGAAAAAAAAAATGAAGGGAAGATAATAATTAAATTATGTTTATTGTAATTATTAATAGTATGTTTATTTTTAACTAGCTGACCCGCGCGCACTTCGTTGCGCGTGACAGTCAATTGATAAAGCGAAAATTTGGTGGAGCCATTTAGAATTTAGACTGTGATTGTATTTCCATCCCCGCGACTTTGTTAGCGTATGTTTATTTGCTCCCGCTGTAGGTAGTGAAGTATTCTTCTTTCTTCTTCTTTTATTCTTATATCGGGCTGGGTATTTCAATGCAGTTTTGTTTCGCTGCCGTAGGAACCAATCCTATGTCCTTCCCTAGAGGTCAAACTTTCTCGGTTTAGCGGTTGTTGATTGCATTAACAAATTTTCACGCCTCTTTTCAGGAATTAAAACTATTTGTAGTCCTTTCCCGGTAACTCTTTAACGTATCTCTATACAGTAGAGATACGTTAAAGAGTTACCTTAACTTAAATTATTATTGGTAACTATTTTCTCACACTATCCTTCCCGCGACTCAAATCAATTCCGTGGTTTCTGAATTTCCATTAAAACTGACCCTCCTTCCCCCCTCCTTTAATACTGATTCTCCCTTAAAGTTAATTTCAGACATAAATAAAACGGTCAAGTACGAGTAGGACTCGAGCACCGAGGGTTCCGTATAAACCTACGGCATTCTACGGAACCCTAAGGAAAAGTGGGTATAATATTATATACTGTAGGTTAGATTCCCTTGCGAGTACTTGCGAGTTTGAAAATATGCGGCTAAAATTGCTGTTTCTTTTGATTTCGTTGACATAGATGTTTAATTTTTTTACAGCCTAAAGTTATTATAAAGCTGAGTATTTGGTATGAATTTCAATTTAATACCTGTACGCGTTCTTGAGGAAAGGGGTAGTAAAAGTAAATACAAAATTATTAAAAATATTTTTTATATGATGTAACTAAAAATTTACAGTTTTCGCAATTTTTCCTGTGCCTGTGATTTAAAACGTTGCTGCGAACCAAATTTCAAGATTCTGAGTTAACGGCAAGTAGGTTTTGATTCCCTTGAGAGTAGTCGCGAGTTAAAAAATACGGCTAAAATTGCTGTTTCTTTTGAATGCGTTGAGATAGAGGTTTGATTTTATTACAGTTTAAAGGTATTATAGACTTTAGTATTTGATATGAATTTAAGTTTAATACCTGCACGCGTTCATGAGAAATAAGGTAGTAAGTATGAAATTATTAAAAATATTTTTTTACATGATGTAACTAAAAATGTACAATTTTCGGAATTTTTCCTTTATCTGTGCTCTAAGGAATTGCTTTTTACCAAATTTCAAGATTCTACGTTCACGGCAAGTACCCTGTAGGTTTTGGTTTTTTGAGAGTAGTTGCGTGTTTAAAATTTCGGCTAAAATTGCTGTTTCTTTTGAATGCGTTGAGATAGAGGTTTGATTTTATTACAGTTTAAAGGTATTATAGGCCTTAGTATTTGATATGAATTTCAGTTTAATACCTGCACGTGTTCATGAGAAAAGGGGTAGTAAGTATAAAATTATTCAAAATATTTTTTTCATATGATGAAATTGAAAATTTATGGTTTTCAAAATTTTTCCTTTATTTGTGCTCTAAGGAGTTGCTTCGTGCCAAATTTCAAGATTCTGAGTTCACGGGAAGTGCCCCGTAGGTTTTGATTTATTTGGTAATGTCGAAAATTTGCTGAAATTTGCGACATATTCGACTATATCTTTTGATTGCGTTGGCCTAGAAGTTTGAATTTTTCACAGCTCTAAGAAGCAATAGACCTTAGTATTTCCTATAAATTTCAGCTTGTTACCTCCACGCGTTCCTGAGAAAAAGGGTGTTGACAGACAGACGGACGGATGGACGGACGGACGGACGGACGGACAACAAAGTGATCCTATAAGGGTTCCGTTTTTTCCTTTTGAGGTACGGAACCCTAAAAACTATTCATTAACAGAACTTAAGCTATCGCTTAACATTAATTTAGCTCATTTTAGGTTCAGCGGTTACTGATTTCCATGCAAAGTTTTTCGAAAATGATTCCCGTTCTCGTGAGAATTTCACAAAATTCCTCCTTATCGGTCGCCTACGTTACATAAAGAATACGTTGTCCAAATTTCATCTAAAACGAAGAAGCGGTTACCTATCTACCTTTTCTTCCTACTTCTAAACTGAAACTCAATAGTGTCAGCGGTTTCTGATCTCCCATACAAACTTTGACCCTCCTCCAATAATAGTAAAAATTATTCAATGTTCCTAAACACAATCTATACAACTAATTGCCGCACCCGTGGGAATTTCGCAAAATCCCTTCTTATGGGTCGTTTGCGTTACTTAAAGAACACGCTGTTCAAATTTCAGCTAAAACAAAAAAGAAGGTTAACGATTTCTTACACAAACTTGTATGACCCCCCCAACCCCTTAAAGGTTGATTTCTGGAATAAAATGTATCGCATATCATTGTTTAGGATTCAATCTACCTCTGTACCAAATTTTAGCTCAATAGGGTCAGCGGTTCTAAATTTCCAGTACATACTTTGACCCCCTCTTTACCCACCCTTAAATGTAAATTTCTGTCATAAAAGCTATTCAGTGTTCCTAAACACCGTCCAAACAATCGTTTTACAAAATTTCAGCTCAATCGGTTCGGTGGTTACGGATTTGCATACAATCGTTTTTCGGAAATAATTCCCGTTCCTGGGGGAATTTTGCAAATATCTCTTTTTATCGATCACTTATGTTACCTAAAGAACACGCTGACCAAATTTCAGCTTAAACAATGTAGCGATTAACGATTTCTTACACAAACTTGCACCCCCCTTTCCCCCCTCTTAAATGTTGATTTCTGGGATAAAAAGTATTCCATATCATTTTTTAACACTCAATCTACCTTTGTACCAAATTTTAGCTCGATAGAGTCAGCGGTTCTAAATTTCCCATACAAACTTCGACCCCCCTTTACCCCCCTTAAAAGTAAATTTCTGACATAAAAACTATTTAAAGTTTCTAATCACAATCCCAACAATCGTTTTACAAAATTTCAGCTCAATCGATTCAGCGGTTACGGATTTGCATACAAACATTTTCGGGAATAATTCCCGTTCCCGGGGGAATTTTGCAAAAATCCCTTGTTATAGGTCGCCTACGTTACCTAAAGAACACGCTGGTCAAATTTCAGCTTAAACAAAGAAGCGGTTACCGATTTCCCATTCAAACTTTGACTTCCTTTATCCCGCCTTAGAAGTTGATTTTTGGAATAAAAAGTATACCATACAATTTTTTAGGACTCAATCTACGTCTGTACCAAATTTCAGCTCAATAGGGTCAGCGGTTCTAAATTTTCCATACAAACTTCGACCCCCCCTTTACCCCCCCTTAAAAGTAAATTTCTGACATAAAAGCTATTTGATGTTTCTAATTACAATTCCAATAATCGTTTTACAAAATTTCAGCTCAATCGGTTCAGCGGTTACAGATTTGCATACATTCGTTTTTCGGGAATAATTCCTGTTCCT
Source organism: Hemithea aestivaria (assembly GCA_947507615.1). Taxonomy (NCBI): domain Eukaryota; kingdom Metazoa; phylum Arthropoda; class Insecta; order Lepidoptera; family Geometridae; genus Hemithea; species Hemithea aestivaria. The sequence continues at coordinate 8,870,661 of OX382345.1, read as the reverse complement.
GAGGGAATTTCAAAAAATCGCTTCTTATTGCACGAAGAAATTTTCCTAGGAATACACTGTCCAAATTTCAGCTCAATCCGTGCAGCCGTTTGGGCTGTGCGTTGATAGAACAAAAGTGTATTAACGATTTTATATAATAGAATAAGTAAATCTTTAGATAGATATAACTCTTTTATTTAAAAACCGATTTAAATAAAACCAATACTATTTACAAATTAGAGAAATTTGCAACGTTTTAGCGAAAACTGCATACAATTCGGTTGTGCCGTTTTATCACACATAAGTAATAACCTTTTTACAAATTAAGCCTAATAAAACTACTCTGGTAAATTTTCGTTTATGGCCACATCGATAGATGGCGTATTTTTAGTTTGTCGCACTTTTTGCTTTTTGATTTTTTTGAATTGAATTTACTTTATATTCTATTACTTTTACTTCGAAATTTTGATGTAAATTAGGGGCGATGTGTCCGATATAAATGATTATTATTTATTTTATTATTTTATTTTACGTTTCCCTAGGAAAAATTGACAAAATGTTTTACGATCTAGATCGCGCAAGCGACTTTTTCGCGTCGTTTTGTTCATATGCGTATTTTCACAGTTCACCTTAGTAAAGGATCACAATGAATGGGGAGAAATTTCCATTCTTATTATATGTATGGATAAATAGTTTATAAGGGTGCTGCAATAACCCAAAGCAGCAGGTTATGTTGTCCGCATGAGGCGGTATTAAAAAAAAAAAAAAAAACCTCCCCACTTAAACCGTTGAACCGATTTAAATAATGTTATAGCAGGAGGCGGGTAAAAGTATTGGACATTTTATAACCCATGGGATTAAAACTTTTTGTGCCAGAAAGTTAATAGTACTTAGTATTTTCCACTTAAGCGTCAGTTTCTAAAGTAAAAATTAAGTCCAGATCTATCTAGAATTCTCCAGCATCTACGTGCTAAGAACAGGTGATCTAATTTATAACAGTCCACCACCACGTTTTACTTTCGTATTTTTTACCTCACATAGTTGACGGTCGTAGTCGTCGCGTGCTTCAGAGATACTTAGCGCTATCTTATTAGTCATTAACGATTTGTTCTGCTGTTTGCATACGAGACATTAGACCATATGAAAGTAATTGAAGTGTTTGGCTGTGGATGACATCGAGGGAGTGGCGGGAAATTGATGGAAAAGACAGGGACATGTACAAAGTGTATGGCATAATCAATGGGAGGCATGTTGGAGCAGTGAGCAATTGAAGACTCATGATTATGACGATGTCTAGCTGTAGCTGTGGTGTAAAAGAAGGTTGAATTAGACGACTGTAGAGGGATCTTAACTTTATTAGCAGGTGAAAAGTGATCAGGAAGGGATTCAGATGAGTAGTTCGCGGATGCCGCAGCCCCTGCATTATGGCATCCAAAGAAACAAGAATTCAGATTTTTTAGTAGAAGTGTGTTAATTCCCGTAAGGGGAGTCCCTCATACCACTTTGTTTATATCGAAGTATTCACATATTATAAATAAATAAACACTTACTACGGTAGCATACAGCAGATAAAATTTAAATTTAAAAAAAACTTTTTGAAATCTAGCTTTTACTATTATTACCATCCAGCACCAATGTACTCGTCAAAATGAATCAAATGAGCCCAAACTCGATGGGCTTGCGTCGTTTAATTATGGAGTTCCTATGGCCACCTTCCAGCACCATCATCAGATCAGGTGGATGGCATAATGATATTGCATTGTCATCCGATTTATACATTGGCATGCATCCAAATTTCAGCTAAATCAGAAATCGGGAAGTAGATCAAATTAAACTTTCAAGATTTGATCACAGACAGACAAGAGACAGGTGAAAGTAAATAAAAGCTTGTAAAAAAGATTTCAACGCAGACTATGCGGGCAAAGCCACAGGTGCAGCTAGTGATTAATAATTTTCTATTTATAAAAGGAATTGCAATTAGCATGCCATTTTACTATTTATAGGAAAGTGTATTTTGTTTTCCATTTTAGATCACTAATGCAAAACCACGTGTATTTATAGATTTTCAAACTATAATATTAATTTGCTTTAGTTAAAAAGCCGCGACAAAAATGATAAAACTAGGAACCATAAGAATAGTTATAAAAAAAATTAACACTGATCGATCACGCCAATCGGCAATCTATCCTAGTGCTCCAAACCAGTGTGAATTGGCAGAAAATCCTAGTGCTCCAAACCAGTGTGAATTGGTACGCTAGCCGCATTGCCTGATTGAAGGCTAATAGCTACTTAAAGTTAGGCCAGATATAAATAAATAAATATTTTAGGATATTCCCAGCAACTTAATGCTTGTGTTATGGTGGTTAGGATAACGGATATAATACTTATATTATAATTTTCTTTTGTAAATACATACCTATTTACAATAGATACAGAAAGCCACCCAGATCAGAAACAAATATCTGTGGATCACACAAACATTTGTCCCCCAGCGTTTTGTCAATTTTTTTTTATAGCAGACTAATCAAGCGTTTGACCGCGATCTCACCTGTTGTTAAGTGACGATGCAGTCGAAGTTGTAGCACGCTTGTTTAGAAAGAACATATTCACTCTTGATTTGAACAAACCCACGTTATAGCATTCGGGAAACACTGAGAATGGTAGCGAGTTCCATAACTTCGCCGTTCTCATAATGAAAGACGAAGCGAATCGCTTAGTCCGAGCTGCTGGTATACTCACCAGATATTGGTGGCGCAGTGCCGTTTGCCTGGACGTTCGGTAGTAGAAGGGTGACATGCCACCTTAACATTCTATATTACAATGTAAGTAGGTAATTGAGGTATCAAGACTTCGCGCATGAATGAATAAAGCATGTTAATTAGTATATTAATTGTGGCCCATTGGAAGAACTTGATGGCAGATTGCGTTTGAGGTTTGATCGAAGTTTCTACTTGATATAATTCTCCTTAAACAACAGCTTTTTATTTATTACTTTTGTTTAGCCATTCATACACTCCTACCGACTGCGCCATGTAAAGGAGTGGGAAGACGGGAGTCGAAGTGACAACACCGAGTGGCATGCAAAGACTTATTTATTTACAACTACCTTAACTTAACATAATACTCTTGTAATATTATAAATTACCATCTACCTACACACTTACATAATATAAAAGGTTTTTAATACTAATAATAATAATCCTTATAATATTATAAATGAGAAAGTTTGATCGATGTATATTATGTATGTTTGCCCTAGGACACGCCCCTTTAGGGCTGCCAGGGCAAGTCTAGTCCCCCATATCTGGCGACGGCCCAAGCCGAGGTTCGTGCCATCTGAGGCGCCCTTGAGCTAGTCGCCCACAAAAACTTTGGGTCGAGCGCCTCCTGCGCTCACCACACGTCCGGTAAAGCTGTAGAGGTCTTAATCTAAGACCAACAGCGTAGGTCATTTATATAAAAAAAAATGTATGTTTGTTACCTATCACGCCTAAACGGTGGACGATTACTGAAATTTGGTAAAAAGATTGTTTAGACCCTGGAATAAAATATAGGCTACTGTACAGTGGGTAAAACAGCTAGGCGCAGCTAGTTATGGTATATTTCTTGAACGCTAAGTTTAATTTCTATGCCGTCACCGGCCGGATGATAAAAGTATCTTAGTACAAGAATAGCTGAGCATTCTCACGCACTTTCCTGCAAATTCTACGGCCAATTAACTACCTAGACATAGTTCCCTGATTTTTTATGCAAACATCATCATATCTGTGCCACACAGCTATATAACGGCAGCTTTGCTCTAACAATCTTGGATGCAATTGATTTACAATTATTGCAGTTTTTATTATAACTATTAATTTGATTTGTGCACGCAGACATTCCTTACTAAAGCTAATTAGATCTCACTATTACCATTAAATTTTTAATGCGAAAGTTTTCATGTGATTATTTATTGTTGTTTCTCCACGTATGTACTTACTATTTATCCTATTTTAAGATCCAATACAACAATTATTAGTAGGCATCATTTTACATTACCCTGGAAAATCGTAACAACTTAATTAAATGCATATACCTATATATTTAGTTATAGTAAGTCACATAATATCATTTATTACTTACAAGTCATGTAATCATGTATACATACATCTAAAAAATACAGGTTTTTAGCTGAAAAATTCTTTATAATATTTAGATCTATAATATTATTTATATAATATTTTGTTATTTTTAATAATTATGTACCTGAAATCTATGAATATACAAATTCTTATTCATCCGCACAGAGGAGTGCAATGTGGTAAAGTGAGCCAATTCGTCCGTCTGAAATATACGACTGGGTTTCCTCATTAAAATGGTGAGTTCCTTCGGGACGCCATAATGTGTCATGTAACACAGAATCCGTCATATATGACGGAATCCATCTATAGATGGAATAAAAAGGATCCAGGTATGTAGAGAGTGTACCTTGGATGACGCCCTGCAATTCTAAAGCTTAGGTGAAGGTTATTGTCGAAAGCAATAATCCTAATAAGTTTACACGACCAATTTGTTGCGCGTTAGGCTATCCTTAGGCAAAATATTTAAAAAATCTATATAAATAAATAAATAAAATAATTGGGCTTATACTCCAACAGAACAGGTTACCCTACTTACACTGTCAGAGTCAAATCACAATTTATAAGTTATGTGGCTAACCTATATGTTGCAGGTTCAGGTCGCTGAGATTACTACAGGGCCTGCAACATGACCTGTAGACTGCCTCCTACATATCTTATAGGAAACAGCCGGGACCCACAGTTTTATGAGGCTTCCGAAACACGGTACCATCCAGGCGAAAATCTTTGCCACACACCTCCGGCTTACAAGCTGGACCAACGATCACTCGACCACGAACGCTACAAAACACTCCATAGGGATAGCATTTTTTTCTAAATAACAATAGAGTCTTAATATAAAACTAAATAATTTTACACTTACTTGACTTACTAAAGCTGTTCATTGTAGCGTATGAATTTTGAATTTGAGCCGTGCAAATCGCGTGGTAACTTATCCAAAATGTATGTATATTATATTAATTGATGAACCTTCAAGTCAAAGAAATTATAATTATAAAAAAAAATTAACATGTGAAAAATAGTAAAAATTATAATATTAATATAATTACTAACCTATGTTAATATCCATCATTCGCTCTCCCAGCAAAGTTAGTCGTAAATCATGATTCCGGCTTAAAAGAAAGATAAGAAGAAATAAAACCGGTCAAGTACGAGTAGGACTCGAGCACCGAGGGTTCCGTACAAACCTACGGGTTTCTACGGAACCCTAAGGAAAAGTGGGTATAATATTATGTACTAATGGTTTTGATTCCCTTGCGAGTACTTGTGAGTTTGAAAATATGCGGCTAAAATTGCTGTTTCTTTTGATTGCGTTGAAATAGAGGTTTGATTTTTTTACAGCTTAAAGTTATTATAAAGCTGAGTATTTGGTATGAATTTAAATTTAATACCTGTACGCGTTCTTGAGGAAAGGGGTAGTAAAAGTAAATACAAAATTATTAAAAATATTTTTTTATATGATGTAACTAAATATTTACAGTTTTCGCAATTTTTCCTGTGCCTATAATTTAAGACGTTGCTGCGTACCAAATTTCAAGATTCTGAGTTAACGGCAAGTACCCTGTAGGTTTTGATTCCCTTGAGAGTAGTCGCGAGTTAAAAAATACGGCTAAAATTACTGTTTCTTTTGAATGCGTTGAGATAGAGGTTTGATTTTATTACAGTTTAAAGGTATTATAGTCTTGAGTATTTGATATGAATTTCAATTTAATACGTTTACGCGTTCATGAGAAATAAGGTAGTAAGTATGAAATTATTAAAAATAATTTTTTATATGATGTAACTAAAAATGTACAGATTTCGTAATTTTTCCTTTATCTGTGCTCTAAGGAGTTGCTTCGTGCCAATTTTCAAGATTCTAAGTTCACGGCAAGTACCCTGTAGGTTTTGATTTTTTGAGCGTAGTTGCGAGTTTAAAATTGCGACTAAAATTGCTGTTTCTTTTGAATGCGTTGAGATAGAGGTTTGATTTTATTACAGTTTAAAGGTATTATAGACCCTAGTATTTGATATGAATTTCAGTTTAATACCTGCACGCGTTTATGAGAAAAGGGGTGGTAAGTATAAAATTATTAAAAATATTTTTTTATATGATGTAACTAAAAATGTACAAATTTCGTAATTTTTCCTTTATCTGTGCTCTAAGGAGTTGCTTCGTGCCAATTTTCAAGATTCTAAGTTCACGGCAAGTACCCTGTAGGTTTTGATTTTTTGAGCGTAGTTGCGAGTTTAAAATTGCGACTAAAATTGCTGTTTCTTTTGAATGCGTTGACATAGAGGTTTGATTTTATCACAGTTTAAAGGTATTATAGACTTAAGTATTTGATATGAATTTCAATTTAATACGTTTACGCGTTCATGAGAAAAGGGGTAGTAGGTATAAAATTATTCAAAATATTTTTTTCATATGATGCAAATAAAAATTTATGGTTTTCGCAATTTTTCCTTTATTTGTGCTCTAAGGAGTTACTTCGTGCCAAATTTCAAGATTCTGAGTTCACGGGAAGTGCCCCGTAGGTTTTGATTTATTTGGTAATGTCGAAAATTTGCTGAAATTTGTGACATATTCGACTATATCTTTTGATTGCGTTGGCCTAGAAGTTTGAAATTTTCACAGCTCTAAGAGGCAATGGACCTTAGTATTTCCTATAAATTTCAGTTTGTTACCTCTACGCGTTCCTGAGAAAAAGGGTCTTGACAGACAGACAGACAGACAGACAGACGGACAACAAAGTGATCCTATAAGGGTTCCGTTTTTTCCTTTTGAGTTACGGAACCCTAAAAAATAATAGAATCTCTTTATTGTATCACCACAAAAAAGTAAAGAAAGGAAGAAGGAAATACAGAAAATAGCAACAATATCTTTACCGTGCTAATTTCGTTGCACCTAGTTATTATGACCTGTTAAACAATCTATCAAGCGTAAATTGTTAGTAGACATTTAAATCATAGTTAGTATATTTTAATTGGACAAGACACATTCTTTTTTAATATTGGCAAATATAACTTTTTATTATTTAAATAGTAAAATAACAAAATTTATTCATCAGTGGTCATATAGGCCGAGAGTCCGAAATAAATGTTTTTTTTTATTTATTGTTTAAATCAATTAATTATTCATTATTTTTTTAATTGTGGCAAATGCCTTTATTGAGAAAAACAAACTAACAATACTAAAGCTACTACAGCAGTAAAGAACACTTTTATTAACCACAGATCAGTGGTTAGCAAATGAAATTATTCCAAGACTAACGTCTTCTTATCGGATCATAATTTCATCTTCATCATTTTCTGGCTTCATCGACTTAATACAATTCCACTTCGATTTTGTTTTGATGAGTAAAAGTTTTAATTTGACATAGGATATACCTACCTTATTTTTAATTCATATGGAATAACGGTAAATAGATCCAAGTCATTAGAAATGTGTCCAGATAGATAATGTTGGAAAAGGCTATAAAGTTAACTAATAATGCTCTTTTACACTTTTATTAGTGCAAAGTGATTTATGCTAGAAAAGTGTTGAGAGCTGAATTAAATAAAAGTGGATAATATCACCATGTAAATATAATTGCACTAAATAAATTAATTTCAAGCTCATTCTTAACAATAAAGCGGGAAACTCATGATTTGATTCGATTATAGGATTGCCTTGAAGATATCGCTCTAAGCGATAAGACCACCCATTGTAGACCTTTATATTTTATATAGTTTAGTTTTTAACTCAATAATGATAATTGTATTGTACCTCTGTTATAAATTTACGGAATTTACGGAACGAGTAAAATCCTTATCTAGTTTAAGAAGGTATTTTATAATTTTATTAGCTGCTCCCGCTGAGAACTATTTAACTATTTAATACTTGATGATATCTGTAAAAAAATACTATGTCAAAACTAATTGGGCCTAGAAGGGATACTAATGTACGTGCCAAATCTTAACTCATATCGTTCAGTGGTTTTAAATGTACGTTGATAGATATAGATAAGTCAGTCGCTTTTCTTTTATGACAGTATATCCGAATTATGTCTTCTTGGTGATCGTGATGGTCTACTTCTATCAATTAAATTTTTAAATAATTTTCAACATAATTATGCAACGTTAACTGAACTTAAATCCTTCATTAACTGAATCCCCAATAATTATTCGTAAAACACACAAAGTGAGTTCTAAATACCTAAAAAAAACTACTTATTTTATAATATTTTATCATGAGGTTTAAAATGATAGTCTCCAACCAAATCCAATTATTTTTATTCTCAAATGCATTGACAAAATATTGTTAAAAATAAAACAAAATCCGACGTTCCCAATTGTTTTTTATCGACTGCCCTCTCATGTCTCTGAACATTAACATTAATAACTAAACTTAAATTATAGAGTTACATTTCGTTACACGATTTCATAAAATATAATAAATAAAGTCTTTCATAAATAAAGGTACTCGCGTAACCCCACCTTATAGCATATGATTACATCTACCATAAAGGAATACAATTATTTCAATATTATTATTAACAGCACCAATAATAATAAAAATTCTACCTAACACTTAACCTATTTTTACAATATTGGACAAATGCACGATTAGAAATTAGAAATGCACAATACCCGTCGACTATAGCTAACTATTTATACGCTTTTTAATAATAATGAGTACATCAAACTAATTATTCTTATACGCTAATAATAGACAACTTTTTGGTGCATCGATTACATCATATAAATATTCCACATTCACTTATGCATGCCCTACATCATGCATCATAACCATTTATATAACCCTATCCATAACCGTTAATAATACTAGCGAATAAATAGTGTCGTTTGATTAAGCATATTATTATTATAATAATACATTTTTCAACGTTCCTTCACCTAAACAATTATACACTGTCACCGCAAACCAAGCCAAAACTCTTCAACGTTTTGGGCGCCATGCAATGAATCATAAATGCCGAGTCGTAATTCTAATAAAGAGTCGTATGTTTTAACCTACTGCTTCTTAGCATATCCTCTGTAAGCTCTGTCTTGTGCCGCGGCCTCGTCTTCTACGCTTCTTCTGTAGTGGCCACCGGGACCGGTCGTGTCAAAGTCATTGCCGTAATGAGACGATGAATATGTATGGCTCTGTGAAATCTGAGGATGCTTCACGATCTCATAGGTCGTCTTCTCGTGTGATTCACCTGCTGATACCAGCTTCTTGAGACCAATGATCGCGGACAGCAACAGAGCAATCTTACCGATCAGCAGAGCTTTACCGGCGATAAGAGCGATGGCTTGGAATGCGATGGCCAGGAAACCTCCCTTGATTGCGATACCTGCGATGATAGGCCCGATCATCTTCTTCAACTTACCTCTAGCTTCATCCATCGATCTGCCGATGTCGTCTCCTACGATCGTGGGTGAGATTACAATCCGATGAGTCTGCATCAACTTGGCGGTCGCTAACTGAAGGAATTTGTCGATTTGCTCCGACGGTAGCGAGTTCAAATCGCTGTCAGGTAAAGATGAAGGGAAGGCGCGTCCAGAGTCCGGTCGTTGGGCGAGGTTGATTCCGTCGACGATCGGAAGGGAGTCCATCCGAGCCGCGCGGTCGATGAACTTGGCCGCTTGGATCTTGAAGCACTTGACTATCTCCTGCGACCTTTCGCAGTTGTCGTACATCCTGCCTAGGATCTTGAGGCTGGTGGCGAAGGTGTTGGCTGAGGTCAGAGAGAGAACACTGAGGCACACCAGGACGATGCCCCCGCGGCACACCATTTTGTCGTCGAACCGCGGCTATCCTGCTCTCAATCCGTGTACCAATGTCCGGCCAATGCGGTTGCGACTATTGAAATGTGCACAGAATACATGTGCACTGGCATTTATCTATTTTCACCGGGAACTGCATTTATCTATAAATCTTTTAGAGCGTGCAATCGTTGTATCGTATCGTTGAGCACTGAGGCGTGTGTACGCACGAGGGTTGGTGTGGATGTGTGCGTGTGTTGGGTGTATGTGTGAGTGATATTGGATGCTCTCATGCTGACCATGTGCAATGTGCAATGCATGGTCATGGTCAAGGACGCCTCTATAACTTTCCTAGTTATTTAAGTTTTAGAAATTAAGGTCTAAATTCAATTACATTAGTTTACCTAACACTAAAGTACGTATTTCTTAATTTGTTTTGAATTTTCATTTTTTTACTCTTAAGTAATGTTTATTTTATCACTTTTGGGTTATAAATTTTATCCAAAAAGACAGACCACTTCAAAGTTATTTACGTCGTTTGACGTCAAGCCATGCACGTAAAAATAATATAATCATAATTCCCTTAGACTTATAGTAATAGGCCTCCTGTTTAAGGGGAGTTTGTTTAAAGGGAATTTGTTCTGTAATTTATGTCATTATTTTACCATTTTAACTGTTATAAATCGTTGTAGGATATTAGACAGACCCCTATGAGAATAAAAAAAATGTATTGGACATCTGTTACTTGACTACGCACAAACAATAAACTGATTTGCAAGAAATTTGTTATTAGTTTTTATTATTAATAATAATAGACACAAAGAAAAATTATTTGAAAAAAATCTTTTTAAAAACAAGCTTTTATAATTATTACCATCTAGCACCAAAGTTCACGTCAAGGCGAATCAAATGAGCCCAAACTCGATGGAGTTGTGGAATTCCTATGGCCACCTTCCAGATCCATCATCAGATCAGTTTGATGTCATAATAATATTACATTCTCATCCTATTTTATACATGCATGCAAAATTTCAGCTCTCTCGGGAACCAGGAAGTGGATCAAATTAAACTTGCAACATTTAATTACAGACAGACAGACAACGGACAAGTGAAAGTAAATAAAAGTTTGTAAAAATGAAGTATAATAATTATAATTATACCAGTAGAATCTTAATAAAATATATTCTATATTATTACGTTATTATTCTTTATAATATAGGTTTAATTATTAATCTAACAGATATGGTTAAATCTTATGTCACTGAGTATACCTACTATTGAACTCTTCCGAAATTGATTGATATTTTATTTTATTTTTAGTGAATTTTTGGTGGGCGAAATGAAGTTTTTTTTTTTTTTTATGTGGAGAAGTAAGAAGACAAGCAAGACGCTCTCCTGATGTTAAGAGATAACGCTGCCCATAATCAGTACAGTGCTACCCAGAATTTCACAATTATGTACAATTCTAGGTTGCACTGCACCAACGCTTCTTACTCAAGAGTCATAAGATGTTAAGACTCTTTAGCCCAGTAATTTCACTAGCTACAGTGCCCTCCTACCGAAGCACAGTAATGTTTGCACATTACTGCTCAGGCGGTAGAATAACTGGCACTGTTGGGGTACCCACCTAGACGACCTCCTGCAAAGGAAGTCTACCCCCGGTAAAAGAAGAAGAAGTTGCGCGAGTCAGCTAGATTATATATTAAAGGAAAACTGTATTTTAATGTCAATAACTAAAAACTATTAAGGAATTCCTGTTATTTAATAACACGACCTAAGAGAGAACCTACCTTTTATGTAGTCAGTCAAACATAGTATAAATTATTTATTTAGTATATTGCCATCTACTGGAAGGCCTGCGAACTGAAACAATAACTGCAAAGCCAAGCTAGCAAAACGTGTTGTGAACAGTAACTGTTGAGAAAACTCGCTATTCACTTACTTGTTGCAAGAACCTTAGCTACGAGTGGAATATTTATTAATGTAAGGTAAAGCGATAGAATAAGGAACAACCCAAAGGCCCGTAGCATGCCATACGGGATCCCGCTGAAATGTCAAGAGTAGAACTGTAATCCCATACATTGTACTTTTGTGAATGTATGGGATGACAGTTGACTTGACAGCAAGACAAGTCTATGCAGCGTCTGTGCTTGAGGGGCTGGGAGGTATTTATTCCGCCTTCTAGGTTTAGTTTGCTACCATCTGCGGCCACATTGCCGCTTAACATTACGCGAGATCTTGAGTCAATGGCTAATGAATAAAAAAAAAATACGGTAATGAGGATAAGAACCATTGTTTTGCTTTAAGCAATAAGGCAGCTTTATGGATGAAATTTAGTAACTTTTATTATAGTACCAGAATAAAGATCATTTTTAAATTGCCACAATGGGTATGTTTAAATTGATAGTTTTTTCTACGTTTCAAAGTGATTTTCTTACAAAAAATATTATTTATATACGAAAATATTTAATACTGATTTTGGTGATTAAAAAATATTGACATTTTATATTGATTTGAAAAAAAAATATTAAGGGTAAACATAGGCGGTAGAGTCAGAGAGTAAAATAAAATCAAGTAATTTGTGAAAAGTCATTGGCAATTCATCTAATGCGTTATTAAAACTTGCGACGAATCATCATTTTAACATCATCATCATCAGGTTCGTCATGCGAAGACGATTTCAACTTTTAAGACAATAACGTTTATTGCACTTTCACCTCAAACCCTTGATGGTCATTCAGTTTCGCTCAAGGTCAATGTGAAGTAATAACAAGGATTTTGACTAAAAATTTAAACCCTTTTTTTTCTTTATCACTTTAATACGACATGTGTGAAATATAACGCTCTAAATTTTTTGCTCATAAGTCAAACTCTGGTGCGTTTTGCATCTTATAGCAAAAAAATAGCGTTATATTTCAGCATTTTTAAACGGTTTTATTTTATTTTTAGCTTACTCCGTTTGTTTTTTTCTTGGGTCAAATTTAGTAATAGAATTTTCACCCTCTTCCTGTAAACCGATTGATCTGAAACTTGGTATGCGCCTTTGGTTCTGGTGACAATACAATCATGTATATTTAATATTATTGTAAATCCAAGATGGCTGCCGCTACAAAATGGCGGATAACGTATTTTTAGGGTTCCGTACCTCAAAAGGAAAAAACGGAACCCTTATAGGATCACTTTGTTGTCCGTCCGTCCGTCCGTCCGTCTGTCTGTCAAGACCCTTTTTGTCAGGAACGCGTGGAGGTAACAAGCTGAAATTTATAGGAAATACTAAGGTCCATTGCTTCTTAGAGCTGTGAAAAATTCAAACTTCTAGGCCAACGCAATCAAAAGATATAGTCGAATATATCGCAAATTTCAGCAAATTTTCGACATTACCAAACAAATCAAAACCTACGGGCCACTTCCCGTGAACTCAGAATCTTAAAATTTGGCACGAAGCAACTCCTTAGAGCACAGATAAAGAAAAAATTGCGAAAACCATATTTTTTTTTATTTCATCATATAAAAAAATATTTTGAATAATTTTATACTTACCACCCCTTTTCTCATGAACGCGTGCAGGTATTAAACTGAAATTCATATCAAATACTAAGGTCTATAATACCTTTAAACTGTAATAAAATCAAACCTCTATCTCAACGCATTCAAAAGAAACAGCAATTTTAGCCGTATTTTTTAACTCGCGACTACTCTCAAGGGAATCAAAACCTACAGGGTACTTGTCGTTAACTCAGAATCTTGAAATTTGGTTCGCAGCAACGTCTTAAATCACAGGCACAGGAAAAATTGCGAAAACTGTAAATTTTTAGTTACATCATATAAAAAATATTTTTATTAATTTTGTATTTATTATCCCTTTCCTCAAGAACGCGTACAGGTATTAAATTGAAATTCATACCAAATACTCAGCTTTATAATAACTTTAAGCTGTAAAAAAATCAAACATCTATAACGAAATCAAAAGAAACAGCAATTTTAGCCGCATATTTTCAAACTCGCAAGTACTCGCAAGGGAATCAAAACCTACAGTATATAATATTATACCCACTTTTCCTTAGGGTTCCGTAGAATGCCGTAGGTTTATACGGAACCCTCGGTGCTCGAGTCCTACTCGTACTTGACCGTTTTATTTTTAATCCCATCAATATGGGTATTAAATGAAAGGGCTTGATAAGTAGAGTACAGTGCACTATACAACATCAAAATCCAAGATGGCCACCGCTACAAAATGGCGGATAACCAATTTTTTTTTAATTCCATTAATATGGGTATCAAATGAAAGGGCTTGACAAGTAGAATACATTGTACTAAAAAGCCTAAAAATAAAAAATGTAAAAAAATGTTTTTAAGTTAAACGGTACTAAAAGGTGCGGTACGGTGTACTAAAAGTTAAAAAATAAAATCGTGAGGCACGTCAAATATCTAAAACTCTTATGAACATTTTCACTGACAATTGTAGATATTTGACGTGCCTCACGATTTTATTTTTTAACTTTTAGTACATGTTTACAATAAAACCGTTTAACTTATAAACATTTTTTTACATTTTTATTTATTTTATACACTAATCAAAAAATACTTCCATTTCTTCTCCGAGACCTGAGGGTAATGTGTAATTCTCACCCATCACGATTGATGACAACTTCAATGTACATTACTGCGTTTGTTATTTGACTCATATTAACGAAGAGGTTAAAACAAGTAATGCACGCAATTTTGTCGATGGATTCTAGTGTTTTACATGTCGTTTAGTGATAGCCAATAGGCCCTCTAGTCCTATTTACTTGGAGTCGGCCTTCCTTGTCCACTTTTTCCATTCAGCACAGTTTTGTGCCATGTCTTACACGTAACTCTTTGACGTCTCCAGCCCCTTTGGCATAGTAAGACATTGATATAAGAGTAGCAACTCCCGTCCCACTGTCCAGAGTAAACTGACGTATGTCAAGCCGCTACTCTTGCTACTCGCGCTGTCATTGCATACAATTTGTAGCTACTCCCAATATCATTGTGCTCTTACAAACGTCAATTACTTTCGACAGTGGGACGGGAGTTGCTAGTCTTATGTCAATGTCTTACTATGCTAAAGGGGCTGCTGGACCACTATCTTCATTCATAATTTTTTGGATCTTGTCAATATACCCACTCGGTACATGCGCGGTGCGGACGACGAGTTCGGCCCGCGACGGGTAGCTCGCCTGTTCGCACTGCCCCCGCGGGATATCATTCGGTTCGTGGCCGTAATGCTCCCATCACCAAAGTGATGAAGCTGTTTAACGATGTGCTCGCTCAAAAACCTGAACTAGATATATTTCATGATAGGTTAAGTACAGTTAAAATGTATTATTTTGTAAATTATTTAAATATAAACATGTAATGCATTGGATTTTTAGTCTATAAGTTACATGTGTAATTGAATTGAATAAATAAATAAATATCCCTTGACACGATAAAAACCTGAATTATATTATTTACTATTGCTTGTATTTTTTTCTTTCTGTAGACGTTGAAAATGTAAGTGTTATGTATATCTTCATTAAGCGATAGTGTTGAATACATCGCGTGCAAATATATAAAATTAATTTCCTTTATTTGTATTACGTATTTGTTTTACGAGTACTATATACAATAAAATGGTTGCATTGAAAATAATATCTGCTAAGTAGTAAATATCAATATTTTTCCTATTCCTATTTCTTATACAATCGAATGTTCTAGTACAAGTAGACTAGAAGTTTTAAACTAAGCTGATTACATCATGGCTCACTTGTTTGTTACCTATTCACAATGTGAATTTCACATCTAGACGATTGAATTTACTTACTGGGTTGGTGCGAGAACCCAAAGTGGGTTTTGGCCTCCGATAACAAGTCTCTCCAACTCGGTCTGTACTGCGCTACCTTCCGCCATTCTTCCACGTGGAGACTGCCCAGGTCCTTCTCGACCTCATCCTTCCAGCGATACTGTGGGCGGCCCACCAGACGTCGCCCACTCGGTCGTCTTGGTCGACTTCAATTAAATATATTATGTAGAGGTAGCCAGTTGACATGATCAAAAAAATTCATCAACATCCCATGCATTTGGACTTCCACATACGAGTATCTGTGAGTTGAAAGGGACCTGCATCAATCGTCTTGCGGTAACCTGAGCAAAAACCTTAGTAAAAAGCGTTGGTGCAGTGCACCAAGAATTTGTCATCATTGTAAAAGTCCTTAGTAGTCCTAAGTAGATTATGTGCAGCGTTATCTCTTACCATCAGGAGAGCGTCTTGCTCGCCTTCTTATTTCTTTGCATAAAAAGTCCCTATTGGCCTTTTATACTTGTCTGAAAAGTAGTTCATAGAGTAAACACTAATGATGCTATATAAGATGGTAGCTTATTAGCCTTGACCTCAAATGATGAATCCATTTCACATTATACTAGATAAATTGGAAATCTTAGCTTTAGGTCAAGTCTTAATGTACCTCAGATGTAGAATATAAACTTAATAGCTTTCTTTCTTTCTATATTTTATATGAATACGGCTGAAATGTAGCCTATGTGTAATTCCGGTCCCTCATTTTTTTTGTGTTTTTTTTTAGTAATCGTAAACATCCTGATTGCCCAAATCAGAGACAGTGCCACCCAGTGTTTAAAAATTAAAATTTTTAGCGGCACTGCACCGCACCTGCTGTCCACCTGAAATATTAGTTATTTAATCTCAAAATGCCGTGTAATTTTTGTTTAATGCTTAGTTGATACCAAATTTCAGATCAACAGTTCCAATGCAATCTACAATTCCATTCGATCAACATTTTAATCTGCACTGTCTGCACGTGACCATGGCTCCTGTTACTGAGCTGAATTATCGAGGTTGGTCTTTTAATGTTTTTGTAAAACTACTACAACTTTGTAAGATTTTTTATCCAAAATTTTATGTATTTTGTTAATAAATAAGAATTGACACAAATAGTTATAATATAAAAATAAATATGTGATAAGTCCCGATTAATACAGATCAAATTTTTCTCATCGTCTTTGTAGTTAAATAGTCTTTTTACAAGTTTTATTTACTTTTACCTATCTATTTTCTGTTTGTCTGTCTATAATCAAATGTTGCAAGTTAAATTTGACCCACTTCCCGGTTTTCGATTAAGCTAAAATTTTGCATGCATGTTTAATGTTTTTTTTTTTATGTGGAGAAGTAAGAAGACGAGCAAGACGCTCTCCTGATGTTAAGAGATAACACTGCCCATAATCAGTACAGTGCTACCCAGAATTTCACAATGATGTGCAAATCTAGGTGCACTGCACCAACGCTTCTTACTCAAGAGTCATAAGATGTTAAGACTCTTTAGCCCAGTGATTTCACTAGCTACAGTGCCCTCCTACCGAAGGACAGTAATGTTTGCACATCACTGCTCAGGCGGTAGAATAACTGGCACTGTTGGGGTACCCACCTAGACGACCTCCTGCAAAGGAAGTCTACCCCCGATAAAACACTACATGTTTATACAGATAACAATGCAATATTATTATGACATGGAGCTGATCTGATGCGGAACTCCGTAATTAATTGATGCAACCCCATCGAATTTGGGCTCATTTGATTCGTCTTGACGATTACTTTGACGTTAGATGGTAAAATAAATAAAAGCTTGTTTTTAAAAAGTTTCATTTGTTACCGCTGACTTTAGTAGTAAATTAAAATTTTTATGCATTTATAAGTTTTGAATTTTGTTTTCCAGTGAAGTCTATTTAAAGATCAAGATATCAAACCAATTTGCAGTTTATAGCGCGTAATTTATTAATTATTCTCATCTCAATTTCAAAAGAAGTAATTGTACTTTTTATGGCTGTAAGTGTACCTACTACACTATTATTTATTAGATACATCATAAAAAGGGATTACTAGCTTTTTAACGAAATGATTTCTTTATTTTTTTGTGTATCTTAAAATTCCTGAATCAACGTTAACTACCCTAGAATCCAAACTATTAATAAATATTGAATTTATGAACCTGTCTTACCTATCGACCAAATTCTTGCAAATCAAATAAAAGACAATTGAACAAGCAAATCAATTAAAATATCCACAATCCCAATATTTAACACTTCTTACACACACACACACACACACACAAACACACTAACACACACAACACACACACACACACACAACACACCTAACACACACACACACACACACACACACACACACACACACACACACACACACACACACACACACACACACACACACACACACACACACACACACACACACACACAACTAACACTTCTAACACTTGTAACACTTCTTTCTTTGTAATCTTAGTTCTAAGTTTATATTGTTGTATTTGTGTGAACAATAAAGAGTTTTCTATTCTATTCTATTTATTAGAATAAAAACATCTGTTTATACTGGTAGACTGGCTGGTGGTAGGCTTCGGCCGTGACTATACCACCCACTGGACAAAACTGCAACAAACATATCCCACCTTCTAGGCTTAGTTTGCTACCATCTACGGTCATATTGTTGCTTATCGTCAAGCGAGGTCGTGATCAAAGGCTAACATAAAATATAAAATGTATATGAAAAAGTAGTACCTACCTACATATTACTCAATTAGAGTTAAATTGTATACGATTTATCAAACCTTTGTCTAGATGTAAGTTAGTTTTAAGCTTAAAACCACTGTATTTTTTGGAAATAAACAATTTATTATTTATTATTAAAAAAAACCGGTCAAGTACGAGTCGGACTCGATCACCGAGGGTTCCGTAGCAACCCGTAGGTATACCAAATTTCAAAATTCTAAGCTCACGGGAAGTACCCTGTAGATTTTGATTCCCTTGCGAGTAGTTGCGCGTTTGTAAATATGCGGCTAAAAATTGCTGTTTCTTTTGATAGCGTTGACATAGAAGTTTGATTTTGTTACAGCTTAAAGGTATGATAGACCTGAGTATTTGATATGAATTTCAATTTAATAGCTCTACGCGTTCATGAGGAAAGAAAGTAAATATGTATTTTATTTATGATTTTTATTTTACATTTTTAGGAAAACTTACATCTAGGTCTATAACTAGGGTACTTCAATATAGTATTAATAGACATTTACAAGTTTCCACATATTATATATAAAATTATTAATATTTTTTTTATATGAAATTACTAAAAATTTACGGTTTTAGCAATTTTTCCTATATCTATGCTCAAAGACGTTGCTGCATACTAAATTTCAAGATTCTGAGATCACGGAAAGTACCCCGTTTTGAGGTTTTGATTTCCTTGCGAATGTCGAAAATTTGCGGCATATTGGACTATATATTTTTATTGCATTGGCCTAGAAATTTGATTTTTTCACAGCTCCAAGAAACAGTAGACCTAAGTATTTCCTATAAATTTCAGCTTGATACTTCCACGCGTTGCTGATAAAAAGGGACTTGACAGACAGACATATGGACGGACGGACAACAAAGTGATCCTATAAGGGTTCCGTTTTTTCATTTGGAGGTTCCCCTAAAACTGTCGGCAAAATGAAAGGGATATTACAAATTAATAAAACAAACAGATGACAGTAGCTCTAACATTTTCATTACTTAACAACAAGCAAATTAATGTAACTATTGACGGTACATGTTGATAAGAAGATAACTGTATTCGCGGAATACGACGTATGTAGCAAAATGGATGCGGTGTTTGATCATTTAGAACATTTTATTTTTTATTTTTTTAATTATCTAGGTCTTAGTTAACTTATTGTACATCTACATCCCTGTGAGAGGGCGCTTGTTGAAAGTGCGAACATGCTTTTATAAACAAAGAAAATTTTAATTTAATGTCATTTATTTCAGACTTGCTGTGCCGGTTGAAAAAAAAAATCTGAAATTGTAGAGTTTATTTTAAAAATATTGTTTAGCTCAAAATACTTACTGGTACCTAATGTCATCATAATCATTACCAGACGCTGCTGATCATAGATCCCCCTTTCAAAACGCCACATTTCCCGGTTATTATGGATATTGCAATAAATATTATTTATTATTGTACTTTGTGAGAATATAATCATTAAATTGTATTTATTAGGTATGAATTATTGAATTATGTCGGATATGATTTTGATTTAAATAAATGGTGAGAATTTGAATTTGATAAATTATAATTTTTATTATTGTACTCAATAATTTCAAAATTTAATAGTTTTGTTTTAATTTTGTAACACCTAATTATTGTTTTAGAAAATTGGTTTTGAATAGGAAATTAACGCTGCAATAAAGACATGAACTATAACAGGTCCATTAAACTATCGTTAATTACAGGAACCGGAACAGGAACATCAGTAGGAACTCACTTTAATACGGCTCTATATTAATCTCAGCGGAAGTAAAATGCCACCTCCACCCATTTTCAATTCGCACATCCGCAGCCACGACCCCACGAGAACGTCAATTTTCCATTTCGCTACATCACTCACACACTCACTATCTAAGCTACTTTTACACTGCTCTGCGTTCATACTTCCCTGGTACCGCTCGCCATTCATACCGACCTATTGTGCACGCGCTTTACTTCCCTCGTTTATATTTCCACGAGTCTTCTTACACTAGCGGCATAGCCTATAAATAGGCGACGCGATCGCACACAAACCGACAGTCTTTTTTTGATAGCATCCCGCAAACATGCTCGCTAAAATAGTGCTCCTATCTTTCGTGCTGGCGGGAGTGGCATCCAAAGATGACCTGGGGTTGAAACATCTCCTTAGAGTTTACGAAGAATGCTCAAACACAGAAGGAATCGTGCCATGCTTCAAGAAAAAGGCCATTTTAGTCTTCGATCGAGCGGCGAGGATGGAAAAGATACCTTTACTGGATGGAGTGGAGATCGTGAAGGTACCAGGAGTTCAGGAGAATTCGATGAATGAAAACGAAATCGACGCGACCTTGCCGAGGAGTTTGACTGAGAAGAACGCTGTACTGACTAAGATGCTATGGGATAGGATAGCTTCTTTTGCCAATTCGAGGACCATTCAGCTTTCGATGCCGAAGATGAGTGGACAGGAGCTTGGACGGGGCATGGAAGAAGGTATTATGATTTTTTTACATTAATTTATAACTAATCCATAATTATAGAATTCAATGACATCTCACCGATCACAGGAGTAACCTGGATGTGAACTTCTTAGGACAGGTATACATGAAAGGGAGGAGGCCATTGCCCAGCAGTGGGACGATATGGGCTGACAATGAGAATTATGATGAATTTTAAATAAATAATAATAATGGTTTAACAGAGAAGTTAATTTTGTTTCCCAAAAAACGTTTACATGTTTAGAGATATCATGAATGTTTAAAGTTATAGTAACAGTAACAGAGTTTTTCATTGATACCCAAATTTAGCTCTAGGCTCTCGAATTTTGAGCCTCGGATGTTATAAATACGTCCACAATGGTCAGCCTTTTCGACCTGATCTATGTCTTCCAAGCAACCGGCTAATATTATTATCTTCATATTATTACCATGAGACATGTTATGGAATATCGAATCCTAAATTGTATTTTTCGATATTGTTTACCTCATAATATTATGTCGCAATTATTATCATCATCAAGGACCATAGGACCATATTTTCCAAAACAAGTTTAGCTTGCATTAGAAATATACACAATATGTAGAAGACTACTGCTTATGCTCGTGGCTTTCCCCGCATTCATAAAGCCTTTCTTAGAGGTCTACGGAATAAAACCTATCTCAGTTCCAAAATTCGGTGCGGGCTGGGCGTTGATATATTAATCAGTTATTCAACCACAATTTTCTTTTTAAGCCTTTTAACTTGAACACGTGCAAATATTTATACCTGCAGTAGTAAATGAATCAGAGATAATGCATATTCATTGATAAAATTAATCGCTTAACAATCAATAATAGGTAGGTGTGAACTGATAGCTGTTATCAATTTACGACAAACAGCTGGATCGATTGATATGAAGCTTGATAAATGTAAGTATATTTAGGACTTCTTCGTAATAAAACTGATAATAATTCACACATTATTATTTATATTCACACATCCAGATCTAAAGAGAGTTAGAGTTAACTAAAACAAGTGTAATATTAAAAATACCTTTTAAAACAAGCTTTTATTATTATTATTACCATCTAGTGTCAAAGTACTCGTCAAGACCAATCAAATGAGCCCAAACTAGATGAGGTAGGTTCCAGCTCTATTGTCATCCGAATTTTACATGCATGCAAAATTTCAGCTCAATCGGAAACCAGGAAGTCGGTAAAATTAAACTTGCAAGATTTGATTACAGACAACAGACAGGTGAAAGTAAATAAAAGCTTGTAATAAAAAGGTACAATAATGACGTTATTTTTGAAGACTAGTTACACCATTTAAGCGGCTTTACCCGCTCTAGGCTTTAGGCCACTCCTATGATGAATGTGTTATTCCATGATACTCAAACCGACTACACCGAAGACCGATAAAATATTTTTCAAAACGGTTTAGACATTATGAAGCAATAGGTGAACATACACAAAAAAGTAGAAAAAAATATTCCGTATACCTTTCCTATTTTTGTGAATTTGCTTAAATGCGAATTATACAATTCAGTGAAAGTAACTAATAACAATTAATAATAGGCTAAAGTTACGGATACAAGTTTTCCAGTTACAATCTAGTAATTAATTCATACAGTTCATTTTAGTCTGCAATTACATAGGCGCATGTCGTTAAAATACATGATCTTGCTGTCTTTACAACCGTTGCTGAAATTATTGCTAAATATTCATAACGTAGTAATAAATTATACAATTTTTAAGGGCCTACTGTACTAACGGTAGGATTTAGGATGGTTTCAAAATGCGACACCTAACAATAATAATTTTCCTACAAAGAATAATTCATTTTGAAGAATATCTTTTGACTCTAAACTACCTAAAACTCAAGAAAATGCATACCCCTATATAAGGAAAACAGAAAAGGTGGGGCATCATCATCTCAGCCATAGGACGTCCACTGCTGAACATAGACCTCCCTTTTGGACTTCCATATGTACCGGTTGGAAACGACCTGCATCCAGCGTCTTCAGGCGACCTTTATAAGATCGTCTCTCCACCTTGTGGGTGGACGTCCTACGCTGCGTTTGCTAGTCCGTGGTCAAAAGGTTTTACCTTTTTATTTTTGTTCGAAATATTTTCCTTCTTCTCCTTTATTTTGGCTTATTCCATTGATGGTTTATTTAATACTAATAATGTGTTAAAACCCCAAGACACAAAGTTTATACAGAACATTACCAGATTAAGATTAAGTATATAAGTATTGTATCCGTTATCCTAACCACTATTATTATTATTAAGAGCCTGTAGTGCTGGACAAAGGCCTCCCTTCCCTCTCTCCATAGTTCTCTGTCTTGTGCAATAGTGGACCAATCCTTGAGGCGTTTGTCGAGGTCATCACGCCTTATTATTTATCTGGGACTGCCGCGACGCCGTTTCCTAGTTAATGGCACCCAGTCAGTGGTTCTTTTAGCCCAGCACTCATCCGGCATCCGGCAGACATGTCCAGCCCAATCCCATTTTAGCAAAGCGGCTTTCTTACAGAAAAACATCATAATTTAATGCAGACTGTAACGACTTAATAAAATTTTCTCTAATGCCTTACTTTCGTCCGATTTTCACTAACATTGCTTTATATCGCGAACAATATATTAAATTGCGCTCATATACCTCATGGTCTAACCTCAGACCACTAAATGTGTGGTCATTTGACAGTATTATCGACCGTTGTTGTATCAGTTTCTAAAATACGTCATACATACTCTGGAACGTATGGGAAGGCAATCGCGATCTTCTGTTGTTTATGATTGAACCAGATCGCACCCATATTTATAAATTATAATAATATGTACGTATGTATGTAACAGTATGGGTCATACATACGCATACATAATATAATCACGCCTGGTTCCCGTTCGGGTAGGCAGAGACTATTTCCCTCCATTTTGTACAACCTTGACACACCTCTTCTGAGTCCTCTTCTAGGTCAGGGTGCGTACAAATTCGAACATTACAAAATTTTCATCTAAATCATGACCGCTTCCCGGTGTGTCTAGAAAGTGGGTTTTATAAGTCGCAATCAATTTTAGGGAAATAATAATGGACTTGACTGCTGTGAAGAGATCGGTGATCAATGAATTAATAATTAAATTCAATTAGCTCCAAGAGTTTTCAATTGTTCTATATTCATCATCATCAGTTTTCAATTTCCCACTGCTTTGCATAGGCCTCCCTTAGATTTTGCCATTCTTCCCTGTCTCTTGAAGTCCTTATCCAGCTGCCTTTTGCCTATTTCTTAATGTCATCAGGCCTTCTATATACATTTTCATAGATAAATAGCCCCTTTTCTTTTTGTCATTCCAGTTTTGTCCAATATTATTATAGGTATGTTTACACGTTGTACGTTGTAAACCCATACAAGTGGATAAGTAGCGGCCTGTCTGACGCCTTTTAAAATAGGGCATTGCAGTAAATCTTATTATCTATTACCCCTTTGTTTTGTTAAGTTACATAATATTGTAACAGTGGGTTAACATAAAAATATTATTTGTTTAACAAATAACAGGTAAATTAGTTATTTTGATTGTTATCCTGCCTTCTTAGCCAAATTTATCACCAGCCTTATTCACTAAACCGAATTTGGAAACAGGATCGAAGATCACGATACTTAACTACGGTTTTCGAATTTCGGCTATTCATAAATCCGATTAGGAACCGAATTGGAGACTTTTGACGTACATATTTAGTACATTGGTATCAAAATGGTACAATAGTAATTAATCAGAGGTTCATGGTTTTACCCACTAAAATAGCCTTTGTATTTTGAGGTCTAAGTTACTTATGAGAACCTTTAAGCTCAATCGACTCAGTTGTTGGTACAGTGGTAACAAACTTGCACAAATTGAAACTTTCGCCTATTATTTCTGACATTAGTGAGAAAAAACGTACAACTCGAGCCCAAAATTCTCAAGAAAACGGAAAAGCACATGAAAACGCACAAATCTAAATTCCACACGAATCATCCCAATTAGAGTAAAACTGGGTAAAACGAGTGAAAGCAAAAGATTATTCTAACAATCGTGATGCTCATTGTCTCAGCGGGTCAAAGTTCCTTTAAAGAGTTTGGAGAAAGGTTACTGGGGACAGTTTGTTATCTAATCACGATTTGATGATCCGTCCATCATTGAACTGTGAATGAGGTACTTAGAAAATGTTATGAAAGCTTCACAATTATGATCTTTATAAGACTAAACTCATGCTTGTAAAGTAAGAAGAGGAGCTTATCCTAGGGGTGGGTAGGCTTCTGACGAAGGACAACAATTATAATTTTGGATAATTATAATCGTTGTCGTGTGCCCACACCTTGAGATTGCTTCGCTGTCCGGAACTTCTACTTTGATGATATGGATCCGCAAGTTTTAAATGTGTCCTGATTTTAATCTGTGAAAGTGAATCCTGATTTTAGATGATATTGACAGATCTTTTATTCAGTAGTTGTGAGTTTGTCTGAGTCCCACGTATATTCTGTGCCTCTATAAGGAGGTATGAGTATGCATAAATGCATTTCCCCGTGTAAAAAAAGTTTTAGCTGCTGCCAGCAGTATTTACTCATTGAAAACTTTGTATAGATATTCGCCTGGCTTTGGACTTTTTGTAAAATTTAGAACCGTACACTCACTAAAAGACGTGTGTCCAATATCCATGGGTGGACAAACATAACCTAAATAAAAAATCATCATGATTTAAAAAAAAAAACCATCGAAACCTTCGTTTGGTATTTTTAGATTTTGAAAGCTCCGAACCAATCGCTACTTTTTCGCCATCATCAGCCATCTTTTTCCCACTGTTTATTGTGGGCCTTCTTTTGTTAAATTTTATTAATCGGGACTTATCGCGTTATTATTTTAATGTTAGTTTTAAGCCGCGTCTCCAGCTCCTTTTTTGGTCTACACTCTCAGGATTCCCCTACACAAAAAAAAATGTCTATGCTTCAAGCTTTTTGTTGAGAGTGTAGACCAAAAAAGGAGCTGGAGACGCGGCTTTACATAAACAATGATTTCAAATCGCAAAAGTATAAAGTGTTATATTATAGGCCTATCTTTTCGCAGTTGAAAAAAATACAGTTACAATGTCAAAGTGTAAAATTAATGTCACCCAAGTTCATGGCTCATGAACATCATTACGAGGTGCCATTGTCTCAATTTAGAAGATTCATGGTATGTATATGTGTAAAATGCGGTCACAGATAGTTAGTTTTATTCTTTGAAGGGACTGTGACAATGGGAAGAAATTTTAAGATCTCAATTTTGACGGAAATATTTTTGCATGAAAAGGTATATACAATTTTATCCAACTTTCGAGAACATAATATTTAATTAAATGAGTCTGATTGCAATTGGCGTGCATTTCTTTCCATTTATAAAGAAATGTGACCAGCACAGTTTTTGAAAATTGCCTGATTGATTATATATTAAATTATGGGGTCTCTCATTAAAGTGTTTTGCTGCGATAACGTGTAGTCTTAAAAATCGTGAAAAATATTTATTTTTCACTCTTAGAGATATTATTACTCTATTTATTGTGTCCCTTCGAATGAAACTTTGTTGAGGTAAGGATATATAATATTTAATTTGGAAAATTGGCGAAATGACGCCCTTAGTAAAAGGCGAAGACACGACAAAATACCAGGGTCAGAGTGAGTTTAGTACCAATCGCATTAAACTTGTTTTTGGTAAATCTTAGTAAATGGCTTCTTCTTGTATCATAGGCTAAGACTCAGTTTGGATCAATGCACCATTGTAGTCATATTGCAATTTGTACTTTCTCGCGTGTCCAATATTATAAATCATTTCTCCTTCCTAAGACATTTTTAATGTTAGAATGCCGAGTTTAATTACTAATAGTGAGTTAATTACCAAGAAAACGGAACTTAAATGCATTGAGCATAACAGTAGTACTGTTCTTAATGAGGTATTTCTGTAAATAGAGCTGGAACACGCAGGGTAACAATGTATTTTAATTTTTTTATGTAATGAAGTAATAAGACAAGACGCTCTTCCTGATGGTAAAAGATGACACTGCCCATAACCAATACAGTGCTACCCAGGATTTCACTTAAAATTCTTAACGCATAGCACCGCTTCTTACTCAAGAGTCATAAGATGTTAAGACCCTTCAGCCCAGTATTTTACTGTTCAGATGGTAGAATAACACTGTCTTTGACTAACACTGTCTTTGTAATATACTGTATAATTATTATTTTATCACACCACAAACCCATGTGAATAGCAATATTCTCCTCTCCCTGCACGGTTGTCTGGAAGAGATCGCTTTCAGCGATAAGACCGCCAATTGTAACACATAGATTTTAATATTGTGTTTTATTTTTAGGTTTATTTCTGTATATTTTCTGTGTTCCAATAAAGAGTTATCTATCTATCTATCTAATAACTGGCACTGTTGGGGCACCTAGTCAACCTCCTGCAAAGGAAGTCTACCTCTGGATAGATGTTTCCATCAATAGTCAATGGAAATTGTTTGACATTAACAACTGATACCAGGCACATAAGCCCTCAATTCGTGCGTCTTTCAAACTATAGGCCTAGCACACTGAGTGCCGCCTAGAGTGTGTGCCTGGCTGTCAAATCTAATTGTCATCCCAAACATTCTTAACAGTAACGTGTCAAGCATACGACAACACCTGTCAAAACTAACCTACTCTTAGCTTACGTCAAGAGTAGTCTAACGTTTGGCTCGAGCTGTCATTACAAAGAGACTGCGGAGCAATTCCCAATGTCATTGTGCAAACAAACATCAGACTACTCTTGCCGTAAGATAAGAGTAGGTTAGTATTGACAGGTGTTGTCATGTGCTTGACACGTATGTATATAGCATTGGATGACAGTTCAACTTGACAGAATATGTGCTTACATTTCGAAATTTAATTTATGCATGAAACTAATTTGATCACCACAACGCTTCCAGGTCGCGGCAAGATGAAGAAAATGATGGGGATGATGATGATGGGCGCGTCTATGAAGATGCTGGCGATGATACCACTTGCTATAGCTGGCCTATTCGTCTTGGCTGGAAAGGCTTTGATTGTTTCAAAGGTAAATTCATTTTAATTATTATAATTTAAACATTTTAGCGATATTGCGATGGTTACCGCTTAAAAAACAAGACAAGCTGTCAGCTTGTTTGCCATCTACGGCTTAAAAATATAACTAGCTACGTCCGCCCAGCGGTTTATCTTCTCAAAAGGTGTCTATGAGTTATTCGTGTAATAATTTTGTAGGTTCGGTTCAGCCATTTAGATGAGAAGAAAGCCAATTACAACCAAACCAAAAAATATGAGTTGATAAAATTTGCCTCACGTATAAACATATGTATATTTTTTAATTAATTTAATTATGACATAATATGTAATATGCATGCTCGAACGAACCACAGCGCCCTAACAGGGTAGAATGTAGATAGGTCTAAATTTAATAAAATTTAACATCTATATTGTAACCTACATTTAATGGATTAAATAAATAAAGTTACAACCGAAAAAAACTTAGATATTCCTGAAATAATTAAACATCAGTGTTTGGCTATACTTCAGGTTAGCCGTCACTTAGCCTCTATACATACCTACCTATTAGTTCTTATTTCTTAGTCTAGTTTCTAGTAACAAAGAAATGCAGACTGATCTCATTACGCATTCTCTTGTTAATGGGGAAAAATTTAATGACTATGCAGATGAATAATTACCTTATTACAAGCTATTATTGTAGTTACCGCTAATTTCAAGAGAAAAAACTAATTTGAGTGCAGAAATGACTTTCTCGCCACTTCTAATCGTACTTTAATGTTTTATTGTGCATAATTATCTGAATTTGTAATTATTGTTTTATAATGAGTATGTGAGGGGAAGCCTGAAAGTAGCGCCAGTGATAAAATAATTTAAAGAATAGGAGGATGTTCTGAGGACCTATTGGCTATTATTGCGCACTATTATTAATAAAAAATAAACAGATTATTATTAAAATTGCTAAAATTTACTTAAAGTCATTCTAAATTAGTAGTTCGTTCTTTAGAAAAAAAGGCATTTTTAACTTGATCGCGTAATTCAGAGACGTTTGTTAAATTTGTAGTATGCGGAGGGAGGAAAACCTTGTAGCTAAAAATACCATGAAAATGTCAATAGGTGAGAATCCAAGAACCCGGGGCTGCCGAGGAAGGTTTGAACTGTGTGAAAGAGTACGTGCTACGGGGAGTGAATGAAGATAATTTTATTATGACGGATGATAGAGTAGAATGGAAGAGGAAAACGTATTGTGCCGACCCAAACGCCCTAGGGTAGATCTTATAGTGTGGGATATAGGCTAGAATATGATGATGTAGTTATTACTTTGTTTATAGGTTGGCAACAAAGCCTATATTAGTGATTTGACTCTGACAGTGTAAGTAGGGTGTGAAAATAAACCCCATAATTATTATTTGTACCCTAAAACCGCTAGTAGACAGCAAGTGAAAAATACTTGCGATATTCCATAAGCTTTTAATTTTTATGAACCAATTATTTTTCTAGTTATTTTAATAAGTACCGAAGAATTCCCATTGTTTTTTATTGAGAAGATTTTCATGTTCTAATTAAAATCGTTAAAGCGATCTCGATTTGATAAAGATCTCGATGAAGGAAAGCTTTTCTTTATTGTTATTTTTCATTATGAAAGTAACAATTAAATTTGAGTATTATAATAGCTTTTGTTATACGTTTAATTATGATAGATTTTTAATGTTATTTTCTTCATCGAGTAGGCAAATTCGCAATAATATAAGCAGGAAAGCGAAGAACGTAGAAATACACTCTGAATTTCTTCTCTATATTGAGTTCGTGTTTCGACGATGTACGTGTAAAAAGTTCTCTTTAACATAATGTGTCAATGAAGGCAAGTGATTGTAACATTTGATATTGTTAATTTGTCGCAATATCTCTAGAAAACTTTAAATAAAGAATTTCCATGGTATACGAAATTTGATATGTAGATAGTTTAGACCACAAAATAGCACACTTTTTTATCAATATATTAGCAAATAGCTTACACTCCCGGCTTTGCCCGCGTGGCATAATCCTTTCTTAGCGGAGGTCTACGTCATAAAACCTATCTTTGTTCCAAATTTCAACCCAATTCATCCAATTCCACAGTTTAGGCTGTGCGTTGATAGATCATTCAGTCATTCTTTCCTTTTATATAATAAGTAAATAAATGTAAAATGAAAATGCCTCGTTCCCTCAGGCAGAGCCATGTTTCTGTGACACAGTTGCAAAATAATAGGTTACTTGTACTCACCAGACTTATAAACTGTGGTAAACGATGAGGTGTGGTTACGTACAGATAGCAAAAAAGTAATATTTATTATATTTTTCTTATATATTTTTTTTATGCGAAGAAGTAAGAAGACGAACAAGACGCTCTTCTGATGTTAAGAGATAACGCTGCTCAAAATCAGTACAATGCCATCTAGGATTTCAAAATAATGTTAAATTCTAGGTGCACTGCACGCTTCTTACTCAAGACTCAAGAGTCATAAGATTATGTAAGACTCTTTAGCCCAGTAATTTCACTAGCTAGAGTGATCTCCTACCGAAGCACAGTAGTAACGTTTGTACATCACTGCTCACGCGGTAGAATAACTGGCACTGTTGGGGTGCCCACCTAGTCGACCTCCTGTAAAGGAAGTTTACCCTCGGTATATCTCTAAGTGGAACTGTATTTATAAACTTTTCGCGGAGGGAGACGCCCGGCAGTAACGTATCCCGTTGGATTTATGATCTAAGATCTGTATCCATAATTATAAACCCACGAGTGACAAATATCTTCCGAGTGGTGTAAGTAGTACCCTAACCACCACCATTCTACCGCCTGAGCAGTGATATGCATACATTACAAATACGACACGGCTGTACTCACGTAATAATTTTGTAGAAATTTCTCAACCACTGTTTGGACAATTACGATGTGCTTCATGAGGTGTGCCTGCAGTACCCGACGTTGACTGCCTTTTTATTTATTTATTATTCAGCACATAGCTAGGACTAACTAAATGCTACAATAGCATTTTACCTATCACTGCTGCATTGCTGCTAGTCGTCGTCGTATTTGTAATGGATAACACACACGTTAGTTTCCAAAACCGAACATAACTTTGCTTCTGTAGGAGAGCACTGTAGATTCATCTTTGTAAATAAACGGCATAAACTCACGAATCGTTTAGTGTAAAAATAGCACTGTAGATAGTGAAATTGCTGGGCTCGAGAATCTTAACATCTCATGACTCTTGTGTAAGAAGCGTTGGTGTGCACCTAGAAGTTTACATAATTGTGAAATCCTGGGTAGCGATGCTGTAGGTGTGCTTCGGTAGGAGGGCACTGTAGCTAGTGTAATTACTGGGTTGAAGAGTCTTAACAGCTTATGACTCTTGGGTAAAAAGCGTTGGTGTGCACCTAGAATTTTACATAACTGTAAAATCCTGGATAACACTGCTGGTGCAGGTACTGATCATGAGCAGCATTACCTCTTAACATCAGGAGACCGTCTTGCTCGTCTTCTAACTTCTTTACACAATAAAATAAGTAAAAACATAAGTTATAGGAACTTATTTTCTGACGGTACTATCTCAGCATTATCCCATTACAGTAGAAAGGAACAATATTCTGCATTATATCTGGTACTTTTGAGTCACGATGCTGGCTTTCCATTGTCATTTTATATAGGGACAGGCTGTATATTAATTCTAAGCTAACTTTGTTGCAAAGCTTAACTGCGTTAATAAATTAATCTCTTTTTCTTGGTCGTTATTCTCATCGCTGAGGGTCGTGTCCATAAGGTTATGTATCTGTAAAGGTGCTTATCACTGTCCGCCATGCAACCCTATTTTGGGCATGTCTGAGAGCATTATTAAATGACATTCCAGAGCTTTTGTGAAACTAATCACTACATAGTATGAAAAGCTGCTTTCCGCGTCTTTCTGCCCCAAACCGGAGGAGTGTGGGTTTCTTCCTCTGAATGGGACCACCGCCTTAATAACCCACTTCTTCCATGAGTAGGAAACGATAAAGTAGGGGAAAACACAATAGATCCCAATGGGTCGACGTGTTGCTGGTTGATTTGCCAGCCCCCGTTAAAGATAGATAGATAGATTATGTCCCTATGTATGCTTATATCTTTAAAACTACGAAATAGATTTTAATGTTGTATTCATTAATAGATAGAGTAATTCAAGAAGAAGGTTTATATGTATAAAACATGCATAATAGGTATAGTAGAGAAACACTGATAATTTTCTGTTAGATGATAATATGAAGTGTGCGGGGTCCACTAGTAATTCCTATAGTAAATTCTTGCCACTGCAGTGATTCTAAAGCACAATAAAGATTCTACCATTAATTATTGAGAACGAAGAAATCTGCATCTCCACGATTCAAGACCATTTCTACCATAATGATCCCATATCAATACCATACCTACTAACACAGATATGTGTTCGCAAGAACAATAATGGGAAATTAATCGCAACGCCATGGTGAGAAGTGTTTTTGTTCAAAT
Source organism: Hemithea aestivaria (assembly GCA_947507615.1). Classification (NCBI taxonomy): domain Eukaryota; kingdom Metazoa; phylum Arthropoda; class Insecta; order Lepidoptera; family Geometridae; genus Hemithea; species Hemithea aestivaria. Next base: position 8,838,188 of record OX382345.1, on the reverse strand, counting down.
CATTCATTGAAGGTCACCTAGATATGTGACACACTATGGGAAAATAGCTTTCCATGAAAGGAAATCCAAGTTCAATGATCGGTGGTATAAAAAGGTGGAGTCACTCTTAAGTTTATGCAAATGAAAGAGAGCTTTTGTAAAACATGAGAGATTTTCTTATGCTAGAGTTCACAAATAAATCGGCTATGTCAGTTATATTTTAATTATTTATAGGTTATAGTTATTTAATTATTTATAGATATGACTAAACTATGCATGTACGTGTGGTGTTCATATAATATTATAGATTTTTCATTTTTTTGGTACCTTTCTTGAGTTTTACCACGACATACTAAAATTCCTTTTTTTTGTTCCTGAAGGCTTTAACCACGATCTCGCCTTAACTTAAATGATAAAGCGGATGGAGATGGTAACAGATTAAACCTTTAAGTTTCAATCACTCCCTCGCTTCACTGAAAGTCGTGCCAGAACACGGGAGTAATGACCGCTTGATATCACGGTTGGTGGTAAATAGCCACAACTGAACCCTACCAACATAGCAAGTGAAAAATCGGCATACGCATCGGTAAAAGGGCACAGTAGCTAGTAGGTATAATTACTAGGCTGAAGGGTCTTAACATCTTATGACTCTTGTCTCACCTATACTTTGACATTATTGTGAAATCCTGGGTAGCACTGTGTAACTCATCAGACGTGTCCGCCTCGGACCAGTGGTGGTCTGTCAGCTTTCACGCCTGAGTAGTTAGGTGCCGGCCGACTCCTATTTAAAGGATAGAGCATGAGAGGGTCGGGTTTCCGTGGGTTGAGTTACCGAGGCTTGGGGAGAGAAAGTGTCAAGAATTTATATAAAGAAGGGCGCCAGACACTCGCTCCGCCAACAAAGGTGTTCCATGAATTCAAACAAAAGTTTTCTAATAAAATGTATATTATCTGCCAAACATTAGCTTCTTAGTCCTTTAGGTTATAATTTAAGTTCGATTATCTTTAGTAATCACAAGAGTTAAAGTTATTAAAACCTTGGGCGGCTAGCGGCCCTTACAAAAACTAAATATCAATAGGGCCGTTACAACGTTACATAAGCATAGCCACAAAATAGACCAGAAACACTGGTCGTCACAATAGGTTATCTAAAAATAATAGTATAACTGGCAGTTTACAAACACTGGTGACTTACAACACCGTGTATACATATGAGTCTCGATAAGTTTCGTAGTTAAGTAAAATAAGGGGCCTATGGCACCGCCGATATAAAGGGCATCTAAAGCGCCATAGTTAAACACTGTAGTTGAACGCCGTTACTAAACCAGCGTAGGTAGACACTGTAGATAAACTGGTGGCAAAAAGCACCGTCCATAAAACCGGGCAAAAACACCGTCCAGAAAAACGCTGCAGTTAAACAGGTCCGCAAAAAAACCAGCGTAGTACAAACACCGTTCCAAGCGTAGGGCAAACAACCACGTTTCCAGCGTAGGGTAAAAACTATTTCCAGCGTAGGGTACACACTATTTCCAGCGTAGGGTAAACATATTTCCAGCGTAGGGTAAACACCCTGGAACAATACAATTCCAGTGTTAAAATAACTATAAGCACAAAAAGAAAAGAACGCGGCCCTAGGTACACTTACCACGTTTCCAGCGTGGGTGTTATTTTCACAAATGGGTCGTGGAGCGACGCGACAACGCTCGACTCCCAGGCCGATGAAATATTTCGGTATAAACTTGAAATAAGTCCAATACAAATGGAGGAGAGGCTCCCGGGCACGACTCTCTGCAGGTGTGGCGCGAGGGCAAAGCCCGAAGGCCCGCCCTCACGCCGCTATCACAATTTTTTTCAAGCGACCTTCCAACAATCTCTCACAAAAAAAGGAAACACCCAGAATGGCCGCGGTCAGTGTGACCAGCATTACCATCGAATAAAAATTCTACCAAAAGTATAAAAAAACGAGATGTTAGAATTCACCAAATATGAGAAAAACTGAGTTTCCTAAAGCCAAATATTATTAAGTTCAACAATCAAAATACTCTGTATATCAAAACAGCAGAAACCCGAAGACACCCTGAGAGAAATTGACCTACAACGAATGACCCCACCTTCGAAGAGCTGATACGAAGTCAACGTTTATTTTGGAGGACATTTCCCTCCGAATATCAACGTGAAATTGAATCTAATTAGAAAATATACCAAAACAGTAATTACTTTCATTTTCCTAATCATCTACTAAAATGTCATAAAGTTTATTACCTGGTCACACCAAATAGTTAACTTTTTAAATAAGTTCCATTACACACGAGCGAACCCTCAAAAATGATAAAAAACCGATAAAACCAATTATTTCTTTATGGTTTTTTGGTGACACTTGACCCCATGTTTTGCATATGTCAACTTCAAATGGCAACCATCAATGAACGTCAATGTCATCTGATAAAATGTTTTGAAATTAGAATCTAACAAAATTACTTTTGTTATGAATTTACATAATATTATGTGAAAACCAATTAAATGGCAGATTATTATTATCTTCCATGGAAAGTACTAAGTGACATTATGATTCTAAATGAAAGGACTAAGTGCTAAAGGTAATTTTGTTACAACTGTACTAATTATGGGCATCGTTATCTTTTACGTTCAGAAGGGCGTCTAGCTCATCTTCTTACTTCATTGTATTATTTTTTTATCATCATAGACATCGGTGCCGGGATTTAAACTCAGTGGCCTTAAATGCGAAATTACATCTACTCCCCTTGGCCATAATCGCTCATAATAATTATGCATACATCTTGAAGTGAATATGTCACACAATTATGTATAGTTAAGATTCCTACTTTCCATGGTTAACTAGAGAAAGGCTTAAATCAAAGGTTGCATCGGATGTGAGAACTTATAATGACTTCATTCGAACCTGCGTTTTATTGACTGGCAATAAACAAGTAGAAAGGAGATAGGAGATAGCAGGATGCGAATGTTCAGGTGGATGTGTGAAAAGGATGAAATAAAATTAGAATTAAATATATCGTATGCGAGAAAAAATGATGGAAATAATGGAATGATGATGGATAATATGGATATTGTATTTATAGATGACGACCTCTATTGCACGGTGGGCCAGCTTGCAACGCAGGCAGGATGCGGGTTCGATTCCCGCATGGGACAAATGTTTGTGTGATCCACAGGTATTTGTTTCTGGTCTGGGTGGTTTTCAATATCTATCATAAGTTTGTATTTACAAAAGAAAAGTATATAAGTATTTTATCCGTTATCCTTACCACCATAACACAAGCATTCAGTTGCTAAACTTGGGGTTAGGTGGCGCTGTGTGAAATGTCCTTAAATGTTTATTTATTTATTTTATAAGTTCTGAGTGGTTGAAATTCACACTAAAACAATCTTCTTTCGTACATTTCATTAAAGTTAGCTACATAGATAATTTCACTCATTATTTCTCCAATTTCACCTTATTACTACTTTCTTTGGTAGTTACACGTACGTGAGCCCTAGAGGCGTTTTCACTTGTGACCTAGGACCTAGGTTGTTACTTTAAGACTACATCTAACTAAACCCTGTTTTACCAGGGGTAGACTTCCTTTGCAGGTGGTCGTCTAGGTGGGTATCCCAACAGTGCTAGTTATTCCACCGCCTGAGCAGTGATGTGCAAACATTACTGTGCTTCGGTAGGAGGGCACTGTAGCTAGTGAAATTACAGGGCTAAAGAGACACTTAACATCTTATGACTCTTGAGTAAGAAGCGTTGGTGCAGTGTTTCTTGGATTTCACATCATTGTGAAATCTAAGTAGCACTGTACTGATTATGGGCATCGTTGTCTCTTAACATCAGGAGAGCGTCTTGCTCGACTTCTACTTCATCACATAAAAAAATGTAATGGGCAAACTAGGATTATTTTTTTAGTAGTCCTTGACTACAATCGCGCGTGTTGTTAAACGACGAAGCGGCTAAACCTAGAAGGCGGGCTAAATCCCCCCCTAGCTTCAGTGAACATCATGCTGGAACATGATCATAATGATCGCTTAGCGACATGGTTTTGTCCAGTGGGTACGATAGAAAGCATAATCGCATAGATCAGACAGCACCACCCAGTGCTTTAACATTCAAAACATTAAGGTATTTATAAACATAAACAAAAAGATAAAAATTCTAAAGGAAAATATCAATGTAGCGTTCGTGGCCAAGTGGTCGTTGGTCCGGCCTGAAAGCCGGAGGTCTTGGGTTCAAATCTCAGTTATGTATCAAAGATTTTCGCCTGGACGCTTCCGTGTTTCGGAAGGCACGTAAAACTGTAGGTCCCGGCTGTTTCCTATAAGATATTATGTAGGAGGCAGTCGTTAGGTCATGTTGCAGGCCCTGTAGTAATCTCGGCGGCCTGAAACTGCAACATATAGTTTGGTCACACAACCTATACATTATGATTTGGTTCTGAATGTGTAAGTAAGGTTGTTCTGTTGGAGTATAAACCTGAATTATTTTTATTTATTTTATCAATAATAAATTGTTAATTCTAGGTTTAACGTGAAAAATATCGCGTTTCTAATAACGATAAAATAATAGCTTGTTTTTATCTCAAGGAAAAAGATTTTCCGGAAAATATTCTACTTAATTACACCTTATTGAAGTAAATAAAATTAACTATTAACACCAATACACACACAATGATTAGGTAAATAAAAAAAAATCCTATAACCATAAACTGAAATATTAATTAAAAACGAACAAATTCATTAACCCACAAGATAGTGATTTATAAGTTGAAGTCCGTTTTAAAAATACAATAATATACCTTACTCTATGACATCACAAAACTTGACTTAACCAATAGATAACAAACCGTTTTATTCAGAAATTATAATTAAATTTCTCTCTACCATGCAAACCTAAAACAAGCAGTCAAAATTGAGCTCTGTTGTGTAAACCATAAGGGATATAATTGCAATTAATGCTAAAGATAGTAGAATTTAATAAGTTTTGCAATGGTCTTGTTACATCCTTCGATGGGTCCTTTCGTTTTACAAACGCATTTTGATAGAGTTCTGTGTTGCTAGTTTAGGAGTCTTGCTTTTAAATTGGGGGAAATATTTTCATTATTTATTGTCGAATTCCTATAATTATACTATCATATAGTAATTTAATTATGTTGGCTACATGTTACCTATAAATTTTTATTTGAATAGAAATAAAAGGCTGTAATGCTCGGCGACATTATTTTTCAATGTTAAATAAGAAGTAGGAAAATTTAAGATTATGTTTTTATAGAATTTTAATACCAAAACAAAATTTTAAATTCATAAATACCTATGCAAAAAACTACAACTGAGAGAGAAACAGAATATTAAACTACGCTACGCACTTATAAAGCCACATTTTTATTTAAACAATGGTAAATAATATTAACAAATTTTGCAATTGAATTTCCAACGGAATCAGCAATAATTACAAAATACAAGAAGGCAACCAGAACATCGATTCTCAAAACAAAGATCAATGTCCCGCGAATAGGTAAACAAAACCAACGACTAGCAACACTGAGAGCTGTTACCATTCGCTTACCGACCTCGATACGTAACGCACTAGTAACAATTCTATTTTTAAATCGGGAATTTTAATTAACTGTTCAATACTGGCTGTTTATATATTTTTTGTAGAATAAAAAATTGAATTTTCGAAGCAGGAATTTAAATTTTGTTCTCCGATTTTGATAGTTTTCTTTTGTTTCTCTCAGTTTAGGGATTTTTGTGTAACTAAACAATTCCATTTTTAAATTTAAACATAATATTAATAGTTTACCGATTGTTTTTTTTTACTTTGATGAAAATTGTATTTTTATGTCGTGAAAACAAAAGAAAGTATTTGATACAGGCTGATTTATCGCGATTTGATTTTTTTTCTTGTATATTTTTCCGTAAAAACTGTTTTTATTTAGTTTTTCACCATTATTTCGTGTAAATAATTAATATTTTATTGTTATCCAAAGTAAATCTCGTGCGGCTTGTATTAATATCACGCCGTACGAGATTTACTTAAGATAATGGTAAAAAAACAACTTATGGAAGAAATGTCTCATGGGTAAGGAAAAATAGTAAAATACATTGAAGAAGGTGTTTTGTTTCATTTTTGAATGTTTATTTTTTTAGTTTTTGAAATGAAATTGTGCTGTATTTTCTTTAAATAAATCTATAGTTAAATAATATTACTTGTGCTTATTTTGTGAATATAAATATAAATATTATTACTCTGGTGTTTAAATGTGTTATTTTATTTAGTGTTTCAAAAAACCTGCCCGAATATGAGGAAATATTTTTTTTAACTCATACTTTTGACAACTTTAAAAAAAACCAACATGTTTCTTATAATTTCACCATATTGAAAAAACAGATGTAACTAACTTTCTAAGACAAATTCAGCCTGTACAAAATCGTTTCATTTCACATTTTGTAGCTTTGTGTTTATTTAATAACTAAATACCATTCATAAGGAAAACTAAACATAAAAAAAAACAAATCCTCAAAACTCAATATCTATGCCATTCTCATAACAATCAGTATTTCCTGTTACCGAATAATAATAAAATGCTTCATTGAGCGTGCTGCGACTTCATAAATATTACATTTTTATCGGGCTTATCTATACACTAACTTAAACACATGGTTTCGCTCACGTAGCAAATTATAAATAGGTAACAAATATATATTTTTTTTTGTGTAGAAGTAGAAGACGAGCAAGACGCTCTCCTGATGTTAAGAGATAACGGCTGCCCATAATCAGTACAGCGCTACCTTGGATTTCACAATTATGTGAAATTTTAGGAGCACTGCACCAACGCTTCTTACTCAAGAGTCATAAGATGTTAAGACTCTTTAGTCCAGTAATTTCACTAGCTACAGTGCCCTCCTACCAGAGCACAGTAATGTTTGCACATCACTGCTCAGGCGGTAGAATAACTGGCACTGTTGGGGTACCCACCTAGACGACCTCCTGCCAAGGAAGTCTACCCCCGGTAAAAATAAACCCCCCGGTAAATAATTGGGTTTTAGAATAGAATAGAAAAGAAATAAATTTATTTGCACACAAGATGATAATAATATACAAAGCATAAGAGAAACAACATAGTATAAATATTTATAGAATAATCACATCCTGCCGCAAAAAGGTACCAGCTCAGCATGTGTAGATTTTAGTTGACCTACGCTGGTCTTCCGCTGGTACCTTATTGTGATGACATCACAATTGAAACTTAATCTAAATAACAAGAAAGTATCTAAACACTCAAATTCTTAAAAAACACAAAAAAAAAACTACACTGTTTAACCCCCGACGCAAAAATGACGGGGTGTTATAAGTTTGACGTGTCTGTCTGATTGGATGAACGGATTTTGATCTAGTTTTTTTTGTTTGAAAGTAGAGTTAGTCGAGAGTGTTCTTAGCCATATTTGGTGGAAATCGATCCAAGATGGCCGCCGCTACAAAATGGCGGATTATTCTTCTACAACCCCCTCAATGTGGGTATCAATTGAAAGGGCTTGACTAGTAAAATACAACGCACTATAAAAAAATTAAAATTCAATATAAAATAAAAAAAAATAATTATTTAGTAAATAATTATTTAGTATGTACCTTATTAAATTAATTTTCAAGTGAGTTTTAGTAATAACTGCCTACCATGTGATTTCCTTTCTTTTTTATTATATTATTTTAATGTAAAGTTACTCGCACACCTCATTAAATGCAGTCTGTGCCTATAAATGTAATGACACTTAGCATGTATTATATAAAAATGTGTGTAATTGTTAGTAAAAGTGTACATTATGTGTATTACCATATAGTGATAGTGTTAAGAACCTGGGTGTTTTCATTGACCGTACTATGTCTTGGGTTCCACAGTTATCAGCAACAAGTCGTAAAATGTTTGCTACTGCAGGCGCTTTGCGTAGGCTCCGGAACTTTTTACCGACAACCACTAAAATTGCACTCGCACAGTCCCTCATGCTCCCAGTTCTTGATTATGCTGACGCCAGCTACCCTGATATTACCGAGGACCAGCTAAACAAACTTGAGAGACTCCAAAATGTATGTATAAGGTTTATATTTGGCCTTCGCAAATATGACCATGTCTCCGATTTCCGTTCCAAACTCAAGTGGCTTCCTATTAGACGTCGCCGTGATGCTCATTTTCTTTTTCTTCTCTACAATATATTGCGTAATCCCACTTCCCCCCGCTATCTTCAGGAGCGTTTTGAATTTCTAGACGCTTCTCATTCACGCTCACTTAGGCCGTCAGTGAATTTGCAGTTACGTTTTCCTCAGCACAGCACTACTTTCTATGATAAGTCTTTTACTGTAAAGGCAATCCGTCTTTGGAATGCTTTACCTTGCGAAATTAGACAAGCTCCTTCACTAGATGTTTTTAAAAGCCGTGTGCATAAATACTATCATTCACTGCTGTAACCATTTTTTAACCTCTTTTCCTACCTACTTCAGTCTTTTTAATATCACAATAATTTCAATAGATACTTTACCGATATTGTTTGCGAACTTATTTCTTAGATTTATATACACAGTAATATATTGTCTTTTTGTAATAACATAAAACTGTTTATTTAGTATGCTCATATTAAAATATTGTATTGCATGATATTTGTAATATATTTAATTTGTTATAATCTATATATAATATACATATACTTATTTAGATATTTTGTTTATATATATATAATAATATATATACATATATACTATTTAGTATCTATTTTATAACATAATATTATATATATTTTATTACATATATTTTGGATACTGTTTGTTTATTTTATACTTCACCACCTACCAGTTTCTGCCATATTATGTTACTCCCTCCCTGCACGGTTGTCTGGAAGAGATCGCTTTTAGCGATAAGACCGCCGGTTGCAACATCTTTGTTTTGTTTGTTATCTACTGTTGTAAATTGTTAATTTTCATGTGGTGTTACAATAAAGTATTAATAAATAATAAATAAATAAATAAATTATGTTGGCATGCTTTAATAAATAAATAAATATGGCCGCCACCACAAAACCGCGAATTACATATTTTGAAAGCGTTGCGTTGGTAATTTTAATTTTTTAATTTAATTCACTTGTTTATACTTCAACAGCACACTGTCTGCCCACGTTCGTCCACTGCTGGACATAGCCCTCTCCCTTGGCACGCCTCCTCCAACCGCCCTCAGCGACCCTCCAGATATCATCATTTGGCGTATAACCGATAACCTTAGAGTGGAGACCGCGTCTGGGTCAACGTAGTGTAGGGCGTCCTTGGGCGAGATGGGGCGATGAGAGTTACCATGTTTACCCATAATATATTATTATCAGACGTGGTGCCACCTAGTACAAGTATATGTATATGCCACCAAAAACATAACTTGTAAAAAATACCAAGTCTCGCAACTGCAGTTCTTCTACCGTAATAAGTTGTGAGATTCATGTACTACCAAGTCGGTAAAATCTTTTGTGTTTTAAATCAATAGATCGACTTGGCCATCGCATGAAAACACAACAATGTATCTCTCAAGTAATATACCGACATAATAGTGCGATTGCCAAGACAATCTATTAATTTAAAACACAAAAGATTTTACCGACTTGGTAGTACATGAATCTCACAACTTATTACGGTAGAAGAACTGCAGTTGCGAGACTTGGTATTTTTTACAAGTTATGTTTTTGGTGGCATCTCACTACTTTTTGTTTTTTTTTATTCGTTATAGGTTAGCCTTTGCCCACGATATCGCCTGATCTTAAGTGACGACGACCGTAGATGGGAGCAGACTAAACCTAGAAGGCGGGATAATCCCTCCCTGGCTTTATACAGTATTACGGCATATATATTATGGCATTATTATTGGGATTTTATGGCAATTTTTACCGTTGACTGCAAATGTAATCCTATACATTTATACGGGATTACAAAGTTATTTATGCAGTTTATGTATCTCGAAAACTAGACCGAAATTGCATGTTTTTTTAGTTTTCCTATGGTTTATACAATAAACTCTAAGTATGTACCAAGTTTGAACCTTCTATGTTTGCTAGAAGTGCCTTAGACTTTTGATGATCGGTCAGTGAGTGAGTGAGTGAGTGAGTGAGTGAGTGATAAAATTACAAAACTTTGACTAGTTATAATTTTTAAACGACTAGTTCAAATTGAATGAAATTTGGAATAAATCGTGTTTATACAATGCATACTCGGTTGTTAAAAATTGAAGCTGCTAGTTTTTTCCACAACGAAGTTATAGGGGGTCGAAAATGGTCTGAACTGCTTCCAGAAAAGGATGGTACGGCCGTGCCGCTTTTTTTGCTCGACTTGGCGGGGGCACTGCCGTGCCCCCAGATTAAAATTCAAATTTCTTTGCGGCGGCACTGCACTGTACTTGTCACTCAGAGATATTAGAAAAGTCGTTTGAGAGGCCACATTGAGCTTTTAATTTAAGGGTAATAGCTAAGAATTAGATATTAAGTTGTGGGTTCGATTCCCGCATGGGACAATAAATGTTTGTGTGATCCACAGATATTTGTTTCTGGTCTGGGTGGCTTTCAATACCTATTATAAGTATGTATTTACAAACGAAAAGTATGTAAGCATTATATCCGTTATCCTAACCACCATAACACAAGCAATAAGTTGCTTAGCTTGGGGTTAGGTGGCGCTGTGTGTAATGTCCTGAAATATTAATTTTATTTATTTATTTATTAGGCATAAGGCTCCTGTCGAGTCGCTCAACCCTCTCGCTCGTATTATATCACAATATTTGAAAAATAAATTCGTAAAATTTACTCTTGTAGGTACTTTTATTTAGGTGGAAAGTTAATGTTATTTTAGTTATTCTTTTTGAGTTTTCCATACCCTTACAAAACGACATCACAATATGTATCACTGTGCCAAATTTCAATTCAATCCGTCCGGTTTGATCTGCGCATCAGTCATTCAGTCATGCGTTCCTATTGTATATAGAGATTCTATTTTATTAATTAAAACTCAACATCTGGTCGGCTTATGGCATGATTCTTGTTATCAGCAGTGGGTTTAACATTTATTGTAGGTTTTTGGAATTTGCTGTTCGGATGTCAAATTAAATATACCTAAGTATTTTTAAACTCGGCACTCCATTTTGTAAATGTTTGCGCAAAGCATCGAATTCTCATTCAAAAAAAGCCACAGATATTTTATTTGAAATTTTGACTAGAATGTACTTTACCGCTACATTTTCAAAAAATGTATTATGGTTCCTTTTTAAGTTTATTTTAAATCAGCTATGACCTCTTTGTTTCCTTATTTATCAAATTACTATAATATTATATTTCCTTTAAAAATAAAACAGTCTTAAATTTTACATAATCTCTTTACCAAATATAATTTCCTTATCAGAAATAGTTAATTAATGTGCAAATAATTATATTTATAACTCTTATCAAAAACTCCCATTTAATGACTTCACTACTAACCTAGTTTTTTACAAGGCCTTAAAGATGGAGTGAAAAAGATTATAAAATTAGTAGAATAGATATTATATTGCATACCAAATAATTACAAAGAAACTTACTGAATTATTATGATGAAAGATTATAATGAAAGACATGGAAAAAAGGAAATGCCAAGTGCAATAAGACCGCCGATTGTTTACTTAGCATATACATAGATATCTAGCTCTTTCGATTACTTAAGAAAAAGCAGGGAAATTGGCGTCAGAGTCATACTTGTAGTATAGTGACATACTTGTAATTATTTACATTATTCATCTTCATTTTCGTACTTGGATCGGCTTAGCACGATTTTTTCTTTGATTTCAATCCATAACTCGTTATATTTATTGCTACTACCTTTATTCGGCACAGTACGCATATTCTTATTCACTGTTCTTCCAAACCCTTTGAGGTCATCTACTTATCCTCATGTTCACGGCCTTCTGGGCCACATTTTATTTCTTTCTCTGCAATACGTATAACCAAAGAAACATACCACTTATTACTTATTTTCTATCTTTGTTAATTTGTATTTTTGGTTGAAATTACTCAATTGAGTAATGCGTTTCTAGGCATGCTAAACAAATAGAAAATCATGACATTTACTATGTTGTGTTGATACAAAACACTATACTACAAGTATGACTCTGACGCCAATTTCTCTGCTTTATCTTAAGTAATCGAAAGAAAGAAAATAAAATTTATTTGCACAGAAACCAAAGTGAACAAGAAACATACAATTGACAAGAAGTAATATAAAAGATAAAAATAAACTTAATTTGTCGCAAAAGGGTACCAGCTCAGCATTGTGTAGGTCTAGTATGACCTACGCTGGTCTTCCGCTGGTACCTAGCTGTGGTGCCATCACGGCTTTACGTTTATAGACACGTATTACCGGGGGTTGACTTTCTTTGCAGGAGGTCGTCTAGGTGGGTACCCCAACAGTGCCAGTTATTCTACCGCCTGAGCAGTGTTGTGCAAGCATTACTGTGCTTCGGTAGGAGGGCACTGTAGCTAGTGAAATTACTGGGCTAAAGAGTTTTAACATCTTATGACTCTTGAGTAAGAAGCGTTAGTGCAGTGCACCTAGAATTGCACATCATTTTGAAATTTTGGGTAGTACTGTACTGATTATGAGCATAGTTATCTCTTAACATCAGGAGAGCTTCTTGCTCGCCTCCTTACTTCTCCACATAAAAAAAATTAGTAGACTAGTGACCCTGTTTTTTGGACTGCAGATCCCGAGGGCAGTTATCGAGCAGAGCACATATGTGTGTACGGGCATACTTGTATGTCTCTCTATCTTTGGCTGGTAGTTACATGTGCTAGTCTTGTACGAATATTCCTACCGAAAGTAGATGTACATACTTAGACGAGATGTCGAGATTTAGTCTTCAGATTACTTTCTTAGTCCAAATGAAGAGAAAAGTTTGGTGAAGATGATGATAAAACGATGTCAAGCAGGTAAGGCTTGATTCATCATCATCGTCTTTCCCACTCTAGGTGGGGTCGGCACAGCACATTAAATTTATCTTCTTCTGTCATCTTTCATTCGACACTTCACTTTCTTTGCTTTCACGCATCATCATGATTTCATCGAAAATTTTCTAGATCCCACTTTATATCATTATAGATTATTCTTTTGATCACGGTCTCACCTAATTTTGAGCGTTTATACGTCCAAAATTGTAGCAGACTAAACTTAAAGGCAGAATGAAGCATTCCTAGCCATTGACTTCTTTCTTGTCATCCTACTCGACCCAGACTTCTGTAAATTTCAACACAACTTTAACTATAATATTATCAACCACGTATTTTGCTGCTCAAAGTCACCGACATAGCCCAGCGGATTAGCAAGCAGAAGTGGCAATGGTCACGCCACATAGCACGTAGAGCGGATGGCCGATCGAGTTGAAAAGTGCTCGAATGGAGACCACGGACCAGCAAATGCAGCGTAGGACGTCCATCCACAAAGTGAACAGACGACCTTATAAAGGTCACCGGAAGACGTTGGATGCAGGTCGCTTCTAACCGGTACATATGGGCGGCTTGTGTTCAGCAGTGGACGTCCTGCGGCTGAGATGATGATGATATTTTGCTGCTCTTGGTCACTATTTAGTTAAAATCTTACTCTATTCTATCATCACATTGCCTAGCCACTTTTACACATAATATTATGCTCACAACTCATTCGCTTTTCTAGTCAATGGTAAAGCTTAGATGCACTGCGTTAAAGACAATAAACTTGAAAGATGACTAAAAAAGAATGTTAGGAATAAATTGAAATACACAGGCTGTGCCGACCCCAATGTAAAAAAATACAGATACAGATAGAAGAAAAAAAATCATTTGAAGTTTGTTTCGATACAGCACTCAGAGTAAATAAACATTTTGATATTGAAAAATCATTGTAGCCCAGTCAATGAGTGCCCAAAAAGGGTATGTGGATCGAAAAGTCGAAAGCAGAAAAACTAACTTAGGAACTTTGTTTGGACTAGTTAGGAGATAAACATACTAAAAGTCCCCACCCCTCCGAGGTGAGCCCGAGGGGGGGGAGGCCGAAGAAGGTCCCGTTTTTAGGTTTTTTGCTTATATGTCAAAAACTGTACGTTGTACGATATTTTGTTGTACAACATTATGAAACCTCATAAAATTTTCTACAACTTTGGCCTTGACACTTTTTATCTATCTCCAATTGTTGTCCAGCTATGAGCTTCCAAACATGGTCTATTTTCAAGACGCTTGTTTTAGTTTTCCATACGAAGTTGGTAAAAAAAATCTAAAAAGTAAAATTTGACCAACTTCTGGTTGTCGTACCATAATGAAATTTTCCGAATATCTAGAAATATGATGACAGTTCAATAATCTGGTACCACTGAACTGATCTGATGATGGAGTCGGGAGGTGTCTACTGGAACTCTTCAATGGCTATTGGTAAACCCGTCGAGTTTGGGCACATTACATTCGAATCGATGAGACTTTTTCATAACACTTGCTGTCGAGGGTCTGATAATGGACCAGATGGTGCCTACGTCTCATCAATCTGAATGTAATGAGCCTAAACTCGCCGGTTTTACTAATAGCCACTGAAGAGTTTCAGTAGACACTTCCTGGCTCCATCATCAGATCAGCTCAGTGGTACCAGATTATTGAACTGTCATCAGATTTCTAGACATTTGCAAAGTTTTATTATGATACGATAACCAGAAGTTGGTCAAATTTTATTTGCAAGATTTTTTTACCGACTTTGTATGGAAAACTAATTTAAGAGTCTTCAAAATAGACCATGTTTGGAAGCTCATAGCTGGACAACGATTGGAGATAGATAAAAAGTGTCAAGGCCAAAGTTGTAGAAAATTTTATGAGGTTTCATAATGTTGTACAACAAAATATCGTACAACGCACAGTTTTTGACATATAAGCAAAAAACCTAAAAACGGGACCTTCTTCGGCCTCCCCCCCCTCGGGCTCACCTCGGAGGGGTGGGGACTTTTAGTATGTTTATCTCCTAACTAGTCCAAACAAAGTTACTAAGTTAGTTTTTCTGCTTTCGACTTTTCGATCCACATTTCTTCTTTTACTGGACTATTGTGCAGAGACATAATATTTTATCACGGCTTTGTATTTTGAATGTAGAGGTAGATAATACAATATCCATAAAAACTAAGCATTTGATACCTTGAACAAGTTTCGCTAAAAAATGACGTTCGCTGACAATGTCTATCGTAGAGAATCTTAAATTGGAGAATAACCGCCAGAGTATTATTGTAGGGTTAGCAATATAGCATTCGTTCATCTATAAATAAATACGCAACAGTAATTGAAGAGATTTGTTTATGGGCTAAGTTGGGTCACGTTTTCTACGAACATATTTTTAATTAATGTTTGACTCAATTTAGAATAGAATAGAATAAACTCTTTATTGCATACACAAATACAATAATATAAGCTTAGAACTAAGATACACAGGAAAAAAGTGTTACAATTGGCGTTCTTATCGCTAATAACGATCTCTTCCAGACAACCAAGCAGGGACAGGAAATATATAAAATAGAGCGACGGTGGTTATAAAGATATATATAAGAAGACATAAGTACATATTTTTAGAAAAGCATAAAATGTTAATAACTGTAGGGACACAGATTATGTAGCATTACTAGAATGCAATTATGCAAGCTTTGACATTATATTGTATACAGGCAGTCGCCCATAGCCCTCCCGACGAGACAGGCATCTAAGGATAATAAACGTCGCGATTTCTTATTAACTGGTGTTTCATTTAGTTGGCCCGCACACATTAAATTAGAACACTTAACCTTTGAACATTGGTGACCCCGGACTGTGAATATTTTTTTTAAATTATTTTGTGCGGTGCCTAATTAATAGTGCAGTGTTACGGGACTATTAGGACTGAGTGCGACTCCAGCGAATCTTGCGATTTTTCTTGTGCTTTCTTATGGCGCAAGCCGACGCGGATATGCTGCAACCCGAATCAGCTGCTGCACATCTGGCCAACATGGCTCAGATCACTGTGTCGTCGAGGATACCAGAGTTCTGGACGGACCAGCCTCGGCTGTGGTTTGTCCAGCTGGAAGCGATCTTGGCATCTCAGAAGCTCGGAGAGGAGCCTAAGTACAATTTAGTAGTGGCAAAATTGGGAAAGGATGTTATCGCCCAACTTACAGACTTCTTGTCAAAGCCACCGGATAAGAATAGATACACACTTCTCAAAGAAAGACTTCTGCAAATTTTCGAGGAATCAGAAGCCCGCAAACTGCATAAACTTATCGGCGAGATGGAGCTGGGAGACCAGCGGCCATCCCAACTCCTGAACAAGATGACGGATCTGGCGAGGGGTAAGATGTCAGAGGAGACTTTGTCACTATTATGGCAAGGTCACCTCCCAACAGCTGTACGAGCAGTCTTGACGGTTGCTGACACCAAGGAGCTGAGTCAACTGGCGAAGCTAGCAGACAAGGTGCTGGAGAATATTCAGCCCTCGGCATCACACGTCTTCGAGGTTGGCAGCAAGGGTGAGTCATCAGCTAATATTCTTGCGGAGATCGCGAAAATCAACTCGCGCCTTGACCGCCTAGCGGCGTCTACCTCAAGGACGAGACGCAACCAACCGTTCCGGGCAAGATCACGTTCCAGGACGGATAGAAAGCGAACCCCTGGCAGCCCAGACTGGTTGTGTTTCTACCACTACAGGTACCGCGCCAAAGCTAACAAGTGCGTGGCTCCCTGTAGCTGGGTAAATAGAACGGCGGAAAACTAATGGAGGTACAGCCCACGGCGGATGGCTGTACGCAACTTAACATCAATAACCGCCTTAACGTTACCGACTCAACAACTGGACTACGTTTTTTGATAGATACAGGTGCAAATGTGTCAGTGATTCCGCGAAATAGTCGAATAGTTAGATTAAGTGATTACAAAGTTTGTGATTATGTGCTTTACGCGGCAAACGGGACTGAGATTAAAACGTACGGTACAAAGACTATTGCATTAGATTTAAATTTAAGGAGAACCTATAATTGGACTTTTGTTATAGCGGATGTAAAACAGCCCATATTAGGCGCAGATTTTATAATGTACCACAAACTTTTAGTGGATTTATCCGGACGTAGACTTGTTGACGGAAAAACTAATGTCGGAATCTTAGCTACTGTTGTAAAGTGGAACGAACCCTCGTTAAGAACAATCGATTCAAATCATCCATACGTAGAATTGTTATCTAAATATCCAGATATTTGCAAGCCAATTAATTTTAAAGAATTACCACGTCATTCAGTTATGCATTTTATTGAGACAAGCGGAGCACCGGTATCTGCTCGCGCTAGACCACTTCCACCGGACCGATATAAAAAGGTTAAAGATGAGTTTGCAATAAT
Source organism: Hemithea aestivaria (assembly GCA_947507615.1). Lineage (NCBI taxonomy): Eukaryota > Metazoa > Arthropoda > Insecta > Lepidoptera > Geometridae > Hemithea > Hemithea aestivaria. The sequence continues at coordinate 8,820,792 of OX382345.1, read as the reverse complement.
GCTGGACATGGGCATATGTCGTCCGTCTAACGGAGCATGGTCCAGTCCATTACATGTCGTGCCGAAAAAAGACGGCGAAATTAGACCTTGTGGTGATTATAGAGCATTAAATGCTGTAACCAAACCTGACTTATATCCTATACCTAGGATACACGATTTTACTTATGTTTTAGCCGAAAAAACTATTTTTGCGCGGATAGATATTTGTAGAGCTTATCACAACATTCCAGTAAATCCTGATGATATTGAAAAAACGGCAATCATCACGCCGTTCGGACTTTATGAATTTCCTAGAATGAGTTTTGGTCTTAGAAATGCTGCTCAAACCTTTCAAAGGTTTATGAATAATTCGGTTTTACAGGGAATTAAGGTAGTAGACTCAGAGGGAAACATTACTGACGGAACTGACTTTTTATTTTGTTACTTGGACGATATTGTAATAGCGAGTAAAAGTATTGCAGAACATCAATTGCAATTGGACGCGATTTTCAAACGTCTTGACGAATTCGGCATAACCATTAATTTGAGTAAATGTGCGTTCGGTCAAGAGAAAATCGAGTTCCTCGGGTATGAAGTATCCAGTGAAGGTATTTTACCACTGGAAGATAAAATCAAGGCCACAAGCGAATTTCCCCGACCTGACACAGTAGACAAGCTTAGACGCTTCTTGGGCATGTTAAATTTTTATCGAGCTCATTTACCAAAGGCAGCCGAACGTCAGGCAGAGCTCAATAAATATTTAAAAGGCGCTAAGAAAAAAGACAAGTCGATAATCCAATGGGACGAGAAATCGAACAATGCATTTTTGCAGTGTAAACGCGACTTACAGGAGGCGGCGTTGTTAACTTATGCAAGTGTAAACGCACCTTTATGCCTCATGACCGACGCATCTAATGATTGCGTAGGCGCGGTACTGCAAACTAAAGTTCGAGATTCTTGGAGACCTTTAGGTTATTTTTCTAAACGTATGACGGACACGGAACGTAAATATAGTGCTTACGACCGCGAACTGTTGGCAATTTACCTTAGCATACGGCATTTTAGATATATGCTTGAAGGACGAACTTTTACCGTGCTAACAGATCATAAGCCGTTAACCCATGCGTTTAGGCAAAAACCCAGCGAGAAAGATACCCCACGACGTACTCGTCAGCTCATGTTTATCAGCGAGTTCACAACTGATATTCAATATGTGAGAGGTTCCGAGAACGTAGTGGCGGACTGCTTATCGCGCATAGAGACAGTAACGTGTCCCACAGGTGTCGACTACCAACAATTGTACGAAGCGCAAAACGCTGACGTCGAATTAGCAGAGTTATTGGAATGGCCGGATGGAAATTTTAACATCAAAATTAAGAAAGTTATTTTACCGGATTCCAAGCAGACCTTGTATTGTGACGTGTCAACTTGTCGTATCAGACCATACTTACCCGAAAGTTATAGATTAAAAGCATTCCACATGTTGCATAACCTCAGTCATCCCGGGATAAGAGCTACGCGGAAGTTAGTCAGTGATAGGTTTTATTGGCCCAATATGAATAAAGACGTAGGCCTATGGGCTAAGTCTTGCGTTCAGTGCCAGAAGACCAAGACCACTCGGCATACCGTGTCTAAATTCGGTGAATTCCAGAGAGTCGGCAGATTTGAACATATACATATAGATCTGGTCGGACCTCTGCCATTGTCACAAGGTTATAAGTACTTGTTGACGATTATAGACCGAACTACCCGATGGCCAGAGGCGTTCCCATTAAAAGATATTTCCGCTAATACAGTTGCGAAAGCGTTTTATGAAGGTTGGATTGTGCGTTTTGGGTGTCCTGTTAGGTTAACTAGCGACCAAGGAACCCAATTCGAGAGCAATTTATTTAATTCGCTTTTAAAGTACTTAGGTGTTGATAAGGGGCGAACTACGCCATACCACCCACAGTGCAATGGTATTATCGAACGATGGCATCGCTCACTCAAAACATCCTTGAGAGCGAGACTGGAATGCACAGGTAGCACGTGGGTAGACCAACTACCTACCGTCTTACTCGGGTTACGCGCAGTTGCACGTAGTGACACGGGTGTGAGCGCAGCAGAAATGGTATATGGCGATACTATAAGGTTGCCCGGTGAATTCTGTTCTTACACTAAGCGTCAATTTAGCGATTCAGATTTGCTTAAGAAAATTCGAGAATCAGTAATAAAGACTAGAGCAACGCCAATTAAAGATAGAGAGCAAAAATCAATTTTCGTGCATCCAGATTTGAGTTCATGTAAATACGTATTTCTGCGAAACGAAGTTGAAAAGTCGTGTCTCGAACCATCGTATTCAGGACCTTATGAAGTCCTACAAAGGACTGATAAAATTTTCAAAATTCAGTTACCTAATAGGCAGACGCGTATATCAGTAGATAGGCTGAAACCCGCGTATGTACTTAACGAGGAGGACATTCCATCGTCGACGATAAGCCAGCATATTATTAAGGACGATATGGTCGCACCGAATGTTAGCGAACCTACTATTGCACCAAAGTGCACACGCAGCGGTAGGCAATGTAAAAGACCTATACGTTTCGCGACTTGAGGTTGAGGAATTTCAGTATTTGTAATATAATCCAATGGAATAATTGGGAAGTAAGCATTTTACCTATGCACTTATGTAACTAAACCTCAACCCAGGAAGCAAACGTCAATGCATTTGTGTAATAGGTGGATTTTATTTAATTTTGTGTTCTTTTTATAACTTTTGTGTTTTACTATTTTTGATTCTGTACGTCTCTTGCGTGAAGTTAATATTGTTTTTTGGGAGTTTAATTGTTTTAACGTTTTTTTTACACTTTTGATTTTTGTAACTTTTGTTTTTTTTAAAAGAATTTTACATATTCTTGTAATGTTTTTACTATACTATATGATTTTATTGTGTTATTCGTTAGTACATTTTAAATGTTGTTTTACTTTATACATTTTTTTGCATTTGTCCCAAATTTATATTTTTGAAATTTGATTGTACTTATTTTGTTTTACGTAATTATTTTGCATCAATAATGAAAAACTTGGTTTTTATTATTCGTTGTCAAATGTAATTTTCACTAAGTATTGTTAAAGATCGCACTATAGTCAAGCGTATTGACATTTTGTTTTGACTTATTGTATCGTGTATCAAGTAACGTTATGACTAAATTGAAACGAAGAATTTATGTACGATAAGAACAAAACTTTCTTATCATTTGAAACTTGTTGTTATGATAGGAATATTAATCTTAATTTTTATTTTTTCGGAATTTTAACTAAATGATGTTTAATGAAACGTAATTTTTTTATTCTTATTTCACTAACTTTATTTTTTAAAATATTTTCAGTGTATAAAATATTTTGAAAAAAGGGGGGGCTACTGTAGGGACACAGATTATGTAGCATTACTAGAATGCAATTATGCAAGCTTTGACATTATATTGTATACAGGCAGTCGCCCATAGCCCTCCCGACGAGACAGGCATCTAAGGATAATAAACGTCGCGATTTCTTATTAACTGGTGTTTCATTTAGTTGGCCCGCACACATTAAATTAGAACACTTAACCTTCGAACAATAACGATAATAAAATTCTCAATTCCAGATCGCTCTACTCCTAGCCGGTATCATGCTCCTCAAGAAGCTGATGTCTCAGAAAGGAAGTACTGGATCCAATCACGACAGCTACAGCAACCACGGCTGGTCTTCAGGAGGCAGCAGCGGTGGTTGGGATCGACGAGGATACGACTCTTCTGAAATGGCTTACTCTGCGTACAATAAATCTTAGAACTCAAAAATCGTCCAGTTTACAAAAGCGTGCGAAATGTTTCACCGTCTGGTGAAACGGTGAGCAGTTTGAAACTGGACGAATCTTACGTCACAATGCTTAAAATTGCATACGGAACGCCATGTTGAGATTGTTAAAATAGTGACGTCATTAAGTCATTAAACATTAGCGGAGCTAACGAGACAAACACGCATTAAGAAATTTTTAAATATTATTTTTCCATTCGAACGCAAACCAAATTTTTTTTTTTAAATTTATTGTGATCGTTATTTATTTATTCTTGTATAATTTGTGGTTCTACCTAAAATTCATTTGAATTTGATATAGATAAATGTATTTTTATAATTTGAAATCTAAATTACTTATTATATAATTATACATAAAACTTTACAGACAATAAATAAAAAACATTATAAACTAAACCTACAATCTAAAACTTATAAATACTTAATCTAAATTTAAATCTAATAAACCATGTATTTTGCACAAAAAATAAGTATATGTATTCAGCGGGGCAATGCCGCCAGCATTCTAGCTACCTATCCCTCCACCATAGGTTTATTAGATTTAAATTTGATATTAAATATTTAGCTGTGTTAGTAGCGATATTTTCGATTGAATTGGTTTAAATGACATTGGCGCAGTCGAAAGGATAATAGGAAACAGAAAGCTAAGTTATTACTTCTATCGTAAGAATTAGCTTCGTTTGAAGTTGATCTTTTTACGTTAGAATTTTACTTATAGCTATGAAATTAGGATATTATAGATTTAAATAATATAAATATTATTTTTTTATATTTATTTTGGGAAATTATTTAACATTCCCACCGTATGTTTTATAAATTTGGTGCTCTTTTTCCATTTGGAAATAAAATAACTTTTGATTTCTAATTTCGCTTAAAAATCACAAGTTATAGTTTCTCTCTTTGGAGTAAGAATCTAAATAGTTAAATTATAATTATTTTAGATAAATTTTCAATGTTTTCGTATTTCTTAAGAATGCCAACAAGTATTAGTAACCAATAGCATAATAATCATTAACATTTTATTAATGTAATACTTCGTAGAGGCCGGTCTTAAAACAAAAGAGAAAACAATTTGGATTTACTAGACCCATTTAATTTAAAGGAGTTATTTGCCCAGTAGAAGGACAAAAAAAACTCAATGGCAATAAGAAGGTATTAAAGATTGACATTTTATTCCATAAAATATATCTAAAATATATAATCATATTTAATCCCAAATGGGCAATAAGTGTTTAATCCACTATTCAAACTTTTACTAATACTTACTGCCTTATCGCAGGCTTAACGCGCGTTTTAAAAAACTTATTATTAATTATTCATGATATTGTGAATAAATAAAATAATAAGTAAATGTCTCTGTAATACTAATTAGCAACTTCCTAAAGACGCACCTTCTAATAAAAAATCTCCTAGAAAGAGCTTTCGAACTACAAAAGAGAATAATTATGATGGTCCGGTGGAGAGAAATTATGGTGGTTCGTAGTTCGGTGTAATAATTGTATGGAAACTTAGGTACCCACTACATCCATCTGATTTTAGACTGTTTTTCATGGACCGAAGTAGCCATAGTAGTATTTATACGTAAACTCCTCGTAGGTTTTATAGCTACTTCCCTTCGGTTCGTTATCGGTCCATTATCGATCAGTAATCGGTCCAATTGCACGGATTCTGATCGGATTTGCATCTGACGTAGTTTTACCGGGGGTAGACTTCCTTTGCAGGAGGTCGTCTAGGGAGGTCGTCTGGGGTACCCACCCCAACAGTGCCAGTTATTCTACCGCCTGAGCAGTAACGTGCAAACATTACTGTGCTTCGGTAGGAGGGCACTGTAGCTAGTGAAATTACTGGGCTAAAGAGTCTTAAAATCTTATGACTCTTGAATAAGAAGCGTTGGTGCAGTGCACCTAGAATTGCGCATAATTGTGAAATTTAGTCTTGGTAGCACTGTACTGATTATGGGCAGCGTTATCTCTTAACAACAGGAGAGCGTCTTGCTCGTCTTCTTACTTCTCCACATAAAATAAAAAAAAAAAACGCAGCGGAAATAGTCTTTGCTATACCTAAACTATGTTGTGATTAAAAATAAAGCTAAAGTTAATAGTGTATCCAAACTTTACTGTACCTGCAATGTTCATAATCAATAATAATATTAAATTAAAATGGTGGTTGTTAAATTAATATATTATAATTTAATTTAATAATTGTCCTAAAAGGACAATGTTTGGTACTTTTTATTAAAAGACTATTTATTTTAGGTTAAGTTTTCTATTTAAGTTACTTATTTATTAAAATATAAGACTGGCTCAATACTTCTGATTGTGACAATAAATTATTATTTAAAAATATATCTGTTGTTTTTATCTTCGAAGCTTAAAATATAATCACACTTGTATTATGAATGTGAAAGTTTGTCAGAGAGTGTGTATGTTTGTTACTTCTTCACGCCTAATCGAGTAGACCGATTGAGCTGAAATTTGGTATAGAGATAGCTTAGACCCTGGAATAACATAGGCATAGGCTACAGTATTCAACGTGTAAAGCCGCTGGACGCTAATAAAATAAAATTGACTTAAAAAGTTTTCCATAACGGCCTATTTGAATAAATTAATTTAAGAAAGGATTTCCGCATTCAGCCGAAGTCGCTAACATAGGCTAATAAATAAATAATAGGTTCTTACTAAACAAGCGTGCTACAACTTCGACTGCATCGTCACTTACCAACAGGTGAGATTGCGGTCAAACGCTTGATTAGTCTGCTATAAAAAAAAAAAAAAAAATTCAAAATAATTTTAAAGCGCCATCTCTGTGCTTCGCGATGAATGTGTCTGATGCATTACTAGACATGCAACTATGATTTCTTGGCAAAACTACGAAAGCGTGCTTACAATAGCTACCACTAAAGCGCCTATTATTTATCTAGCCGGTGGTGGAATTTGGAACTACAAACTTGGATAGATCATCACTGGCCTTATGCATCTATAAAAGATGACTTAAGCAGCGTCCATATTATAGGTTCGTCACTTACGAGCATGGCTAGTAAGGCCGATACGGCTATGACAACGTCGGGCGTAAAGTGTACAGACGAATTGTGTTCCTGGTGAAGCTGGAGGAATTGCCGTGCGTTGGTGGCGTCTGTCACGTTTTTGTGGTAGTTGTTTGAACCAGGCATTATCATGCGCAGAAATGCCGTCAAATAGTGCCTTCCTCCAACTAGCACGAACGTCTGCCGCTTCCTCCCAGGTGTTAGGGTCGATGTAAATGATATCACATCCATCTTAGCACTATCTTTATATAGGAGCATTGGCCGTTCTTAAGGGCGATAGATAGATAACACTTTATTGAATAGAAAAAATATTTTAACAAAAACAATATTATAAAATATTAAGTGTTAAAAGCTAGCAAGGATCAGCAAGCTGAAGTGGCAATGGCCTCGTCACATTTACCGCAGAACCGATAACCGATGGGGTAGGCGTGCTCTAGAGTGAAGACCGCGTCTTGGCAATCATAGTGTAGGGCGTCCTTAGGCGAGATGAAGTAACGATATCCGGAAGGTCGCGGGGAGCGAGTGGAGGAGGAAGATGGAGGACTGAGTTGAGTTGCGTAAAAAGTTTTTTTTTTCACTTGTTTTATGCTAAAGGGGCATTGAACTTGACACTAACAAATACATTACCATGTACTCGACATAGGTAATTCCCTTGCGCAAGAGCACAAAAACATAAAGCTCATTACAAAACGAATTCCACTTAACAATAACAGATTTATGCCAACCTTTTTAAATAAACAATTCCGCTTTTCTAATTTGCTTACAGCAGTGTTGATAAGTTAGAAGTGCAGGCAATTAACCGTTATGGAAGAAAAACGTTTCCTTGCGTGTTTGCGGCGCGTACGCATGTGTTACTTTGTTCATGAAATTGGTGTTTATTTCCGTAGACCTTAATAAGGTTAACTACTGGTAAAATGTGTCATTGATTGTGGAAGCTTAATGCTATACAAACAAGCGAAATAAAAAAAAAATACTGGTTTAATGTCTTCTTTTCATATTCATTTTACAGGTTAGCCTTTGGCTACTATTAGGTACATGCGATGATGCGGCCGAAAATGCACTAAAAGGCAGGGTAAATTCCTCCCTGGCATCACTGAACATCGAGCCAAAACAACTTGGTGACACGATATTTTCGAGCGGTTGGTAACAAATAGCCACGGACGAAGCAATGCTAACTTTAAGTGTGTCTGAAAGCAGACGCGTTACGCGCGCATTATTGTCAATTGACTTTACGAAATAGGTATGCGAGGACAAAGCGCATGTTGTGACTATTTACTTTTTAAAGGAGAAAAAGAGAGGACCGAGCTAAGTGCCGCACCATAATTTGGGAGGCTTATGTCAAGCCTAGTGGACGAATGCAAGCTGATAATCTTTTATTCCGAGCAGTTCTTACTGCTGTTAAAGATAACACTCTTTCATCAAAGGGACTAGAGATACTTTTATGAACCAATGGGAAGTTTTTTGAAGGAACTGCCTAAAGTTATTACTGAAAATAAACGTGGATGGACAAGATAAGAGTAGAGCTTATCTGCTTGGATAAAAAAAAAAAAAAAAAAAACACATTTTCCCTTGGGTTTGCAGGTCTCAATAGGTTACGGTGACTAGTTTCTATCAAGCAGTGATAAAAATCATAGACATAAGAGCAAATTATTGTGTTCGACAATGGGAGAAATGACAAATATTAGTTTTAATAATTGTACTTTAATAATATATTTCTAGAATAGGTAGTACTTGTACAGGCAACTGCAAAAGTGTACCAACAATTTCAGCGACTAAAACAAAAAAAACAAGTCTAGTATCGTTGTGAATATTTCAACAAATCTATCATCAACATCATTATCATCAAAGCAGTAGAACGTCCACTGCTTAATATAGGCCTCAACATACGTCACTCACTCATACATTCCTTTAGCACGCATATTTTCATTGGCTATGGTTGTCCATTGGTTGTTTATTATTATAGCATTGTGTACCTATTCTTTTGTGACCAAGTTCAATGAAACTCAATAAAAATTTGGTTTTAAATCAACATTATTTGATTTTAATATATTGATTTAATTAATTGTTAATAATTGTAACAATGACAAAAATGGCCAGCCAACCTATACTTTTCGTATGGCAGTCAGATGTAAATTAAAAGTGAACAAGTAGGCTTCTAGGCGATATATAGAACAAGAATAGAATAGTCTTAACATCTTATGACTCTTGAGTAAGAAGCGTTGGTGCAGTGCTCCTAGAGTTTCACATAATTGTGAAATCCTAGGTAACACTGTACTGATTATGGGCAGCCGTTATCTCTTAACATCAGGAGAGCGTCTTGCTCGTCTTCTACTTCATAACATTAAATATTTATAGCGTGATAGCCTGTCAAAATATTATGAGACGTAATATCGCACACAATATATTAAAATCAAATAATGTTGATTTAAGACCACATTTTTATTGGGTTGGTCACGAAAGAATAGGTCACAATGGCCGCTTGGCGACACGGGTTTGTACAGTGGGTGGTAACTAGCCGGCCGAAGCCTACCACCAGTATGGTGACTCTCTCTGAAGTCGCTCCCTGATTGAGGATCATGGTCATTACTAGCCGAAGATGCTGGTGCAATTATACGACTTATGGTCTGCCGTTATCGCATCAGTGCCTATCCATTGCTTCTCTGATGACCGTGCAAAACTTAGATGAGAATGGGCCTTTCACTTAATCGCTCCATCTGGTGGTAGACCGTCCATGGGCTCGCTTGCCTTCCGTGTGCCCCTGATAATGTGGCCGAAATAGGTAAGAATTCTCTGCTGGCAGATGGTAGAGAGGCGGTTTCGGACTTGAAGCTGAGACTAAATTGATGTATTGGTGAGCTTGACAGTCCATGGTAAACTTAGTATAGTGACAAATGGTAAACTTAGTATAGTGACTACCGGGGGTAGACTTCCTTTGCAGGAGGTCGTCTAGGTGGGTACCCCAACAGTGCCAGTTATTCTACCGCCTGAGCAGTGATGTGCAAATATTACTGTGCTCCGGTAGGAGAGCACTGTAGCTAGTGAAATTACTGGGCTAAAGAGTCTTAACATCTTATGACTCTTGAGTAAGAAGCGTTGGTACAGTGCTCCTAGAATTTCACATAATTGTGAAATCCTAAGTAGCACTGTACTGATTATGGGCAGCGTTATCTCTTAACATCAGGAGAGCGTCTTGCTCGTCTTCTACTTCACATAAAAAATACCACTAATTTTTAAACCTTTGCTTGTTTTTCTTTAAAAAAAAAGATGAACACATATTAAAATCCTCACATACACCACAACATTTTTTATATTAATTTAAATATAGGAAGTAAACTATTTACTATTATTTAAACAGTTTTGTTAGGAACTGTACCAGTTGGTAGTGATTAATGTGCACGCTACATTTACCTACGTCATTGTTATTACTGCCTGCTTGTACTTAAAGAATAATCTTGATCGAAGTAGCGTCCGTGGCTCAGTGGTTGTACGTCCGCCTTGTAATCCGAAGGCCCTGTGTTCAAATCTCAGTGTGGCAAAGATTTTCTCCTGGACGCTACAGTTTTTCGGAAGGCTCGTAAAACTGCGGGTCCCGGTTCTTTCCTATAAATATGTCGGAGACAGTCACCAGGTCATGTTGCAGGCCTTGTAGGAATCCTAGTGACCTGATATTGCAACATATAGGTTTGCCACAAAACTTGTAATGGTGATTTGACTCTGAGAGTGTAAGTAGGGTAACGTGTTCTGTTAGACTATAAACCCCAATTATTTTTATTGATGTCGAAGCTTTGCAGTTAGAGCCCTATCTGAATTCAATCCGAATCCGTGAAGGTGCATGACGGACCTCCTACCGAAGCACAGTAATGTTTGCATATCACTGCTCAGGTAGTATATAACTAGCACTGTTGGGGTACCCACCTAATCGACCCACACTCGACTGCAAAAGAAGTCTACCCCCGGAAAATACTGTGCCTAATGCGTAAGCTACCATACAAAATCTTACGGCTACGCTGGACGATCACTGGGCGGTAAACCGCCTCTCCGTGTCGCGTCTGCCCCTATTGAGTCGGACTAAGTGCGGAGCGCTTTATAGTGCCAGGATGTGTATGTTTGTAACCTCTTCAGGCCTAAACGGCTGAATAGATTAAGCTAATTTGGTATACAGGTAGCTAAAACCCTAAAATAATACATAGGCAACACATACAATGGGTTAAATATTTGGATAAAGAAATATATAAAGTAATAAAAAAGACGTATGGCACTCGGAGACTGCCGCGGTAAAGCTATTGCATAGCATTTTTATCTATAGATGGAAAAACTAAAAAGTATCACCGCTGTGCCGGTCGGAGTGGGGGGGTGTTAGGTTTTTTTCGTTACGGAATTTCTGGATTCAGTCCCCACGCTCAAGGCCCGCGATAGAAGCTATGCAATAGCTTAATAATATAATATATAAAGTATTACAAAATCGCGAGATTTTATTTAATCTCACGAGAAAATAAACAGCACACTGAAAACAAAATGAATTAGATAAAAAATCAGTAAATTAGTTATTTAAGTAGGCGTTACACACACATTGTCAAATAGTAGTCGCACAAATCATAAGAATATAAGAATAATTACTGAAACATATAAATATAGAACAACTAATAAACAATTTATAGTTTATAGTATTGGGTTTATGCTACCTTTAAACTAAATTTCATTTTAATCGGTTCAAGCGTTTACTTATAGAGGTAACAAACACACCTCTTTAATAAATTTATAATGTTTATAATGTTAGAAGTATTAAAGGAATATTTTTGGTTGCTTCAAGTTATTTAAATCCAGGTGGAGGCTTTTATTATTGGGCCACGGAGTTTGTGTCACTCAAACGTCAAAAAATATATTTTACCTCACTTTTAAAAAGGTAAGGCGTCAATAATTTTCTTAAGTTTTTTCTTTGTCTTGATTCTCGATGTTTATGCACGCAAAATGTTGATACAACGCAATATGTTAATTGGGAATTCAATCGCTCAATCTGTCGAAATAAACCCGATATTTTTATTTTTTTTAATTTGTTCTTGTTTAACCACTCAAACGTCCCGACCGCTATAGCGGTCCGAAAAAAAGTTGAGTTAAACGTTACAGCCGCTACAGCGGCTTTAGAGACTTAATATTTTAAAAACATGTTTTTGTCTATGTAAACGCTGAAAGGTTGCGTAAATATGGTTGTAAATGGCTTTGTAATAAATATTTTAAATCTGTGGTCATTAAATCTGAAGCTAAGCTCTTGGCAACATTTAAAATTTATTTTTTGAAATTATAGTTTCGAAGTTTTCATGCGTGCCAGAGAAATCTGCGTTAAAAATGTTTATAATTCACCTTATTTTATTAAAATTATATATTAATATGATCATCATGATACTATCTTTCGGAATTGGTACAGATATTAAGGAAATAAACACAATCAGGACAATTTTACATGTCTTAAAGTCGACATGTAAAATTTTTGTCGCGTATGCCGCGTTTCCGTAATATTTTTCCATGATTAATTTCAATCAACTATTATTTTATTAAAATTCAACTTAAATTTAGAAAAACAGTTCAACATAATTAGTTAAGTATACCTAATGTAGTACTTGTACTCACACCGGGTGAGTGTCGGCTTGCTACGTCACCAACAGTCTGGTTTAACACGTCTGCCCGCGCCCTCGGTTCGCATACGACTGCCCGTGCGACTGACGTTCCCCCACCACTCGCGCTCCCGAGTCAATAGAGTTCCTTCATTCATTCAGTTGAGTGAATGAATGAATGTACAAACACTACATCCCTTCCTTATTAATTTATTTCTTTTCTATTCTCAGATCAGTTGTCAAGTGTGAACAGTGTGATTAATCACTTCTTCAAGTGTAAGGAATATCAATAGACCATAGTGTTATATATTAATTTATTTATGTTCTAATCAACACAATTTATTATTATCAACAATAATTACAATCAACGCTATTATAATCACAGTTTTATAATATGCCTGATTTGCAATGGTTATTATTATTTATTCTAATTGATCAACACTTCTATAGGAAGTATACTCTAAGATTTCCATTCTAATTGATTAAATGATTTGTTTACTTCCAATGTATTTTATTTCCAAATCAATTCTCGTCACCTCCTCCACTTACTAATTTCTCTCTTCCACTTTCTAATTTAAATCTTCCTGATTCACGTCACTCTCTTCCACTTCTCTCCCCTCTTCATTTTGAATTTTCCATTCTCCTTCAATTTTCTTTAAATGTATAACATTTCGTCTGAGTGTTTGACCTGTTTCTTCGTTCCTCAAATGTACGTCTCCACCCTCTGTTCTTTCCACAATGTGTGGGGTTACTTTAAAATTTGCTGACAACTTACTCTTTTTCTCCATGTCCTTCACGTATACTTTGTCACCTTCTGTGATTGTTGTATCTTTTGCTCCTCGTTTTCTATCTCCATACTCTTTTCCCCTTTCTTTATGCATTGTGTCTTTGTCCCTGACTTCTGAATCTTCGAGTCCATGTTCATAATCTTTCAGTGAAGGAATTTTGTCCTTATTTACTCTTCTGAAGAATAATTCAGAGGGTGTTTTTCCCGTTACAGAATGTGGTGTTGAATTGTACATCATTAGATATTCCCACACGGCTTCCTTTAAGTCGTTCTTATGGATTTGGCTGATCTTTAATCTTTTTAAGATGTCTCTGTTTTGTCTCTCTACTTCGCCATTCATTTGAGGCCAGTATGGAATAGTGTTAAATAGTCTTATATCACAGATCCTGCAATATTCTTTGAATTCTTCGCTAACAAATTGGCGACCGTTGTCAGCTGTAATTGAAGTTGGATAGCCGAGACGGCTGAATATTTCTTTTAACTCTTTAATAATCTGTGTGCTCGTTATTATTTTAGTAAATTTTATCTCCTTGTACCGGCTGTAATAATCAACCAAAACTAACAAGTAATCACCATTAGGCAGAGGTCCAAGTAGGTCCATTGCGATGTCTACCCAGGGAGCCATGGGCAGTTCTCGTCGCTTCATGGGTACTGGTGGAGTAGGCAACCCGACCACTGTGCACCCTTTACATTGCTTAACCATAATCTCAGCATCTTTGTCAATGCGTGGCCACCAAACTTTTGTCCTTAGACGACTTTTCATTGCCACTATGCCTGGATGTCCTTCATGAGCTGCCTCTAAAACACTTTGCCTTAGTTCTCTTGGTATTACAATCCGATTACCTCTTAGTAAGATTTGATCGTAGAAGCATAGTTCTGTTCCAAAAATTTTATATTCTTTGATCGAATCGTCCCAGATGTTGTCATAAATTCCTCTTCTCACGTTTTTTATTTCTGGATCATTCTCAGAGCTCCTGATGATATCTCGCATAGCCACTGCACAGGGGCGAGCGTGCTTTACTATATGCTGAACGTAGTTTTCCGTATTTCCTGATGGCACCTTTGAATGCTGACATAGGCGAGATAAGGGATCAGCGATATTCGCTTTTCCAGGTTTGTATATAACCTCGAACCGGTAAGTTTGTAACCGAAGCACCCAGCGCTCAACCCTTGCACACGGTTTAGATTTTGGCCCGAACAGAAACTCCAGGGGTTTATGATCTGTTATTAAAGTGAATTTCTTTCCGAATAAGAATACGCTAAAGTGCTCGACAGCCCAAACTAAAGCGAGCGCTTCTTTTTCAATTTGACTGTATTTACGTTCTACCTCAGTTAGTGTTCGGTTCCCGTAAGCAATAATTCTGGGGCCACGGCCATCATTCTGGATTAATACTGCTCCTAAGCCAACTGGACTGGCATCGGCGATAACCTGGGTGTCATCCTTAACGTCGTAATATCCCAAAGACTTAACAGTCGATAGTGCTTCCTTCGACTGTTTAAACGCCTTAGCTTGTTCATCTTTCCACAGGTTCTCTATGTTTGTTTTCTTTCCTGTCTTTTGTCTCAACAACCTCTTCAAGGGTTCAGTCGTAGTTGCAAGATTGGGTATCCACTTGTTAATGTAATTGACTAATCCTAAAAAGCTCTGAAGTTCTTCTATTGTTTTGGGGACCCTAAAGTCTGCAATGCTGGTCATATATTTTTCCAGAGGTTTCACCCCCTCTGGTGTCAATTCATGTCCTAAAAACTCAACTCTTTGAACCTTGTATACGCACTTAGATTCATTCAATAAACATTGTTTTCCTTCAAGGTTTCCAGAACTTTCCTTAATCTCTCGTCATGTTGTTGCTCGTTTTCCCCATAGACCAGAATGTCGTCAATGAAATTAATTACTCCCTCTAATCCAGTTAACATTCCTTCCAATATCCTTTGGAATAACTCGGGTGCGCAGGTAATACCGAACATCAATCGCTTGTATCTGTACAGTCCTTTAGATGTGATGAATGTCGTCAAATGTCTGGAGTTGGGATGGATTTCCACTTGATGGAAAGCATTTTTGATGTCAAGTTTAGAGAAGTATCGGGCTTTATTAACCTTTGGCAATAAGTTATTCATACAGGGTAGTGGATGATTTTCTCTCATAACTGCCATGTTCACTCGCCTCATGTCAATACATAATCGTAAATCGTTATCATCTTTTAGCAGGGGAACTACAGGTGAAATCCATTTAGAGTATCCTTGTACTTTTTCTATGATATCTAAATCGAGCAGCTCTTGTATTTTATTTTCCACTTTCTTCTCTATAGGAATAGGTATTCTCCTATAAGGCTGTGAAACCGGCTTGCAAGTTTCATCAATGGGGATTTCGATCAAAACATCCTTCAATTTAGGAAAAGGTTGGTGTATTTCGACTTCATGTACCCCAATGCCTAATTTCAGAACTCCTAGGCTGATAGCAGTTTCTTTCCCCAATAGATTCCTGGATCCACCATTAATCACATAAACTTTAGTTTGAACAGATCGTCTATTTGTTTCAATAGTGGTATCAAAAGTTCCTTTCACATCTAGCGCGCTCTTGCTTCCATATGGATATAATTTACTGTCTGAACCTTTAATTTGGTTGCGCACTTTTACTCCCCTTGCTTTCAACATTTCCCAAGACTCTTCAGTGATCAGATTCAGTTTACACCCCGAATCTATTAACATTTCTAAATGGACACCCCCCATTATGCACTCAATCGTGGCATCGTCATCATTATTCATATTAAAAACATATTCCTCTACTGCTTCCTCATCAATTGCATTAATTCCTTCTTGTTTTTTCTTTTTGTAATCATTTTCCTCATTTTGTTTATCTTCTATCTTCCGTTTCTGTGGTCTCGTTCTGCACAACGTTCTGAAGTGACCCACCTTGCCGCAAGCGTGACACGTTGTCTTTCTTGCTGGACATTCTTGACTTGGTAAAGTATGTATAAGGTATCCACACCTCCCGCATTTGCCGGTCCTTGGCTTAGTAAACCCTGGCTTGGTGAAACGATTTTTTATATTATTAACATCCGAGCTGTTTGGAGGTGTGTTCTTGTTTTGTCCGTATCCTTCTAGCTGATATCCAACTGCTTCCAGTGTATTAGCCTCAGTTATAACTTTATCCAGTGTCACACTATCACCCCAAGTCAATATTTTCTTTCGCAGCTCTGAAGACGAACATTTTTCTACAATCTGATCTATCAAGTTCTCTTCTGAGCTCCCAAACTTACATTTTCCTGCTTGGTGCCTAAGTCTAACAACAACTTTTCAAATTTCTCACTCTCTTCTTGTTTGATTTGTCTGAAAATATATCTTTCGTAGACTTTATTCTGCTTAGGGAGGAAATATCTATCAAGCTTTTCAACTGCTGTTCCGAACACATTCACTCCTTCAGTTTCTTTTACATATGCTCCTGGTAAATTATAAATTATTTCTTGCAGTTCAGGTCCTCCAAGTAGTAACAATGTGGCTCTCTTTTTTTCCTCTTCCGCGATTCCTGTAGCATCCAGATAAATATTCAGAGACCTTTTCCATCTTTCCCATCGTACAGCAATCGCAGTATTGTCCCCTTCCAGATCAAGTTTTTCTGGGGGCGGCAATAGATTTGCCATTTTCCAAGTGATTTTTGGCAACCTGGAACCGAAAAGACACAACCTATAATTAGGTATGTATGGTTTACCCTTGACAGGAATGCCCATACTGCATATCTATAAGACAACAACCTAACATTAGGTATGTATGGTTTACCATTGACAGGAATGCCCATACTGCATCTCTATAATTTACCCAACACACATCTAACGTATGGTTTCCTTTTACGTGAGGCCCATACTGCCTTTACCCTTTGACGTACGGTTTCCATTTTTTGGGGGCCCGCACTGCCACAACATTATGTACAGTTTACACTGCCACAACCTCATGTATTGTTTACTGCCACAACATTATGTATTGGCACAATTATGTACAGTTCCCATTACTGAAGGCCTATAATGTCTGTACTCCTTTATTTCCTTTCGCTTAGAAGGTCCAGCATATTTATATACTATACTGAATGTACATTTATATATGGAATGCATATCTATGTACTCGTATTAACCTAATGTCACTACACAAAATCTTCCTGCATAAATTATCTCACACATGTACTTATAAGCCATGGATACCTTATTCCGTATCAGTTTCGCCTCCATTTGATACTATCTCACTGCTAATTATCAATTAATAATACTGTTTGACTGTAAGCCCACATCTTGTTTCCAACTACTATGTATTTCTAACAATTATTAACTATTTACCCTATATGACAATAAGCGTGTACTAAAAGCTATCTTTCCGATGGAGACTGTATTTTTTGTCACTATTTATTAATTAATGTTTTACCAACTGACCTTACTAGGCAATATCGTTACTCCGAGGTACCTTTATATTATTAATTCCAAGACGCTTCTTTTTACCACCAACTATCATTTGCATTTTAATATAGGTTATAACCATAGATTATTTATAACAATGATGGCGGATTAGTCTGGATCGGTCACTTTTCGTTCGAAAACTTACACGTAAATGTAGCACTTAGGGCAACACTGATTTCTCTCTTTTTTTTTTTTTTTTTTTTTTTTTCTGATCGTATCTAATGAAAGCGAATCGATTTGCGACTGTTTTTTTTTTTTTTTTTTTTTTTTTCCGATCTTATCTAATGAAAGCGAATCGATTTGCGACTGTATTTTTTTTTTTTTCTAGTACCCACATACAATATTATTATCCAATGTAACCTCAACCTTTATTGACACGATCTTTGATGTTACCCCGAGTATTCTGATTAATATGAACACATTACGATACTCTTATTATTTAAGCTACACGTTGCTTTTCTTTGCCTTATTTTGAATACATTTACGTTAATTTACACTAATTTTTCCATGAATTAACATTTCTGCACTAACCTTTTTACTCGTCGCCACTTGTAGTACTTGTACTCACACCGGGTGAGTGTCGGCTTGCTACGTCACCAACAGTCTGGTTTAACACGTCTGCCCGCGCCCTCGGTTCGCATACGACTGCCCGTGCGACTGACGTTCCCCCACCACTCGCGCTCCCGAGTCAATAGAGTTCCTTCATTCATTCAGTTGAGTGAATGAATGAATGTACAAACACTACACCTAACATTAAAAAATATAAACTAAAATAGTTTGAATTCATTGATTTAATACTTCCATTCTCAGGATTTTGTTCTAGGCGCTGAAGATTTATACACGAATGGGTGGTTTGTTTTGATTTATTGTGCTATACTGTACTTTTCAAGTTATTATATTTTGGTATCAAATCAAAGCTTATATAATCTAGTTTTATAATATGCAGGTAAAAATAAGAAATATTCAGAAGTGTTTCGTAAAAAAGTGTTTAAACCAAAAAAATACTTAAAATTGACACATATTGCCAAGTTCGATATTTTTTTATATACTCTGTGTTAATATTTGAATCAAAGTTTTCCAATATTTGTTGTTTTTCTATAGTTTTAACTATATAATGCTATTTTTTCATAGAAAATGGTTCAATAGTTTGCTAGAAAATAGACGTTTAGTAGGTGTCAGTAGTGAGCGCTCGACGCGATTCGATTTGGATTGCGGACGCGGACGTTCAACGCTTTTGCAGCTGTCAAGCGCGGACGTGTGAGTGGTTAAAACATAATCATTCTTATGTTGGACAGGAGAAAATCTCAATTGTGAAACGTTAACACGATTAAGCCATCAACATGTAAAAAAAATCAAAATGAAGTCACCAAATTTGAGAATTCACGACAAGAAAATGACCCAACATAATGATCGCTAACAAGACGAAATTACCCCTCTATCTATCGGAGAAAACTAAATCAGGCTATTACCGGAAGAAACCACGCGTAAGTTGCGACTTCAGGCTTCGTTCATATCGGAATTCGCGAGCGATCCGAGGAAGCCCACAGGCCCGTCCGACCGTGAATACTCAAGAAAAACGCAACAATATTCACCTACCTGTATAAATATAACGTCAACCTACAACACTGAATCAGTTTTGCGCGATCGCTTGCAACAAAATGTCCAGACGGGGGTAAACAAAAGAACATCGAAGAAAGTGAATTAAAATCATTAAAAATGAAGTGTCAAACTTTAATTGTGTTGTGCTACATCAGCATGTCAACAGCTGACGATTATGAGAACAAGCTGACTAAACTGTGGTCACTGTCCAGTGCTTCTAATAGTGATGGGTCTTCTGTAGTCAATGTAACTAGTGCATCTATCGTGATCCAGCCTTCGAGTTACGAGGGGTACAAAACTCCTTACGCTAGATACGCCTTCAAGCCTCGAGCTATACCTTTAGGAGCTGAGCGGACGCGAGTTGGAAGAAACGCGTACTATGAAGACGTTGATAAATTAAGATCACGTGTACTTTTCCCTGGTAATTTCCGAATTTCCAAAGAGAGAAGTAACTCAACGGATCGCCAGTTTAGACCGAAGGATATACCGCTGATCAGGACTGAGGAGTTCCGGAAGAGATCCTTGGATGATGATGAGGAGCCTATTATTGAGAAACCTGAGGGATTTACGGAACAAACGGCGTCGAGACGATCGATTTCTGGTAAGGATCAAAGACCTTTTCATTTTTTTTTTCATCAGTCTTATAAAAATATTGAAGAACTGCACTGCTGATAATACCTATATATTGTCCTGAGATACACAGAACTTTGGTAAGTCTAATAAAAAATAATACTCTTGAGTTCAAACCTGATTCAGTCTAGTCTATGTGTCATAGTGAACTTCAGATCTGAGGTAAGATAAGTACTTATTATGGAAAACCTAGGAGAGACTTATTATGGAACCTAGTTAAATGTTTTTGAACTGAAATTGTGAACAAATAGACTTGAAAAATTGGAAACTACTAGCGGTACTCCAAATATTTATTGCAGGTACCCATAAAATTTGTGGTTAAGGAAAGGTTTAAAGGAACTATTATATTTAGAAAGAGTGATTGAAGTTTCAGCGGATGATATTACATTATATAGAACAGGAAAATCCCTACTTATTTTAGGAAGACGGCTGGAAGATTATGATGATTCATAGGTAGTGGTCACCACTCATTATAAGCTTGGGCTATCTGTTCTCTATGACGTAAACTCATCAATATCAATATGGACGTAGAATTTAATAAAAATACTCTTTATCAAGACAATTTTAAGAAGAATTTATAATAGTCTAAAATAAATCAACATTATGACCTACAATGGGTGACCTGATTGCACAAAGCCATCTTTTACAGCCCAGTAAAACGTCCCACTCAAAGCTTTTGCGTCAGAAATTTCCGTACAAAGGTCAAATTAATCTCATTATAGTTATTAGCAAATAAAAGATAATAATACAGGGTCAATACACGATAAAACGACATCTTCGTGTCACTGGCCCATCAATATAGAAAATAAGTCACGAAAAGCCACTGTCATCGTTTCTTAATGAAAATGTAATGGAAAATAATAAATCAGGAAATCGTTTGGGCAAATAGCTAGTTAGTGTAGCATGACTTCCTTAACGTTGCATGAAAATAAAAGTGCATTGACTGTATGCGATGCTCGTAATGATGTAGTAAAATAAATGCTTGTCAAACGGTTCATTACAGCTGTCTTCCGTCATGAAATTCAGTACAGTATACTAATTAAGCGAACCATTAAAGTTGGAAGGGACGGAGTTTTTGTAAAGTTTAAGTTTGTTCGTAACCAGTCACAACATATAAAGCGGACGCGGGCAGGAACAAAATAAAGCTTGCTCCCGCTTTTTCGTGCGATCTCGCGTCTCTCTGTCGTCAGGTTTAAGGGAGGGATTCATCCTGCTTTCTAGGTTAAATCTGCTGCCATCTACGGCAACATCGTAGCTTAACATCACCCAAGGTCGTGGTCAAAGCTTACCTATAACGAATTAAAACGCATAAAAAAAAACTACTTCGCGGACGAGTGGTTTGACTTTTCGTACATAGAGCTACAGAACTGATTCTCTATAAACTGGGTCATCTCTATATGGATTCTGGAGTGGAGACCACAATTAAGCTTTCATAATTTAAGGGCATCTTAATTGCCATTAGGTGCAGTATCAACAAACAAAAAAAACTAAATCAAAATCCGTTCGGAAGCTACGATGCCACAGACAGATACACACACACAGACAGACAGATAAACACGTCAAACTTATAACACCCCGTCGTTTTTGCGTCGGGGATTAATTAGAAGACGGCTAGTAAAACCCTTGATGATAAGTGTGTCTCAATGGCGCATATAAAAAGCCACTTTTTTTAATCACTGACTGTTTTGTTTCTAAAGCAAAATCTATAGAAACCGTAGTGATTAGAAAAGCCCTTATTACAGTAGAACAAAGTCACTCTTGTCACTTATCAAATACAGGCTGATGTTTTCTTTAAAATGTTAGAAGAATTGACATAAATGGACCCAGAATCACAAAAACTACCCCCTTTGATTCGGCTACTCTCCGTTGGGTCTTGGTTTTTATCCAACTGATTTCTCCTTTTTGATTTAGTCTGTTTATTTTTATTGCCTTAACTTGCTGGCTAATATAAAACGACCCAAATGACGATCAACATTTTTGTTTTTTTTACCCAGGATAAATACGTTACGCATCATTACTATAATGTTTCCCCTTCAACCTAGGTCTGAAAAAGCACCCATAACTTAGGCGTCTTGGGTACGAATCCTGTCCACGATTTTTCATATTTTTTATCAATCTCAATAATAGTCAAGTCAAATAGGCTGCAGTGGATCACTTTTACGAGTTAATTTTTAAATTTAATTGATTTTAAGACTCTACCACTCGGTTCCATCGCTCGAAAAGTGGACTGGACAGACTTATGTACTGACATTATTATTTCAATTTTAATTTCAGCTCTGTCACCCTGTTGTCGATTTTTGTTTTATTTTTTTTAACAATTATGTTTTTGTAGCAAACTATAGATCTTTCTATTAAAAAAAAGTGTTATTCTTCAAACAAATGACACACGAGTTACGCGTCAACCACGATTTAATTAAAGTACCCTGTTCCGAATAAACCTCAATGATTACAACAAAAGCAGTTATTTCCAAAAGCACCCTGTACCTGCCAATCGTCCACCTCATCATTACGATCCGTTACCCACTCTCGCCGAAGCCTGGACTATTATTTCCGCTTGGGTATAATATCTATAACTGTAGAGCTCGGTCCACTGAGCCGTCATGGTGATGACTATGGGTTTATTTTGTTCTATGTTATTTGACACGTTACCTATTGATTTTGGTGTCTTCACTTACCTACTTATTATGGTGGGGTTAACTGACTGAACTCATCGAATGAATAGAGGTATTAGACACAGCTCTTAATAAGAACTAAACTAGATTATGCTCGCGGCTTTGCCTGCATGGCGAAATCCTTTCTTAGCGGAGGTCTACGTCATAAAACCTATCTGTGTTACAAATTTCAACCCAATCCGTTCAGCAGTTTAGGCTGTGCGTTGATAGATCAGTCAGGCAATCTTTCCTCTTATATATTTAAGATATAAATATTAATATTATAGTAAATTGTAACAATGTTATATTTTGTAAGTCCTATAACATACAGTTATCTCTTTCCATAAAACATTCGATATAGTTTATTTATTTATCAGATCACATTGTAGGTATTATTCTACAAGGTGTTATCTTAATATACAGGTAATATTTAAGTTCTACTTCAACCCCGTTAGGGCAATTGTGATTAGGTACAGTCAATTACAAAGAGATGTATCTATGTTAGGCTTACAAAATGAAGTAAATTTTCATTTGCCACAATGAACTACCGTTGGTTCGTGACATTTCTAGTAGCAATCAAACTTTATATTATCATCGACTCGTTTAAATGCAACAATGATGTATCCCACTACTTTTCCTTAGGTGATACATAATAATAGCATTTAAAATGAATCGAATATAGTATAAGATTTGGTGGATACTGAAAATGTCACGAAGTAAGGGTAAATAATTTTTGCATACTAAAAGTTCCTTCATTTTGTAAGACTAACATGGATATGTCTCTTTGTAGTTGACTGTACATTAATTTTATTTGAATATTAATATGTGTCACATGCAATATCAAATAATAATAATAATTACAAATTGAAAAATTATGTTTTAAATTATACAAATATTTTAGTCAGGAATGTCAGTTAATATTAGAATTAGATGAATTAGATTAGTTTATAACTTTATCCGCGCTTCTGCAACTGCAAAAAACACAAAAACAATGTCTTAATATAATCAAATGACCATAATCGTCAAATGATACGCATCACAGACCGTCTGTTTATTGAACGTATTTTCAAGTCCGAAAAAAGTAACATGAAAGAGGGTTGCTGTCCATTAAACCGGTTGCTGTCGATTAAACCGAAGAATATATTTGATTAAACTATCTATAAGAGGTCGTTATCCTGAGTTAGCCAATAACTCATGATATTGACAATATTATGATTATTGAAATCGATACAAGTGCAAAAAAAAATATCTTACTTTTTTAAATAATATTGAAAGATTTTGGGTAGGGACGCGCTAATTCACACCTTAGGCGCTTCAGATCGGGCGCTGTAGTTTGCGCTAGCCACAACGAATTAGGGAAATAATAGCCAATAGTATCTTTCTCCTAACTTCTCACTCAGTCTAAAGTAACCTATTACCTGATTTTCTCAGTATTCTAATTCTATTATTATTATGTTTCTTATTTATGTATTTTTTATAAATCTCATGTGTTACGCGATAATGAACAAACACCACAAATGCGTACAAAGTTAGGATCAATCAGCACCACATGCTACAGTGGCAAGTTGTGACCACTCTACCGTGTGATATTAAACAGAGTAATTGTAATGTAATCTACGCGATAATTGGCTTAATTTACTTGTTGATTTTGTAGGTGTTAGTGATGCGTGAATGATGGTCAATGATATTAGAACTGTTTTTTAAATCACACCTGTCACTGAATCACTGAACTAATTAACTCAACAAGCAACAAATCTTTAATATTTGTTCACCAACTTGAAGCTCATCCAGGTTGTTTTTAGTTGTTTTGTGTTGGAAAATTTGTTATAAACAAAACGTTGGTATCTTTGTCGCAGTAAGAAAGTTGTTACATAATGGTTTGAAGAAAATGAAACCATTCTGAAATCATACCTCTTTTAGAATCATTGTTTTGATCCCCTTAGGAACTGGACTTTTTTAAATCCTCCCTTATTGGAACGTAGACATTATTATCAAACCCTTGACCCTATCCATTTAATTTAGAGGTTTGGGCTGTGAGTTGATATATAAATCATTCAAGTACATTTGTTTTTTTTTATTATAATTTAGATTCAAATCAAAGAAAACACAGAGTAAGCATCTGTGGGATTAAAAGTACTTCAATAACTACAATGTTCCATCAGTTAATTATGTCTTTCACGTGTCAAAACAATACACAATTTCTACTTAGCTTTCAAACAAAGAATTCAGACTAGTTAAGATGTACTAAGCAGTTATAATTGACGGTGACCACTTACATGCGTATATAGATTTGTATCTTAACGCATGAGCTCTTCAGTGAAACCGGTGTGATTATGATAACAATAAATGGTATATTATAATAGTTATGTCAGAAAAAAAATCAATAAGCTGACTGCTCTGGAATGATATAGAGGTGTAGAGTGGAAAGTACTAGACAGTAACGCCAGCCTGCAATGCAGTAGGTTGCGGGTTTAATTCCCGCGTGGGACTAATGTCTGTGTGATCCACAGATATTTGTTTCTGGTCTGGGTTTTCTGTATCTATTATATGTATTTACAAAATAAAAGTATTATATCCGTTATCCTAACCACCATAACATAAGCATTAAGTTGCTTAGCTTGGGGTAAGGTGGCGCTGTGTATAATGTCCTGAATTATTTATTTATTTAGACATTATACTGGGGGTATTTGTATGAATAATTAAAAATTCAGGAATAATAATTGCACTCAACAAATATTATGACCACAACAAAAATCTTAAGGTGTAGTAGGCCGGGAATTAAAAATCATGCGCTCGCGTGAAACAATCACCAAAAAACGTCTCCAATACCAATGGTATTTCCAACGTGGTGGATGACGACATGTGTGAGTGGTTATTGACGCCTTATTGAAAAAGGATAAATCCCTTACAGGCTTCAAAAACCTAAGACTACGGGACGGTCATAAGGACTCGCTGACACGATTTTGTTGAATGAATGCTCAACACCTGAATCCTATCAGTAAAGAGCCATAGAATATCAAAACTTTTATACTATCATGTGTTTAAGATATAGGAAACTACTCCAAAACTTGAATACCATACAAGCCCTCTTACATCATCGTCTACATTGATAAATAATATCATTGGTTAATTCCATCTTTTTCAATTCCAGATATGTTTGGTGTAAGCGAAGATGATGATGAAGATGATGACGATGAATTGGACGGAGACTTCGAGGAGGAAGACATTGACACCACCCTAACAGGAAAGAAGAAAAACAAAATCAAGAAACCTAAGATCAAGTCACACAAAATGAAGAAGTACATGCTACCACTTCTCCTGGCCTATAAGATGAAGTATTTTGCTCTGGTACCTGTGATGGTCGGAGGTCTTGTTCTACTGGTTGGTGCGACAGGATTAGCTGGTTTCTTCTTTGCATTGTTCGCAGCAGTTATGGCACTACAAAAAGGTGCAGGATATTGAAATGTAGAATAAGTCGACGGAATCACAAGTTGCCATCAGCTAATTTAGCATTTCCATTTCTGTTCTGCTCAAAATGATAGCTAGTCTGTCTTAATCGAGTGATAATTCTTCCGATTTTAAATGTACAAAATCTGAGCAAAAATCTTTTGTGTCTGGATCAATACAATTGATTTTTGTGGATGTTTCTATGTTTTATAGTCTGTTGTAATTTCTGAACTTAAGTATTTTGTAGGACGAATAGCTCAAATATGGAAGACGAGGGGAATGTCTACTAAAACGAGTCTCCTTTGAAATTCGAATCCAGATATTTAGATTAAGAGCGACAAAATAGAGAGTGTGTCAGACATAGTTTAGGAGGACCCATTTCTAAAGTTCGGTTCAAGAGAAGATAAGCAGATGATGGTTCATAATGTCTTTTATCTTACAGTCTTTTTGAAAGAGGTTAGATTTATGTTATTAACCTCTTTCTTACGATATACTCAAAGATGTTTCTTACCAAATAGGTGTGCGATAAATTAGCACATTTTTTTTCCACCGTTCCTAAATAATCTTATATTTTTTCAGTATTTTTACGTATTGTTAGTGATGCTCGCGCTATTGTAAATATTTTCTTTAATTTTAGTTATTTATGTGTAATTATGATTATTTATTAAATTATTTATTAAAATTAGTTACCATAACATAGGCATTTTGTTTAGTTTTGTTATGTTAATCTAGATTTTGAACTAATTATAAACACATGCTTTATATTGTTTATGTAATTTTATTTATAGAAATTCAAAGTAATGTGATGGCCCTAGAGCCAGCGATTGGCAGACCTTCGTCATTTTATAAAAACTGAAAGTTTCTGTATAGATAGCCGTTACAGTGGTAAGAACTACCCAAATATGAAACCTGGGTGGCTTTAGCAGATATTATTAGGTCTTAAAGTTGTTAAAAATTGGCCCTCAAATTCTTTATAGTATAAAAGATAGTTTATGTATTTTCTTGACGCAGATACGTTTGATAAAAGCTAGTTTTTATAATATAATACTAGCTGTGCACAAGGTGGACAGACGACCTTATAAAGGTCGCCGGAAGACGCTGGATGCAGGTCGCTTCCTACCGGTACATATGGAAGTCTAAAGGGGAGGCCTATGTTCAGCAGTGGACGTCCAATGGCTGAGATGATGATGATGATGATGACTAGCTGTGACCAGTCGTTTTATATACCCGCTGTACTGTAGCCTATGTGTTAATCCAGCTCAATTTCAGCTCAATCGGTCTACCCGTTTAAGCGTGAAGAAGTAACAAATACACACACATACACACACACATACTCACACAGTCACACACCCACACAGTCATACTCACAAACTTTCGCATTTATGATATTAGTGTGATTTTCTTTGTTTTTTTTTGTAAATTCCAGAATAGTAATAACAATAAAAAGGCGTTTAAAAAGCCGAAACAGTTTTCTAAGACAGACCATCCTGAATGCACGAGTTGCCCCAAAAGTAAGGCTAGAGCGATGGAATGACGCCTAACCATCCCTGTCACCTTACATCTCTCCCACAGAAAAACTACCACCGGGTAGCAAGCTTCCTTGGCCTGTCTGGAAGTCTTTAAATAGACTCCGGGCCGGTGTCGGAAGAAGCCGCGAAAACCGAGTAAAGTGGGGTTTCTCCAAGGACGACAGGTGTGATTGTGGTGCCGTCCAATCAATGGCACACCTCCTACAATGCCCAAGTTGCCCTACAGCTTGCACAATGCAAGACCTTTTCGAGGCCAATGATAACGCAATAACAGTGGCGACGCATTGGTCAAAGCAGCTGTAGGGTTCACATAATATTACAACTTATAGCCGATCGACTCGAAAAGAAGAAGAAGTAATAACAATTATAGTACACGATTGACAGTGGACTTTAATACAATACACAAAATACAAACAAACACAAAATAACACAAAATGCCTCTAAAAATGTATTCAATGTGAAACATTAAGATCACTCTATTTACAAAAATTGATATTGACTTTTAACCTAAATACCTGCGGTCGTGAAAATTCAAAATCAATTGGTGTAAAATAAGGCTGTTTCTAAGTAATATTTCACGGTCTATTTAGACTAATTCAAATTCCAGGGTTGGCCTGCTTTACTGTTACTATACTATACAAGGTGTATTTTAAACTAGACGAAAAATAAGATAAATTATTGCTAGTGAATATAAAATGATGGGACTAAAAAGTTATTTTATATAATAGAGTTATGTAATATCTTGAGATTTTTTGAAGTTATAGTCCAGCTCTATTGTATCTAACTAATTCCAAATAATATTTTTTTACATCGAGTTGTATATTTCTTTAGTACCTAGTCTAGGTACAAACAAATTAAAAGTAGGTAGTTCAAAGTTTTTAAGATTTGACCAAAAATTACAAAAATCTAAACTAAAAACGGTAGGTGCTGTAGGGTACCCTTGGGCGAGATTCATATACAGATGGTCGCTAAGAAAAATTTGAAGGAGGAAGACGAAGAACCGAGTCAAAGAGCCTACCATAGAGGCCTATGTCAAGCAGTGGATAGACAAGCTGATGATAATGATGATGAAATAAAATGAAATAATTTAATAAACTGTTTATGTTAGGTGTAATATTTATAGGCTCTTAGTTACAGACTTAACCTATAGGTAATATATAAACCAAATAACAACATTTAATTCATTAATAGCCACATAATATTTTAATGCATGGTTATTAATGCCAAACAGATATTTTAGTTTTTAATACATAGTAGTTACATATTATTATAAATGGGTCTTAAATATAACGCTGCTGAATGTCTCATCTGATAAAAATGATTTTTTTTTCAATATAATAAAAAATTCTTAAAATTAACATTTGGTTCGGTTCATTTGATAGTACAGCTTATTACAAGTACATCTAGATTAAATAAATAAATGCTTTATTATTATTTTTTTATTTATTTTTTATTTATTTATTTATTCCAAAAAACCTTCACATTACAATAATATTAATAAGATACTTAGTATAATTATGTTACAAAGAACCTTATAATACCATGTATAATATTATTATGTAACACATAACTCACTAGCGTTCGCACTAGGATACCCCGTGTTGCGAATGCTAGGACTTCCATATGAATATTTATTAAGACATTCTTTATTATGTTAAAATAAAGATGATTACTTCAAAATATTTAGGTTAATACAACAATATATAAAAAAATCAAATATTGGAGGTAGTTACGTTAACATTCTTGTTTGTAAAATTATATTCATTTAGTTTGCAAAATGGCCGTGACATTGAATTTCTGCTTAAGAACAAGGTATGACTTGGAGTAGTTTAGTATATTTAAATATTTTTACAAATTAATTTATTATTTAAGATTTATGAATGCAATTTAGTATATTGTTACATAAATTAGATATTTCAATTCATATTTTTTGTATAATTATTTGACCTGAGAGAAAATAAGAGAGAAAATTCGTAACAAATATAAGTACTTAATAATACTAGATTATAGTGTATCTTCGCATGCCATGGGAGGGGAGATGAGGGAGGGATTGTTGGTAGGGGGGGGAGGGGTATATAAATGTAGTGTACCTTTGTTGTGTGTGTGTGTGTGTGTGTGTGTGTGTGTGTTGAGTGAGTGTAAGTTTGAGCGTGTATTAGTACTAGTTTATTGCAAAAAATCAAATAATATGACACATAATTTTTTCCGTTTCCTCATAATTTAGTCCTAACAGAAATGTGTTCAGTGCTTGTTTGCATTTGTACAATGTAAGGGGCATTAAATTAATGGCTTTGTTTATTTTTTTATAAATAAATGGTGCCAAGACGTACGCGTGGCGTCGTGCAAAAGCTGATGAGTAGGTTGTTGACACTATACTTCTGTCACTTCGTCTGCTGTCACGAGCGAAAGCATAGTTGTAATGTGTAACTGAGTGCAGTTTTAACATTACTTTTTGAATATATGTCTGTCTTGTTGTTAGTATTTGGACTTCTTTGAATAATTGTAATGTGGGAAATCTATAAGGTTTACAGAGCATAGTCTTTAAGATAGCTCTTTGAGCTCTTTCTATTCTAATCATATAAGATTTGAATGTTCCACCCCAAGCTGTTATACAATATGCTATTATTGAATGACATAGAGCATAGTAAATTGTTTTAAGCAATTTTTGATCAGAAAGATGACGCAGGCGCCTAAAAACTCTTAACAGCTTACGTAATCTTCCATATAGTTCTCTTATATGTTCTTTCCAATTCAGAAATCTATCGATAATTATTCCCAAATATCTAATATGATCTACTCTCTCGAGCAAGGTACAGCAGCAAGAACTGACTAATACAGTAGCTGAACTTTGACAAGTGTGTGCTTTTATTATTATTGAATTTAAGGATGGTTGACTATGAACAGATTTTGAAAATGGTATAAATTTTGTCTTTGTAATATTCAGGGTTAATAAATTGTTCCTAAGCCACGACATTACTTCTTTGAGACCAATTTCAGCCAGTTCGGTGACTTCATTCCACGTAGGAGCAGAGAATACCAACGCAGTATCATCAGCAAAAGCTATAACTTTGCCACTTTTCAACTTTAGAGCACAGAGATCATTAACGTATATTAAAAATAGAGTTGGGCCGAGAACACTGCCTTGAGGAACTCCGTAGGTGACAGGTGCTTCTTCACTAATATAATCACCTATTTTTACCCTTTGTTTTCGTTTAGTTAGGTAGCTGCTAAGTAGACGTAACGACACATCTCTAATACCTATGTTTTCTAATTTATTTATGAGTTTTGGAATTGATACCGAATCAAAAGCTTTAGCTAAGTCAAGAAAAATCCCAATGCATTTATTATTGTTATCCACTTTCCTAGCTACAAATTCTGTTATTTCTGTAACTGCATGTCACTTAAGATATTACTTAAGACAATGAAAAAATCTTGATAGTCTTGTCTCTCCTTGCCCTTTTCTTGCGATGGTCATTCTCTACGACTTTGAAGCAGCAATTCAGTAACTAAATTGAGATTTAATAAATGTTAAAGGCAGCAAACGATCAAAGGTAGCAATGCTGAAAATGCAAAAAAGTGATATTTTTTTGACTCGGAAAAAATACTAAAAACCTGGGAGTGTTCCTGCGGGACGCTATAAATCCGGGGCAGCGGATGATCCGAAGCACTCGTCTACGACCACGACGGCGTTTGGTCCTCACTGACAGGTGGACCCTCGGCGGTAAGGACTCCTCCGGGTTAAAAGAAAGGTTAATTTTTAGCATTCATTCAATAGTACATTTATTTTGTTAGCATACTGTTATAATATGGTCTAATTTTAGTCTTTGGCCATTTGCTGCCTTTTAAATTTGTTGACTGTCATATTTAATACCGAATAGAATAAATATATTGAGGTACAAAAAAGTGACCACATCTAACATATTTTAAGTCACTGGCCCAATTCCTATAGGTCCACTGTAATCTCCTCTTCTATAATGATCGTCGTAGATCACGTGGTCTTCAGAAGTCTTCGAGGGCACGTGGATGATCTCCACCTGGGTCTTGGTGTCGTCTTTCCTGTTCTGCGATGCGTGGTTGTGATCGAACATCCCTTTGAGGCTGAGGACTGATGCCATCACCGTGGAGAAGAAGCCCATCATCAGACCTGGAGAAATCAGTTTATAGGCTATAAAATTAGTTAAGAAAGTTAAATCTGATATTGAAAGAATTAAACTCTAATAAGTATGAGATAATGAAAAATAATCTTATTAGAAAGATCAAACTAATAAATAACTGTTAATAAATTTAATTTTGTTTTAATCATAAATTGAGCGAAGCGATAGTCGGTGGAATTGGTAAAGTGAGGGGTATTTTGACACTGCTCAAAATATCCTTTTTAAGACGCTGAATAAAATATACATTTAGGTACTTATAAATAGTCCTTTGATTTTTTATATTTAATTATGTAAGTAGTAGTTTTACCTTTAGCAGACAGAAAAGCCAACGCCTTCAAAGCCACCGGTATCAGCAAACTTTTAGCAGCCAAAAGCCCCAAAATCAGCGGCAACATATACTTCTTTTGCATCTTCTGCATTTTGGTTCCTTTCCTCTTACGTCTTTTTCCTCCATGGCCACCGTCCCCATGGTCCCCTTTATTTAGGAACTTCACGATGCACTTCTTGACCCCTTTACTCTTCCTTTTCTGTTTTTTCTTCGAGTGCTTGCTGGCCTTCTTCAAGATTCTCTTACGAGTAATTTGGGGCTTTCCCGTGGTTACTTGGATGGTCGCGTGAAACTTTCTTGGTTCTTCTTCGTTTACTGTCAGTGATGTTCAAATTTAAAAGAGCATTAGATTCGTAGAAATAATAGAGTAAAATTAGTTTAAGTTAGGAGCTAATCAGATATCGATTCTTCGTGGAAATAAAACATTAAACACATTAAAAAAAATGTAAATACTAAAATTCAAGGTTTTGCAAACTTATATAAAAGAATCTTCAAATCATAAAAATAAGAGTTGAGTTGAAACACATTTGTATATATTCAAATATTCGTAAACTTCTCAATTAAATTACAAAGCTACAAACAAAAGTACAAATGTCGGAGGATACACAACATACTAGTGAGCGCTAACTTTTCAGCCTTCACAAAAAAAAAACTACAAAAGAAGAAAACTTCACAGTACCTTTCAAAGATCTCGGAGCAAAATTTCCATGAGTGAAAATCCATTCCAACGGTTCCGAAGCGTTGATACCACTCGCAAAATCCTCACGATTGGAAGGTCCAAATCCTATGAGCGTTTCTGTCTTCATTATTCCATAATTATTGGTGTTATCCAGAATTAATCCGCGAGAATAGGGTAACATTTTGAAGACGGTATTTTGAATTTAGAGATACGATTTTGAAACTCAGTCTCCAACTTATTTGAAATCTGCTCGTCTATTTACACTTGAGTTCAGCTGTTCATACATTTAGAATGAATAAAAAGACGACATCCTCAACAGCTAGATTTAAAGATATCCTCTTTATTTTTTTATTTGTGAAAATGGTCACCTGATCTTTTGAAATAAAAGCCATCAAAATACACGATTTTATATTCCTTTTCTTGTAGAGACAATAATTGACTATAAAATACTGATGTTGATTTTCGATAAATCTATTTTATCGTGCCAATTCCACTGCTTCGTTTGTCTTAATAATGCCTCAACTTCTATTAATTTTATTCATTTCCTAGTTACACTGAGTCTGAGCCGATACTGGCACAAATTTGCATATGAACTTGACTTTTATAAGTGGACATCAAGTCCACTATGGCCTATGAAGCATTACTTTTTAATGACACGTAGCAGTTTCACCGTAATTACTAATTAGTGAACTAATGACAATGAAAGCTGTTAGGGTCTGTTTCCATGAGCGAGTGTTGAGGTCAAGTTTAGTGGTCAAGGAAGTGTAGAGCTGAACTACCTCTAGTAACCAATAGAAGCGACATTTTCGTTAGTGGAGATGGATCCTTAGGTAAGATTAGTTAGGTCTTTCGAACGAGTGCTTCTACGTACCCGCAGGATCAACCCCAACTCTCTTAGCAGTATTTTAGTCGTCGCAGCTGGCAGATGCATAACCCTAGGATAAGAATAAAAAAGAAAGATACGATGCGCGCTATCGTCGCTACAGCCAAACTTGGGCCTGCTGGGTTGGAAAGTGACGGTTGCTGCGCTTACCCGCGCTGAAGTTAAATATTATTTGCATAAACCTAATTGTAGTGCTCCATTTGCAAGACGCCTGTAGCGTATCTTCCCATTTTATTTGTATCCAACACAATACTATATTCATTACCAGACATAACATTTTAATCAAGCCTAAATAAGCAAATTAAACCAAAAACAGATTATCAAAACCATTTAATATCAGCTGACATGTCATTGAATAATACATCGATCTTCATAAAACTGTGCACTAAAAGGGTTGTCCAAAGCAAGTGTGCTCTCAGCGATTTTGTCTCTCACCTTGTCTGAAACAGTGTAAATACTGCCAACCATTTTTCTCACACCCTTTTGGATGAAAAGTTTTGGACTGTGTTTGTGGAAGAATGCCTTCATTTTACGATGACGTACTGCCATTTTTCTTCTCATTGGATGTGGTCTGCTGAAGACGGATCGCTTCTTCTTAGGTGGTGGTCTAACTTTGACTTTAGTTGCCTTACGTTTCTTCTTTCCCATATCTGTGGTTTTCAGGGTTAAAAGGTTATAATGCTAGCGTACTCGCCATGAAATCATTTTTTGTATTGTTTCTTCTATTTGATTGTTTTACAAGATTTTGCGGGACATTTTATATTTTATTACATTTCTGATTTTTCTTGGTTTTTGATGTCAGCTTGACATTTTTTTGTTTTGAGAAAAATATGATGACGGGTAACGTAGAAAGAAGTTTGGTTTTGAACAATTTTCTTTGAACCAAAAAGTAACTTTATCCATTTTGCATCACATCGCATCGTAATGCCATGAATAATTTTATTTTATTAGTAAGACTCGCTAATAATTATTGAAGTTAAAACGCACGTTAAATTGAAAACCAATCAACCTATTTTGATAAAATTTAAATGGGACCACGCTAGAAAATAAATAATTAAAAAATACCCATTAAAAAAATAAATTCCAAAATTTCTGCAGGTGTCTTCGAGTTATTTAATAAAATAAACCGTAGGTACATAAAAAATAAACGTCTTCTTTAAAGTTGTTTTTAAACTTTTCAAACAGATATCTAGATTCCTTCTGCAATTGCTGGACAAGTAAGAAACCCGACAGTTGAACAAACTAGGCTGAAAATCATAATGAAAAGAACCCAGGCGCAGCTAGTACACAATGCTCATAAATAAATATTATCTATCAGTGATGTAAGAAGTATGTCATTGTACTCGAAGCCGGTTGTTAAGTAATATGCACCCGGTGCTTGCATGCGTACTACTCGTACGTTAGTACAGTATATGGGAAAAAAAATTATACAATATTTTTTTTTTTATCATAATAAGTTAGTTTTGGACCACTAGTAAAAAGAAACATATAATTTATGAAAAAAGTAGTACCCACCCATATTTCCTATATCTCTGTAAAGCCGGCCTGGAAGAGATCGCTCAAAGCAATTAGAAGAAGAGAAAATAGAGAAGAACAATAAGAAGAAATTGCTCTCTACAGAGTTAATTTAAGTCATGTGTAAAAATACATATTGTAAAAAAATCTTATTCTCAAAACGAGTAGGTATCTATCTGTATTGTAATGTTCCTCGACTTTACCTTTGTCGATGAAAAGGGTATACATATCTATTTAAAAAGTGTATGGTCGTGAAGATGCCATTTTATTTCCTCTTTACAAACAATGCACACGTATTTTAATTCATATTTTATACCATCTAAATATACCCATCTAAATAATCATAGAAAAAAGTTAGTTTGATCTACATTATTCTTGTATACTACATCCAATTCAAATAGAAAGTGGCCGATGGTCAGGCAACCTTGGGACATGCAGGGAATGGGAGAGAGCAACCTTGACCTCTTTCTTATCAGATTTTGGAGATTTCACCTATAATATCATGATTATATAGGTACACATAACGTATAGCTTGTTCTTTATGTCGGTAAAGGTTTAAATTTTTTGATCCTTCTGATACCTATCTCAAAAACCAACCTCAAAATTTTCCTCCGGTGTGTAGGATATAAGAAGAATGTCTGGATGTCAGGATGTCTAGATGTAAAAGTAAAAAATAATTTATTGACATTCTACAATTAAAAATACATAATATATAAGTTACAACAAGACAAATAACAAGACATAAGAAATAAGAATTAAAAACCAAGGTAGGTACTTATATACCTTACTATGTAGTACATAGTATGTACATATAATTTTAGATTTTAGATGTATGTTTGTTACTCTTTCATGCCTAAACGGGTGGTCTGATTGAGCTGAAATTTGGTATAGAGATAGTTTAGATCCTGAAATAACACAAAGGCAGTACAGTGGGTAAAACCGCTAGGCGCAGCTAGTATAATTATAATATACTGTACAATACTGGCAGTAGGCTTCGGCCGCGGCTAGTTACCACAGCCACGTGGGCAAAACCGTGTCGCCAAGTGGTCATAATGGTCGTGTTCCAGCATGGATGTACAATGTACAATGATGCCAGCGGTCAGGGTGAGATTTATCCCACCTTCTAAGTTCTAAGTTTATTACCATCTGGTGGTAGGCTTCAGGAGCCAAAAATGCAACAGAAATATATAACTTCCGGACAAACCTTCTTCCTGTAAAAACTGATTATATCAAAAAAATTACGAGTAGAATAGAATAGAATAGAATACTCTTTATTGCAACCAAAGAAAATTACAGTTTTACTACGAGTAAGTCAGTACGTATAAATAAAATCTACCTATACCTAATAACTTGCACAATAATTTTCGTAAACTGATCAATATTCGTGTTATTTCTTTTAATTTTTTTTTTGTGACCAGGTTTTATATAATATTTATGATACAACTTGGGAATCTTCAAGGCATAAGTGAAAATGTACCTTTTGAGGCATCTTGTAAGATCCATCTTCATCCTCATCACGATGCATCTGCCTTTTCCATCAGGTGGGATGTTGTCAAACGTTTTGAAAAAATCCTGGCATCTTACGTAAATCAGCGTCAACCGAATCTACATTTTCCATCAGGTAGTCAGACGCAGGCCTATATAGTATTTCTAGCTAATGCTCCCGGCTTTGCCCGCATGGCAAAAACCCTTCTTAGCGGAGGTCTATTTCATAAAACCTATCTGTGTTCCTAATTTCAACCCAATCCGTCCAGCGGTTTGAGCGGTTAGATCAGTCACTCACTCTTTCCTTTTATATATTTAGATAAAAAAGCTATCCGTCAGTGAACAAAGGTCAAGGAACTTTACTATCGGATATCTGATTTTTCTGGAGAGGCGGTGAAAGTGGCCTTGAATTTTGATTTAAAGACGGGAGCTAGGATTTGTATGCTCGAGTACTTTCACAGCAATCACTTCCTTTCTCCTAGTGGGATCACTGCTTTTATAAACTACTTTTTCAAAGCTTAAGGAACATTTAGATAAACTGCACAGAATAGACCCGGAGGGCTCTGAATAATTATTTTTGTATGAAAGTAAGACATGATCAAAAGTCTTCGGCGTCCTTAGGCGAGATTGGGCGATGATATCCGGAGGGTCGCTGGGAGTGGTTGGAGGAGAAAGACGGAGGACCGAGTTGAGTGGCGTGCCATGGGGGAGGCCTATGTCCAGCAGTGGACCAACATAGGCTGATGATGATGATGATGATCAAAAGTCACACACGTTGTTGTTTATGATGTTGGCTGGTTGGTCCTGCGAGGTTGTTGGTGCTTTAAAAATAACCCTGTATACCAAATTTCAGCTCAATCGATTTATGCGTGAAAGAGTAACAAACATACATTTTTACAAACTTTCGCGTTTGTCCTAATAATAAATAATATAATTGTTTATACTCCAACAGAATAGGTTACCCTACTTACATTGTCAGAGTCACACATAACAATTTATAGGTTGTGTGCCGAACCTGTTGCTTGCAACATGATCTAACGACTGCCTCCTACATATCTTATAGGAGGCTGTTTCCTACATCTTTTACGTGCCTTCCAAAACGGTAGCTTCCAGGCGAACTTTTTGCCACACACTGATATTTGAACCCAGGGTCTCCGGACTTCGGATTAAAAGCCGGACGTATGTCCACTGGGCCACGGACGCTACCAAAGTTTCTATCTCATCAAGGGACCTTAACGTTTAAAAGCTCAAATTTCCTACATAAAACTCATCCAATTTTAACATCACACTGTTCTACTCATCATCACAAAAATTTTGTTTCCAAGTCCAATTTAAAACTGGACGAACGAAACTATCAATGTACTCAAACAAAGGTAGTTTTCACCAATGTTTTAAATGATATCTGTAAGAGAACATTAGTTCCCGTCATGCCTTTTTGTTGTAATATAGGCGGACCTACTCGCGTACGCATACAAAGCGTATGAATGAACCGTTTAGGATTTTTGTTTGGGAGATTGAATTGTCTTGATACTTTGATGTTTTTCTGTAAATATTACACTTTTTCTGGAGTTCTATTATTTTTTGTAATAATCATTATAGGTTAACCTTTGACCACAATCTCGCGTGATGTTAAACGTTGATGCGGCCGTAGATCGCAGACTAAACCTAGAAAGTTTTCCAGACAATTATTGTCTGTATATTATATACAAAAAGTTTTTAAAATAATGATATTTTTTTTTAATAAATAGATCCTATATTATTATGTATGGTAACACTGTAATTATGTACTGTGTGAACTGAGAAATGAATATAATATTATTCTTATTGTAACAATTATTTCAGGGATCTTATTTATATTCAAAAGCTAAACCTTAATAATGTAAAGCTTAAAATGAATATAAATAAGTTTAGAGTAGAGCTACATACTTTTATTACTTTTATTATATTTACCTTATGCGTAACTGTTATATGTAATGACTAGCTTATGATCAGTCAGTCAATCAGTCACTCTTTCCTTTTATATATTTAGATAGATAATAGAATCAACTGAAATTCCTATCACCCGGACAGTTTGACAGTAATAAATTATAATAATGATTTCATAAATGGTTTCAGTAGAAAATAAATTAGATTATATTCTCAAAATTAACTGATTGCGATTTTATTTTTAACCAAAAACTTATAAAACGGATAATCATAAAATAAAAATAGGTATGTAAATGTTTATTGTGTATTTAGTTATAAAGTAAATTAAAAATACTCACTATAAAGCTTTGCTAAAATTATTTAAACATAGCTCATAGCTTTATAAACTAACATTTATCGTTAGCGTGAAAAACGAAAGATGTTATTACCTAAGCAAAGATACTAAATAAAGGATTTAACATAACATCAAGTATCAAAATCAACGGTCGCAGTACTAACACATTCAAACTTTAAACTTCAGAATTAAATCTTTCGACACCCAACATATAAAGCGGGCGTATCCCGTTTGCGTCTCATTTTATCCTCAACCTTCGACCGAGAAGGACGCTCTAGAACCTTCTAGAAGATAAAGAAGCCAAGATGAGAGTGTTGTGTTTAGTTCTTGTAGTAGTAGTGGTCAGTTGTAATGCGGCGCCGGGCGGTGAGGATTCGAGGGTTGAGCTGTTTTCAGGGGTTGCTATTGAAAAGTGAGTACATGCAACTAATCTAAATATATAAAAGGAACGCGTGACTAATTGACTGATCCATCAACGCACTGCTCAAACCACTGAACGGATTCGGTTGGAATTTGGAATACATAATAAGTTTTATGACGTAGACCTCCGCTAAGAAAGGATTTTGTCACGCGAACAAAGCTGCGAGCATAAGCCTGTATATTATAAGTGCGAAAGATTACCTTTTTACTAAATAGGCCTACGTTTAACCACTCCCACCTGATGAAAAGTACAGATACGGTAGACGATGAATCACATAATATGATGCCTATAAAGGTATCTATTCACCCGTGTCTTGAAGATTTTCAAGTTGTATCGCGGAGGAACATGGACGACGGCAGTGTGTTCCCAATGCGATTAGTAGTTCGTAGATGAATAGTAAACTTCTTTATGTACCAGACAAATAAAGGTATGACTTCTGACTTCCCTTTTCTAAGCCAGTCTTCGACATCCTCCATATGTTGAATTTATTGGCTCTTATATTGTCCCTCACGACTCACTACCTACCTACATTTTTTTAAATTCATTATTTTTAGCCTTTGACCACGATTTTGCGTGATGTTAAGCGATGATGCGGCCGTAAATATGGTCAATTTCGCCCAAGGGCAAGGAAAATTAGGGCATACCTAAACTACGTTTGTCGACGCAGTCTCCATTCTAGAACACGCCTACCCCAGTGGTTATGGTTAGTTTAGCCTCTTTAGCACGCTAATCTTTTCAGTTATGTCAGTAATTTATTGTCAGCAATTGCGATTTTGTTAGATTTTACCAACATCAGCCCACGAATGACCACTGCTAGATAGGCTTCCACATGGCATGCCTCTCAACTCGGTCCTCCGTCTTCCTCCTCCAACCGCTCTCAGCGACCTTTCTGGTATCGTCGATCCAGCTCGCCTAAGGATGCCTTACTCTACAATTGCCAAGGATGCGATCTTAACTTCAGAACACGCCTACAACACGGCGATTTTGGCAATTTCATCTAATTTCCTGTAGGTGATGTCAATAGTGATGCAAATTTATGGGTATAAAAATGCATATCTCACTGCTTGTACATTGAAAGGTACATCATTTTAAAACATGAAAATCATTTTCCATAGTACGTTAACACTTTCTCTATTTTGAACAATACATTGGTCGGTTAATTTGCCTAAATGCAGAGCGACACGTTCGTCATGCGTAGTTAGCTACACTTACAATGCACATAATATTATATGTATACATATATATGTCACGGCTAAAGTCCGAAGTGCGGCTACACTTAGGTTTAGCCGGTTAAACCTAGGTGTAGCCGACCGCAGTCGGTTAAAGTTAGATGTAGAAAATTTATATTCGGCCTCACGCGTTTAAAACGTGAGACAAGTTGTTATCAGAGAACTAGTATGAAAGGACATAGAGTAGAACAGGCCTTCGTCCACAATAGCGGAGGTAGGACAAGAGAAAAAAAAAAAAAAAAGATTGACTAGGTAGGGGGTCCCATCGGTCAACAGTGACAGTTATTTTGCTAAATTTTATAAACGCAGCTAGAGTTATGGACAACTAATGGTTTCCTTTGCAGGAGATCGACTAGGTAGTTACCCCAAAAGTGCTAGTTATTTTACCGCCTGAACAGTGATGATGGAAACAGTGTTGTTGTTGTTGTTGTTGTTGCTTCGGTAGGAGGAAACCGTATTGGTAGTGAAATTACTGGGCTGAAGATTCTTTCTCCATTGCAAGTGGATGCCCACCTCGCCAAAGAGGTCTTCCAAAGAATATAAATACAAATTATAATTTACCATAATTAATTTATTAAAGTGATTTTGCCGATGTACTGCTTAAAAGATTGGGCTTCTAAAGAAAGCCCAATCTTGACTCCTTCAACCTCCAACTCTCAGATGAAATCCTACAATTGATTATTGTATTTGTTTCAGGGACTCTTTAGGAGAGGAAAAACTAAACGTGAAGTTTGAACCTGGCGAGCTGAAAGAAGCTGCCAGGACCTTTGAAGAAGGTAGGTCCTTTTTATTACTTTTCACAAGCTGTGGCTTACGGTTGCACTTGTGTAAGTCCCATGAGAAAATCTGGATAAAATTTAGGGTGTTTTATTAGGTTTTCGGCTAGGTACACACACGAGTACACATACGAGTTCATACCGAATCTCGTTGTGATCAGTTTATAGCGATTTTTGCGTATAATATGAAACAAACATCCATCTTAAATAGTAGGATTCTGTTTCGTTTTTCTCTGTTTCAGGTTAAATTATCTTTTTGATCTAAGCGATAAAATAAGGTAAACGACAGATGGGTTAAAACCAAATCAGCTAAACCAAACTAAACTGGACAAAACTAAAATGTATCTTCATATCCACCCAATCTTATCAGATATGTTGCCACAAGGAAGCCTCAAGATTATTTTATACTGTTTCCAAATGACAAGCACAGTGCAATAGTAACACTGTATAATATTCCGTGTTTAGCTTTTAATTAGTCACATTTATTATTTAAAAATACATTAAAATGTATTAAAACCGTAATAAAGTGTATAATGTCTCGAAGAAAGTAAAAGAGCGTTGACCTATTACGTGAGGAAACACAATCGCGTTCGGTCAAGGTTACGTTACGAGCTTTTGTATGGGCCAAGTTATAAGCGTTTAGCAATTTAAAGCACAAGCTTATAGCGATAGTCATTCCTTTTAATTTTGTTTAAGTATTTAAACGATTTAAAAAGAAGAAGTTATCTTGGTTCATCTTATTTTGTGCGGTTACGACAAGAAAGTTTTAATTTATGAACAAATAAAAAAGTCTATATGAAATATTATAGAGTATTATTTAGTTGAATTATTATTAGGTTACTAAATATTAATTTTATATTATCTTGCCTTGGCTTCTTATACCTACATTATTAAGTATAATAATTATATTTTTTTTTGTTGGTTTTCTTATCTAAATAATACGAGCTTTAGGTATATATTATTATCGTATAAGCTAATAAAAAAAATGTCAACTAACTTTTCTATTCTGGGCAAACGCTTGATATAAGACTTTCGTTTTTTCCTTTACATGTACAAAACACAAAAAAAACAACTAGAATGTTAAAAAAATTCAAACCTTAATTCTTTTCAGCTCGTGGCAAAATCAAGAAATACGCACCCCTCCTAACTGGTATCGGAGTTAAGATCATAGCCGTGGTAGGCTTACTCTTCGGAGGTCTGACACTCCTGGTCACCAAGGCCCTGGTGGTGGCTAAGCTGGCATTCCTGGTAGCTGCTGGATTGGGCGTTCAGAAGTTACTTAGTGGCGGTGGACTTAATAATATTAGTGGCAAGGTGAGTGATTTCTTTTAATTGACTTAATTTTTTTTTTTTTTTTATGTGATGAAGTAGAAGACGAGCAAGACGCTCTCCTGATGTTAAGAGATAACGGCTGCCCATAATCAGTACAGTGTTACCTAGGATTTCACAATTATGTGAAATTCTAGGAGCACTGCACCAACGCTTCTTACTCAAGAGTCATGAGATGTTAAGACTCTTTAGCCCAGTAATTTCACTAGCTACAGTGCCCTCCTACCGGAGCACAGTGATATTTGCACATCACTGCTCAGGCGGTAGAATAACTGGCACTGTTGGGGTACCCACCTAGACGACCTCCTGCAAAGGAAGTCTACCCCCGGTAAAATATATTAAGAATAGAATAATACTTTATAGCAAACCAAAAATATATAAAATAACTTACTACTATAATATGGTATAAGTGGGTGAACAATCTATCGTTGTCTGAAAGAGATCGATGTTAGCGATAAGACTTCCAATTTTAACTTAGTTTTTTCAAAATCTTTTTGGGTTTCAATTTAGTGTTATCATCTTTAAATTTATTCATATTTAAGAAGCGTTTAACAGGAATTCGTCTAAATCTTTATTTATATAATATGTTCGTTCATCCGGATTTTTTATTTGTTCCAAAGCAACGAATTAGGGAAGTAATTCCAAATGTACAAAATTATATGAATGAAATTTTAACGAAATCGGTCGAGTGAATTTTACTCTAGTAGAATAGAATAGAAAATTGTTTATTGTAACACCACAAATATATATTATAAACAACAACACACGAATAGGTTGCCTTAATTAATTTTTGGATGCTCGAAGAGAGCTATTAGAGAGAAATAAGACCGCGAAATTGTCTTTAGGGTTTCGTACCTCTAAAGGAAAAAAACGACACCCTATAGGATCACTCGTGCGTCCGTCTGTCTGTTTGTCAAGACCCTTTAACTCCACAATGCGTAGAATTATCGAGTTGATTTTTTGTTTTTACAAGCTTATATTTACTTTCACCTGTCTGTTGTCTGTCTGTAATCAAATCTTGCAAATTTAATTTTATCCACTTCCCGGTTTCTAATTGAGCTGAAGTTTTGCATGCATGTATAAATCTGATGACAATGCAATATTATTATGACATGGAGCTGATATGATGATGGAGCGGGAAGGTGGGCATAGGTACTCCGTAATTAAACGACGCAACCCGACTTTGGGCTCATTTAATTCTTTTTGAGGAGTTCTTTATGGGGACAATAATAAAAGCTTGTTTTTAACCCCCGACGCAAAAACGACGGGGTGTTATAAGTTTGACGTGTCTGTCTGTCTGTCTGTGTGTCTGTCTGTGGCATCGTAGCTCCCAAACGGATGAACGGATTTTGATTTAGTTTTTTTTGTTTGAAAGTAGAGTTAGTCGAGAGTGTTCTTAGCCATGTTTGGTGGAAATCGGTCTAAGATG
Organism: Hemithea aestivaria; assembly: GCA_947507615.1. Lineage (NCBI taxonomy): Eukaryota > Metazoa > Arthropoda > Insecta > Lepidoptera > Geometridae > Hemithea > Hemithea aestivaria. The sequence continues at coordinate 8,776,757 of OX382345.1, read as the reverse complement.
GCCGCCGCTACAAAATGGCGGATTACTTTTTTCTTCCACAACCCCATCGATATGGGTATCAAATGAAAGGGCTTAACGAGTAGAATACAGCCCACTATATAAAATTTAAAATCCAAGATGGCCGCCATCAAAAAAAATTGAATTACGTATTGAGTTGGGGGTTTTTTAAATTTTTAATTTAATGCACTTGTTAAAAAGGTTTTTTTATTTCACTTGTTAAATAATACTTCTCCTTGTTTTATTTTGAACTCTATCTCCAATTACAGATCGCAAACTTCCAATCATCACCCCAAGCGTGGTCATCACCGACAGCCTCCGCAGCATCATATCCCTACGCCAGATCTTCAAACATAGCGCAAGACGCTAACGACCTAGCTTATAAGGCACAGCTAACATCATAAGGGTCATTTTTGCTTGTCACCTTCTACACGCTATGAGAATGGGATAATATCTTCTACTCTCATAACTTCAACAAAATGATAGAATTTTCCGCCCTCTAGGCTAGGACAAACTATCTTCAATAGCATCATCGCCTTGGCCGCCCCCACATTGATTCTCCAGCGACTCTTAAGCGACCGTCATGTGTTGTTGATGATCACGACGTTGTCGTAGCGACTCTACGACGACTTTCGCTACACGCTCGATAGTCGCTGTCGTTCAATGTGGGGTGGGCCTTAATATCTTTAAATAGGGATTCATGTCATATCGACATATTACGTCATTTCATTCATTTTTGACAAATCGGTATTCGTTTCGGGACAGTTAAGTGCATAGCCCAGCCCCTCAAACACAGACGCTGCGTAGACTTTGTCTTGCTGTCAAGTCAACTGTCATCCCACACATTTATAAAATTACAATGTATGGGTTTACAGTTCTACTCTTGAAGTTTCGTCGAGATCCCGTGTGTCATGCTACAACCACAGGCGAGATTTCGATTCCAATAGATAAAATAAAAGGCGCATCCTTTTAAAACTGGCAAGTTTGCATTTATGTAATTTTTCAAAGTGACCATAAAGTTAAAGATGTCAAAAATTAACTAACAAGGCTGATTGACGAGTGACGCTACTGTGGCCGGCTAATCGCCAGAACATCTTAGATTTATAAGGTCATAAGTCTTATTCCATTTTGATAGCGAGCTGTATACTTATATAATTTTGTTATAAGTAGGTAAATTCGACACCACCGAAAATACTCAAATTGAGGACTGCAGATCCTAATTTAGAGGTATTTAAAAGTCTTCTGGAGTTTTTGAATTTTATTACTTTAAAGGACTGACTATAAGAAGTATTAATTATTATTTAACTATTAATATTAAAGCTTATTTATAAATTATTTGTAATGTAATTCGAAAAATTGTATGAATTTCTTAATATTTTTTTATTTAAGTAAATTATGTTAAAAATCCTATTTTATCGTGATTAGTTTTATACGTGTATGTAAAATGCTTTATAACTAGTTTTAATTAAGAAATCATTTAAAAATACAGATTTCCAATGATCTTATAAATTTAATTAACATATTGGGAAAGTAGGAAAATAAAAAAGGAATATTTATTATTATTTAGAAATATTTTAAATTTGTATGGATTTTTGTTTCATAGCTGAATTATGGTGCATATAATTTAAATGATTATTTTTATTAAAAATAACTGTACATTTCGCTTTTGGATAGTACAGGGTGTGTTTAAATGTGTTTTCATATAATAAATGAAAATATTTAAATGTTCAATTACGGGTGCTTGTGTCATATTATATGACTTTAAATGTATTTATTAATCGTGAAGACTGTATATTATTTTTTAAGTAAATAAAATCTTGAAAAACTTTTTATGTCTTTTGATATTATCATCCTCCTCGCTTAGTCTGGCTGTTTTTTTTTTCGGTATTAAGAAACCCGTAATATTATTATGTTTTTCAGTAGTATAGGCTACCAACGTAATAAATCTCAGCTCAATCGGATCAATCGCTTAGTCGTAAAAAAATAACAAACAATACTCACCACACAATAAATTTATATAAAAAATAATTTTACATTTTTGATCTGTTTGTATTTATTCTTCAACATCTACCAGTGTGCCACATTATGTTACTCCCTCCCTGCACGATTGTCTGGGTGAGATCGCTTTCAGCGATAACACCGCCGGTTGCAATTACATCTTTGTATACTTTTTGTTTTTACTATAGAGGTGCAATTACATCTTTGTATACTCTTTGTTTTTACTTAGGTAGTTGTTAATATAAATTTATTGTGGTGTTGCAATAAAGAGTTATAAATAAATAATTAAGTAGGTAAGCCTTTGACCACGATCTCGCGTGATGTTATGCGACGATGCGGTCGTAGATGGTAACATACTAAACCTGGAAGGCGGGATAAATCCCTCCCTGGCTACACTGAATATCATTTATGTCTATATCTAACGAAGTATCTCCACGTACCGATTCTATCGCGTCAAAGTGATATTTGAGAGAACTCCGACGCTCGCTCGTAGAGTAGGTCCCTTTCATTTTTAGTCTTAACTTGAGAACTGCTAACGCCATCTATCGGAGGCTCAGAACAAACGCGGATTTCGATCAAACTACTGTTACAGAGAACACACACAGACACACACACAGACAGTTTGTTACAGAGAATAAATATTATAAAATATTATAATTGACATAATAAAACTAATAAAAAAGTCAGCCATCCAGTGTTGTATATTTCCTGCCCCTGCACGGTTGTCTGGAAGAGATCGCTTTGAGCGATAAGACCGCCAATTGATACACCCTTAGTATTAATTTTTTGTTGTTTGTAAAATTTACTTAATATGTTGATCAATAAAGTGTTTCTTATCTTATCTTAAAAAAAAACCAAAATATTAAATACAGTAAAATTAGTTAAGTATGATTTTATTAAATTTTAACACCATAAAATATTTAAATAATTGAAATATTTCCAAAACTTACGTATTTAGTATAATTAACCTAGTAGGTATAATTGGTTGCTTGGTTGTCTGGAACAGATCGCTATTAGCGATAAGACCGCCAATTGTAACACTCTTTTCTGAGTAATCTTAGTTCTATGCTTAGATATATTATTGTATTTGTGTGTGCAATAAAGAGTTTTCTATTCGTTCTATTCTATAGTTAAAATTATTAATATGCCTATTGGAAATTATTTTTGACTTGGAGCTATTTGACAAAATTATGCTGATGAATCTAAGTGTAGGAGGTATAATTTTCTGCATAAGAATAAAAATGTTTTTAAATAAGCTTATATCATTGTTGTATTGATACAAAATCTTATTATTATAAAGTATGTAATGTCCTTAGGTAAATATAACGTGAGCACTGAAAAATGCTAGTGCTATTCAAAAAAAGATACAAAAAACTAAAAATCCATAACTGTTTTTGCTTTAAACACGAGTCGAAAAATCATAAATGAATTACACTAAAAATAATTGTTTCTAATTAAGAAATTTTATTAATATAATAAGGGTTAAAAGTATCTAGAAATCACAAAATTTAAAAGAAAAACATATTATCAAAAGAAAATAGTTATAGATATTAATAATAATAATTATCATTGAAACATGTTTGTCTGCTCATTATGGTTGGTAGATATATTAAAGATCATTTCGTTATATTATGTTAATATCATTTCGTTATATAATGTTAATAATTAGTACTTATGTACTTCATATAGTACATAAATCATCAAGTACCTAAGTACTTTCATAAGCTGAAAATCATAAACTTCCACTCCCCTACAGAACGGATTAGAAACTAAGTTGAACACGGACAAACCTACATTTATACCAGTTTTCTTTATAGAGGAATTTATAAAAAACAACATGCCATCTTCACTCACACACAGGCACGTTTGCGTAGGTACAGTGTATGTACACGCCTTTCACTTACGTACACTCCCAAAGGTGAAGTGGGAACAGAGAAAAGTGTGGAGTAGTTGGTGCTAAAAACTTTAGATGGCATATTGGTTACAAAAGTTGTTGGAATAATTACGTAAATTATTTTTAAAAATGGATAGACTGTGAAGAAATATACATTTAAATTATTAAAATAATACTTGTCATTTTTTTATGCAATACTTACATGCTTTTAGGGCATCCAATAGCATGATGCAGTGTCATTACTTGGCAAAGATTCTTCCTTAGAAAGATTTTTCTGCCTTATCTCTCCATTTATTTATTTTTACATCTTTTGTTCACCTATAGTTCATCACGCACATAACATATTTATTATCATTGCTTTATTTCCTTAATAAAATCTATAAATACCATAATTCAAATTCATCTTCACTCACAACTATAAGTTAATCCATGCATTATTTTCTGAAACTTACTTCATTCGTGGTATAAAATAATTAGAACGCTGACGATACTCCATCTCAAAGAGGCTTAGGATATTTTATGTATATCTAGTGGGAAAAAAATTAGGACAGAGATAGTTAACAGTATGATTGAAACTACATTTATTTATGTTTAAAACTATCAGGAATAATCGAAACATTTAAAACTATTTAATATAGATTCCAGGTAAACAAATCTATTTTAAACAGTCACTCTCCATGGAATCACATAGAAAAATATTGTCTCTACAAGACTCCATTCAAGTCCTGTTCTCGTGAAACGAAACTTTCCCCACAACTACAAGCGCAAGATGTCAATGTGTGCGTACACTTTCACTTACAGCATTCCTTCGCATTCATCCGTTTTCTTAAATTGCTGAGCACACACTTTTCTTTCTACATGGATTAAGTATAAATAATAATAATTGGGGTATATACTCCAACTGAAAAGGTTTATTTATTTATTTACCCTACTTACACTGTCAGAGTCAAATCACAATTATAGGTTGTGTAACTAACATATACGTCGCAGTTTCAGGCCGCCGAGATTCCTAATAAACCCAATATCACAATAGCTCAAAGCCAAAGCCTAACCTAGCTAGTATGAGCCTTATTAATATGTGTTTTATTATTAGCTACTTAAAATTAAAGGCTTGAATGAATGATAACTTTAAATAATTATATTTTTTTGGTTCTATTTATTTTTCAGTAAAAATTTTTTTTTTTCTCATTGAGTAGGGTTAAAAGTTTAGGGCTTAGTACTCTAAAAATACACAGCCTAAAATGATTAATATTATTATTAAAACTCTTAGTTTCCTATGATTATTTTATCATTTTAAAAGGCACGATTTTAAATTGATATTATCGTTATTTATTGATTTAAATAAAAGTAACATGAATTATTAAAATGGAAAACAAACCTACACACTTCTATACTTAAACTTTCCTATTTATAACATTACCAGGTTTGCAATAAAGTGTTATTGTATTACCTACTAAAAAAAGATAAGTAGTAATAATAAAGAAAGAAGTAAGTAGTAGTAAGTAGTAATAATAAGAAATTATTGTTTATATTTATGTTACAAACTTCGTTATAAGGATGCTGCAAGAGCAAGAGCAGCAGGATTTATAATCCTTTGAACCCTGCAAAAATTATCTTGGTTTCTGAAACGAAGTATAGTATTAATTTATTTTCCATGATTTCTAACTTTCTCAGCCAAAGTAGAAGTTTGGCTATACAGGTTGAATTATGTAGCCATCTACAGAGGGCAATCCCAATGACTTTTTTCAACACCTACACCCTAACAATAATAGAATCACAGACAGACTTCGATAAGTATCACCCATTACGTTTAAATTAAAAGCTCAAAAGGGCCTCTGCATTGGAATTACTGGGCTGAAGAGTTTTAACATCTTATGACTCTCAAGTAAGAAGCGTTGGCGTAGTGCACTTAGAATTTTACCTTTGTAAAATCCTGGGTAGGACTGTACTATTAATAGGCAGCGATATCTCTTACCATAAGGAGAGCGTCTTGCTCGTCTTCTTATTTCGTTGTATAATAATAATATAAACTTATGCAGAGAAAATTTTAAGAAGACGGATGTTGTCTTATTTTAACTAAAGCCTGTCCCGATCTCACAGTGGCCTTGGTCGAAATTTCATAATGATTATTAGGCTTCGGCCGTGGCTAGTAGCCACCCACTGGACAAAACCATGTCGCCAGACGGTCATTATGACTGTGTTCCGGCATGATGTTCAGAGAAAAAGAAAAAAAAAAGATAAGAGAAAAAGGGAAATGAGGATGTGGAGATATCTAGCTCGCCTTCCAGGTTTGGTCTGCTACCATCTACATCGTTGCTTCACTTCACGCGAGATCGTGGTCAAAGGCTAATTTATAATTATGAATAAAAAAATGATCAGGACTACATAATCAACACGTGAACAAATGTCACACCCAGGCCCGCACCTGTCAGCAAAAATGCGTTTCACCCACACAAGAATTCGGTTTCCGATGTCCGCTACCTTTCTCTTAGCTTTCTCGTCCTCAATGAATGGACTATTTACAAAGAGTTATAACTACGCACACATGTTAAGGGAAATGTACTTTTATTACATTGAAAATTAAGGTCGATTATCCCCTGATTGGAAAACTTGAGTGGAAATCTCTCTTTGGAAATAGAACATCGTAAAGAGCTATAGTTTATATAAGACATTAGACCTTATTATGTAAGCATTAGATAGTTATTCGTTTGAAATAGTTCGGGAGATAGTCGATTTGAAATGTTGATTAACATGTGTGCGCGTGAGTTTTCTTTTTAATTTCTAGTATATTTTCTGAGAATTATAAAAATATACCAAGTACATCTTAGCAGCACTATTTGTACCAAGTCGATGCTAAATATAAATATTTCATCCCATTTATTCAGACAATTTTATTACTTTTTCGTTAACTTTACTAACCATAGCCTTTGTATGTAAAGTAAGTTATACACGGAAATGTTTTCCAATAATTTCATATTTAAACTTACTAAATTCTGATACATATATTCGAACTTATATTATAGAGGTGCCTTGCGAATGAGCGGTAGAATATTAAAATAAAATGTAAAATTGACTTGCAAAAGTGCTCCATTGTAGCCTATTTGAAATAAATGAATTTTGAGTTTGAGTTTAGATCAGTTATCTTCCAAACCAACTTTGATGTAAAAAAATACAATTAGTGCATATTTTGATTCACACTGAAAGGTGTAATTCTACCAAAATTCAGGCTTGTTGAGATGGTTCAGACAATCTCCATTCAGAGAATAAATAATATCTCCAAATTTATACAACTTTTTGATTTTAATGTAGTGTAGTTAGATACTATTGCAAATTCTAGTATTTGAAATACTTGAAATTTATACATAAATCCAGTAATTTCCAAACAAAAGTTAACTAAAATGGTTTCCTAAGAAAAATATGTATGTTTTTCTTATAATTTATGGATCTTTTTGATCACACTATCCCACCTTTAGCCGTAAAGCCCAAAAGTTTTGACTTTACTTTGGCTTTGAGTTAACGTAGACTTTTTTTCAAAAATCTCATGACACTGTGTTCGCTCATGCGAATGTTCGTGCTCCGAAATGACCTAACTGATTTGTATGATATAGAGGTATTTACAGTTTTTCTATTAGATAGGTCCGAGAGGAAGTTATGTATGCATATTGTATATTTCAACCAGACCCAGACAAATTAAATGACTCATCTAGTCATGATAGCTAAAGAAATTGAACATTTTTCGCAGCCAAATTTTTCCAGCCACCCAAGCAAGACGCATATCGTTTTAGGCAAGTACCAAGGTACAAAGTATTAATCAAAATCATTGCCGGCACAGAAATTACCGAATAACCAGCCAACTCACTTTCTAGACGCTTTCGAGTCAAGTGTGTGCCACTTTTGCCCACTTTCCCCTTCGGTAAGTAAAAAATATATCCGGTCGGCGAATTTGTTGCGAAATGAGTGTTATGTAATCTTTAAGATTTATTTTACTTTGCTTGGTATTCATATTTCGAAGTATGAATGTGAGTTAAATCTAGAGACTAAAAATCTGAAGAGTATTTGGATATAATATTAAGGTTCTTCGTTGACTTTCCATCAGGTAGAATATGGTCAAACGTCGGCCTATTTACTATTGAGTATAAAAAGGTACACCCGCTATTTTTTATTGTCTTCAAAATACCTTATCCCTTGCAAGATGTAAATTGAAAATCAGTCCTGGGTGAACTTTTCGATTACATATAGAAAAATTAACAAAACACATGCTGAATACATCCCTAATAAAGGAATTCCTACCGGGGGTAGACTTCCTTTGCAGGAGGTCGTCTAGGTGGGTACCCCAACAGTGCCAGTTATTCTACCGCCTGAGCAGTGATGTGCAAACATTACTGTGCTTCGGTAGGAGGGCACTGTAGCTAGTGAAATTACTGGGCTAAAGAGTCTTAACATCTTATGACTCTTGAGTAAGAAGCGTTGGTGCAGTGCACCTAGAATTGCACATAATTGTGAAATTCTGGGTAGCACTGTACTGATTATGGGCAGCGTTATCTCTTAACATCAGGAGAGCGTCTTGCTCGTCTTCTTACTTCTCACATAAAAAAAAAAAAGTTTTTCAAGCTATCATTGTGATCAACAACTGTAAAGGCTAGTAATGGTAAGGTCTCAGGAAAACGATGCTTCGGACGGCTGAAATTGCCTTCTCAACATCTAGGAATTATATTATAAAATCTGTGATAAAGAATTAAACAGTTGAGTTACCCTGGACAAAGATATATTTTAAAGGATGATAGAAAGTAGAATGAGCTTCTATCTGAGCTATTTTCTTTGTACTTCTCCATGGGAATCATCATTCTAAAGGCGAGTGGACAGAGTTTAAAAGGGTAATACGTATCCGATGTTATAAGTATAGGCGAAGGTAACTGTCACCATTAGATGGCCAGGGGATGGGCCAGGGCCCGTAGCATGCCATACGGGATCGCGCTGAAATGTCAAGAGTAGAACTGTCATCCCATACATTGTACTTTTGTGAATGTATGGGATGACAGTTCTACTCTTGAAGTTTTGTCGGGATTCCATGTGGCATGCTAAAGCCGCTGCTTGTTTATCAGCTATGACATAAAAACAAACCACATATTACCAATTAATAGATCTTCATGGCACGACATACTAGTAGGTATAAATTTTTTATATATTTTTTAATAATTTTTAATCTTTTTTTAATCTAATCTAATCTAATAATTCGCACGCCTAATTACAGGTATACAATTGACTTTAAATTTACATAATATTAATGTCATTTGTATATTTATTATTATTTCGTATGTAATTGTAGCGAATAAAATTCTTGATTTGAACGGAAAGCACCTCTACAAGAAAAACGGACGAGAGCATCTCATAGGGATTGTTTTTTTTGTCTCTAGTTTTTTATTTTTTCTTCCATACTACACTCATACAAAGATTCATTCAAGACCAAAAGGACCCATTCACGAGTGACGTAACGTTACTAAAAGATAAGTGGACTTTCATTTCGTGACATCACCAGGTTAGGTAAGAAGATGGCGGCCGTGAAAGTCGGGCGTTGAACCCGGACTGGCTTACTTCGTATGTACTGTTTACTTGGGACTTGTTGGTAATGAATAGGTTTTTTATCTTTTTTTTCCATAGGGAAATTTGGGGGAGGTCTTTGCCCAGCAGTGGGACAGCTTAGACTAACAAAAAAAGAATAGGACTGCATTTGACTACAGTCTCACCTGTTGGTAAGTGAAGACGTGGTCGAAGCTGTTACACGCAGGCCTAGCAAATACCTATTAACCCTCGACTTGAAGACACTCAAGTTGTAATTTTAATTACTAGCTGCACCCACTGGTTTTGCCCGCTGTGCAATAGCCTTTATGTTATTCCAGGGTTTAGTATATCTGTATACCAAATTTCAGCTCAAACGGATTACCCGTTTAGACGTGGAGTAACAAACATACACTCAGGAACTTTCGCCTTCGTTCCTGTATTTGGAAAATATAAAAAGTTAATAAAAGTAAAAGATAAGATGTGAAAATAAGTTTTTTAAATATCTTTTAATTCGTAAATTTATTTATTAAAAACTAGACAAGCTCGACGACGGATATTAAAGCGCTTAGTTTTTGTGATAATACCGCCAATAATTACTTTATTAGGATTTTATATGAACCTAAAAAAAATAATGTGATTTAGTTTAAGAGCGCATATACGAGTACAGTTGGACGTTCTCTCACTCTATTAGATACATTTTTCAATTTAAATTCATAGCACTAACTTTTTGAAAATTCCTCAAGAATTGCCCTGCATAATATTATTGCACAACAAAATTATTTTCAGTTTGATATTTTAAACAATGACATGGGGAGCAAAGTTTCAAAAAAAATTTAAATAAAATATCTCCCCATTTCTTAGATAAGCTTTAATAAGTTAGACATTGAGAAATATTATTTTACAAGTATGTACATACATTATAAGATGCTTAAACAACTCTTACGTCGTGCACTTTCTCTTAGCGCATGTGTGGGTGTCATTGACATTCAACCCACACAAACATATATAATATACATGCACTTGATGCTTGAACAAGTGTGAACCTTGTATTTTATATCTTACTAGCTGCGCCCAGCGGTTTTACCTGCTGCACTGTAGCCTATGTGTTATTCTAGGGTCTAAGCTATCTCTATACCAAAATTCAGCTCGATCGGTCTTCCCGTTTAGGTGTGAAAGAGTAACAAATTAGAGGTACATAGATGTGCAAAACTTTCACACACAGGAAAATATACAAAAATAAACAGAAAAATAAAAACACAATATAATCTATGTGTTACAATTGGTAGTCTTATCGCTAAAAGCGATCTCTTCCAGACAACCGTCCCTGCACAGTTTAAGCACACCTTTGATGATGTTATTCCAAAATAAGTTCAAAATTCATTCATTCAAATTTCAAATATATACATTGGAGCCCTTTTGCAAGTCAATTTTAAATTTTTTTTTTTTCTAATTTATCACTCTACCAATCGTTTGCAAAGCACCTCAATGATAAGAACGAGCGAGTAACTCAAAAGGATCGCAATTTTTTAAATATGTGGTTACATAATTTATTTACATGTAATCAAATAACTTGTGGGTTATTCTCATTTATCTTATTATTCAGCACAGCGCTAGGACTAACTTAATCCTAAAGTAGCATTTTTTACCAGTTGTCCTGAAACTGGAGAAAAACGTAGGTGCTGGACAATGGGAGGAGTGCAGACAATGTAAGGGAAATGAAACAAAGTTAAAACTTAGTTTTGTATTTGTACCAAATTTCAGCTAATTCAGTTCAGTTGATTGAGTGTGATGGGATAACAAACATACATCTAAATATACAATTAATTCCAGTGGAGATCATAATAATATCATAAACATAATATAAATTCGACTTAGATTTATCTTTTCTGTATAATATCCAATGACCATTTTACAAGACATTGAAAAATTCCAACAAGTGAATGGAGAACCTCCTCTTTTCCATTTCATCTAGTTAAAACATCAAAATTTTGTTATTATTATCAAATTTGAATAAAAGTAAAAAAAAATTAAACATTTGCGTCGCGTCGATGTCTTTTAAATCAAAGAAAAAATCTTATTGAACGCGTTTAATTCTTTTACAAACAACAAAAAGTTATGATTTAATTTACTTCAAAATGTTTATATTTAGATTTAGTTTAGTTTTTATAATTTAATTTAGTTTTAGATAATATGATTTCGGAGTATTTTTAAGTTTTAGACGATAGGTTAGTTTTTAAGGTATTTTAATTTATGTTTTTCTTCTAAATAAAAATTTACCATTCAAAAAGAGATAACCTTTTTAAATGTTTATAATATGAAATTAAAGTTTAGTGTTAATTCTTAGTTAAAAACTTAATAATAGAAATCTAATTAAAAATCCGCTTACTTATAATAAAAAGGTACTTTTGTTCTTTTTGTTAATACTAGAACTGGTAACGCCATCTATTGACAACGTTTCATAACATTTTGAAAACTTAAAACAACGCCATCTATCATATATTAGCAAAAATTGTGCAGTGACTGAGCTGTGAAGATTTTATACAAAAAGACAAAATAGGAGCGCTTTCGACTTTCGACATATGCCGCGAGAGTGTGCTGTTTTTATTTTTATTTTTTAAGCTTTAACACTGCACTTTGAGTTTTCTTTTGTTTTTAAAATAAAATGAATCGCTATAAAATTGCACTTCGTTTCCATAGCTTTCAGCAACATTTTGTTTAAACGATAGGTGCAATTTAAAATCGGTTTCGATATAAAAGTTTGATATAGTCTTTCAGTAAGGTATGTTATTCCGGTCCAGTTGTTCAATACAATGAATATTATAGAAGTAGGTATAGTAATCTTTGAGTTTTTATATTTTATACAAAAAGATGAGCGAGACTATATCGATATAGAGGTATTTGCTTATAATAGTAGGTAAACTTCGCGCACTCGTAGCGCCTAACAAAAAAATATCAGTGTTTCTCTACCATGTTATGCATGTATTATTGTAGGCTTACTCTTGAAACAATCTTTTAAGAAAACACGTAAAAATCCATTGCGTACCTATTAGTTTTAAAGATCTAAGCAGACAAGGACAGACAAACAGACAGCGGGAACTGACTTTGTTTTATACTATGTAATACGGGCCAAGATTTCGGTTCATAATCGGTTCGTCAAAAACAAGTGAAATTAAAAAAACAAGCTTTTATTATTAATAACTAAAATCAAAGTACTCGTCAAGAAAAATCAAATGAAACCAAACTCGATGGGGTTGCGTTGTTTAATTACGGAGTTCTTAAGACCTTCCAGCTCCATCATCAGATCAGCTGATGTCATAATAATATTGCATTGTCATCCGATTTTTACAAACATGCAAAAATTCTGCTCAATTGAAAACCGAGAAGTGGAAAAATTCAACTTGCGAGATTTGATTACAGACAGACAGACAACGGGCAGGTGAAAATAAATAAAAGCTGGTAAAAACTGTTCAATGGTAAAAAAAGGTTGTAGTGCATAAAAGCTATCATACAATCATACAAAATGTTCTTCGGTTACGCATCGTCATTTAGATCAGATTCAAACTCAAACTCAAACTCAAAATTCATTTATTCAAATAGGCTACAATGGAGCACTTTTGCAATTGATTCGAATCGGTTGTAGTGTAGAAGCGCTCTAAAATTATAATTTATAGTGTAGATGCTAGATTTTAGAGTTAGATAAATGAGTATTGGTTTTGTAAAACCTACCTGCTTATTATTAGCTTTCTTTTTATCAGATAAATCTATAAGTAACAGTTAATTTCAATGCAACTTTGTATACAAATTGCAAGACTTTTGCTAGAGGTATACTATACTACTAGATGTAAGACGATAAGTTCGGACTTTAAACCTTCCAAAACAAGTGAAATAAAAAAAAAAGCTTTTTAAAAACTAGCTTTTGTTATTATTACCATCTAGCACCATAAAGTTCTCGTCAAGACAAATCAAATAAGCCCAAACTCGATGGGGTTGCGTCGTTTAATTACGAAGTTCCTATGGCCAACTTTCAGTTCTATCATCAGATCAGCTCGATGTCATAAAAATATTGCATTGTCATCCGATTTATGCAGGCAAAATTTTAGCTTAATCGGACACCGGGAAGTGGGTCAAATTAAACTTGCAAGATTTGATTACAGACAGACTGACAAAAGACAGTAAAAGTAAATAAAATCTTCTAAAAAAATAACGGATACTATGTTAGGTACATATTTTGAAAAAAATATTGTCTGATCCAATTTTGATGAAACTTGCACTGTAATAGTAAGAATAAACTAAATTTGATCAAGAATTTAAAAGAAATGTTTGGATAAAAAAATTTAGGTAAAAAATGTATTTGTTTCTTTTTTTTGCAATTTTTATGTACAGTCGTAGTTCTAATAATAATATTATTCGTACTCGTACATGCGAGTACATTCATATCAAATTGACAATTCACCTTTTTGAAATCAGTTCGAAAATCTCGAAAAGTCAAACAAAATCTTACTAACGTTGAATTAAACACCGTGCAATTGAAGACTGGACAATCTCTACCTAATAGCTTCCCGCTTTCTGGCCACCAAAGGCACGACGCTTTGAAAAAAGATGCCAAACATTTTTCGTAATTAGAGGTATAAAGGTGGGCGCATACTATAGCAGCGGGCCGCGTCGCATTGCAGCACTTGGAAAAATTCTCCAGTGTCACTTTCGTTTTCGCTTTGACTGTTGAGATGTGAAGAACACACATTCATACTTTCGCATTTACAATGTAAATTTTGAAAAAGTGAAATTAAAAAAAAACTTTTTATGAGTCCATGCTCGATGGGGTTGCGTCGTTTAATTACGGAGTTCCTATGGCCACCTTCCAGCTCCATCATCAGATCAGCTAGATGTCATAATAATATTGCATTGTCACCCAATTTATAAATGCATGCAAAATTTCAGCTCAACCGGGATCCGGGAAGTGGATCAAATTATACCTGCAAGATTTGATCACAATCAGAGAGACAGACAGACAACAGACAGGTGAAAGTAAATAAAAGCTTGTAAAAACCCTATCATTCTTTTACGAAATCAAATTGATCATTAAACTACATTTTTTTTCCATTTTATAGTTCCTTTGAAGTAGAACGCCACTTTTTTTCAAAATTAAATATAACTATACTATAATATCAACGTAAAAACTACAAATCGTTGTAGTTTTGCTACGAATTTTATTTTCAGTATTACATCCCGTAATAATAATAATAAGGGCCTCTGGGCGTTGGACTTTTTGTCTCTGTGTACCTGTAAAAAGGCCCGAGTTCAGCCTGTGTTCAAGAGTGACATAATAAAAAATAATAATTGGGGGTTTATACTCCAACAGAACAGGTTACCCTACTTACACTGTCACAGTCAAATCTCTATGTATAGGTTGCGTGGCTAACCTATATGTTGCAGTTTCAGATCGCGGAGATTACTACAGGGCCTGCAACATGACCTAACGACTGCCTCCTACATCAACATCATCATCAGCCTATGTTCATCCACTGCTGGACATAGGCCTCCCCCATGGCACGCCACTCAACTCGGTCCTCCGTCTTTCTCCTCCAACCACTCCCAGCGACCTTCCAGATATCATCGCCCCATCTCGCCCAAGAACGCCCTACACTACGTTTGCCGAGAAGCGGTCTCCACTCTAGAACACGCCTGCTACATACCTACATATCCTATAGGAAACAGCCGAGACCCACAGTTTTACGTGCCTTCCGAAACACGGTGGCGTCAAGGTAAAATCACCGCCGTACGCCCCGTAGTTCGCGCCAGCCTTTATTCTACACTCGCCCAAATTGTATGTCACGATATGTTACGGACAGTGGTTTAATTTGTATGTTTATGAAGTATTTATAGGACAGGGGAAAATGTAAACGTTTTGGAAAATAATTTTAAAAATTAGCCTTTGGAACTTTCATGGACCTTGGTAAAAAATAAAAAATGAAGTTATAAAAAAAATGTTTTAATTTTTTTCGTAATAGGTAACTTTGCTTAGGCAGTAAGCTTAGGTATGTTTGTTACTTCTTCACGCCTAAGCGGGTAGACCGATTGAGCTGAAATTTGGTATAGAGATACCCTTGGGTCTAAGCTATCTCTATTCCAGAATAACACATAGGCTACAGCAGGTAAAACTGCTGGGCATAGCTAGTCTTTATAAATATATAAAAGTAAAGAGTTACTGACTGACTGATTGACTGATATATCAGCACACAGCTCGAACCTCTGAACCGCTGAACAAAGTCAGTTGAAATGCAGATTGAATATAATATGACAAAGACCTCCGTTAACTAATAATTTTGGTACGCGGGCAACGCCGCAAGGATAAGCTAGTAAAAAATAATATCAACATTCATAAATTGACCTTGACGCTCAACGAGAGATAAATTTTCATTAAGTCATAGTAAGAGCCTCAATATAGTATCCTGTGTAATTTTTCCCCCACAGATTACTTACAGGATCACATCGGCCACCATTGAAATTTGCGTTAGGTCATGTTGCAGGCCCTGTCGTAATCTCGGCGACCTGAAACTGCAACATATAGGTTCGCCACACAACCTATAAATTGTACAACATATGAACTTCAATTATTATTATTATAAAAAAATAAATTTAAGATTATAAATAAATATAGATCATATTTATTTATAATCTTAAATTTATTTTTTTAAGTATTAGATCTATTTATTATTATAAGAATACACAAAATTACTTAAAATCTAAATCTTAACTAATATAAAAACGATCTTATTTACAATACAAACTAAACTAACTATAACCTAAATCTAATAAGAAAGAAAGAAAGAAAGAAAGAAAAAACATTTATTCGACGACAATACAAGTACAGGTAGGTAGATATTAAATGAAAAACACACCAACTAATACAGTAAACAAAAGAAATAAAGTACTAAACCACAAAGAAAATAAACAACGGGTAATAAAAAGAACAAAGCATTTAAAGATTTAAGCTAATGGACAAAATTTTAGTACATAAGTATACATGTGTGCCGGTGCGTCAGTTTTGTTTGTCGCCAAATAGGTGCTACCTCAGCGTGTGCTGAAGTGAAAACACTCAGCGCTGGTTTTCAGTTAGCACCCTTTGGTAGCGAAGCATAGGTTTACACATGCAAATGAGTATTGGAGTTGGAAAATAAAGTCATTCTTGTTTTCTGGAGGTTTTTAGAGCATACATATATAGATTTCAGTAATAATTAAATACACATATAATTTGAAGAGTAGTTTAAAAGATGTGACAATCAAAGTACAAATATATAAAAAAAAAAGCGTCCGTTATGTCTTATATTGTAATATAAATATAATACAGCTTTATAAATAGTAAATAAAATAAAAATATATTATGTTATGTCATATAAAAGAAAGGTCGGCATTAATATCCCCGTGCAGCCTTTGTGCAGTTATAAGAAAATTCTTAAGCTTAGATTTAAATGTGTACAAGCTTTTCGACATTCTAATGGGCGGAGGCAGATTATTCCAGCACTTGGTTGCTGCGTACCGGAAGCTACCTCGGAAAGCCGCGGTAGAGTGTCGAGGGATGGACAGCTGTATCGCGCCCTGTCTTCTATCCCTTTGCTGTTTGTCGGCGACCCAACTTAGTTTATTATACAAATATGTTGGGTGCTTGTACTTTATCACGCCAAACAGCAAACAGGCAAGGTGAAACTTGCGACGTGCTTTCATCTTCATCGTGTAATGCGAGTTTAAAAATGGTGTCACGTGACCCCTCGGAGGGATATTATAACAAAATCTAGCACACGCGTTTTGCAAGCGTTGTATTAACTTTTGAGTCCGCGCAAGCAAGCGGGGTCCATAAACAATATCAGCGTAATTGAGCTTTGATAAAACTAAAGACTCAACTAGCTGCACTCGAAGTTCTACGCAAAGAAAGGGCCTCAATTTGTATAGTACTTTTAATCTGTAAAAGCAGTTTTGTACAGAGTTCGCAACATGCTTCTCGAACCTAAGCTCAGCATCTACATTTAGACCCAGATTCCGAGCCTCATAAACTCTCTCTACTTTTTTGTCCAATAATTGTATGTTCAAATTAATCGATAACAAGTAACCCTCCTCCCAATGTACCCGGGGCAAAGGTGCCCATTACGCTGGCTGCGTTGCCTCGCTGCACTGCGATAGCCAACCTTTGCTCTAGGTACGAGCGGGAACGAGGGTCACCCGTTTTTTTTCCCAATTCTGATGCCCAGCTCGTGCGTCAAAGTCTTCGCATTTGCGCCCCAACTGCCCAACGTCTCCACCGCGAACGGGACGAACAGATACTGCGCCTCTAATGTCGAGTACTTCTGCCGCTTTTTGTATGCCGCGTCTTCGGCAGCAGCCGCGGGGGAGAGGGTGGTACGACTGAGGTGGCTGGGAGCGACAATGCTGACGCAAGTAGCGTCCCAAACGAGGCACTTGCCGTTCTTCCACGGCACCAGAGTCATTCCGTCCGGTCTCTTACCATCGGACCTACTGATACCGGGCGGCTCGAGCACGCATGGGACATCCGCTGAAACGAAGGCTCTTCGAATTATGTCATTGAGAGCATGGTGACGCGGAAACCTACCTATGCTTCGGCGACAACTCAGTGCGTGATGGCCATCGGTCTCCACCATAGAACCGCAAGTGCAAATATGAGGTTCACACACCTTGCAGCCCAGGCGCAGACTCAGGGCCACGCGCAAAGAGTTATCGTCCAGAAAAGTGCCTAGATGAGGTGACGGCAGCGCGTGCAACCATGCTCCCTATTCAGGCTGTGACACAGCCCGTAATCTGGCCAGATCGGATCCCGATGCTCTCTCGACAAACTGCTCCTTGACTTGTCTTATTGTTAAATTTTATACAATATTTTTAAAAAATAATATATATAAAACATAAAAACATTGTAAAATTTATTATTATTATTTGTATTTTAACCGATATTGACGGACCGAGAATATAATAATATCCCTCCACCGATTGTTATAGCGCGTCAGACCTATGTATGTGTAACTAAGTTAATTAAAAATGGTTTAATACGCACTTCAAGATAGACTCTTTTATAAAGCTTCTTCTTCTTATCGAGTCGCATAGTTAAATAATTAATGATAATATTAATTAAATATTTGTTTTTAGCGAGTTAAAGCAGTTTTACCTAGCATTGAGCAAGTTGCTCGTAATGCTTGTTGTCTTTAAATACCTCTAGTTTATATAACTCTGAAGATTGTGGGACAGTTAAGAAAATTCAGGAGATGTTGATAACTTTTCATCTACCAACAACGGCTCAAATACGCTTATTCCCTCAGCTCTAGCCTAGCTTTAGGAGTAAATTTCTCATCCAGACTGTTGTTTGGCTTTTTAAATGTAATTGTGGTCAAATCTGACAATAATTAAGTAGATATTATATTATGCTGTCCTGCACCTGTTTGTGCCTATCCACACAGGAAACTTCTTGTCGTGTAAAGTTATCATGGCCGTTCATGATCCCTATTTATTCTGTGACCCACGAAGACATAACCACAGCTCACAACTAGTCAATTCAAAATGATACCCCATTATCAAGTTCGGAAGTGATTATTTACACAATAGCTTTCTTGTTACGGTAAAATGCTTCTATTGTTTCAATAATAATATCATCTAAACTCCATTAAAATAAAAATAAAACAAATTGTTATACACATAAGCTGCGTACAGTTTTGACTGAAATAAAATAGACAAAACTTAACCCCAAGATGATCAGGCAAAATTAAACTTTTCTCCATCAACTTAAGGCTTAAATTCATCTAAATTCAATGATGTATCTGATGTGAATAACAAAGTAAGACATGCTACTTATGCAAATGGAAATGCTAATACGCAGTACGTAAAATAGCTCTTATGATAATAAAAATAAAGATGAAAACCATTTTGTGTAAGTTTTTTGGATCGCAAAAAGGGTTTGATAGATGAGCAGACTCACGCTGTCCAGGGGTAATCATCTGACCACAAAACACAAAATATAAAAGGGTGACAACGTAATAGGTGGACCATAGTACATTTGCTACCTCTACCAAGACGACGTCAAGATGAAGCTCCATCTAACAATCCTTGGGGCATTTATTGCTACTTGTGGATCTTTACCTGTTGAAGAAAAAGACAAAGTGTGTGCTCACGGAATTCTGGATCCTAAGTGCCTGAAAATCGGAGCTATTTCCCTAATCGAGAAGTTAAACTTGAAGGATGAAGTGTCCATTTTCCCTGGAATAAGTTTAGTGAAGGACGTTAACAAAAGTGATTCTGCAGTTCTGGAAAAAGTTTTAAAAGGAAAAGAGAATTTGGACAAGCACCTGTTGTACCATGTGGGGAACTTTCTGGATACACATTCTTTGAAGCTTAAACTGCTTGATGATAAATCGGTGGAGGAAGCTAAAGGAGCCTTGGGAGAAGGAAGGGCAAAGAGTGGACTTGGAGGTGGCAAGAAGGGTGGCATGGGAGGACTTATTGCCATGGCTATGATGATGAAAGGTAAGTCATACATACCGTGACATACCGTGTTGTTTTTAATGTGATGATTTTAAACAGAAATGACCCAATAATGAATTTTATGAATATGTTAATACAATACTAAATATTATAAATAAGCACCTGAATTTATAAAAAAGTATATTAATAATGAAGTTGATCCTTTCTGTAATAAGTAATTTACTTATTCTACTGAATACTATAATAAATGCTATATATACTGTTGCTATGTAAGGACGTGTGTGTGAGTGTTAGATGCTTCTTCGCGCCTAAATGGCTAAACAGATAACTTACATCCTGCAAAAATATTAAAAAGGCTACTTGGGACATGTAAAACCTCAGGCTATAACTAGTCAAACCATTATTAATATTTAAAAATCATAATAATTGGTATTTATGTTAAAATAACACAACATAAAAAAATCAATATACACAAGTTTCAAATTAGCTGTTTATTCAATGACTTAAACCACAAGTTCGAGACGCAGTTAAACTAAAGAAAATAACTATATTAAAAACCCATAAAATAAGTTTACATTTAAATCAGTCACCACTGCTCAAATGAGTGCCTCCTTTAATAAACCAAAAGCTACACCAATCTATAATATCCCTTAAAACAACGGAATAAAGTTTGTTTTAGTTTTAGACTTGGGAACTTTTTGTAGGCAGCGTTGTATGAAAATATAATGGACGTACATCACTCGGTACTAATCATCTATCTATGTGAGACATATAAAAGATGGTGGGTTCCATCATGTTATCAAAGTATAACAGTGAGTGATCCAGTTCAGACGTTCAACCATGTTTCGTGTTTTCCTACTCAGTTCCCTTACTTTAGTCTATTCTTTACCAAATCCTGGCACTCGTGAAACAACTGAACCCCCAAAATTGGAAACCTCTCGAAGCATCACAAAGGACTGCTCAAATGGAATTTTCAGTCCAACATGCTTGAAAATCGAAGCTATTTCTCTTCTCGAGAAACTCAGTGCCAAAGATGAGCTGCATCTTCTTCCTGGAGTCAGTGTGGTCAAAGAAGTGACAGAAAATGATACGAAGAGGGAAGAATTTGCTGCAGAACTGGCGAGGACGTTGCCTTTGAAGCCAGATGAGAGATTGGACAAATACCTGCTGTATAGACTTGGATCTTACTTGGACAGTCACACGATTAGGCTTCGTCTTCTGGATGATAATGCGGCTGAAGAAGCGAGGTCGTTGGTTGGTGAAGCGAGGGCTAAAGGTGGATTAGGAGGGAAGAAGGGAGGCATGGGTGGATTGATTGCTGCTGCGCTTTTGATGAAAGGTAGGTTTGGTGTGAAGTTACCGTGACCTGGGAACTGGTGGAAGTTCAAATGGTTTAAATTCAGTGTTATCGGTCAGATCAAATGCAAAAGTAAATATGCAAGAGGATTTCTTATGAAATCTGATGATTTAAAACAGAAACTGAGACTGACAGCAGTGATGTACAGACAATAGTGTGTTTTGCTTTTCAGCAGCAATGTTACCAGAAAAATACCTGGCCATGATGAGATCTAACATCTAATATCTCAAGGAGACCACTAGAACTGGGGGCAGTGCAGGGCCACGTAGAATCTGTTATTTATTCAAAATACTGGGTGGCACTGTGTCTGATATACGCAATTATGATAATTAGGCACATTTGGAAATATCTACTAAATATAGTAGACGCAAATGAATATATCTATCTATCTATTGTAACAAAAATATCAAAAAAGTGACTAAAATCATGACTATAAATCACCAAAACTAAAAAACCAACAATAAAGAATTTAAGAGTACGTGATGACATCAAATAACTTATAAGCGAAGAAGCTACTTTAAGAATATTGAAGCGCCGTCTTTAGGCTTATTTACCTAATGCCTTGAGGCGTCACAAAGCCATTTCTTGCCATCTGTGCCTATGACAAACTTGCGAGTGTATAATCATACTAATAATATTATAAATGCGAAAGTTTGTGAGTGTGTATGCTTGTTACTTCTTCACGCCTAAACGGGTGCACCGATTGAGCTGAAATTTGGTATACAGAGCCTAGGCAGGTATATATACATAGATATTAGACCCTGAAATAATATATATAGGCTACACAGCGAGTAAAACCGATGGGCGCAGCTAGTATATTATAAAGTCCTTATTAGGGCAAGTTAATATAGTCTTGAAAGGTTCGAAATCAGAACAAGTGAATTAAATTAAAAATTAAAAAAAAACCCCAACGCAATATGTAAATCACCATTTTTTTGTGGCGGCCATCTTGGATTTTAAATTTATTATAGTGCGTTGTATTTTACTTGTGCCCTTTCATTTGATACTCATATTGACGGGATCGTGGAACAAAAAAGTAATCCGCCATTTTGTAGCGGCGGCCATCTTGGACCGATTTCCACCAAACATGCCTAAGAACACTCTCGACTAACTCTACTTACAAACAAAAAAAACTAAATCAAAATCCGTTCACCCGTTCGGGAGCTATGATGCCACAGACAGACACACACAGACAGACAGTCAGACAGACAGACAGACACGTCAAACTTATAACACCCCGTCGTTTTTGCGTCGGGGGTTAAGATGAAAAAAAAACAATACAAAATAACAAGGTGTCATGCTTATAAAAGTGTTCAATCAAAGAAAACAAAACAAACAGAGCGTAATAAATTATAGAGAAAAAGTTAACGACACTATTATCATTCACGTTTTGTCATGATAATAACACTTTACCGTGCTATGTGACAGGGCAGATAGTATAAAAAATGATTGGAGTGCCAAAATAATACAATACAATAACTTTTTATTACATACCAAGTTACAGAAAATAGTTACCGACTATACACACAAAAAAGTAAATAAATTTACTTATTACATTACTAAAGGTAATATTATTTTTATATATCACAGGGCTAGGACTCATTTAAATGCTACAATAGCATTTTTTACCAGTTGCTAGAGAAAATGTAGGTGCACTGGGTAGCTCTGTACTAAATATGGGCAGCGTTATCCCTTGCCATCAGGAGAGCGTCTTGTTCGTCTTCTTACTTCATTGTATAAATTGCTAAAGAAAATGCAGGTACTAGAGCTATAATAGGGGGGCTGACACAAATTTGGAAAAGGGTAGGCAACTTACAACTACAAATTATAATGTTAATTACTTACAACTACTATTAATGATGTGTATTACGCAATTTCTTACCAGTAGAGGGATTTATCCCGCCTTTTAGGTTTTAGCCTGCTATCATCTTTAGCCGCATCATCGCTGAAATCGCGATCGAAGGCTCAAAAATATCTAAATGAATGAATATTCTTCATATTACCATACATACGCGCGCACTTCGTTGTGCCGTGTGCCTAACAGAAAAATACGAGTGTTTCTCTTTTATATGTATTATACTCGTACATAATATAAACCTCCCTTCTAAATCACTCTACCTATTTAAATAAAACTACATCCAAATCCGCTGCGTAGTTGTAAGAATTTAAGTATACATAGGGACAAACAGACATACAGATACGGGAAGCGTCTTTTTATACTATGTAATTAAAACGCGCGGCTCACTCTTATTATTAAAAGCGAACTCTTCGATCAGTTTTTTTTTATAACAGTCTAAACAAGCGTTTGACCGCAATCTCACCTGTTGGTAAGTGACGATGCAGTCGAAGTTGTAGCACGCTTGTTCAGTAAGAACCTATTCACTCTTGATTTGAACAAACCCACGTTAAAGCATTCGGGAAACACAGAGTGGTAGCGAGTTCCATAGTTTAAAATTTCTTTGTTTCTAATAAACTCTTCTTGTTTCAGGTACTATGATGTCCATAGGTATCGGTGCTCTTGCTCTTCTAGCAGGAAAAGCTCTAATGACAGCCATGATGTCTCTCCTTCTATCCGCTGTCATCGGCATCAAGTCTCTCTCTTCAGGGCAGAAGTCTACCACATACGAGATCGTCTCCAAGCCTATCTATACTCATTCTCACTCTCACTCCACCGCCCATGAAGACGTGGGAGGTGGTTATGGCCATTCAGGCTACGGTAGGAACCTGAATGTTAGAAAACGTTAAAGTTTATTATGGGAAATAAGTTATTGGAGTTATTTCGGAAAATAATTTATTTGAGATGTATCTTTCGGGAGATTATTTATTTGAGATGTCTATTTTGCCGATTTTAGATGTATATTTTGGACATAATTTATATGCGATTTTAATTTCAAGAAATTGTTTGAAGTGTTTGTCGATAATTTATTTGAGATGTATATTTTGGAGAATAATTTATTTGTGATGTCTATTTCGGGAGATAATTTATTTAAAATGTATAATTCGAAAAGTAACTTATTGAAACAATTATTTTCAAGTTGTTGTTAAACTATTTTTTTTGTTATATTTTTTATTGTTTGTTGCTTGAATTATTTTATACGGGTTTACGTTGGAGATTTTGTAAATGTACAAAATTATTTTCTAGTTGCATGATAATATTATTTATTGAAATAATTTATTGTTAGAATAAGTCACAAACGCGTACCTTATAATATATATTTTTTTATTAATATTTTATGTATTTTAATATATTATGCTGCCATATTTATTATAAGTACCTGAAATATTGTTTATCCTTAAATAGTATAAAGATATGTATATATAATATTATGTTATACAATATTCGTGTTTAGCACTATATATTTTCCAAAGATATTATTAATAATTATTTATACACTAATTTTATGATTATACCTATATATAAAATCAATCACTGCTTGTATTTCTTGATTTTTATATTTACTTGTATAATAATATATACACCGATAATATATATTTTTTGCATATTATTTGGAAATCATGTACTAATCGTGTGTACGAGTATCCTGTGTTTTCTTTATAAAGTTACCTTTGTATTATGTATTTTTTATTTGTTATTATAATATATTATATTTGCTATATATTAATTTTATCTTATTTTCAGTATCATATTATCAATTGCATGTATACATATTATATTTTATAATACTTATTCGTACAAGTTGCACCCAAAGAAAATAAATAATTTCGAAACGACAAAATTATTATTTAATTTGTATACCTTACCGTACTGATTTTGGATAAAGTTAAACTGAGCCTTAAATTGAACCAAATGTAAGCCAATAAAATAATAATAGCCAAAATCAGGCCAATCATTTTGGAGAAATTCGAGGACACCTTTATACAAACAAACATTTGCAAACCTATACTTTTGAACTAAAATTCACTCAGTTTCAATAATATATTACATACAATGAATATTAAATATTATGCAGACATAATAATATGAACTAAAATGACGCTGTATGCAGGTCGCTTCCAACCGGTATGTATGGAGGGTCCAAAGGGGAGGCCAATGTTGCTATTATTGGTTATTTGGGAGGCAAAGTTGATAATATTATATATTTTATATTATTATACTACTAGCTGCGCCCAGCGGTTTTACCCGCTGTACTTAGGTGTTATTTCAGGGTCAGATTCAGAGATAGCTTACTATGTCTATTCCAAATTTCAGCTCAATTGGTAGTGAATGAGTAACAAACATCATGACATCCAGACATCTATATATTCTTACAAACTTTTACGTTTATTACAAAAGAAAGATAATAATCAAACTAATAACACATAGGATACACCTCCTAGTATCTGAATATCGCTAGAAATTAACTATTTCATCCATTTTTCCAATAACCTCATCATAAGCCGTTTGTTACCCACAAAAGAGATCGCAGAGTTCATTCAGCATCAGTCTTGTTCGTTTTACAGCAATCAGAAGTGGGTGAAAGCTTCAATTGTTTTCCTTTTGCACGACAATGATCTAAGGCGTTATGAACGCGCTGAGTGGTACAAGTTTAATCTCTTTGAATGAAAGGGAAACTCATGAAGGGGAATGAATCTTTAATGGACTTTTTCAATCTTCTTCTTGAATGATATTTGGGTATCTGCTTGATCTTCTCTCATATTATATTATAGAGGTAGGTATTTTAATAGGCGATCAAGGTTTCTAAGTATTGATTTTTTAGCACGTAATTTTTATAACATTTGATTGTATAGCCACACTATCACCACAGAAATCACGCTGCGCCATATCCTATAAGCGATGATGGGACGAACTTGATTCCTTCTGTAATAGCTGGACATCGAGAGCTAAGAATAAAGTGAGGGAAGGAAAGCAATTTGTACTAATGGCAATTTGTACTAAATGTAGGTATCAAAGGTAAATAAATAAAATTAATTTTACAAAGGGCTCTAACATAGTCCAATGCTTTCCAGACAACAGTGCAGAAAAATTCCGCTGTTTCTATACAAAAAGGCATGATGATGCTTTAGCTAAAATAGTTTTTTTTATGTTTACATTTGCATGCTTTTATTATAATTGGCTCAACATGTCTCAGCACTTAATACCAAACTGTACCACCTGAAATACCATGTTGTACCTATATAAGCAAATAAAGATTATGAATTATGAATTAGGATCACCATCTTTAAATCCTACTACTGTAGAAAAAATGGATTTTTACATTCAAAAATCTAACAAGCGTAGGTACCGAGTTTATTTGTGAACTCTATATACAATCTAAAAAATGTTAAAATTTTAACACAGTTAATTAAAAAGTTAGGATTAAAACTAAAGATTAGGATTAAAACTAAAGACTATAGTCGTAAAACTTTTGGAATAATGTTGGTATTTATTTCTTTGAGTATCTACCTACCGTCAAATTAGAACTATTTACCATTTTCATACTATAGCATTGTGCAGTACACAAGCACAACAGCATTGTGGAGTATACAATGCATTACTCAATACCAATTACAACAAGATTATCTCTAACACCAAGAAACCAATTCACTATACTTTCGACTTTTCCATTATCAAACCTTAGCTTTTTTGTTTTACTCAGCGCCACGCGAAAGTGCTTTTTCGCGCCGACAATATGCTCCGAGTCAATTTAGTCGTTTTACCTTTTCTTCAACTCATAATTTACTTTTTATATTCAAACGGTATAAAATAAATTGTAAGCTGATCACCGATATCAGTCTATCGGTACTTGTCGAACGAAATGTGTTAGGTGTTGGTGGTGAAGTGACAAAGTGACAAAATGTTTAACAAATATGTCGTGGTTATCGGTGCTTTAGTGTGTCTGTGTCAATCGCATGGAGCTATCAATGGATCTGACAACCAGCCTAATCAAGTGATGGACTCGCCGAAGAATTTCACCAACACAGAACGAGCTGGACGATCTTTTAACAAGGAATGCAACGGGTTTTTGAGTTCGAAGTGCTTGAAAGTCCACGTCCTTTCTTTCATCGAGGACTTGAGCTCTCGAGAGGAGTTGAACTTGCTGCCAGGATTGAGCATTGTTAAGGATAACCAGACATCTTCGACTAGCCCTGAAGAGATGGCTGCAGAACTATCTCGACAGTTCCCTGGAAAACCAGAAGAAAAGCTGAATCGGTTCTTGCTGTACCGTTTGCAGGATTACTTGGACGGTCATTCGTTGAAGTACAAACTGCTAGATCCTCAGACGACTAAGGAGGCGATGGATATGGCGAAGGGTGATAAGGAGTCAGTTGGAAGGAAGTCTGGTGGAGGCGGTGGTCTTGGAGGTGGAAAGGGTGGCGGTGGTGCTTTACTTGCTGCAGCTTTAATGATGAAAGGTATGTGAACTTTAATTATAGATAGATAGATAGCTAGCCCTTGGTTATTGACTCTATATTGGTAACTCAAGTTCATAAAATCAATTCAGGTGCATTTTATTTATTAAATTACGACTAATATCATCTCTTTTTCATTGTTGATAGTTTTTTTATTTGTTGTTGTCTAATTTGGAGCATGTTGCCTATTGGCAGATTTTGATAAATTCCAAGATTAGCATAAACAGTTTCAGTTTAAACATAAGCTTTCGGTTAGAATAAGAGATTGCCTGTAACTAGGCTGCATGACATTTGAAATATCCAGGAACATTTTCCTAAAACAAAATTTCTACACAAGATGCTATTAACTATTACGTCACAAAATTTGCAAACATCTTCGTTATTACAAATTACAACACGACTTATCTTCATTGGTCTCATTTTATTCCACCATCAACTTCATTGTTTCATCCACATTACTCCAATTACTATCTCTTCTTTCAGGAACACTGGCCGCTGCTGCTTTAGGCGCCTTGGCTCTTCTAGCAGGGAAGGCTCTGATGACAGCTCTCATGTCTCTCCTCCTATCAGCCTTAGTTGGACTGAAAGGAGGCGGTGGCGGAGGCAAGACTACCTACGAAATCATCGCGAAGCCTGAAGTCTCCCATCATCATTCCCACAGCCATGAGGAACACCATGAACACGAACATGGTCACCATGGAGGTTACAGAAGGGCGTACGATATGGGATATAATAGTTATATGCCCTATGATACTACTAGTAGCAGCTAAGGTTTGAAATCAGTTTCGTAGACTTCAGACAGATAATGATCTAAGGCGAACTAAATGACTTCAGAATTTAATTCTATGCCTTATGATACTACCAGTAGCTAAGGATTCAAGACAGAAAACAGATCGAACGAACTAAATGACTCCAGAAAAACTCAAAAGGGCTAAATTAAGTCTCCTTTTGTATCTTTTCCTTTGATCATTCATATAAGAAATAGTTTTAGTTTTCGTGACTAGGAATCAATTTTTTTGACTGCAGACAGAAAAAGGATTCTAGTGACTAAATTAAGGTTTTTTTTTAAATCTTTTCCTGTATTAATCAGTCATGTTATATTATTTTGTTGACGTAAATTTAGTCACATTTTATGTGAATCTGAAGTCAGCTAAATTGATGTTTTTATTGTTATAACCATTATGTTAAGCCATTTTAACTTATTTATTTATTGAAAGACGTTGCTCAAATTATAATTTATTGTTAACTTTTAATCGTGAAAAGTATTAGGATTAAGTATTTTATTGCATGCTTGTTGAGTTTTGTTTGATTTATAGCAGTTTTTTTTTTTGTGGGCGTGTTAAAGTTTTTATTTATATTTATCAGCTTTTGTAGTTTTATTTTTTTTGCTTGATATTTATTCATTCATTTCTTATTTTATTTATTTCATTGCATAATTTTCTTCCCACCGTATTTTGGCATGTATTTTTTTATTTTAGTATATTGAAAGATTTTTAGATTTTTAGTTTATTCTCATCGCTATATATTTCACTAATTTTCATTGTAATATAATATTTTATTTCGCATCATTTCTTGCTTTTATATAAATTAAGCTTATTTATTATGCAATATATTAATTAAAACTATAACCATTTATTCATGTACATCATTACCATTATGTATTATCATTATAGAAGATATCATATTTTATATTAATAAAATACTTTTTATATTAAAAATAATAATAATAATATGTATTATACTAATAAAATAGGAAACATTGCAGTTACAGCTGTGATATATTATTATTTATTTACTAATTATTTTGTATTGTTTTCTGTGAAACCAAAAATTATTTAAGCGATATATTTAACTATGTAGCCTTTTGTTATATATTAATGTATATATAATTACATATTTTCATTGAACGTGAGTCATTTATTTTCCCCCATTACAGACTTTCACTAGAACATAAGAAAGGTAAATTGACGTTTTAAATCAAGATATGAAGCTATTTTCCAACCTGTTACAGAGAATACATCTTAATGTGTTTTATAATAATAAAACCAATGATTTTTAACTGAGGAATATATAATACTGAATAGTACAAATAAAAGGCTTTATTTACATAGGTGCAACTTTATTGCTCGCATAATTATGTGAAGAATTTGGAGATACATATTAGTAGAAATAACTTTTTGAGACGTTTCTTGGTAAATAATTAGGTATGTTTATTCATAATTGCACTATCTTATACAAATCCAGACACGCGGTAGCGTGTCAAGCCAAGTCCAAGCAAAAAAAACTGGCGACCGCATATTATTATCATGAATCAAATAAAATAAAAGCCTAATATTATAAAGATAGTTAAAAATGTCGTCAAAAATAATTAGATACTTATTTAAAAAAATATTTAAATTCTTTATAGTCCAGTAAAAGAAGAAATGTGGATCGAAAAGTCGAAAGCAGAAAAACTAACTTAGTAACTTTGTTTGGACTAGTTAGGAGATAAACATACTAAAAGTCCCCACCCCTCCGAGGTGAGCCCGAGGGGGGGGAGGCCGAAGAAGGTCCCATTTTTAAGTTTTTTGCTTATATGTCAAAAACTGTGCGTTGTACGATATTTTGTTGTACTACATTATTAAACCTCATAAAATTTTCTACAACTTCGGCCTTGCCACTTTTTATCTATCTCCAATCGTTGTCCAGCTATGAGCTTCCAAACATGGTCTATTTTGAAGACGCTTAAATTAGTTTTCCATACAAAGTCGGTAAAAAAATCTTACAAATAAAATTTGACCAACTTCTGGTTGTCGTATCATAATGAAACTTTGCAAATATCTAGAAATCTGATGACAGTTTAATAATCTGGTACCACTGAGCCGATCTGATGATGGAGCCAGGAGGTGTCTACTGAAACTCTTCAATGGTTATTAGTAAAACCGGCGACTTTAGGCTCATTACATTCGGATTGATGAGACGTAGGCACCTCCTGGTCCCTTATCAGACCCTCGACAGCAAGTGTAATGAAAAAGTCTCATCGATTCGAATGTAATGTGCCCAAACTCGACGGGTTTACTAATAGCCATTGAAGAGTTTCATTAGACACCTCCTGGCTCCATCATCAGATCAGCTCAGTGGTACCAGATTATTAAACTGTCATCAGATTTCTAGACATTTGCAAAGTTTCATTATGATACGACAACCAGAAGTTGGTCAAATTTTATTTGTAAGATTTTTTTACCGACTTTGTATGGAAAACTAATTTAAGCGTCTTCAAAATAGACCATGTTTGGAAGCTCATAGCTGGACAACGAATGGAGATAGATAAAAAGTGTCAAGGCCGAAGTTGTAGAAAATTTTATGAGGTTTAATAATGTAGTACAACAAAATATCGTATAACGCACATGTTTTGACATATAAGCAAAAAACCTAAAAATGGGACCTTCTTCGGCCTCCCCCCCCTCGGGCTCACCTTGGAGGGGTGGGGACTTTTAGTATGTTTATCTCCTAACTAGTCCAAACAAAGTTCCTAAGTTGGTTTTTCTGCTTTCGACTTTTCGATCCACATACCCTTTTTGAGCACTCATTGACTGGGCTATTAGGTAATGTAAAGTTAAAATCTGATTGAAAACTTCAAAAAGATCAAGCTTAATAGGTCCAGCTTAACATAATATTATTTTATTATTTTAAAAATACGCGTAAAATATCTTCGTCATCGGATTTGCAAATATCGCGAACTCGATCCTGTTGTAGTTTCAATGCTGAAATATTGAAATAAAATGAAATGAAAAAAATTAAATGAAAATAATGTATTGGCTCTATCTGACAGCTTAGGCTTATAATGGCTTTAAAATGCACAGAATCCTGTGCAGATGTCCATAATATCTCAGCACCGTTATTGATATTTGTCAAGGCACACTGCTCGAAGCTCTTGCATCATTTTGCTTCTCAGGAACACCCTCAAGTTTTCAGTAGGTACCTTTACCCCTACACTGTAGTAGAAGTTCTGTATGGTTTATATGGAAAGTTAGAAAATTGGCGTAGATTGACAGATTAGCCTTTGAACACGATCTCGGGTGATGTTAAGCAATGATTGGTAGATGGTAGAAAACTGAGCCTAGAAGACGGGATGAAACCCTCCCTGGCTTCACTGAACATCTAATTTAGCTATCTATTCAGCCCGTATCCACCCAGAGTATAGGTTTTCTCATGTCCACTTCACATCTTCCTGTGCGAGTCTCATCCAAGTCGGACGAAGCGTAACGCATTTTTCCACGCCAGTGTCGAAACAAAAAGTGGCAAGACACACTAGTTTTCGAGCCAGGTCATTAGGCACTGTGGTAGGCATATCCTTATTTGGATATGTCTTCTCATTAATTATCAATAGAAAAATGAAATTTAATTAATTTTGTATAGTATTATTATTATCTCAAATATTATGATATAACTGCTTTTGAAATTTCAAATATAATTAACTCGATAAAACAATTCTTTATCACAGTCCTAATAAGATAACAAAACTTAAACAGTTCCTTTTCAAAACGAGCATCTTACCTTTTACCATAACATCTATAATCATCAACCACAAATGCCACTTTTCCATAAGAAAATTATCCGTTTTCACGATCACACCATGACTTCTGACCTAAAGCCCTATAAAGAAGAAAATAAATATCTTGTTAACTCAATCTGATCTTCATTTGTTATTCACATTTAGGATGGAACCTAGCAAGTTGTTAACGTTTTTCTCAGTGATTTTTTTCACCAATCCAGCTAAATGTTTGGAAGTTAATGATACAAAAGATTTAAATCCTAATAATGTTTTCAATGGTGTCTACACAGAATGTTTTTTCCATCTTTCTTATTCGTGTTTGCAGAAGAAAACTTTGCTGTATTTGAAAGAGCTGAACAATTTGAGTGAGGTATCGGTTATTGGAGAATATGTGAAATTTGGTAAGTTAACTAGATAAATCTTAATAGCAATAGGCAGAATGCTACTTGTGATTGTAAATTTCGTAGGTGAACGCAGTAAATTTAAAAATGATTTTGGAAACTACCGTGAGTGTTATCCATATTATTATAAACGCGACACGGCTGTACTCATGTAAATTATTCGTTGAGATATGTGTCAACCACGGTTTCGGACAATTACGATGTCCTTCATCAGGAGTTCACGCCTGCAGTACCCGACGTTGACTGATTAATTTACGTTTATAATAATTTAAGTGAATGCAGCCATATCTTATTATAAATTTGAAAATATATTGAATGATTTTATTGGGTTAAAATATTTGTATGCTAGTTAATTGGGACATTGGAAAAGGTGGTCTATCGATTTAGTGGCTCCACATTCTCACTTAACAAGTGAATTAAATTTAAAATACCTCCAACGCAACGCTTTCAAAATATAGGTATGTAATTCGCAGTTTTGTGGTGGCGGGCATATTGTAGTTGAATTTATTACAGTGCGTTGTATTTTACTTGTAAAGCCCTTTCATTTGATACCCATGTTGAGGGGGTTGTGGAAGAAAACAGTAATCCGCCATTTTGTAGAGGCGGCCATCTTAGACAGGTTTCCACCAAACATAGCTAAGAACACTCTCGACTAACTCTACTTTCAAACAAATAAAACTAAATCAAAATGAGTTCAACCGTTCAGGAGCTACGATGCCACAGATAGACATACACACACAGACAGAGAGTCACGTCAAACTAATAACACCCCGTCGTTATTGCCTCTGGGGTCTCAAAGACAAGAAAATTAGAATATTATCCATTTAATTTCATTCCAATTCCAGTGAAAATAAACACAACAGCAAACAATGCAGTTGAGGACCTGAATTCAGGCAGCACAGACGAGCTCGCGTTCATGATCGATAGGGCTGTTGATGATTTCTTCGATAACCACATTCTGAAGTTCAACGCGATGGGGAGAGACATTTCTTTACCGAGAAATAGTGAGTATAATATTAAAACTTAGTTTGTAGTTCCAGTGGTATGCCTCCGTAATGGCCGTACCACTTCTTTGCCAATTATTGCCACATTGTTGGCTGTGTGAAAATGTTAGGTACCAGAAAAATTACTGGAAATGATGGAATAAAAAAAATAATATCAGGTAAAAAGCGCAGTGCAGTGCCGCGCAGATTTTTTTATATTCAAAACACGGTGAAAGGCAACGATGCTTACCTGATGGTTCGGATGGAGCATTGATTGAAAATGATTTTTAGAATGTTTTTTGTTTTAAGTGAAAACACCGATTGTTTACCTCCATTTTTCAGTTTTTTTTTTATACAACGAAGTAAGAAGACGCTCTCCTGATGGTAAGAGATAACACTGTCTATAATTAGTACAGTGCTACCCAGTGCACTGTGCTAACGCTTCTTACTTGAGCATCATAAGATGTTAAGACTCTTCAGCCCAGTAATTTCACTAGCTACAGTGTCCTCCTACCGAAGCACACTTTGTTTTGTATTATCAGAAAATTGGTTACGTTAAGAAAATTCATTGTTTTCCTAGTGGACGAATTCGTGGGCAGAAAGAAACGTAAAGGCGGAGGCGGCGGCGGCGGTGGCGGTCACGGCGGTCACGACGACGGCGGTAAGAAGAAGATGATGATGATGGCCATGATGTGCATGAAGATGAAGCTAATGATGGTAAGTGATGTAAAATTGTGATTAAATTAATTGGTTAAAGCTAGTCTGGCAACGCGCAATGTAGGCTTCTTTAGTACTGGCTAATTGAGGACGACATTCCCGATACTATTAAAATTTTAGGGGACGGGGGAATGTTAACAGAGTTTTAAGTTTTAAACTCGAGTATCTCAAAGTTTGGAGTTATCAAGCATCAAAGTTGATCACGTTGTCACGTGCGTGCGTGCGTGCGTAACTTTGGTGCGTAATAATTCCAAAAACGAACACTTTATGAGAGTGGGTGTCAAAATATTTCTTGTAGGTAGGTATTGATTTATAATATTATATAGGAATAGTCCCTGGCCACTATTTTGCAAAAATAATTCAAAATGGTGGATCAGAGCAGTAGGTGTGCCAAAAATCTTTGAACCTCTTGATTTACCATTCCTAAGTATAATACATTATAATAAAATTTATTGTATTAAGGAATCTTTTTCTAAATATATAAAATCAAAGAGTGACTGATTGACTGACTGACTAATTGATCTATCAACGCACAGCCTAAACCGCTGGACGGATTGGGTTGTAATTTCGAACATAGATAGGTTTTATGACGTAGACCTCCACTTAGATAGGATTTTGCCATGCGGGCAAAGCCGCGAGCATAAGCTAGTATTAATAAATATAGGTATTAGTAGTTCCTAGAAATACAAATAAAATCATAAACTGAATAGTAAAAGGCACATCTGTACAAATAACATAGAAAACGTGACCATATTATGTAGGTTTAAACGTAACTTTAGGTATTAACAATAAAACAGCCTTTCTAAACGAAGAAGCCTCCAGCGGCGTTGGTGGTGTAATGGTCAGCATAGTTGCCTTCCAAGCAGTTGATCCGGGTTCGATTCCCGGCCAACGCACATTTTTGTTTCGTACAGAACTACATATTTTGAAATGTGCATAATGATTTTCTGAGTTCATCAAATATTACATTAATATTAATAGTAACGCTGGACGTATTTACTAGAAATTTTGAATTTTAATTACTCTTCATAATAATCGACATGATAAAATGCTGCGTCGCTGAATAATCTTAATTAATAACAATAACACACATACATAAATACACACACACACACACACACACACACATTTTGTGTTTTTCATTTATAAAAATAAATTCGTTCCAAATGTTATTTTACGTTTCTCATGTTATTTTATTCATAATTGAAAATATAATGTAGGTACTGTAATTATATACGTGACCTAAAGATACTTCTTTTTATTTAAGTTG
The DNA here is from genome assembly GCA_947507615.1 of Hemithea aestivaria. NCBI lineage: Eukaryota > Metazoa > Arthropoda > Insecta > Lepidoptera > Geometridae > Hemithea > Hemithea aestivaria. The sequence goes on along the minus strand of OX382345.1, from coordinate 8,741,220 downwards.
TTCTACTTTTTTTTAATTTTGCAGATGGTACCAGCCATGATGGGGATGATGGGGATGATGTCATTCAAAGGAATGATGTTTAGCATGATGTCTTTCATGCTTTCTAAGGTAAAAACAAACTTATAATAACATAAGCAGTTCAAAATAGAATCATAAAAATTTAATTTGGACTGGATGAATCATGAATATCATTTTTTGATTGTATTCTAATGAATTTATTCTAATTCTAAGAACCCTAACCTTGGCGAAATTTTTTATGCAAAGAAGTGAAAAGGCGAGCAAGGCGCTCTCTTGAAAGGAAACCCATAACCAGAACATTGCCACCTTAGATTTCACAATGACGTGTATAATTCTAGGTGCACTGCACCAAGTCAAGAGTCATAGTAAGATGTTATGACTCTTCAGCCAGAACAACACTTGGAGAAAAGAAACACACAGAAACAGAATCTCACTAGCAGAAATCCACTTAAAGCTAAGCTACTGAATTTCATTAACTACAGTGTCATCCTACTGTAATGTTTGCACATTAGCTTAGGCGGTAGAATAACCCACCAGAATCTTATGCCAGGGCCAGAACCTAGTCGATCTCCTGCAGAGGAAGTCTACCCTCGGTAAAACCGATCTAAGTTTAGGCCACCTACAGTAATAAGAGTACTGACGAACGCCTTTAAAAAATATAGTAGCGCATTAAAATTTAATTTTCAGATGATGCTGTTGATGAAGATTTTGGAGAAGAAGGGCGGAGCTGGAGGTATTGGAAGTGGAGGTGGTGATGGAGTAAGTTTAATTAAATAAAAAGTATATTAAACCTTGTATTTACTAGTAAAAACATGGTTTTCCTTAAAATGTTTTGGATACTTTTGTAGCGCCTTCTTTATGTTTGTTGGCATAGCAATAACGTTGCAATTACTTTTTGGAGAATGGAGCGCCTTGCAAATCTGATGAGCATGATACTACTTACTTCCCTAATTCGTTGGATACTACATATTTAGCTGAGAATATTTTTATTTTATCTGCGCAAATAAAATCGTTTTAGACGACCAATATACCTACCAAGATTTTTAATCGAATAGTCAAAATTAATAAAACGCTAATGTCACAATTCTATGACTATGTCTTATCATTATAATAATATCATTGTCTTAAATACTTCTACATCTCAACTTCGAGCGTCCGGTCCCCTAGTTTTAAATAAACCTTTCTAGTTTTTTTCATCGGGAGCCTACGTGATTAAATATAGACAGAACGGCTTTCTCTACGTCTCTCAGTCGGAGATCTGGATCAAGAGCCTTTGTTCCTCAATCATAAGACTCAGTTTTCCATCTCAGTCATTTTTCTTCTTTGCCTAAACATTTTGTAATTTCTCCAGGGTTGGGCAGCCAATGGCGGCGGGGGAGGTGCGTGGATGCCAGCAGGTATAATACCATTAATATAACTCATGACCCTATGAACTCAAATAAAACACCTAACCAAAACCTTTGCGTTCAGGTGGCCAAGACTTTGGAGGCGGAGGAGGTGGCTACGATGCCAATGGACAATGGCAAAGCAGGTCTATCATAGAAGAAAACTATAGAAACTTCAATGAACAAGCAGATGACAAAAATGGAAATTTGAAACATGTAAATTTTGAACTCAAACCTGCGAAAGACAGTTTTGGCTATGTTTTCAATCATCCTGAAATAAGTTACGTAAAACCAGTGGTAAGATTTAATAATCAAATTCAATCTGATATTTATAAGGATCCGGTTCTGGTTTATAAGAAATCCAATGTGGATTTTACTAATTTTGGAAATGAGCCTGACAATTTGGATAAAGACGATAATGTTGATACAAAAGCTGACGATAAAAGATCAAAAAGAAGTGTAGGAGATTTTATAATTGATAAAATAAGGAAACCTAAAACCATAAATGAAGTTAACAACAATTACGAATATAACAGTGAAAGCAAAGCTAATGATGACATCAAGACAAGAAGAAAACGAAGCATCTTAGACCTACTTCAAAATTCATACATGTATTGGATGAACACTTTACTGGGAATAAACAATAATCGAAGAACTAATTTCCAAAGATACAAAATCATTAACGGAATAAGATACGTTTACTATCCAATGAAAATGCAAAAACCAAAGATGCCTAAAGAAGTACAGCTATCCAGTGCTGTAAAAGTGACTGATTTTAAGCCAATAATAACAGCAGAGGATTTTAATAAGGGGGAGATAATGGAAGGGGCAGTGGAAAGTAGGATGAATAAGAAGAAGTTTCATAAAATGAAAGATACAGTGAATGACACGGTTGAAGAAAATCCGTGGGAATGACTATATTATTTGATGAAGTTTTATGTGTTGGAGAACATTGTTGTGCCTGATTTTAGGTCGTATTTGTTTATATAATATCGTAAGCTTTATTAGCAGAATCTATTATGTCCAAATTGCCCGCTTGTGATGACAGCTTGTGATGACAGTCTGACATCTCAAAATACTTAATTTTCCAAAACAAATTTTAACTTTTTACAGAAGGTCGTTTCCTGTAATATTCTACTTTTGGGGAAGACACATTGTCATCGTAAATGGGTGAAATTATGAGCTAGAGTGCTTTTAATTTAAGGAGTCCCGCGGTATTCCGAGGGACTCCGTCCGCTATATTTAGCGGAACTAAATTCAATATATTTTATCGATATTTACTGTACTTCATGTCTTTAATTATTGTGATTTGTTAGATAAAGTAAATGATCTATTTAATTAAGAAATTAAATAACATAAAATTGAATTACTATGTAGAGTCAAGAATCTATAGATGTCGCCATAGGCGGATTTAGGGGAAGGGGCAGGGGGCCAAGGCCCCCCCCCCAGAAGCATTGTAAAATTACGAATATTGCACATATTTCTGGTCAAAATTATAATTTTTTTCTCGGCGCTCGCAACGAGCTGCTCGCGCACTTGTTATTAAGGATATTTGAACTTTCTAACTGTACAGAGCGAGCTAAACACACATTTTTCGTAGTAAAAATTATAATATTTTTGGCTGTCTGCACCTTGGCCCCCCCCCCAGAACCAAATCCTGGATCCGCCCTTGGATGTCGCAACTTTAAAACGAGCGATTGTCCGCCGCGTCTAGAAAACTTCTTTCGTGAAAAGCACTCTAGTTCAATCTGAAAAAGCCTTTGTAAAAGAATTGTTGAAAGGCATTATTTTACTCATGAAATCAAATTTATTTTAGCATATATAAAGGTATTTTATATAGTTCAGTAGGTTTATGTTATTGTTAAGTTAATAGAAATATCATTGTAAATTGAGTAACGTTGGTAGAGTCATCATTGTAATGTACGTTATTAATTTTTTCCTTTATAATAATGAATGTTAGTGTTATATAAGTACTATTCATATTGTTAAGTATTTCTGTGCTAAACTAAAATTATATTACGTAATAAATAAAAATCTTTAAAATAGTTTTTGTTTTTTTTAGGATGTAGAGCACTGTTTTATTACTCATGTTATAAAATCTACTAAACCGATTTTAATGAAATTTACGCTGTGTCCTAAGTTAAGGTAGATGTAAGCCATACAAAAAGAATCGCCAAAAATCGATAAAAAGTTCAAAAAATTATAAACACCATACGAGAGATACTCTTTTTTTGAAGGCAGTTAAAATAAGTCGAGATGTAGAGAGATAATATCTCTCTGTCTACAATAAATAAATTTTAAATTACGTACATTATTATGTTAAAGCTTCATCTATTTACATACCAACGAACTAATACAAAACATAGAAAGCTAAAGAACTTAATCTTATTTTAACCATAACAAAATCTCTACAGAAACTGCACACTGATAAGGTACGTAGCGAAGTAATAGTTGCTTTTATTTTTTCTTTAACACTAGAGATGATAGTTCTGTAGGTTTAAACTAGATGGCGCTTTCGTAAATCATGCTACAACAAATGAATAATTATTATTTTATAGCAAAAAATAGTTTTTTTTTTAATACTAAATAGGCCTACGTTTGACCAAATCCCACCTGATGGAAAGTGAAAATGCGGTCGACCATAGATCACGTAAGAGGCCTAGAAAGGTACCTATTCACTCGTGCCTTGAAGATACCCAAGCTTTAAGAATTTGTGTGACAATATGTAGAATTAATTAAATTTATTGCTCTTCTAATGATTTAATAAGTCATTATTATTATAGGAATATTATGTGAGCTTGTGTTGTAACATTTTTGTACTATTCACAATATCCGATATGGTCTAGTGGCTAGGATACCTGGCTCTCACCCAGGAGGCTCGGGTTCGATTCCCGGTATCGGAAAAAACTTTTTGCACTACCTTCGGTCATATTATTATAAGTTACTTATTTCTTGCTGATTTCATCTAAATTAATTATTTACTTTTATTTAGTTTTTGTGATAGAATAAAATAAAAAATGATGAAGTACTTCTGGAGTAACAAACATACTTCCTCAATAGCTTCCGCAACGCCAAAGTTTGCATAATTTTACTTTACAATGATGGAAAGTAAGAATACTACATTATAAAATTATTTATTATAATACTATTTGTCATAACCATTGTACCATTACGTAGGCCTATCAATGTCTAAATTAGCTTCCAACAAAATGTTCAATGCGCAGAAACACGCCAATTATTGTGAATACCAATTTGATGTCGAATCGCACAGCCTGCGCCCAGATGGCTGTCGCTTTCGAAAAGATGGGGCCGGTGTTACTGAGGTCTTAATTGTTGGTTAAAAGCTGGGTTAAAGCGTTGTATATAAGGTAGAGCTGACGCAATCAATCATTGGCGAAAAATGGAGTGTGGACGCTATCTAAGTAGACTGGCTATAAAGACTAAGATGCAGTATTCTTAAATTTAACGCTAGATCCTGTTACACGGATCTTATATACTCTATAAAATATACAAGGGTTATAATCGTATATTATGTAGAATGCGTTCACACTTACAATAAAAATAGGACAACGGTTTAGATAAAAACAGGAAAGAGAAATAAAAACAAGAACTAGCACACAGACGTTTTGTTTAGAATATTTAAATACAATTACTTTCGTAACACTTCGTCTGTAATCGGTAGGCGTTTTCATTCATCTGCTAACATAACAAAAAAGTTTTAATAAAATTCAAGAGTTTTGTCGTCAAGTATAGATTAATATAGTTAAGGACGAAACTCTTAAGATGTTTATTATTAATAATGTTCACGTTAGTTTTCTAAATCATTGACTGTTAACCGTACCGTTACCGTTAATCGTTTTGTTATCTCTCATTTATTTTATAATTCAGCACAACGCTAGGACTAACTTAATGCTAAAGTAGCATTTTGCCCAGTGCCAGTTGCCAGTTGTCTTACTTGGTTATCCAAACCAAAATATTAAAATGAATGGTTAACCACAAACCACGTTTGTGCAACAGGCCCCACCGGCGCGGCCACTATTCGCGGTCAAAGACCTAGATCTTCACCTTGCTCTTGACGCGAGCGCAGTTTGACATATCGTAGTGATGGCTGGGGAGCCTATCGATAATAATCGATAGTGGCAATAAAAAAAATCAAATATACTGATTTAAGATATTTTTTCACAATTTCAAGCTGATAATTATATTATTATGTACGTTCTAAAACTCTAATATTACGGTATACGGTTACAGTTTACAGTTTACGGTATATGATGTATTTCCATCCCTAAATATCTTGCAACCACCGCACCGTCGTAAGTAATTTATTTTCCTTTCCCTGTTTAGTTGTCTGGAAGAGATCGCTATTAGCGATAAGACCGCCAATTGTTACACTGTTTATATTACAAATTGTATTTAGTTCGAAGTTCTTGTAAGTTATATCAATAAAGTGTTATCTAATCTAATCTAATTATTTTAGTCTGAGCCAAATGTGTATGACTTTATGTTTGGGCTTATCTTTTCATTTTTATAGAATTTAGTTCACCATCATCATTTTCAGTCTTCGTTGACTCTAGGACAAATCTTTGTCCTTTACCTAGTCACATTTAATATATTTTTTAGTTTTAATTACCTATTTAAAACTCTTAGCTACAAATGTTTGTGTATATAAAAAAAAGTATTAAAGAGTGGTTAACTGTAGTAAATAAAAAACATTTATTTATATCTTTATAAAGTAGAGGACCACTGAGTAGTTTTGAGGTAGGTAGTTTATAAAGAAAAAGTTCAGAGAAAAATTATGTGTAGAGAGAGCAATCACCAATTTTTTTGGTTGCTTAATATTAAGTTAACCACTTTAAGATTTAAAGTCTATTTAAAAGTCAAGGATACACACTTCCTATGTACAAAACTTCTATATTTAAATCAGTAACACTGAAACCATACAATTAATTTAAACACAAACTATCGACAAACTTTCACTGCACTAGTGGCGAATAGTGCGAAACAGAACTCTCTCGCGTACAAGATGACTTTAGTGAGTCAAACCGATTCGTACTAGGTGGGTGTGTGCGACTAACAGTGACCTCTTTTGTACGTAAACAACAACTTTTGGCGGAATCGGACGATTTCTCTCTGGTGAGCCTTCTGTTTTTTATTTATTCTTTGGATCTTTTTCAGATGGTGTTTTGTTTTTGTTATAGTAACCTAGTGATAGCTTGATCCTTTATGTATGTGCTTTTATTGAGGAAAATTGTTTTTAATTATATTATTATTAGCCTTAAGTTTTTTTCTTTCTCATCTCTTTTGTAAACTTTTCCTTTTAATTTAATTATGTAGGTAACTGTATCAGTTAGGTTCATTATGATGTTACACCTCTCATTCAAACTAAATGTTTCAAGCTATTAAGGAATGGAAGTGCAATTTAAAATTGGTCAAACAGTACTTATTATAAAAATACTAGGCCATTCAAACTTGATCCTTTGATTTGCATACTCGCTCAAACGAATATCTCTAGAGTAAATTCAAAAGAAATGTTTGTAAATAGAATAACACTATTGCAATCCACAAATTTTCAACTAACAGAACTAGATTTTATAATATACTCCTAGCTAACAATCGGCGGTCTTATCGCACTAGGCAAGTAGGCAAGTATTACAGACAACTTCCTACCTGTAGGTTCCTTCCTACAAAACCGTACCCTACCTCCCACTTAATGAAAACCCAACCCTACCTCCTACGACTTAATAAAATATTTTTAGGTTAAAATGTATGGGTTTCCCATGCGCTAGTTTTAAGGCATTTCTTAATAGACCTAAATACCATAAGCTATGGAAACTAAGAGTTTTTTTAACAATAGCCATAGAGTATCCTGGGTTTTATCTTATTTACTCACCTCGGTAAGTAGGTCGTTGGACCTACTTGTACTCTTTGAGTAACATCTTCTACCAGAGATAAATAATTGACGACAATCATGGCAATTTGGGCATTCGTAACATCATCAGCGCACATTCGACCACTGCTGGACATAGAACACAAAAAAAAGGCGAAGTACCGCATACTTCGACTTTTTTTTTAACCCAGGAAAAATGCGTTACGCATCTTTACCCCACACCGGTGGTTCGCAGGGATGTGAGCTTCGGCGTACCCACTGCTCCGGCATTATGGCGTCCTGCAGGAACACCCTCAGGTTTTTAGTGGGTATCCCCTCCGCGGCCATCTTCGGCGGGGGAGAACCACATACCACCCCGCGCCCCCCGGCGTGGGGTGACGATGCATAACACATTTTTTTCTGTATCAAGAAAAAGGTTGACGATACAATCATACTTCCCTTACCATATCAGATATACATACATAAGTATTGTCATAACAGAAATGGTCATAATGATGGCTCTCTGGGCAAGCGGTTATTATGACCGTGATCCGGTTTGATGTTTAGTGAAGCCAGAGAGGTATTTATCCCACCGTCCAGGTTTAGTCTGCTACCATTTACGACCACATTGTTGCTTAACATCACGCGTGGTCAAAGGCTTATCTATAACGGTCAAAAAATATATACTTAGTTATATATAGTATTATCGTAGGTTATAGTTTCTCCCATACTTCCCTTACCATATCCGATATAAGTATGTCATAAATACCAAAAATAGTCATTATTATAATCCGCTACAGCCTACAAAGTGAGCCTTATTTATGAATGGATCTACCTACTCTATTTCATATCAGATAGTACGTGGTCGTGTAACGAAAGTTGTGTTCCACTTTCATGACGTCATCTGTCAACTATCTCACAAATATTTGGATTGGAGCTATCGTAGAAAGCTTATGAACGTTTTTGATCAATTTACCTATCGACTAATGCGACATTGATTATATCGATAAAAAAAATGTTTTTTGTAGTGGTCTCTATTGGTCAGTCGACCAGGGCAGTACCATACCTATGCCAATTTTTCTTCCGCCAAACAAAAATGTACAGACATTACTGTATTCCAGACTAAATAGCACCAATAGCAATACCTACAGCAAAAATAGCAATAATAATAGCATGCTACCTGCTAAATTACTGGGCATAGCAACATTCAACAACTAATATAACATAACAATCACACAACTCAGGGTGAAAAGCGCAGTGCAGTGCCGGGCAATTTTGTGTTTTTGCACTGTATCTGATAAAGGCAAACATGATGATTATCATCAGTCATTCTTAGAAAACTGTCATCTATCTTAGGTCAGCAAAATATTTTGGGTTATACATAATTTCTTTACTGGCACTGAAGTGCCCACGCAAGTCAAGCAAATTAAAAGCGGCACGACCGTACCATCCTTTTCTGGAAGCAATTCAGACCATTTTCGATCCCCTATAACTACGTTGTGGATAAAACTAGAAGCTTGAATTTTTAGCAATGGCTATTACTTTAAGGTTCCGTAAAAGCCTATTGAACAAAAAGATCTAAGTATATTAGAAACTGTAACTTTTCTACCAATTCAGCTCAAAATGTAATATTTTGAGACAGTAAGTCTTTTTCGATGTACCTTTCTGTATGTATATTATGTTTACCGATCAGACAAAAATTTCTGCCGAAACAATATTATAAACGTGAAAGTTTGTATGAATGTATGGATTTCTTGATGTACCTACCTATGTTTGTTACTCTTTAACGCCTAAACGGATAGACCAATTGATCTGAAATTTGGTATAGAGATGGCTTATACCATGGAATAACACATTGGCTAAAGTACAGCGGCGGGTAAAACAGCAGCAGGTATATAAACATAATTTTACTCTGAAAATAAGATTAAACTTCTCTTAGAAATAATAGGTTTCCATAGAATTTGTTTACTTTTCTCACCTAGTTATGTTTGTTATAATTACCGTTATTATATACTACATACTCGTTAATTACTCGTAACTGTTATAGTCATGCAAGTTTAGACAATAAATGCCATGGACATGAAATATATGAGAACGGTTTTGCAACATTCTTAAGCATCTTGAAGCAGTAAGAAAATTCCTTGGCTGAAAATTGATGTGTTTGAGATAATAATAAATAAATATTTCAGGACATTTTACACAGCGCCACCTAACCCTAAGCTAAGCAATTTAATGCTTGTGTTATGGTAGTTAGGATAAGCTGCGGTCTCCTTCTGTGAGGATGTCATCTCGCAGAAGGAAATCGCGGAATGCGTGCGGTAGGTTACCACCGATCTTCCGATACGTGCCCGGAGAGGGGGGCGTCGGAGGCATCTCTATCACGCCCTTCTCCAGCCCCCATAACATGGGTCTAGGCGGCAAGTACGGGGGTACTTGTCGCCGTACCAACAGACCCACGAGGTGGCGCGCGCGGTGTTTCCGCGCGCCCCTTGAGAGGGTGGGGTGGAAACTCCTCTTCACCCCACCGCGGAGGGGTCCTCCTGTCAGTGAGGACCAGACGCCGTCGGGGCCGCGGACGAGTGCTTCGGCGTACCCGCAGCCCCGGCAATATGGCGTTCCGCAGGAACACCCCCAGGTTTTTTAGTGGGTATCCCCGCCGCGCCCATCTTCGGCGGGGGAGTCCCACATACCACCCTGCCCCCCCGGCGCTGGGTGACGATGCGTAACGCATTAAAAAAAAAAAAAAAATGGTAGTTAGGATAACGGATATAATACTTATATACTTTTCTTTTGTAAATACATACTTATAATAGATACAGAAAGCCACCCAGACCAGAAACAAATATCTGTGGATCACACAAACATTTGTCCAATGCGGGAATCGAACCCGCAACCTTCTGCGTTGCAGGCAGTTATTAGCCCACCGCGCCACAGAGGTCGTACAACTTTAACTTAATTTTTTTACTAAATAGCTGTGTCCAGTATGTAAAACTTTTTCTTTTTGGTCGTAGCCTCATGACTGAGAGATGTGATCATGGTGTCTCATCAGCTTTGACACCACTTCTCTCCATCTATTCCGGTCCTGCGCCATTTGGATTGACGCTTGTAGGGTTGCTATTTCTTTATTTTAAGCTGAAAATTAGTGTTTTTTTTTTGTAACATTGTTGTCTTTTACATGTATCTAAGATGTTTATACACGAATAAACGATTTCATTCATTCATTCATTCAAATTTGTTGTACAGCGTAAAATTAAAGACAAAAACGCAAGTGATTGCTTCAAGATTCCAATCTCAGTTTTCTAAAAACACGCACATGCTACGACTAAAGCGGAAAAAATATCAGTTTTTCCTCAGCAACTCTCTAGACACTCCCCCATTTGTGTATAAATTGAAAGAGACTGCTTGAAAAAGATAATAAATGTACATCAAATACCAATTATCTCGGAATAGCCATCTGTATTCATTCCGTTTACATAGTCTTAGGCAGTGAAGCGTATGAAACCACTGATTAAGCGTTCTATGAACGTACAGATAGTTATTATGAATGAGAAAGGTAAAGTAAAGTAATTTTTGTTTAGGATAATTATTATTTTATTGGTAGTTGGTGTATAAAAATGTTACAAAATAAAAATAACTTGGACATCTTTAAGACACAGTTGTGATAGGTACCTTCCTAGGCATCATAAGTGATTCATCATCGACCATATCTGCACTTTCCATCAGGTGGGATATGGTTAAATTATGTAGGCCCATTTCGTATTAAAAAAATGATATCATCATAATAATTTAAGCCCACAAAAAAACATATATGTTTATGGCATTTTTTTTTTCTTTTTAACTTTTTTTAAAATTCCAAAGCAAATGAAAAGTAAATCTACATCAAGTAGGCAATCTTGGGCACTGAAGCGTATAAAACCACCGCATCGATAGCGTGCTGTAAAAGCACAAATGGTATGGCTGAGAAAGGCCTTGCATTTTTGTTTGGAATAATATTATTATTATTGGTTTTTTGTGAAATGTACAAATTAATTATATTTTAATTTTTAATAGTTGTAAAACTTTTTGTTATAATGAAATATGAAAATAGGCTTGAAACTTGCTTTCACAAATTTCCCTGAATTACAAAACTTAAATAAAATATCGTAATAAATAAAACCCAGGATGAAATGCAAAGAGGTCAACATATTCCAAACCCGCAACAATAGATAGAGCATGGCAATATGAACGAATTCTTAAAACTTTTTAATTTATATATTTTTTAATTCAGTTATTAAAAAGTAATCAAAATCAGTTATTAATACTTATTATAGTGGTACATCTCACCACTATGTATCTAAATATATCACTCATCCATATTCATTCCGTACATATTCTTGGTCACCGAAGCGCAAAACATCGCCAATGGCATGTGATCTCACACATTATGATCAATTTCTCTATCTACACCATGCTGACTTTCATTTAGCTATCTTTACATATTTTTATCTTTTGTTACTTTTGTGTTCAGTTAATTCGGTTGCTTTGTAATGTCTGGTTTTAAACCTTTCATTGAGTTTCACTTGTTTCTTATCCTACTTACAAATAAAGTCGTAAACAGGTTTAAAACCTGAGCGATATATTTTGTTAACGTCGCCGTGTGTAATTTTCATCGAGTTGTGGCTATTCTATTTATTGATATTTTATTCGATAGACGATGTCAAATCAAGCTCCGAGTAAAACTCCAACAAAAATGTTTAAAAAAAAGTAGTTTAGAATATAATATTATGACGGCACGCCGCCGGTAGTGAGGAAAAAAATAATATTAACTTTATCCTGGGAGACGCATTTCGGAGGACCAGTCGGCTCTCTCACGATATACCTAATTTATTCTATGAAGTTTTGTTTTCCTGTAAAACAGCGAGAGCAGAGCAGCAGAGGGAGTGAGTCCCACATAACCTATGTCTATCGCCCGGAAGAGAAGGGTGTTTCGTTGTGCAATGTGTTTCGTTGTTGAAGAAGTCGTAATTATTATCGAAGATTTTGGATATTTGTATTCTCTACTTTTCCTGCTGCATTCCTGCTGCTTTCAATATTCTCACAAATCCTACTAATATTATAAATGTAAAAGTTTGTAAGAATGGATGTCTGGATGTTTGTTACTCTTTCACGCCTAAACTGGTGGACCGATTGAGCTGAAATTTTGTATAGAGATAGCTTAGACCCTGGAATAACACAGACTACATAAGTACTGCGGGTAAAACCGCTAGGCGCAGATAGTATACTATAAGAATAATGAAAGACCAACAGTCGTTGACTACTTAAATGAAACACCTAGAATCATTAACTTTTTCATCATTAATATTTACCTTGATGATTTTTGTTTCCTTCCTCTAAGATTTGTTTGTTAACATTAGTCACTCCACCTAGTTTACATTTCCAAGTCGCCGGCACTTTCTACGCGGAAACAGAATCGTTTGCTGTCAGGGCTGCTTTATGCTTAATCATTCCTTTTATCCAACTTCAAATTAGGAAGTTATCAATTTGAAGATTTATGGTCTTCCAAAGAAATACACAAAACTTGCCTACGCCTATTTCCAATTTCTTATTTCTAACGCACGCCTACTAAAGGACCGGCGGGTCACTATTGCATGAAAATTGACAACAATAAATCATAATAAATTTCACAAATAGCCTTGGTGGCCAAGGGCTTATGACGCAGATGTAATTTTGGATCACTGAGTTCAAATCCCCCCGCACCAATGACTATAATTATTAGCTATGTGCGGTTTTTGCGACTCGTTTCACTGGCGGTAGGCTTCGGCTAAAACCGTGTCGCCAATTTTTTTTTATCCAACGAAGTAAGAAAACGAGCAAGACGCTCTCCTGATGGTAAGAGATAACGCTGCCCATAATTAGTACAGTGCTACCCAGCGCACTGCGCCAACGCTTCTTACTTGAGAGTCATAAGATGTTAAGACTCTTCAGCCCAGTAATTTCACTGGCTACAGTGCCCGCCTACCGAAGCACAGTAATGTTTGCATATCACTGCTCAGGCGGTAGGATAACTGGCACTGTTGGGGTACCCACCTAGTCGACCTCCTGCAAAGGAAGTCTACCCCCGGTAAGTGGTTATTATGACCGTGTTCCGGCACTGTGTTCAGTGAAGCCAGGAAGGCATTTATCCCTCCTTCTGGTATTCTATCTGTTACCATCCTTCTTATGCTACCATCTACGGCCGCATTGTCGCTTAACATCACGCGAGATCGTGGTTAAAGACTAACTAACTTGTAAATAATAAAAAACAATACTTAAATATTAAACTATGTCGCTCTTAAACACGAGTCAAACCCGGGCCTTTTTATAGGCATACACGGAGACGAAAAAAGTCCAACGCGCAGAGACCCTTTTGAGCTTTTAATATAAAAATGTAATGGGTGACACTTATTATTATTAATAGTTTTTCTATACCATTTTCAAGTGTATCGTCTGTCTTTATGCTAAAAATCTAGTATATATATCTTTAATGAGTTGATATCTTAAGCTCTTTGTATATCTTATACTGAATTTCACTTGTTATAATTATAACAACAACAAAGATTTATAATACAGCAAAGCAAGTGTCAAAAATTCATGCACCAGATTGAATTATTGTTATATCTCTAACAATAAATTTTAAAATTAACTTTCCACAATTACTAATAATATTTATTGGTGTCATAATTTATTAATGCATTACTTTTATTTTCGTTTTTAGAATTACATTTTAAGTGTCAACTCAATGTTTTAAACTTAGTTGATCGTCACTTAGTCTACAGTCTTTAACAGTGCGTTGAAACACGAGGACCTTGTGAGTTATCTATAATTTTATTCCTATGCGTTTTTGAAAACTAACGTGAGTGTTATCCATATTACTATGTAAACAAATGACTAAAACTCACGAATATAATGGTCCAAGCTAGGCTCGACCCTGGGTTTCAGACAATTACGATGTCCTTCATCAGGAGCTCACGCCTCTCGGTCGCGACGTTGGCCACCGTGAGCTCCTGATGAAGGACACTGATCAAGGTTTACATAGTAATATGGATAACAATTCGTGAGTTTTAGTCGTTTGTTTACATAGTAATTTTATTACTATGAATTAGAATAGAATAGATGCTGCGCAGGACCCCTTCGCGCAATAAACTCAGTTTATCCCAATGGACTGCAAAATTATGTGCACCTATACTTGCTTTGGTTTAAAGACTTTAATGCATTTTAAAATAAATCTACTTAAACTTACCTAATTATATAAATCTTTTTCAGCCTGAGTTTTTTCAACTGTTTTTCGATATCGTTTTAAAATGTGGTGTATAAGTTCAACAGGACCTTATTTGTCTTTCATCTAGCCAAGATGTGACTTTGCTCATACGAATAGTCACAGCAGAATTTTGAGCAGTAGTTATAATAATATATTCGTGCATAAGCACCAATAATTTGGATACGTCAAACACTTTCTAATCAACTATCGAGAGTTCAATCCGATTATGTCTGGTGATGCAAGACTTCACCAGGTTGTTTTGCCTTTACATGGCCCTTATCTGACATTAATCAGATCAGATTAAATTATTATCTGATCCATAAGATCAAAGTTCCTGAGTAGTCCAAACACTTATTGTGATTGAGTACATTATCTGTTCTTTCTCTAGTAGTATCTTCTAAATATATAAAAGGAAAGAGTGACTGATTGACTGACTGATCTATCAACACAAAGCCTAAACCGTTGGATAGATTGGATTGAAATTTGGAACACAGATAGGTTTTATGACGTAGACCTCCGCTAAGAAAGGATTTTGCCACACGGGCAAAGAACAATATTTCTAGCGGAAGCAAACTTAGTAGAAATCTACTTCACAATACTCTCTCTCTCTGATGAAGAAAACAAGGTAAATATTTTGGGCGTTATTTCGTTACAAAAAATTTGCTTTTTTATTCCATAAACGGCAAAAACGACCCATCTTAATGTGCACGGCCACCGCCTTTGGATAAATACAACTCATGAGATATGCTTGTACTTAACCGAATTTCCAAGATTCACTCTTATATTAGGGTTTACTGGTCAGCTGATCGAGTCATCTTCAATTAAAATGCAATCTTATTGTGTTCCACCAGTGTCTTTATTCCTTTACCAATAACTTGTGTAAGGCAAAGTATCATGTTATCAAAAAATTCCTCACACATTCGGTCTTATGGAAAGCGACCTTGTTGTCAATATTTATCACTTTTTATAAAGTTCCTGTTTGCCATAGTACCGGTTTATGGTGAAAGTTTCCATCGCCCTTTGCTGAATTAAGCTTCTTACGGCGATTGCTCGGAATTGGACCATTATTTTTAATGGACGGTCTAGTCATAGTGGCGTTTTTTTACCCCAGCTTAAAAAGAAAGAAAAAAAAGGGGCTTACTTATAGGTACCTTTTATTTCGGTTTTAATATCCGTGGTTCCTAGGACTTCATTGTTCGACTCCAAAGAGTAGCTTATTACTTCGACATGTAATAATTTATTACTGCGAGAAATTTATATGGTTTTTTAAAGGGTTTCAAGCAAATATTATACAAATTTTCCTAAGTGTGTATTGTCTGTCCTCGTATTATTTATCTGAAACTCTTGACCAGCTTTGCTCTTTTTCTATTGGCTTATTATACCTTACATACAATTTAAGGGACGTTGTAAGTTTCATACAAGTTCAGCTAAGTATTTTTTTATGTAATGAGTTTATGTATTAGAGTATTATGCACCTCATCTTCACTTATTTCGATAAGGCCAACGACGGTAGTTCACGCGCGCTCTTCAGACTATTAGTCCTACTATTAGATTGTGGATCGAAAAGTCGAAAGCAGAAAAACTAACTTAGGAACTTTGTTTGGACTAGTTAGGAGATAAACATACTAAAAGTCCCCATCCCTCCGAGGTGAGCCCGAGAGGGGGGAGGCTGAAGAAGGTCCCATTTTTAGGTTTTTTGTTTATATGTCAAAAACTGTGCATTGTACGATATTTTGTTGTACTACATTATGAAACCTTAAAACATTTTCCACAACTTTGGCCTTTACACTTTTCATCTATATCCAATCGTTGTCCAGCTATGAGCTTCGAAACTTGTTCATTTTTTAAGACACTTATAATAATAATATAATACTCGTACACAGATCAATCTACACACATTCCAATCTACCGAAAATCTAAGTACTCCTAACAGTGGTTAGGAGTACTTAGATTTTCGGTAGATTGGTCTGACAGTGGTCAGATGGCAGTGCGCCTAGAATACTGACAGCATTGCCTCGTTGGATACCAATACTTATACACACATACATACATATAATCACGCCTGGTTCCCGCTGGGGTAGGCAGAGACTATTTCCCTCCACTTGGTACGATCCTGACACACCTCTTTCGCTTCCTTAACTTTCATTACATTCTTTATACACACTCGCCGGTTCTTAGTACTTTTGCTGGAAATAAATGCGAATGGTCAAGCCGCAATTGGTAGACCTAGGTCTACTTTCCTTGACCAAATAAAAGTCGTGCTAAGGAAAGACGAACACTTATAGACAATCTTTCGGTGCCATCTTCTAACGAAGCTTTGCGATCATCATGGTAATTTGAATTCTCAATACAGCAGCTCTAAATAGGGAACGCGTGCTATTGCTATAAAATTGGCGCAGATTTTTAAGCTTCTTCCTGGACTTCTTTTTCCTGTATTATGAGCTGTAATGGCTCATATTTGGGAGTAGGTACGCATTATGTGGCCTAGGTATTCTAGTTTACGTCGTTGTAGGCAAAACTTATTATAAACTTCAGAATAGCATACGAAGGTACTAAATGTACCTTCACCAAGTTCTATATTATATGTCAAGTCACAATGATACTAGTTCTCAGAAATTACACAGCTTGACATGTATTCGACGCAGAGCTAGATTAAGTGTGTTAATGTCTTGCCATCTAATAAAGTAAGTACCTTCTAACGTATACATGTCAACATGCGACTTGCATTGAACTTCAATGTACAAATTTATACCTAAAATGACCTTGGAATATCATCTTTTGTTTGCTTTACCTTTATAATAATGACGGTGAAATACTTTCAATGGGTGAAGTTCAAACGAACAAACGTCTGGGTCATATTTTATTGGCAAACTAATGGATCCGCGCGTACTTCATCGCGCTTAATAGAATATTATCAGTATTTCTCTACTATATTATGCATGTATAATACATATAAATATTGTTCTTGAATTACACTATCTATTAATGAAAACCCCATCAAAATTCGTTGCGTAGTTTTAAAGATATAAGCATAAATAGGGAGTGACAGACGCGTGAAGCAACTTTATTTTATACTATGTAGTGATCAGTTTCTAGAACAAAGGTCTCTTAAAAGGCTAGTGAACAGAGTCTTGAAAGGTAGGCAATGTACCAGCAGTACCCCTGGTATTGCAGGTATCCATAGGTAACTCAGCAACAAGTGGACCGTCTTGTTTGTCACCTTTCTCACACTAAATAGGCCTACGTTTGACCACAACGCTTGATGGAAATTGAAGATAAGGTCGACAATAAATCACGTCAGATCTACAAAGGTTTTCACTCGTGTCTTGAAGGTATCCAAGTTGTATTGCTCAGAAACACAATTAGCTCGTGCAATTTCTGAGCACACTCTCCAAAATGATTCTTATAGAAAACCGATAAACAGGTGAATGTGTCGTGACTTATGACATGAAATAAATCTTGTGACTTACACGCTAACAGTTAAGGGTCTAAGCTATTTTAACCCAACAGTGCCAGTTATTTTATCGCCTAAGCAGTGATGTGCAAACACTACTGTGCTTCGATTGGTGGGAAGTGTAGCTAGTGAAATTACTGGGCTAAAGAGTCTTGACATCTTATGACTCTTGAGTAAGAAGCGTTGGTGCAGTGCTCCTAGAATTTCACATAATTGTGAAATCTTAAATAGCACTGCACTGATTATAACGCTGCGCGCGTTATCTTTTAACATCAGGAGAGCGTCTTGCTCGTCTTCTACTTCATCTCAAAAAAAAAAATATTCGTCGACCGTAAAACATTCTAGTTTGAAGGTTACAGGATAGGCTCTACAGGTTAACCTCACTGAACAATAATACTATGATGCCATTGTGGTTACACGCACCGTTGTCAATTTTCTCAAACTACCAACAATATGTCATAAATTTATTGCCCATTCAGAACACAAAGATATTGTTTGCAAATATGATAAGGTTAAATAAAAAGCTGTTTTTACGTGACAACGTATTGGAAGGCTCTTTAGGTCTGTAGGTCACGTTGAGTGAGTTGACCACAGACAAACTTTTACTTGTTTTCTAGTAAATGAGATTTTTAATGTAAACAAGTGAAATTTAAAAAATACTTTTTAAAAACAAGCTTTAATTATTGTTATCATCTTGCATCATAAAGTACTCGTCAAGACGAATCAAATGAGCCCAAACTCGATGGGGTTGCGTTGTTTTATGACGGAGTTCCTATAGCCACCTTCCAGCTCTATCATCAGATCAGCTCGATGTCATAAAAATATTGCATTGTCATCCGATTTACACACGCATGCAAATTTTCAGCTCAATTGGAAACCGGGAAGTGGGTCAAATTAAACTTGCAAGATTTGATTACAGACAGACAGACAGACAGACAGACAGACAGACAGACAGACAACAGACAGGTGAAAGTAATATAAAGCTTGTAATAATCTTAAATATGTCCCTTGGGTACTTTTTAAAATGTTGATTTTTTTTTATTATTTTAGGGTGATAATATTATTAGTTTTGATTTTTGGTCACAACCAAAAAAAAGTCGAATCTAAAAATGACAAGTACGGAAATAGTTTACCTTAACTACCGATTAGATTCGGAGGCTTAGGCATTCGCAAAATTTCCAGTGTTTCATTGCCAGCTTTTTTGTCTTCAATTAATAGCACTACAACACTAATAAACACCATTCTGTCGAAATCGTTTCCAAATTGTCAGTTAAGCTATTTAACGGAGGCAACAGAAAGCTGGAAAAGAGCCTGCCCGACGGAATCCTTGCCCAAAGCCCCTAGTTCCCAAAGACAGTGGGACGAGCCGCTCTGTAAGCTAGAATTTAATGACCTGGTGAATACACCAAGTTCTCCTACAGAGCGTGCTCGTCTCCATGCCGTTGCTCGTTGGGAATCCGGGCTTTGGTTGCAAGCTCTACCTTCGCGTAATATTGGTAATCTTCTGGAAAATAATACTTTCCGATTGGCTGCATCCTTACGTATCGGCGCTCTTTGTACAGCTCCCCACAACTGTGTATGCGGAGAAAAGGTAGACCGTAACGGTTACCATGGACTGTCCTGCGTTAAGAGCGCAGGACGCATGTCGCGGCACGCCAGCCTAAACGATATCATCCGTCGGGCCCTTGTGAGTGCAGGCGTCCCGTCAACATTGGAACCTAACGGTCTAATGCGGGATGACGGCAAGAGGCCTGACGGCATGACTCTCATTCCCTGGAAGATGGGTAGGCCTTTAGTATGGGACGCCACGTGTGTCGATACTCTGGCACCTTCCCATCTTTCAGGAACAATGTTGCTGGCTGGTGCCGCGGCTAGTAAGGCTGAAAACCTCAAACGGCAGAAATATGCTAATCTGGACAGAGCTTATATGTTTTTGCCGTTTGGGTTTGAAACTATGGGTCCATGGGGACCGGCAGCTTGGGAGCTGTATAAAGAACTGGCCAAACGTTTGGTGGAGGTATCGGGTGACCGGAATGCTGGCGTGTATTTTGCACAAAAAATAAGTATATGTATTCAGCGGGGCAATGCCGCCAGCATTCTAGCTACCTATCCCTCCACCATAGGTTTATTAGATTTAAATTTAGATTAAGTATTTATAAGTTTTAGATTGTAGGTTTAGTTTATAATGTTTTTTATTTATTGTCTGTAAAGTTTTATGTATAATTGTGTAAATAAATATCGTTTACCTTAAAGGCTACATATATATAGGCCTATACAACATGATTATCAAGCATGAGTACGATGGTCTAAGAATTAATAAATGTAGGTTACTGAGTTTTCTTTAGAAATTTTTAAGATAAATTTATAAATTTTTAGTCAAGTAGTTTAGACGTAAAGAAGTGACTAACTCTTATTATAGACGAAATTCAAATATGAAGGACAAAATATACCTTAATGTTCTGAAAGCTTTGTGAAGCTGACTTAAAGTATTATTTTTAAGAAAAACAAATTATTTGAAAATTATACGATGAATTGCTCTCTTTTCATTCAAAGTTTAAATATAATATAAATATAAATGTTAAAAATACATATAAATCAAGTATATGTTACGGTCTCAAAAATAACGCTGCTCGTATTTAAATATGACATACTTTGAATGTTTTATCGTGGTACATAGCATACTTTACTGTTAGCAGACGTCATGTTCCAAATCAGTTATTAGGCGAACTTGCTAGACGTTCTTTATTTTTTAAAGGGGATCCCAACGAATAAGGGAAATAAGGGGATCCCGACGAAACTTCAATAGTAAAACTGTCATCCCATACATTTTACTTTTGTAAATGTATGGGATGACAGTTGACGTGACAGCAAGACAAGTCTACGCAGCGTCTGTGCTTGAGTGGCAGGTTTTAGGGTTAGGTGTGTGACTTATAAAAATCGTTAAATATAACTGTCAACTATCAGAGTGACTTCTTGAGTAAGCGAAAAGTATATTATACATTTTTCCCAAGAGTGACTGAGTTTGGGGAACATTTGGTTGTCCTGCTCAGAATCTCAGTTATATTGTTTGGCGCAATTCATTTTTCTTCGAACTGGGTCATACTGTAATTACCCTCGAAGTATTTTGTTTCTGTCCCTTTCGGCTGGTGCATAAGACCATATAAAGACCGAGCCTATAAATATATTGACATATGACTAGCAACTCCCGTCTCACTGTCAAGAGAAAATTGACATATTAAATCAAGACGCTACTCTTGCTACTCGCGCTATCATTGTATACATTTTGCAGCTACTCCCAATTTCATTGTGCCCTTACAAACGTCAATTACTTGCAAAAGTGCTCCATTGTAGCCTATTTGAATAAATGAATTTAGAGTTTGAGTTTTTTATTTTTTAAGTGCTCGGGCCGTTGCGTTGGTAAATAAGGACTGATTTGCACGTCTGTAACTGATAATATTTTAAATGAATCCGGGGTTTAAACAAAGAGGTAATAAACCATATTCCACACGACAAAACTTTTGTTTAAAATTAATTATTTTTTTAATTTATTCACTCCTCTACTTTTAGCTACTATATAAAAAACACAATGTTTCTCCACTAACCGTAACATAGTAACATTTTTGTGGCGCATAAATTTTAACAACGATGTTATAGTTTTGTATATTTTATTCAATTATTTGAACATAATTTATTCAGAATAATTATAAAACAAAGATTTTTAAAGTTGGACCGTAAACATTTTTGTTGATAAAAAAAAATCTTTTCGCGGTGGAATATTAGTCACTATTTAATTACATTGATTTATTGCAATTAATAATACAGTAACAAGAATTATTTTAGTTGTGTCTAGTGGTGCTAGTACATTACTTGTTACTACACCAAATATTCCAAATTTCAACAGAATCGGTTCAGCAGTCGACTGAACTAGTTAAGATGACGTAATATAAAACTGTTTATTTTCAAGATTAATTTATTGATCACATTATTAAGCTGTAGTTAGTACACACCTTAAACAAAAAAAAAAACACAACTACTACCTAATTATATTTATTATTTTAATAGGTGAAACCGCACAACTAGTTTATTGCAAAAATAAAAGCGTGTCTCAAAAATAATGAACCTGCACTGTAATAGATCGAATCTCAAGTATTATAGCATAGGAGAAAGTGTTTCGTATTGACGAAACGAAAATAAAAGTATATCGAATACGTCTCTCTAACTGCGTGAAAGGTAACAGATTTGGCTTAGTCTGCCGATGAATGGATTTAACTTTTTGTGAATGGATAAGAACAGATATTATGTGAAGATAAAGGAAAATTACAGTGCCAGTTATTCTACCGCCTGAACAATGATGTGCAAACATTACTGTGCTTCGGTAGGAGGGCACTGTAGCTAGTGAAATTACTGGGCTGAAGAGTCTTAACATCTTATGACTCTAAGTAAGAAGCGTTGGCGCAGTGCACCCAGAATTTTACCTATGTGAAATCCTAGGTAGCACTGTACTAATTATAAGCAGCGTTATCTCTTACCATCAGGAGAGCGTCGCTCGTCTTCTTACTTCGTTGTATAAATAAAAATAAAAAATTCGTCTGAGACGCAATTTTCATCTGGATTTGGATGTTTTGCTTCCAAAACATCCAAATCCAGATGAAAATTGCTACCGCTTGTTGCGTACCTTCGTACGCAAGACCCGGATGATTCCCATTGGATAATATTATGTAGATGGCAGTTTTTTGGTCATATTGCAGTCATAATGCATTGTCTTGTAGGAATTTCTATGTGAAACTTCTACATAGATTGGTCACACATCCTAAATTAATGACACTGATGACTATGACAATTTGGGTAATGTGATCTGTGGGAGTATTACCCCCTTTTTTATCCCCCATCCCTATCTTTTGTTTCGTTTTTAAACAAGAGTTAAATCCAGTAACTTCTTTTTTCTAGTCGAAATGGCTTTTTTAGAGTTCTAGCTAGAGCTATAGCTGTTTCATTCCCAGGTTGTCTGTAAGAAATTGCCTTGTGCGATAAGACCGCCGATTGTTTACCTAGCATTAAGATATCTAGCTTATTAAGCTTCTTTGTAATTATTTGGTTTGCAATAAAGTATTATTCTATTCTATTCTATTCTATAGTTGTCATTTGCCTTGACGAGATCCAGCATTGTGCATAATATTATTTTTTATTATCATGTTGAAAAATTTTGTAGAGATACAAGATGGACGGTCATTCTTTGAATTGCAGATGCGTTTACAAATCTTGGAATGCTCAAAGAAAAATAATAAAAAACAAGTTTCGATATTCACGTAAACTTTCACTCATAAAGTCCGGTTCAAAAATGTATAGGTAGTAGGTATTTGTTTGTCATTAGCACTTCATTTTACATCTTTATTTATACTTCTATATACACCTCTATTTGCTAATTGCTACTTTCTGAAGCTAATGTTGATTTTGGTGTTAGGAGAATATCTCGTTAATGCACCTTTATTGGGTTTTTTCTTCATGATAAAAGCTTTGTGACAATATACAAATTATAATAATTTACACATCACACGCCTAAATTACAACATTTTTAAGAACCGCTTAAGACTCTACCACCTGAAAAGAAAGGACCTCTAAAAGAAGAACGATTAAAAAACTCATAACGATTGTTTTTTTTTAATTATTAAAAAAAAGAAATTAATCTCAAAATAAATCATACCAAACATAAACCGAACCTTTTAAAATAAAACAAATGACAATTGTTACCACGTAGAACTAACCACAGTCATTAAAGCTACGAAAAAAATCTTTGCGTACAAAAAATGGAAAAAGTACCTACATAAAATAGTAGCTAAAAAAATATACCTGTGTTAGTACAAATTAAACAACTTAAAGTTCTAATCCTAAATTACTTTGGTCACATTGCCCGTCGACAGCCAGATAACCTGGATAAGCTGATTGTGACGAGCAAGGTGGAAGGAAAGAGACCCCGCGGCCGTTCACCTAGTCGCTGGTGTGATCAAATAACCGCCCTCACTGGCCTACCAGTTGTGAGTGCCATACGAGAAGCTGAGGACCGGACGAAGTGGAAACAACTCACGAGGCAGGCAACGGTCAACTTTCAAGGACGCGACCTTCAGTAATGAAGAACACGACTAAGAAGAAAGAGAAGAAAGTTCTAATAAGCGCAAATTCACAATTGTAAACTGTACGACAGATTTCAATAAAATGGAAGTTGCAGTTTTAATATCTTTTTAATTACTGGTTACAATGTAAACGTACATTTAACCACCAGTTAACTACCACACTCGTGTTGACATTGTATTTATTAAGGAACATGTAAAAGCCGATTAAGAGCGTGCCAGCACGAAGACGTCCAGTAAGGCAGTTCCTCCACGCGACGAAATCACGCGAGCACAGGAAAGCGTAACGGGTGACGATCAGAATTCTGTCCTGCCTTATAAAGTGTTCTTAACCGATGAAAAAAATGAAGGAGGTATTCAAGTTGATAGAATAGAATAGAAAAACACTTTATTGCAAACCAAGATACATAGGAAATAATTAGACTACAATAACATATTTAAAATTAATGGTAAACAGTCGTTGACCAACGTTGATGTCAATTTTTCTTAATCGTCGCATATATTTTTTTGTTTGAACAAGTATTTAAACTCACTTTCACGAACAATAAGGAAAGGTTTACAGTTTAGATATCGTAATCTGAATGCTGCTTTGACCATTGTCACATTGCGCCGCGCTACCCGGATATCGTCACCCCATCTCTCACAAGAACCCTAGTGAAATTACTGAAGGGTCTTTACATCTTGTGACTCTTGAGTAAGAAGCTTTGGTACAGTGCACATAGAATTTTACACTATCGCAAAGTTTTGGATGGCACTGTACCTACTGATTATGGGAAGCGTAGCGTTATTTTCTTCCATTAGAAGAGCGCATTGCTCGTCTTCTTATTTTTCTTCATAAAAACACTACGTTTGCCGAGATGCGGTCTCCACTCTAGAACACTTAGATTCTTTAACTTTGTAACTAAGAACTCCGGATACAGCTAACATAAGTACTCCGGACACATGATCGACTTTTGATTTCGAGTTCATCATAATGTTGTGAAATTAACGGTTACCATGGTTACGGTTGGTGATCTAAGTACCTTCACTCATGTCATTTTTAAACATAACGATATATTTATAGCAACATAAATATATTTATATTACTATAACAGTTATGGGTCAAATAATTATTATAGGCCAAAGAAAACTTCATTGACTACGCAGTTTTAAATCGCTCCCGAAGATGATAGCGAATATAGATCAAATTTGAACAAGCCTTATCTTCACTTCCCAAAAACGAGGAAAGATTTATTAATTATTCACATTCTTGAAATTACTTCTTTTGACTCTTGAGCAAAAAGCGTTGGTGCCGTGCACCTAGAATTTTACACAATTATGAAAACTTGGGTGGCACTGTACTTGTATTATGGGCAGCGTTATCTCTTACCATCCGAAGACCGTCTTGCTCGACTTCTTACTTCATTGCATAAAATAAAACTTTTTAATGTATGTACTGCGATAACTCACAAATGCGTAAACCAATTTTAGGATTATTTTCTCTGTTCAACTCTACTTCATGTACAGATTTATCCACTAAAGTATAATACGTTATTATAGGGTCTGGTTAACATACCAGGTAAAGCTATTAACCCTTTAACCGCCACCGTCGGATATATCCGACAAGACTGTTCTGTTACGTAACCGCCAGAGTCGTATAATTATTTCCGACGGGTCGTATATTTCCGACTGCACTTTAAATCTACATTTTTTAAGTCATAACACTGTATTTTATAAAACTATATTCGTAATTAGATAAATAGTGAATAAAGTAATGATTTAAAGTTGGTTTTATGCTTCTCTCCCAAATAGAATAAATATTAGACATCACTTTTATTGTAGGTATTTATAATTCAAAAAACTTGCCTGGCGCTAGGGGCACGACAAGTGATTTTAAGTCTGTCGGTTAAAAGGTTAAAGCTTGAAAAGGTATTAAACACAAAGTACTAAAAAGTACAAAGTTCTAGTACTCGTATAATCAAAAGTTCATTGAGCAGGAGAAAACCAGAGCGTTCACTATCTGTAAGTGTGTCTGTCGGTCATTATGGGTAACCTGTTTCACGGTAACTCCTAAAACATCGATGTGGGAACCGTTTTATGAGGATATGCTATTTTATTGCATAGTGTCTTAAGATTAAAAGAAAATGGGAAGATGCCCTATTTTTTTTTCTTTGTTAACGCCGGGAAAAAATGCGTTACGCATACCCTCCCATCGGGGGTATGGGAGGGTTATGTGGGACTCCCCGTGCAGGGCAGCTGCACGGGTATACTCACTAAAACAACCCGGCGGCACTCCCGCATCGTCTTTGGGACGGAGGCCTGGGAATCGGCAGAGCCTTGCATCCAGTCCTCCGTCGACGACTACCCGCCTTCACAAAGGCGGGCCCTACACGCCCCTCTCAACAGGGAGGGGCCCGGGAACGGTCCCGAGTGCTCGACCGTTCCCTCCGACGGTGGTGGTGAATGTGCAATGCGGATGAAGACGCCCCCGCGCCTGTCATCCACTATTCACCACCGGGGGGCTGGCGTAGACTCATATAGAGTCGCCTTGCCCGATTGGAGTTGCGGGTCGCCTGAGACATCGTGGCGAGAGGGCCGTGCTGTCTCAGTCGCTCCGCAGCCTCCTTCCGCGTCATCAAGTTCTCGCAGAAGGAGGCAACAGCTGCCCAGGCCTCCTCGCTTCCCAGCATAGATGAAAGCACACTGGGAAGCGAGAGGTCCGGCCCGACCACTGACGTCAGGCTCCAAGATGCCCCATAGTGCGGTAAAGAGATACGCAGTATTTTGACTCCCTAGAAGCGGTCGAACTCAAGATAGCGCGAGTTTGCGTCACGGTCGACAGGGATCGCCAAGAGTGTCAGTTTTTATGCAGTAAGCTTTCGAATTGTGGATTAGTAAAAATTCTCGAAAAATTTTCAATTTTTTTAATTAATTGAGTATTTAACAGTAATAACGAACAAAAACATTCCTTTGTTCTATTTTAACACACTCCCTGAAAGTCTATAAAAATGGTTTAATGGTTTCGCAGCCGAAGTGATAACGAGATATATCTAACTAATATTTCAATCGTGAAAGCTTGTAAAAAAGTATGGATGTATGTTTGTCACTCTTTCACGCCTAAACGGGTGGACCAATTGAGCTGAAATTCGGTACAGAGATAGCTTAGACCCTGGAATAACAAATAGGCTACAGTAAAGCGGGTAAAGCTGCTGGGCGCAGCTAGTAATTATATGTTTTTTTAGGAACAATGTTGTGTTAGCACTGATCTACTTGTTTCTGAAATAAACCTATTGTTTAATAAAAGTATTACCATAATTTTTTTTATCAGTAGGTATAATTTATTTTATACGTTTAATCCCCGGAAAATTAAATTATGTTGAAATAATATTATTCATCGTTCCATTCTAATAATCTATCGCCAAATCTCTGTTTACTTTCAGCTCTTTCAGACATCAAATTTTTTGTTTGTCTTTAACTTCAAAAATTGGAGGAAAAATTCAAAATTCGTCGGAAACTTTTTTATTTCTTATGTATGCTTATAGATTAACGATAAACAGATCAAGTGAACCGATTTGAATTTTTTTTTTTGTTTTTGCTCAATAGGGTACTAGCTGCACCCAGCGGTTATACCCGCTGTACTTATAGCCTATAATATGTTATTCCAGGGTCTAAGCTATCTCTATACCAAATTTCAGATCAATCAGTCCACCCGTTTAGACTTAAGAAGTACTAAACATACACACTCACAACGCATGTTCCAGTTTTTACGTCAAATATCTTACTCGCATGTAAATATCGATTTTAAGGCTGCGACATTAAGTATAGACATTTATATTATTAAAGAGGAATTTTCAAAAAGTCCATGAATATGGTGATAAGTGGTAATCCGGGAAGGGGGCGCCCGAAAAAGGTTTGGATGAACTGTGTGAAAGAGGATATGCGTGTTAGAGGAGTAGATGATGATATGACGGATGATAGAGCAGAATGGAGGAGAATAACGTGTTGTGCCGACCCTACCTAGTGTGGGATAAGGGCAGGAAGAAGAAGAAGATTATTTTGGGAGAATTAATATCGTCTTGCTTGCAGCTTTGCAGGTTCCATTTTGTATCTATCGAAAACGGTCCAAAGGTTTTTAACATACGAAATAAAACGATCATCTCGGTTATTGAAATCGACATTAAAGTCAGTTTAGTATTTTTACAAGCTTTTATTTACTTTCGCCTTTCTGTTGTCTGTTTGTCTGTCTGTTACAAGCTTTTATTTAATTTCACCATTCTGTTGTCTGTCTGTCTGTCTGTGTCTGTAATCAGATCTTGAAAGTTTAATTTGACCCTCTTCGCGGTGTCCGATTAATCTGAATTTTTCATGCCTGTATAAATCGAATGACAATGCAATATTTTTATGACATCGAGCTTATCTGATGATGGAGCTGGAAGGTGGCCATAGGAACTCCGTAATTAAACGACGCAACTCCATCGAGTTTGGGCTCATTTGATTCGTCTTGACGAGTACTGTATGGTGCTAGATGGTAATAATAATAAAAGCTTGTTTTTAAAAAGTTTTTTTTTTATTTCAGTTGTTGACTTTTACTTATTTGAAAAATTTTCAGCGTATTTCGCTTATGTTTTTTTTATATGGGTCCGAGCGTTCCATTCTGAAAATTTTGTAAATAATCGCCTTTGTCTACGTTTCAGGGATTCTAAAAGTTAATTAAAAACTGTAATAACATTATTATGCGTTTCCGCTAATTAGTCGACATGTTATTTAATTACGCATAGTTTATGTACATTTTTAATACGAGTAATTGCCATTCAAATGAATTCACACATATTTATTTTACAAACATGCTTTATGACTGACGGTTAAAGCTTGCTTTTTTTCAAAATTAAATTTAATAATTAATTTTATCATAGACTCGAAATCTGACATATTAAAATACTCATAAAGCACACAATTGGGACAAAACCTTTCTAATAAAGCAGACACTTTCTTGGAATATTAAAATAAACGTGTGCATCTAGAATTTTGCATATTGCATGCAAATCTTATCTGAGTGCTCGCTTGAAGGAAGTCGTGACCAAGATTCCGGTATTTAATAATAATAAAAATATATCGCGGTCACTGAAAAATTACTACTTTTTTAGACTTTTGCCAGCCCTGGAAGCCTAAACAAATAAAACTCTGAATAGTGTATAACCATGCGCCGGAAGGCTATCTGTGGGACGCTGAAGATGCCTACGTTGAGTTATACCCACTAAAAACCAGAGGGTGTTCCTGCGGGACGCCATAATGCCGGGGCAGCGAGTACACCGAGCACTGATGGCATTTGGTCCTCACTGACAGGAAGATGTGATGAGGTGTTTCATCCCATCTTCTCAATTGCTACTCTCTGTGGTTTCTTTGTTTGATGACAAGGTGTAAAATAATTAGAAAAATAGATTAAGATCTTTTAGATTATACTCGTATTATGTTAAAAAATAGACCGACATGAAAAGAAAATGCCACATCCATAATTTTCTACTCAAACTCAAACTCAAACTCAAACATTTATTCACTATAAGAACATAAAGAACACTTAGTTTCGTCAACAGATACATGTGTGGCTGTAAAGAGGCCTTGTCTTGTATAGTTTATTATTAATAAATATATCTACTTATGTAATTATAGTAAGGAAGTGTCATACAATCACTGACTTAGCAGCTGAATAGGGGCTTTGTCACACTTAACTAATCTTTTGCACAGAGTTAAACCTGTAGACCATGCTTCTTTATCCTCGATATAATCTTTGATGTTATAATATGCTTTATTCATTAAGTTAGATCGTACTATTTTCTTAAATTGTGTTTCCTTTAGCTGAATTATTTCGTTTGGAATTTTGTTATAAAATCTTACAGCATTACCTAGAAACGATTTGCTGCTTTTAGCAAGCCGGAAGTTTGTGACAGCTAATTTGTCTTTGTTTCTTGTGTTAAAAGAGTGTCGATCTCTGTTCTTAAGATATTTATCTATGTTCTTTCGAGTGTACATAATAACTTCATAAATATATAGTGATGGCACTGTCAGAATATTTATTGTTTTAAAAAAGTTTCTTAATGAGGTTCTTGGACTGAGCCTATACAATGCTCTAATAGCACGTTTTTGCAAAATAAAAATATTATTTATGTCCGCTGCAGTGCCCCAGAGTAATATACCATAACTCATAATGCTGTGAAAGTAGGAAAAATAGACCAGCCTTGCAGTAGGGATATCACTTAGTTTACGAATTTCACGAATTGCATGTACAGCTGAGCTCAGTCTGTTTCCTAGCAACTTGATATGAGAGCCCCATTGAAGATTTTTATCTATTTTTAGCCCTAAGAAAGTGGTGCTGTTTACCATTTCGAGAGTTTCGGTTCCTAATATCAACTCAGTGTCTGGAACAGAAACATTAGGTAAAAGAAAACGGACACACTTGGTTTTCGTTGAGTTAAGCAATAAGTTATTTTTAGAGAACCATTTGTATACGGAATCTAAAATTATGTTTATGTCTCCCACTTCATTTGATTTTCTGTTTGCTTTAAAAATCAGAGATGTATCATCTGCATAGAGTACAATATCCATATCAACTTGCCTATCCAGCATATGAGGTAAATCGTTTATGTATACCAAAAACAAAAATGGGCCGAGTATTGAGCCTTGAGGAACACCCAATTTAATGTCATTTCCTGCAGATTTCACATTGTCAACTACAACAAACTGTCGTCTTTCAGCAAGATATGATGATATCAACATAAGAGCACCATTTGAAAGGCCATAATGCCTGAGCTTGAGAGCTAGTATTTTATGATCTACGCAATCAAATGCCTTGGAAAGGTCACAGAACACCCCAATGGCATCCTGTTTTCCTTCCCATGCATTGATTATAGCTGTTATTAATTGAGATCCAGCATCTGTTGTCGATTTGCCTTTAGTAAATCCAAACTGTTTTTTATGTAAGAGATTGTTTAAGTTAAAGTAAGCTAATAATTGATTTAAAATAACCTTCTCAAAAATCTTACTAAGACATGGTAATATTGATACTGGTCTATAATTTGATGGGTCATTTTTGCAACCAGACTTGAATAAAGGTATTATCTTGCTGAACTTCATCAATTTCGGAAAGATGCCCTTTTCTACACATGCGTTAAATATGGATGCCAAATAGGGGGAGATAACGTTAATAATGTTACTAACTACTTTTACAGAAAGGCCCCATAAATCTTCAGTTTTTTTCATCTTCAGTGACTTAAAAACCTTAACAATTGTAGATGCATTAATAGAGTGGAAGCTAAAGCTGTGTGCCGTTGTAGGTACATATTTATTTAAAACTTCAATAGCTGTTGTTGTCGATGAATTTAAGTTTTCAGTTAATTGTAATGGTATATTTGCAAAAAAGTTATCAAATGTATTAGCAATATCTTGTTTATCTGTGCATTGTTTATCTTTTAATTTAAGTGCCTTTATTGTGTTATGTGATTTATTTTTACCAGTTTCTTTATTGATCATGCTCCAGGTAGCTTTTACTTTATTGGAGGCATTTTGGATTTTATGTTTAATATGTATACATTTAGCCTGTTTACTTACTATTTTAAATAAGTTAGAGTATTTTTTAACATATTCATTAAAGTTATTACACAATAAAAGGTTTTTTAATTTATATAACTCATAAAGATGGTCTCTACTTCTTAATATACCTGGGGTTGCCCATTCTGCAAAGCACAGCCGATCTTTTGCTACTATTTCTTTGTATTTAAATATATCATTAAATTCTCTAATAATCATATCCAACAACATTTTAAAATTTTCATCTGGGTCCTGTTCGTTGAAAGATAATTGATCAACCATATCTGTAATGGAAACTACAAATCGTTCTATACGTGTTTTTGTGAGTGGTCTGCAAAAAAATTTTTTGCTACTTTTTTCTAATGTACCCTTAAATGTGACAGTCTGTCCCCTGTGATCAGAACGTAGGTTATCAATTTGTAATTTTTTGTCAATACTAAAATCTACTAATATGTTATCTATACAAGTAGAAGAGGTTCCCATAACTCTAGTAGGCTCCAAAAATAATTCCCTTAAATTAAAAGATTTATATAATAAGCTAAATTGCAATTTTTGAGGTGATTCTATCAAAAGGTCAATATTAAAATCTCCGCATAATATAATATGTTTACTTTTGTACTACTCCTATAAATTGTTAGACCATCGGTAGACGACACTGGATTCTACATTCTTACAGGTTTCCGACCTCGCACTTGATTTTCTAGTTTAGTGTAATTAATAGAGAATTCTTTCCTTATTTGCAATTTGTCCCCAATTAGAATCTCACGTGTCCCGCTTACTACACAGCCTTATACAGAGCTAGTACGTTTGGCAAGACCGGATTCTTAAGAGTCTTCGTAATATTGTCACCCTTTTTGACAACTCTATAAGAGCAAAACAGAGGAGTTTTGGCGGCAAGCCTTGATCATATCATTAGCTCCACGTCTTTTGCTTAATAATCGTGTAGAATTTGATTGTTAGCGTGTAATAATGGTGGAATATTGCGTGTTAAGTGTTTTTGAATGTGCACAGATGTAGGCAAGTAATATGGTGCTGAAATATGAATTTTGGTGCCCCCTCCAAAACTCCTCCGAACTTTCAGTAAAATTCCACCCATTTTACTGGAAGACTCACGTGACTAGACGAGCTATTAAGCTCACTCTGACTCTGACCTGACTAACTAACTTATTACTTAAAAAATAACATTTTACTTGACACTGGCAAAACACGAAAGTGGAGACCATAATTTAATATCCCGTGAACATTCACGAATTTTACTCGACACTGGCAAAATGCACATGTTGCCATATTATTAAAAAGAAAAAAAAAAAGAGCAAAACACAGAAGTAATACAACTAGAAGTAGCCATTTTATGTGTGAGTGTGATGGCAATTGGGAAAATTCTGTGTGAAGAAAAAGGAGAACCTATTTTTTTACCGTCCCTCTCAGCGTGGCCGGTTTGTTGTTTGTCAAACTCTGTCAAACTGCTTCACTTTGACAATAATACCTATTTATTTCGTTTTCTTCCAAAATTTTAAAGCATTTTGAGACAATACAATGTTATTCAACTAGTTTATGACCTAAAATATCAATTTATCGCGTATTTTCATAAAATAATGAAAATCCGTAAGCTGTTTTTTGTCTCACAGGTGGCCACGATGATGTGACCCCCCTGGAGCAAAATGACATTGGGAATAGCTGCAAATCTCTTTTCAATGTCAAAGGGAACCACCAGAGTATAAGCCACGTGCTAAATTTCAGACTGCTCTTGACGCAAAATAAGAGTTGATTAGTCTTGACTGGTGGCGTCGTGTGCTACCAATGCAACGGGGCAAGCATTGTGGGCTCTTGTGTCATGTCAATACTACAGTAGTAGAATATAATATGGGATGAGTGTTGAATCCATTGATTTAGGATTGTCTACGACACACAAACGACGAACCTTCAGAACGTACTTTAGGAATCTGCCTATTGGGGGTTTTTGACCATAAAAATCATAAATCATTTATTATTCCTCAGATTTAAGGTTCTTAGATACAGTTCTAAATTATAAACAAGGTTCAGCTCAAATCTGCCTTTTCAGGCGTAGAACAATTAAATTCAGGAGATACTAATTCTAAAGGAATTCCACATCTCAGTCTTCATAAGCTATGCTTATCTATTTTGTCTTGAATAAGTAATTTTACCAAATGTGATTGACCGTGAATTCAAAACAGCCTAAAATAGAAACTGGTCTGTTTGAAGCATTCGATCGGAATTAATTATTGAAGAATTCATAAAATTATACTCAAAACGTAAAATTTTGTCTCAAAAAGTTCATCGACTCTTGCTTGATGCGTTTAACGTCAACGTTCTAGACACTTGCTGATTATTTTGAAGAAGACCTTAAAATTATTATGTGAGTACTATTATTATAACGAAAAAATATATACCTCCGGATATCCCCTATAAATCTTCTCAAATAGAAACCTCCTGAAAGCAATAAGATGCACTCCTAGTACTCAATTGGTCACTATGAACGCGGGTACTTGGATCTTATATTTATTTAAAGAAAAATAAATATTTTGGCAGCTTTACATAAACATAGTAGAAAATATTATGAGAGAGACTACAACTGATTTTACGAAAATAATATAATATTTTATTTTAAAGTTTTTTCCAAACATGACAAGTGGTGGTCACTTAACATCTGTTTTGTTAAATTTTGCTTGTAAGACTTTACAGCATTGTCACAATTAATAAAATTAGCAAAACTTTGAACAAATAATTAAAAACACTAAACTAGGAACATCAACAAACAATAATATTATGATGTACAATAAAGAATTGTAGCGGTGAACTTCAATGCGTATATATAGGTACATATAAATAAGTGAAAATAAGAATTACAAAATTGTAGAGTACTTGTTTTTTGGTGGCAAATTATGTACCTTGTATGCTTCGATGGTGAGCCGATTGCCTTTAACTTAATTCATTACAACTTTCACCCATTTCTGTATTGCGTCATCACTTTCGGCGAATGCGTATGCCTCATAACATATAGCTAACTATTATGTTTAATATATTGACGAAATAAAAACCAATTAGATTATAATAAATTTTATCTTCACCATCGTAGATGTTTTAAAAATTAAGGTTTTAAAAATTAAAAACTTTTTATTATTATTTTCCTCTTTGCTTTCTCGTTCCTTGATTTTCTGGTTTTCAATAAGAGCTTGTTATTTAAAATTTAACACTTTATGATAAAGTTGTAGGTACTGAGTCTACTGAGTTAAAAAGAAAGGAAAGAAATTAGAAGGAAGGAGTTTTTCAAGTCAATAATTATATTTAAATTACCACTTTCTCGTACTCGTTGTAGAGGACGTGATACAGTTATTTACTAAGCCTTTTTCAAAAATAGCAATTTGTTACGCTTTATGATCATTTCAAAGATACATCATTAAATTTTTCTTTTCTTGTTTCAGATGATGTCGAGACAGTTTTGGGTTACATACCCAATTTGCTTCGTCATATCTACAGAGATATAGAAAACAGAGATATAGACAAAATTAAAGGTTTCTAAGAAGATAATGGGGCGTTTGCAATTCTGCATTCAATTCTGCAGATGACAAAGCCGATGACGTCATTCGAACAGAAAGTGTAACCGATTATGCCAGAGAAATGGCGAATACCGGACATCGAAATGTGAGAAATTCACGTGAACTCCCAAACATGGGTGTAGCCAATATAGCCAAAGCCTTAGTGCTAATTTTAGTGATAAATACAAAAACAAACGCTAGTGATATCAAAGATGAGTTAACAAAAAAAATGAAGATCATTGAAAGTTTTTCTGGTAGATTTTTCAGTGACGTGTATAGTAATGGAACTTTTAGGACTGGTAACAATTTGTGGGACAATATTTTGAATCAGTGTAGTGTTTCGCCTACAGTGAGTTGTTTGCAGAAGAACGTGTTTACCTATTTAGATGAGAATTTAGACGTTGAGGGGGATGTGAAAGTGGGTGGTGTGCGTTTTTTGAAGAACAATGTGGATATTAACAAGTATACTAAGGAAGCTAATATAATCTACCTCACTGGAAGCAAAGAAAAGGAGAGGTATTTGGATGAAGACAATGAAGTGGATGATGAAGACGAACCAGGTAAGAATACTCAAATACTAGGAACCTATGATAATATTGTCTTAAATTATTCTAATTGCGAATGTATGTATGAATGTGCTTGTTACCTACCTCTTCACTTATTATTAGAGCCTGGAATAACATAAATAGGCTAGGTAATAACGAAGTTTTTTGGTAAAAATTCTCTTAACATAACTTATACTCAATTTCTAATACAACTTCAACTACTGTTTAATTCAACTTACAAATAAAACTGGACATTAATTTTGGTCTGGGAATATTTTATATCAAACTTCGAGAAATTAAACTTCTAAGTTGCTAATTAATTTACAAAACTTATTTATTACTCAAAATCTATTCAAAACTTAACTAAGTACTTTTACAACTAATGTGACATCCCATCAAATGCAGAGAAAACTACGTTAAACTCAAAACAAAGAGTCGTCCATCTATATGCATGTCACATCGCATCCGTGGCATAGAAATCTTTGTTTCATGTCCAGCATATTCTGACCTGCGATTCTAAATTATAACTTGACATGAAGGGTCAGAGAACATTGGTCGGAATGTCCACTGAGTCCTAGCCCACTTTCCTTGCGTGCAATATGCATGTGAAATAATTGAGAATGGAATTCATATTTTAACATATTTTCTTTGTCTGAGATTGTCAGAATTTCAAACGCTGGATGCAGGTCGCTTCCAACTGGTACATAATATGGAAGTCCAAAGGGGAGGCCTATGTTCAGCAGAAGACGTTCTACGGCTGAGATGATGATGAAGCTGCATCAGTGCTCTTGACAAAAAGTTAAAAGATTTATGTTTAGGAGAACATTATTATTATTATTATGTCGCTCTTAAACACGGGCTAAGCCCGGGCCTTTTTATAGGCGTACACGGAGACAAAAAAGTCCAACGTGCAGAGGCCCTTTTGAGCTTTTAATATAAATGTAATGGGTGACACTTATTGGAGTCTGTCTTTGAGTCCATCCATAGAAAATAGGCTCAATGACAGTCTCCGCAAAGTGACAGGACTATTGCTAATTAATGGAAACTACTTGAACTAGGCTATGGATGTGTATTCTAAATGGATGGTTAATGAGGCTATTGCTAGGACTACGGCACCTGCCACTTCCGTCCCATTAGGAAATATATAGGCAGGTGATGACTCGCCACTCACTAAACGGGCCCCCATAAAGGCCGGCATTACATAGCCGACGAGAAGGGCAACGTTGGTGCAAGTGGCTGGAGGGGGAGAGGTGTCCCTGGACTTTAAACACGTAGGCCAACTCGCCACTTATGCTTCACATCCTCCCTCCGAGCGAAAAGCTCTCGCGACTCCACTCTGGCCGGCCAATGAAGGCAAGCACAGAGGTGGGGGACTGTCCCTCGTTAGTGTTCACTCCGGCCGGCCGGTAAAGGCAAGCCGGAGATGAGGAACAGAATCCTCCCCCGGGAGCACTCGGGTCCGTGGGGTCGCTACTCCCCAACAGCTCGCCATAAGCTGCCCTGCGGCGTTATTATTATTATTATTATCTGTGTATAAATCAGAAAAATGTGTGATTTACTGATTGACTGACTGATCTATTAATGGGTAGCTTAAACTGCTAAACGAATTCAGCTGAAATTTCACACTGAGACAATTTTAATAATATTATCTCAGTGTGAAATGTATTGTGGAGTAAACATCGGTAATAGACGCGAAGCTGTAAAAGCCAGTTGTGTTTAAATAAAATCTCATTCAATCATCATCATCTCTCATAAAATGAATATTTTGAAAGGTTTAGCATGTAAAATTATAATCATTGCGAAATGTACGCGTCACTAATAAAACAAAACTTTCTAGAATAGCGTGAAAAATGTTAGTTTCATAATATTTATCTTCAATGTTCAAACGCTACGTTCAATTTCATCAGGAATTTCACTTTCTTTTTGGGATTAATGAATTGTTTTTATGAGTTTATTGGCCGTGCCTTTTTGGATCATAAATTTGCTTAATAATGCCTCAAATTGTAGTTCAATTGTGCAATGTCTTGGATGAAGTTCAATGTCGTTTGGTAATTGTTGCACGTGCTTTAAATATTTTTTATCGAAACTTACATAATATTCTGATGCGGCAATTTTAGAAGTTTTTATCGACTAGAAGGTATAATTAGATGGTTTCAAGGTTGGACTCTAAGATAATATGTGTCTCTGTATTAGCAATGTCATTTGAAATTGTATTTTATTTTTGGCAATAAAACTTTTTTTTTATATGGCGTGAATACTTTTCGCCTGCATATACATATGTAGTTTTGGAATGGTTCTAACTTTGCATTATTAAGATACCTTTCGATTTTCGATAGAACTTGAATGAATCTGTAGATATTATATTAAAAACTCTGTCAAAGCTTTGTTTGTTAAAAAGTAGATTTATTTCAAAAGACCTTTGAAAAAAGACAAAATACCCACGCAAAACAATTTCGGGCACGAAACTGTAATTATTTAATTTCTATGTACAATAATTGTCTGTCAACCTTGACCTACATTTAAAGTTACATAACACATCTTCAAGTTAAAGCACACTTAAATTACAATAAAACTTGAATGGTCATTGTCATCGTTTCACACAGTATGTCGTATTCTCTCTATATTGTAAATATTTAAATGCATGATACTAAACAATATGTACTTGGAGTAATGTCACCGTCCCCAGCGAATAAACGGTTAACTGCAAAAATTCAACTTTACAGGAAAAAATGAAAAACCTATTTTTTGTTAGAAAATTTGTTCCAGAAACCAGAACTTTTAAGATCCATAACTTTTTCTTGAAAAAATTGAATAGATGTATCTGGACCTATAAAATTCGAATATTAAATAAAAGCAAAAACAAGACAATGGCGATTATCTGTTTATTCGTCGGGGATGGCGATGTATGAAATGAACATTTTTAACTTTTGTAAAAATTAAAGTTTTTTTAAATACTATGCTCAGCAATTAAACTCGTGCTTTGCTTCTTCTATTGTTTAAAATAAGTTTGGAAGTTCCTCTTTAGCAAGTTTACTGTTTACCTAGGAATTTCCGAAAATGGCCAGTAGGTTCCAATAGAGTATAAGAATAACCTTTTGTATGGAGGTCAATGGTCTCATTACAAACAGATGTTAGTGTTCCAAAAAATTATATTAATTTCATAACAGAAAGGCACGTATGGATTTTTAAACTTTAATTTATAATTGGAAAGTAAACGACTTAGCGTGTCGAAGCTTTGATTAAAATTTTCATGTTGGTTATATCATAAAATTATAACTTAATGAAAAGAAAGAAAGTTTTTGGTTACATTTCGTTCGCTAAGGCGCCAGATTTACGTAATAACACCTAGAAGCGTTTCTGCACTACGTCCCGTCCGATCCGATTCCGATCTCAGTTTGTCGAATATCGGACCTGCAGCCTGAGCACTTAAAAACATTGACATAAGAGTAGCAACTCCTGTCCCACTGTCAAGAGTAATTGACGTTTCTAAGGAGCACGATGACATTGGGAGTAGCTACAAATTGTATGCAATGACAGCGCGAGTAGCAATAGTAGCGTCTTGATATAATAATGTCAGATTAGTCTTGACAGTGGTATGGAAGTTGCTAGTCTTATGTCAATGTCGAAATGTGCTACGAGGGCAGCAGGGCTATTCACATATCCATTAGGGAACCGAATCGAAGACCGAATTGTCAAAAATGTATGAAA
This sequence comes from Hemithea aestivaria, assembly GCA_947507615.1. Taxonomy (NCBI): domain Eukaryota; kingdom Metazoa; phylum Arthropoda; class Insecta; order Lepidoptera; family Geometridae; genus Hemithea; species Hemithea aestivaria. The sequence goes on along the minus strand of OX382345.1, from coordinate 8,701,726 downwards.
TGACGAATGACGTAGGTATTACTAAATCGATACGACGTAATACGTCATTTCATATATTTTTGACAATTCGGTTTTCGATTCGGTTCCCTAACGGATAACTGAATATCCCTGCTGATTCGTATAATGCTTTTCCCGCTATAGAATTCAACTGAATACGTCATAGTTCCATTACTACTATGGCTACTTCGTTACGCTATCGGTTCGAGATTAACATTTCGATGACGGACAATAAATATCAGATAATCGTAGTGCATAAACTACCAATAAATAGTTTATGGCTACATCGGGATGTGGTTGGACCGATTCGGATTCGGATCATATTTGGGTCCGATTCGAATCGGATATGGATAGGATACAGTGCGAAAGCGCTCTTAGTCTTTACTAATTACTTGTTTTGACTCCTTACACAATTTTTATTCACTTATCACTTTCGACTTTCTTTCGCAAAGTTGTAAACATATTCAGCAAACAGTGAAAGCAAAATAGGAAAAAAACACTAAAACAAAAATAACAACCTTATATCCATAGCCATTAGTTTCAAATTTGTATGACACATCCAGATTGGGTAGTGATCACCACTCTTGACCGTCTGAAAATATTGTGCAATCGTAAAACATCTTATTTCAATGTAATAAGTGTTATTATTGATTGCGTAACTGCATTGTTAAGTTTGTTTTGATGGGAGAATGTTTTAATGGTAGTAAAATTGAGATGGCATGCGAATACAAATTATGCTAGATGGAATCTGTTACTTAGAACTTGTTATGGACATTGCTACTGTAATGTGATTGTTTAATCAGAATTCTTGATCTAATTATGATTAAAGTAGATACACAATTAAATAAATATAGATTAAACATTATAATATTCTGAATGGAATGTCATAAGAAGCAATAAGAATTACCCAAACATGGAGGAACATCATGGAGGTTTAAAAAAAAAAATTACTACTGGACCCGCCCCTTCGCTGCGTCTAACAGAAAATAATTATCAGTGTTTCTCTGTTATTATGGATGTATCATTCCTATAAAATTCCTCTTGAATCACTCTATCTATTAAATAAATAGGCCAAGCCAGCCAGCCAGCCAGCTATGGCTCCACTAGGGCTAAGCGCAATGTAGGCTTCCGTAGTATACAGTGCGGCTCCTTAGCTCGATTTTGTATGGAGGTATGACCCCGAGCGGCAGAAAGCATGAAACTTGGCATGCGTATAGCTTTACCGTTCATACGAAGAAATTTTAGTAGACACCCCCCCACGACAATGTTTCCACCTCTCCCCATCGACTTTTATGTCCATATTTTTAGTTTTTTTGAGTTTTTCTTGAAAACTATGAGAGCTAGAATAAAAATGTCAAGGAGAAGTTTATTCTCCGTAAAATTCTACCTCAATATATGTCCTTTATAGTATATTGCCAGGATTTATAGTTTCAAAAATATGATTTATTTATCTTGCTAACATTAATGCCAACAATAAATATTATGGCCATCTACCCCCCTAAAGTGTCAGCTTTTGGAGTTATTAAGCGACAAAGTTGACTGCGTGAATCCTTTTCGTGCACCAGTAGCTTTGAATATATTTTTCAAACCATAAGTGCTAGCATCATACCTCCAAGGACATTATTGTAGAAAATTTAATAGGCAATCCATATATAACAGATACTTTTATTTGGGCAATAAGTTTTTGAGAAAAATTAGCGACAGTGTGTGACCTATGCGTGATTGCCAATATGCCCTAAGTTCTATTGTTTTAGTTACGAAAAACGTTCAAAGTAGTTTTAAAACTTATATTGTAGTATTAATTAATTTAAAATAAAACTTAACTATTAAATAAACTGAAGTTTATTGCATTAAAAAGTCAAAATATTTATAGATATTATGAATGATCTGTGATTTTACAAGTAACTGTATATTTAAAAGTGGCAATAGGTAAAAGATTTTAATTACCATATTTATTACTAATTAAACATTAAAGTAAAAAGTCGTCGTTACTATTTTATCGAATCATGAATTTTGATTAAAATGTTTCTAATTTATTGAAAAATCATAGAATTTAATAACCATTGGCTACCAAATGCTTGTGGAGAAATTATTAAAACACGGTTCTATTTGGGCATCAATCTATCATTAGGTTATTATAATTATTGATGAAATCAAATTTATTGATATTCATTCTTTAAAAACGGCGTCACACAGTCGAGTCGCGCAAAAAAGTGATCGCTAACTTTTGTGTTAATTTTGACCGCGGCGGATCGCGCCCCCTTTATCCATTTGTCCAGGCCCGATCCGTCCGTGCCGACGTGGAGCGGCCGACCGTCTCGGGTTCCTCTTAGTTTCACCGTGGTTCTCCTACCACGGCTGCGGCTAAATGAATTACGTTTACCACCCTGAGCAGCAGTTGCGCCGCTAGTCACAGGGTGGTTATGTGGGACTCCCCTCCAGAGAAACCGGCCACCACATAATAGAATAGAATAGAAAACTCTTTAATTTTTTTTTAACTACAAACATACAGAAAACTTAAAACTATAACACAACATCACGACATAAGTGTAACAATCGGCGGTCTTATCGCTAAAAGCGATCTCTTCCAGACAACCTAACCTCCTAGACATAATATGTCTGGGTTGACATTTTAAGTTTTTTTTTATGCAAACGAGTAAGAGAACGAGCAAGACAGGTAGTAAATTTTTTATTTGTGTATTTCTTTGTGTGTAGTTTGTATGCCGCATGCACTCTCATATTGTAAAGTGAAACTAATGCCATAATTGCCGTAAAAACAAAAGTAAAGAAAGGTAAACACTGTGTTACACCTATTATGGGAATACACACCTTCCGCGTTCTATTGAATCGTGCATGCGAAGAAATCGTTACTTTGTTCGGAATTAATGTCGACATGACTTACACTAGTTAATACAAAGCAAATATGTACCTACATTTGTTAAAAAGAATACCAATCACTTTGAAAGTACGAGAAAAGAGAAGGAAATCGTAAAAGATAGATTTACGCGATGAGGCCGCCCATTGTGAACATTAATAAAATTTTAATCAGGTAAATCCTTTCCTGTTTTCACTTAAGAGCGTATATGGCTCATTCTCATGGAATCGATTCTCATCGTCACCTTCATGGCAATTCTTATTTATTGATTATTTGTAATGTTTATGTATAATATTGTATAGAGCTGGATAACACGAGTAAACTTTTATATAAATGATTTAAATCGTACGTTTCATTTCGAAGAAAATCAGTTTTGAAATTTTCGACGCCACGAAAGTGATTCAGTCATTATTTTTTTACAACTTTTTCAAGTAAAACCCTTTTAATAGACTAAATCTACCAAAAATGTGCAATAAAACGACATTTTACGTAAAAACAAACCTCACCACAAAAGAAAATATGAGTAATTTGAGATATTACTTTACCATTCACTTTACTTTTTTATTAGTCACAAATTTGGTTTGTATGTATTAAAACCCTAACATAACAGATACAGTACTTTTAAGTAGGTAAAAAGGCCCTTTCAAAAGAAAACAATACATAAAAATCACTTTCGTGGCTCTAAAATCACCTTCATGGTAAAAAACGCTATGAAGGTGATGCCACGCTGGTGACGAAAATATCCCTTTTTGGTGAAATTCTGGAAAGTTTAGGCATAATGTATAAAATTAAATACTACATCTTTATTACGCAGATTTTGGCGTTTCGAAAAGCTAGCTGTAATTTAAATAACTAAAATACAATGCATAAAAATGTTGTCCATGCAAGTGATCGGTACACCCATGAATAAATTGAAACTTAGCAATTATATTTTTTTCCACGGCTCGATAAGTCCTAGATCCTACTTCTGCGATTGCAGAACATGGCCATCATTGAAATGAATCGAACTCTGCATTGGATTGTTGATGTTGTGTTTAACAGCAGCCGTTAAACTACGCAAATCTAAAGCACCTAAAATCGTGTGACCGCCGCATTATATTATTTTAAATTCAAAATAATACTGAAAACTTTTTTTTAGCCTGTAGACCTTAAAGTATATTTGTTTGCGATAATTTTGGTGTATTTTACTAACAGATACATGAAAATTTGTTAAAGTAGTGCCCAAATGTTTAACTGCAACGCAAAGTGTGACACCATGAGAATACCAAAAATGGCCCCGATTTTGACCTTTCATGTTAAATTTTAGTATTATTTTTTGCGTCTATTGTGACAATCTTCATTTATTTTGTAGCTTAATATATGTTTTATCCACCTATCCACAATTCATATCTCTGTCTTTAACCGTTTAGGAAATATAACCGTGTGACCATCAAATTTGAGCTAAAATGAGAATGAGCCATATATCGAGTGACACTCGCTCGCTCGCACTATTTCACAAATTTTGAAATATAAATTCATAGAATTAATTTATTGAAAATTCCTTAAGAACAGACCTCCATAATATTATTGCACACATTTTAAAAGTGTTTCCAGTTTGATATATTTAAAAATGGAATGAAAAGAATTTATGATTTTTTTTTCTTTTCAAAAAATTAACTCTATGAATTTATATTTCAAAATTTGTGAAATAGTGCGAGCGAGATAGCGTCACTCGATATAAACGCTCTTAATATCGTGCGGGTTTTATCCAGTGGGAGCTAACATGCCATGGCTGAAATCTGCCACCATTATAACGGGTGGAAAAACAGCACATAACTAATTATTATATAATAATTTGTCATTGGTGCAGGAAAAGGATTCGAACTCGGTAATCCAGAATTACCATGTGCACCACAAAAAATAAAAAAATTAAAAAAAATAGCAGAATCTATATTAGGTATATAATTTTTTAGTTTAAGAAACTTATGCATGCTTTTTTATTTTTTCTTTGATGTTTTTAGGGTTCCGTACCTCAAAAGGAAAAAACGGAACCCTTATAGGATCACTTTGTTGTCCGTCCGTCTGTCTGTCTGTCTGTCTGTCTGTCAAGACCCTTTTTCTCAGGAACGCGTGGAGGTAACAAGCTGAAATTTATATAAAATACTGAGGTCTATTGCCTCTTAGAGCTGTGAAAATTTCAAACTTCTAGACCAACGCAATCAAAAGATATAGTCGAATATGTCGCAAATTTCAGCAAATTTTCGACATCACCAAATAAATCAAAACCTACGGGGCACTTCTCGTAAACTCAGAATTTTGAAATTTGGCACGAAGTAACTTCTTAGAGCACAGATAAAGGAAAAATTGCAAAAACCATAATTTTTTATTTGCATCATATGAAAAAAATATTTTGAATAATTTTATACCTACTACCCCTTTTCTCATGAACGCGTAAACGTATTAAATTGAAATTCATATCAAATACTCAAGTCTATAATACCTTTAAACTGTAATAAAATCATACCTCTATGTCAACGCATTCAAAAGAAACAGCAATTTTAGTTGCAATTTTAAACTCGCAACTACTCTTAAAAAATGAAAACCTAATGGGTACTTCCCGTGAACTTAGAATCTTGAAAATTGGCACGAAGCAACTCCTTAGAGCACAGATAAAGGAAAAATTGCGAAAACTGTACATTTTTAGTTACATCATATAAAAAAATATTTTTAATTATTTCATACTTACTACCTTATTTCTCATAAACGCGTGCAGGTATTAAACTGAAATTCATATCAAATACTAAAGTCTATAATACCTTTAAACTATTATAAAATCAAACCTCTATCTCAACGCATTCAAAAGAAATAGCAATTTTAGCCGTATTTTTTTACTCGCGACTACTCTCAAGGGAATCAAAACCTACAAAGTACTTGCCGTTAACTCAGAATCTTGAAATTTGGTACACAGCAACGTCTTAAATCATAGGCACAGGAAAAATTCCGAAAATTGTAAATTTTTAGTTACATTATATAAAAAATATATTTTTTATAATTTTGTATTTACTACCCCCTTTCCTCAAGAACGCGTACAGGTATTAAATTGAAATTCATACCAAATACTCAGCTTTATAATAACTTTAAGCTGTAAAAAAATCAAACATCTATGTTAACGCAATCAAAAGAAACAGCAATTTTAGCCGCATATTTTCATACTCGAAAGTACTCGCAAGGGAATCAAAACCTACAGTATATAATATTATACCCACTTTTCCTTAGGGTTCCGTAGAAACCCGTAGGTTTGCACGGAACCCTCGGTGCTCGAGTCCTACTCGTACTTGACCGGTTTTATTTACTATTTGTCGCTGTATTTTTTTTGTATGTCAATAAATTAATTTTTACTTTACTTTTTAGGGTTCCGTACCTCAAAAGGAAAAAACGGAACCCTTATAGGATCACTTTGTTGTCCGTCCGTCCGTCCGTCCGTCCGTCCGTCCGTCCGTCCGTCCGTCCGTCCGTCTGTCTGTCAAGACCCTTTTTCTCAGAAACGCGTGGAGGTAACAAGCTGAAATTTATAGGAAATACTAAGGTCTATTGCTTCTTAGAGCTGTAAAAAATTCAAACTTCTAAGCCAACGCAATCAAAAGATATAGTCGAATATGTCGCAAATTTTAGCAAATTTTCGACATTACCAAATAAATCAAAACCTACGGGGCACTTCCCGTAAACTCAGAATCTTGAAATTTGGCACGAAGCAACTCCTTAGAGCACAAATAAAGGAAAAATTGCGAAAACCATAAATTTTTAATTTCATCATATGAAACAATATTTTGAATCATTTTATACCTACTACCCCTTTTCTCATGAACGCGTAAACATATTAAATTGAAATTCATATCAAATACTCAAATCTATAATACCTTTAAACTGTAATAAAATCAAACCTCCATGTTAACGCATTCAAAAGAGACAGCAATTTTAGCCGAAATTTTAAACACGCAACTACTCTCAAAAAACCAAAACCTACAGGGTACTTGCCGTGAACGTAGAATCTTGAAATTTGGTAAATAGCAATTCCTTAGAGCACAGATAAAGGAAAAATTGCGAAAATTGTACATTTTTAGTTACATCATATAAAAAAATATTTTTAATAATTTCATACTTACTACCTTATTTCTCATGAACGCGTGCAGGTATTAAACTGAAATTCATATCAAATACTAAAATCTATAATACCTTTAAACTGTATTAAAATCAAACCTCTATCTCAACACATTCAAAAGAAACAGCAATTTTAGCCGTATTTTTTAACTCGCGACTACTCTCAAGGGAATCAAAACCTACAGGGTACTTGCCGTTAACTCAGAATCTTGAAATTTGGTTCGCAGCAACGTCTTAAATCACAGGCACAGGAAAAATTGCGAAAACTGTAAATTTTTAGTTACAGCATATAAAAAATATTTTTAATAATTTTGTATTTACTATCCCTTTCCTCAAGAACGCGTACAGGTATTAAATTGAAATTCATACCAAATACTCAGCTTTATAATAACTTTAAGCTGTAAAAAAATCAAACATCTATGTCAACGAAATCAAAAGAAACAGCAATTTTAGCCGCATATTTTCAAACTCGCAAGTATATAATATTATACCCACTTTTCCTTAGGGTTCCGTAGAATGCCGTAGGTTTATACGGAACCCTCGGTGCTCGAGTCCTACTCGTACTTGACCGTTTTATTTACTTACAAAAATCCTTGGCTACCACCGTTTAAAGTACTTATTATAATGTAATTGTTATCACAATGAGTATCTAGATTACATAGTTATTTTTGTTTCACCGCGTCTGTTATAATTTCAAACAAGTCAATAAAAAATGATTCTCACTATTTTGTAACGTTAACAGAAATCTGACGTTAACACACGTAACGTATACGCATAGAATTAAATGAAAAATTGTCAGGAAATCTAGAGCGTGAGTATCATTATCACAATAAAGGAGAAATGAGGAATTCTTATAGAAATCGATCTTCTATGCGATTTCTTATGGTATTATGGTGAAAAGTTCTTATATCATGCATGATCTTTGTGATTTGCATAGGTGAAAATATTTCCATTAATTTACATAACGACATAATATCGATTTAAGAAGTTGCAATTTATTTTTAATTAATCTTGATTACTAGGTTTTAGATATGCTAAACTTAATATTTTATGTCATAAATAATCCCAACTTTAATAGTTCAGTAGTTTCACAGTCCCAAGTACCAAATGTGTAGTATAGGTAGCATAAAAGATACTTCATACTGTGTTGGAATTATGGTTTACATAGGTCTCTACTACTCTATACTTTTTTGAAACTCTAAAAAAATATACAAAAAAAATTAAAACATTTTAAATATTATATCATATTGTTACCTGGTGCATAGGCTTGCCATCGCAGTTCAACGAGGCAATGCCGCCTTTGCTCCAGGTATTATTTTAATTTAATTTGACTTCTTGTAATCTTAGTGTTAAAATTAGATTATCTAAGTATTAAAATAGCGATATCTTCCAGACAACCATATCAATGATTTTAAAATCACATTACTCTAAAGTAACAGCGCAACGAAAAGGGAAGCCGTCCGGGAAGGGGGCGCCCGAAAAAAGGTTTGTATGATCTGTGTGAGAGAGGATATGCGTGCTAGGGGAGTGGATGAAGATATGACGGATGATAGAGCAGAATGCAGTGTGGGATAAGGGCAGGAAGATGATGATGATTTAGGTACTGTACAATTATCTTACCACTGTCTAAATTTTAACTCATCATCATCATCATCTCAGCCATTGGACGTCCACTGCTGAACATAGGCCTCCCCTTTGAACTTCCATATGTACCGGTTGGAAGCGACCTGCATCCAGCGTCTTCCGGCGACCTTTATAAGGTCGTGTGAAATTTTAATTAATGCCCGTTTAAAAATGCTTTATTAATTTTGCAATGTTTTAATTTTAGAATCGCCCATAGAAGAAGTAACAGACGCGATCTACAACAAAGGAGTAAAATTCCTGACCACCCACGACATGAGAGTCAGTTTACCAGAGTTCATATTCGATGGAGCCACTTTAAAGGTGTCTCCGAGAGCTCTCACCAAAACTGGCGCCCTGGTACACATTGATCTAGAACCTGGAGTAAACCCTAATGGAGAAAGCAGGCTTTTCTTTCATAAAATTAGTGAGTATAAAGTAATTTTATTTCTAAAATAGAGTTAGAAAATAATGAAGAAACGAGGAAGTTATTTCGCTTTGAATATTTTTAATAATTACTTTATCGATTGTGTACCTCTAAATGTTGTTAAGAAAATAAATAGATATAAAAAATAAACATGCCCAATTTCGATAAAATTTCAGTGGAACTATCTGTAAAGACCCTTGCTCTTTAAGACTCTACAAACATTTGTTTACCTCTCTATAATCTGTTCAGGCATCCTTGTAATTGGTGAAAATAATATTTAAAAAAATATGAAGTCTGCAAAAATGCTCCTCATCTTGCAAAAATGCTTAAAGAATAAATACTAAGCGTCACTTTAGACTATTATTCATCACAACTGTCTACCAATTAGAAATTTTTAGGATCAAATCCTCAGAAAGGTCATTTTAAGGTTATGATGACTTTGGTTAATTTTCTTATATGTTTACTTTTCCAGAAAAATACATCAGAAAGAAGCTGGTGACAGCTGCCATAGCAATCATACTAGTCGTTAAACTGATCGCACTCAAGCTGGTATTCGTGCTGCCATTGATTCTCGGCATCACCACCGCTAAGAAGATGTTCCTCAAGCTTCTTCTCTTCTTGTTCCCTGCTTTAAGTCACATATTCAAACTGTGCTCGTGGTATCACCAGAATTATCACACGACGAAGTACCATCATCATCACCATTTGATTACTCATCATCATAAGGTAAGACTTATAAAAAGTTTTTTGTTTTGCATCTGTCTGTCTGTAATCAAATCTTGCAAGTTAAATTTGATCTAATTTTCGGTTTCCGATTGAGCTGCAATTTTGCATGCATGTTGACGATGCAATATATTATGACATGGAGCTGGAAGGTGGCCATAGGAACTCCGTTATTCAACGACGCAACCCTATCGAGTTCGGACTCATTTTATTAGTCTTGACGAGTACTTTGGTGCTAGATGGTAATAATAATAAAAGCTTGTTTTAAAATGTCAATGGTTTCTCAATGCATGATCCCGTCTGGGTGAGTTACCACGACCTAGCCAAATATTATGCTGTGCTTCGCTCTGGTGGTTCTAACACGGTTTTGACCAGTGGGTTAATAACCACGGCAGAAGTCTACCACCAGTATACCCAATTTTTTAAAGACTGTTTTTGCAAGAGTTTAGCAAGTGGCTTAGATATTTTTATCAATCTTTATGAGTGTTTGTGGTCTTTAAGTTAGTCTGTCAACGTTACTAATAATCACTGTAAATGCTTTATTATGTCGTATAGTTTTGTATCTTTATTATCTATTGTCGTTCTCGGTCACCTACTTAAATTAATGAATACTTTATTGTTTGTTGTTTATTGTTTATAATCAAAGCAATATATCTTGTATGCGTTCATTTTTAAGTTGCGATAAGTTTGCTTGTGCACCTTTGTAACCCCCGATGCAAAAACGACGGGGTGTTATAAGTTTGATGTGTCTGTCTGTGAGTGTGTGTGTCTGTCTGTGGCATCGTAGCTCACGAACGCTAGGACTAACTTAATGCTAAAGTATGGCAGAGTCGTTGAGTCTAGGCGGCGAGTACGGGGGTACTCGTCGCCGCAAGCATAGACCCACGAGGTGGCGCGCGCGGTGTTTCCGCGCGCCCCTTGAGAGGGTGGAGTGAAACTCCTCTTCACCCCACCGCGGAGGGGTCCTCCTGTCAGTGAGGACCAAACGCCGTCGGGGCCGCGGATGAATGCTTCGGCGTACCCGTTGCCCCGACATTATGGCGTCCCGCAGGACACCCACAGGTTTTTTAGTGGGTATCCCCGCCGCTCCCATCTTTGGCGGGGGAGTCCCACATACCGCGATGATGCGTAACGCATTTTTCCTGGGATAAAAAAAAAAAAAAATGGCAGAGTCGTTGAAGTACCCACCTAGTCAACCTCCTGCAAAGGAATTTTACCCCCGGTAAAACCGTTGCAACCGTTTCGTGTATAAATGTCTTGTTTTTTTTTCTTTTTTGTATTGTTTTGATTTTTTTAACTTTGCTGCATTCATAATGTATCTAAGATGTTTGTGTACGACTAACCTGTTTCATTCGTTAATAAACTCAAAATCCTGTATATTTCTTTGCATTTTCCAGGCCCCATCGCATCCATACGGTCAACACGGACATGGATCATCAGTGGTGATTCGACCGGGAGTAGCGTCTGCGCCGGCGCAAGGGTTTGAGCATTACCCTCAGGATTGGGAGCTGTCTGGACCTGGGCTTGGCAGCGAGTAAGTTCTAAATTTATTTATTTTTTGGACCAAGGAATACCTTTGCAGGCTATGAAACTGAGAACGAGTTATTTAGCACTTTGTCATAGGTTCAATAATGCTTGCCTACATTAAGTCTTTCACAGAATTTAACGTAGGAGTTCTTATTAATAGATTGAATACATAACATTGTGATGAACGGGAAGGTATTATTATCGCTTATCGCCAGGCGATGATTTAGCTCGTTTTTTAATTTCCTTGTATAAATAAATACTTTCGACTGCAGTTTTGCATTTTATTTCTTCTCTTCCTATTACTCGGGCTCATTTTCTTCACAAAGTTATAATTTGCGATTTTCCTTTAATTAATTTTTGTTCTTCTGAAGAAGATTAAGATCTTTTAATACCTTATCCTTTTTTAATAGATGTATCGTTAAATTCCAGATACCTGGCTTCAGATATCCATCGTAATGCCATAGCCAATTTCAAGCCCAACGTGAACGATGCCAACGATATCAATGCATGGGGACTTGGGATGCCTCCTGGTAAATATCTGTTTTTATTCATAATTCATGTTAAGCGACGATGCGGCTATAAATGATAGCAGACTAAACCTAGAAGGCGGGATAATCCCTCCCTCCAATTAATTAGTAAGATACAAGTATCTAATAAATTTTGCCTTAAAAAAATAGATACATATTCAAAATAAAGATAAAGGTCATTGATGGTACTCTAAATACCTTAGATACACTTCAAGAAAGTTTATATGAGTTAAGCGGACACTGCCGTTTTGAGGTTACGTATATTTATATGTCGTATTTGAATGACGTATTTATATTTTCCAGGGCCATCAATGAACACTGGTGAATATGCAGCAACCAATAATAATCTTGTAACAAACAATATCCAAAAACAACCAGCGCCTCAAGTTGTCAACGCGGCAAGGTACAATTTGTTTACCTAATTTGATTAGACGGAATATAATATTATGATTCTTTTATAAAAATAAGTATCGCCAGTTCAAAGATAAGCGAAAGACATAGTCAATATGTACAAAAGGAATTTAACACTGATTAAAACAGTAAAAAAGGCAATGATGAAAGGTTCGTAATGAGTGATAAAAATACGTATGTAGATGCATTTTTTATCAACTTGATAGATTATATATCTCTACATACTCGTACACTATAAATAATTTAATTTGTTTGTTATAGTAATGTAATGCATATTTAACTTCAATTTTCAGACCAGTTGGACCGCCAAATCCATATTATCGAAACAAGAAGACTGTACCAAAAGATCCCCTACAAGCTGAAAAGGAAGCTTTGGTAAGCATTTTCGGTCGACATAATTTAATCGAGAGCCCACAAAATTTTACCCGAGACCATAATTAAGATTTAGACTATAGGACACTATAGGCTCATAAAACTTGTCAAGGTACAATAAAAGTACACTCAGCGAAGGTTTGGGATGATAAATTACATAATAAGTAAATGCGATACCTTCTCCTCAGATTATTCGAAATAGTTAAATAGCTTATGGTCAATGATGTAACTTTTTCTGTCCCTTCAAATCTATTCCAATAGATACTATTATTATAGTCTATGTGTGTGTGTGTGTGTGTGTGTGTGCGTGCGTGCGTGCGTGCGTGCGTGCGTGCGTGCGTGCGTGGGTGCGTGCGTGCGTGCGTGCGTGCGTGCGTGCGTGCGTGCGTGCGTGCGTGCGTGCGTGCGTGTGTGTGTGTGTGTGAGTGTGTGTGTGTGTGTGTCTGTGGCATCGTAGCTCCCGAACGGATGAACGGATTTTGATTTAGTTGTTTTTGTTTGAAAGTAGAGTTAGTCGAGAGTGTTCTTAGCCATGTTTGGTGGAAATCGGTCTAAGATGGCCGCCGCTAAAAAATGGCTGATAACTTTTTTCTCCACGACCTCATCAATATGGGTATCAAATGAAAGGGCTTGACTATAAAAAATTTAAAATCCAAGATGGCCGCCACCAAAAAACCGCGAATTGCATATTTTGAAAGCGTTGCGTTGGGGTTTTTTTTAATTTTTAATTTAATTCACTTGTTCACTTGTTATCATTGCATTTATTAATATCCTTTTATCCCAATTGGTAAACTATGGCCTAAGCGCGTGAGGAAGGAAGAAGAGAAAGCCTTTGTCGTGCAGTGGGACAATAACGGCTAGCACATTTTTTTTATTCAGCAATTACCAGAACTATTGCTAAGTCAAAAAATAATCGTAGCAGCGTAGTCCGAAGGTTAATTCATGGCCCTTAAACTTGACTGAAAACTGGAGGAAGTTCCACAATTTACCTTTTCATTCTGATAATAAAGTTATAACCTAAAATCTTCTTTTCAGATTCGAGCAGCGGCCATAGCAGCCAGGGCCCCTCCATCAGCAGTAAGAGATGAAATACTCCGAGTATCCGCTGTGAAGTTAAAGGAGAACAACCGAGTGAAGACCGAGACTGACTTGGTGAAGCAGCAGCAGCAGATATTAGCTGCTGAGGATCCGGTAAGAATTTCAACTATTGTGTTTTGTTCAACGATAAATCTGTACAAATATTTTTTTTGTGAAGACGACGTGTGTGTGATGACGAGTATTTAAAAGGTAGAAATTAAATAATGGAACGTTACCCCGCTCTTGACATTTAATGTGGAGGAAAGAGTTGATGAAGCGGTTATCTGAAAAAGGTTTGGATCAACTTTGTGAAAAAAAATATGCGAACGGGGGGAGTGAATATGACGGATAGTCTTATTCACTCCCCAATAGTAGATAGTGAAGTAGGACATGATGGAAGAGGAAAACGAGTTGTGGGTAATGGAACAAAGGTGGTGGAGGTAGATGGTGTGAAAATTTCAATGAAATATATCGAGCTAGGGCGACAATATAGATCTTCTTCTTAGGCAATTTATTAATCCACTTCCATCTTACTTCTTCACGTCACTAAAGTTTAAAATCCCTTGCAGGAAACCATAGCAGCCGAACAGTTTTACGGCGGGATCATTCAGAAGGTGGACGCGATTCTCGACACTGTCGGCGTGATTGACCATGGGTGTAAGGAGAGGGCGATCTGTTCCATGTACAGAGATCCTTTCAAACACTCGCCTTATAGCAATCTCATTTCTAATGAACTGAGCAAGTGAGTATTAAATCATTCACATTTTTATTTAAAGGATGAGGTCATTACCATATTATTCTATTTTTTTTCTTGGTAAACATAATAATATTATTATCAGGTGTGCGTACCTTAAAACTTTATTTCGGTTTTGTATTATCAGATACCTAATATAACCCCCCAAGCCCTAGCCTAAGCTTTCTTAACTCCTGGGCTTTGGCCTCCTTGAAATTCCTCCATTTCTTTTGATCTAGCGCCACCTTTTGCCAGCTCCAGATACGCGAGCAAGTCGTCATGCCATCGATTTCCGGGGCCGGCCTCGACAACTCCGTCTATCTTCAGGTGCTCATTCTGTGGATTTTTTACTAACGTAATTTAAATTATTTCTTTGCAGAGACTCCAGTGAGCTGATCCCAGCGTCTGACAGCAAAATGGCGCTCCGTTTCTACCAATACGTGCAAGCGGCGAGAGAAGGACAAGAACAAAAAGACTGTCTTATTTTATATCCAAATTGTGAATCTAAATAGCATTATTATCATCATACAACACACAACAGCTTGGCAGAAGAACTTTTCTTCCTATCTTCTGATCATGGTCTGGTTTCAAATTTTCTTTGAAACCAGACCATACAAACTCAAACATTGATAGTCCTTCTTTAGACCTCGAGCTCTACCACAGGGATTGGTCTCAAAAAGGAAACAGAAAGAAGTGGAAAGAGCTTGTCTCGCTGGAACTACAAAGGACTACGTTCTTTTTACACTTCCCTCTTTCTCTCTTCAAACTCAGTTCGTCTAAGTTTGGGTTAAAGATTGCTTCTCCACTGAGTTTTACGAGTAGGCCGGTTTCTATAAGGCGATATCCACAATGAACTGCTGCTTGTTCAGACCCACAGTTGGATTCAATAGCTGCTGTACATACTCGTAATATATCAAAGGTGACAAGCACATTGCAGTGTTCCATAGGACTTCATTTATGTCAATTACTTAGTGAACATTGGAAGAGCGTTAAGCTCCTTTTCTTCTTTAAATAGGAGTAATATATTGAAGATTTAAAAAGCATTTAGAATCTTAGGAATCGTTAATTGGAGTAAGATTACTGTCAAATTGGAATACGTACTTCCACAGATATATTAAACTACTCTATTTGTAGTGTAAACAACTTTCACAATGTACATTTCTGAGAGAAGTTCCTAAGTATCTCAGCTAAATACGTAACAGTTAAGACCAGATTATAATATTGTAGAGAGTAGAGAGTAAGCTTTTATTCCAAATTATAATAATAAATAGGGAAAATCTTTTTGACCCAGAATACATTTCAAAATAATAATTATTATGATTGACTAATTCTGATTCTACCTTCAATAAATCATCAACTTCCTGCCCCTATCCCACATCAGGTAGGGTCGGCACAACAGGTTTTTCTCCTCCATTCTGCTCTATAATCCGTCATATCTTCATCCACTCCCCTAATATATTCTATTTCACACAGTTTATCCAAACCTTACGACATAGCCCGACGAATTAGCAAGCTGAAGTGGCAATGGGCAGGCCATATAGCACGCAGAGCGGATGGCCGATGGGGTCGAAAAGTGCTCGAGTGGAGACCACGGACTAGCAAACGAAGCGTAGGACGTCCACCCACAAGGTGGACAGACGACCTTATAAAGGTCGCCTGAAGACGCTGGATGCAGGTCGCTTCCAACCGGTACATATGGAAGTCCAAAGGGGAGGCCTATGTTCAGCAGTGGACGTCCAATGGCTGAGATGATGATGATGATGATGATCCAAACCTTTAAAAAGTATATAATTAATAAATGGAACTTAACTGAGGTTAAAAAAAATTCTACGTATAATAAATATAAGTCAGGAAATCAAAAAGCATAAAAAAATACCCAATAAAAATTAAGTGTGGGTTTATCCTATAAAACTCTTTTCTTCTATTTTTAAAATTGGAAAAATGCTTTGGGTAAAAAGGATTTTCTCATTTTGATAAACAAAAAGGTGCAGGTACTTCGTTTAATTCTATTTTTTGACTGAATTTCTCAGAAAATATAATTTAAAATATTTTGTTTCGAATAAGCTTATTATAAATTTATTATTTATTTACAATAGTTTAAAATAATAATTTATTTTAATTTTAAGTAACTTATACTTAATTCAGTCATTAGGACATAATTAGTATTTTTGCTCAATAATTTCATAATAAAATTGTCTTATTAAATAAATAATATTCTACATAGTAAATTAAACTACACCTTAGTATATTACACTATTTATAATAACAATGCATGTTATAAAAAGTTATTTTAGTTAGATCCATTTGTAGATATTAGAGAAATATTATGTGCTTATTAATTTATTGAATTAAATTATTTATTTATTATTTAAATATTTTTTATTATTTTAAACCTATATAAAAATATTAAATCTTTTCATTTACAAAATCTTCTTCATAAGAACTTTTATTAAAAACTATCTGTGCACTCAATCAGTTCCGATTCCGAATGAAAATCGGAATAAAAAGTACTTAGACTTTTCAGTTCTTCCAGCACTATATAACGAGTTTCATCACAGTCGGGTCAGTGATTTTTGATTAAAATAGCAAAAATATAGGTAGGTATTGTAAACCAAATATAAAAAAAGACAACATAACGCTCAAATTTTAGTATGTTTAAAACTTACTATGCCCAGCCGATAGTTTACAATATAACTAAATTATCTTATATCTTATCTTATAAAGGGCCCCCTTTACACAGTCAGCAACACTTCGACCCATTGGGATCTATTGTGTTCACCCCTTGCCTACCGTTTCTTACTCTTCGAAGAAGTGGTTAATTAGCGTGGTGATCCCACTAAGAGGAAGAAACCTGTACTCCTCTGGTTTGGGGTACGCTGTCCCAAGGAGGCTCATGCGTTTCGTAGCCAGCACGTCGCATTCGCACAAAATGTGCTCCATGGTTTCTGTACCCTCGCCACAGGCTCTTCAGTCGTTTGTTGTAGTTAGCCTCATTTTTTTTTTTATTTTTTTTTTTATACTAAATAGGCCTACGTTTGACCACATCCCACCTGATGGAAAGTGGAAATGCGGTCGACGATGGATCACGTATGACGCCTAGAAAGGTACCTATTCACTCGTGCCTTGAAGATACCCAAGTTGTACCTCTCGGGAAACACAGATGACGGCAAAGTATTCCAAATGCGACCAGTTCTCATTAGAAACGACGAAGCAAAACGCTTGGTGCGGGCTGTTGGTAGCGCCACTAAGTAGGGATGCCGCATTGCCGTCTGCCGTGACGTCCGTCGATAGAATGGGCATGGAGGAATTAGTTCGTGTAATTCCTGCGCACACTCTCCAAAATGAATCCTGTAGAAGACCGATAGCGAAGCGACCATTCTACGATGTTCAAGGCTCTGCAGCCGAGATTCTGAACAGACTTCAGACCTACAGACCTCCAGACCTACAGACTCAGAGCTACTCCTCTGTCTTGCCTACAGACTTCTGATTCATTTTGAACAGCATGTCGTTGGTTTCATAGTGCCCAGATAAGGCACCAATTATTGCTCTTCCTTTGTTTCTTCCATTATTCAGAATGAATTTGGAAGCACTTTTGTGGCTGTTACCTAGGAATTTCTTCGAATGTGTCAGCCCTTGGCTGTTTTCCCACTCTTGCGTGTGTTTTAAATCAGCATATTCCTTTATAGCAGTGTTGATGGTGCATGCAGGCAGACCCATACTAGGTTCAGGTCCATGCATAGCATTTGCTGATCCCCTTCTCGCAAGTTCAAAAGCCTTCTCATTCCCTTCTATTCCTACATGGCCAGGTACCTAAACTAGTCGTAATTTGTTGCTGCGGCCTAATTTGTTAAGGCTTTTCACAGCATCCAGTACTAGCTTGGAGCTGACTCTGCAGGAATTTAGGGCCTTTAGTGTCGCTTGACTGTCACTGAGAATGTAGATAATCTCACCTTTAACATTCCTCCTTATGTTTTCTTCAGCGCATGCTATAATAGCATACATCTCTGTCTGAATGACGGTAGTGTATTGACCCAGACTGTTCCGGAATTGGATAGTTTCCGAGTATATACCTGCCCCTGTACCGGATCCGGTTTTTGAACCATCCGTGTACCATATGCAGCATTCTGCGTCTTGTGTGCGTAGTTGCTGCTTCCAGTCTTCCCTTGAGGGAACATGTATTTTAAAATTTCTTTTGAAGATTTTAATGTGCGGCATTACGTCGCTGATCATGCTCATCTTCCTCTGTAGCTCTTCATTTTTGTGTGCCTTGTTGTTGGCCTATTGAAGTCATAAACTCCTGCAGCTTGGAGTCTGTATAAGGCTTTGATCGCCTCCTGTTGAATTATTAGATGAAGAGGTTTAAGGTCTAGGATTCTATCTAGCGCCTTACTGGGCGTTGTCTTAAACGCTCCTGTGATAGCCACAGTGGCCATCCTTTGAAGTTTGCCTAGTTCCCTTTTACAAACCGTAAGTTCGGTTCTAGGCCACCATACTACGCTGCCGTATGTTAGTATTGGTCGTACCATTGAAGTGTAGATGAAGTTAAGTACCTTGGGTTTAAGTCGCCAGGTCTTGCCATATGCTGATCTACACATATTGAAAACTCTCATAGCTTTCACCTTTTTGGCGTGAAGACTCCATGTGAGCTCCTTGTCTAAGGTCATGCCGAGATACTTTACTTCGGTAGCCCATTCTAGCTCTGTGCCAAATAAAAGTAACTTTTTCAGTTTACCTAGCTTCCTCTTCCTTGTAAAAGGAAGAATCGTAGTTTTGCTTGGATTTATGGATAGATGGTTGATTTCACACCATTCTTCCACTATCTTTAAAGCCTGTTGCAATAGTTCCGATACAATTTCTGGAAATCTGCCATTGATTTTTACTACTATATCATCTGCATATCCTACAGAGTAGCATGCTTCTCTGTTTAATTTCGTAAGAAGAGAGTTTACCACCAGACACCAAAGTGTAGGTGACAATACCCCTCCCTGAGGACAGCCTTTAGTAGTTGTCGCATGTATTTCATCCCCTAGTAAAGAGGATCCTATTCTCCTTCCCCTTAGCATGAAATCAATCCATTTGCATAGGGTACGGTTAATGCCGTGTTCATTAGCGGCCTTCATAATCGAGTCAAAAGATGTGCGGTCAAATGCTCCCTCAATATCTAGGAATGCTGCCGCGCAGATCTCTTGACCCTCAATGGCTTGTTCTGCTCTAGTGACTACATAGTGCAACGCGGTTTCAGTTGATTTCCCGGATTGGTAAGCACATTGTAGCTTATGAAAAGGTTTCTTTTTCAGAGGACCTTCCCTTATGTATTCGTCTACAAGTTTCTCCAGAGTTTTTAATAGAAAAGATGAGAGGCTTATTGGACGAAACGCCTTGGCCTCTTCATAGCTTTCTTTACCTGACTTGGGAATGTATGTTACCTTTACTTCTCTCCATATCTTTGGAATAAACCCAAAGGCTATGCAGGCCTTGAAGACTAAATTATATCACTGGTGAAATTCAATTGTAAGCAATCTCCTGATTGGTTGGCGTAATTTGATAAACTAGAACTTTAAATCGCAACATTGTATCAAATGGCAAGGAAGCGAACAGAATTGACTTCCTTAACTAAAATGCAACAACATAACTTTGATAAATCATAATTTTGAAAATCAACAGTCTTAGTTACAAAATTAACTTTAAAAAAATATATGGGATGTGTTTCTACTGTATAAAAAAAGAATTTTTCAATGGTGTCCCAAATGTCACTAAAATTATTAATAAAAATAGAGTAGGTAGTCATTTGGGACACAGTTTCCGAAAATTTTGTGTCCCAAATGACAATAAGCCGTTTCTCCACAGAGTTATGAACCCTTTTACAATATGACTAATTACGAGTAATTAACGATTTTACTTTTCCGTTTTATGTCCTTACTTTTAAAGAACTCATTTCAATAATAAAGACAAGTCTTACCAACCGATTTATATGAATTTAATAATTCATATCAAAGGCGCTGCTAGTGTGTACAAGACCTAATTTCCATTGTGTAGAATTTACGCAAAACAAACATTAGATTAAGACCATTATGAACAGTCTCGTTTTGAATTTCTTCGTGGTAATTTTGTTGGTAAGAATAAGTGAACATTTTTATCCTTACAATTTATTTATGTCCTACAATTTCTCTGCGTACCTACATTCTACATAGAAACTCTATAAGTGATGCCACTCAGCCAAAGGACTGCATGGAAAAGCGGGACAGATTTTTTGTAATGTTATTGTATGTATTTTGTTGAATTTGTACACCCTGTCACACATAAAGCGGGCGCGGTCAAGAACAAAACGAAGATCGTGTCTGGCATCAACGCTATCGTGTCTCGGAATGCACGTAAACCATGTGGGTCTTGGCTATAAGATATTTATGAAGCAGTTGTTAGGTCATGTTACAGGCCCTGTAGTATTATCGGGAAAATGAAACTGCACCATAAGTTGGCCAACATAACACCAGTGTTAGTAGGGTAATCTAATCTGTTGGAGTATAAACCCTCTTTATTATGTCAACCTTTTAGTTAAACGGGCTAAATAGTATCACAGTCCTTTAGAAGGACGTGTGTGGGACCGAAGCCAACATCTAGAGACCTCTTTATAGTCCAGTTAATGAGTGCTCAAAAGGGGCATGTGGATGGAAAAGTCGAAAGCAGAAAAACTAACTTTGTTTGGACTAGTTAGGAGATAAACATACTAAAAGTCCCCACCCCTCCAAGGTGCGCCCGAGGGGGGAGGCCGAAGAAGGTCCCTTTTTGTATTATTTTGAACTTATATTTATCTCCTAACTAGTCCAAACAAAGTTCCTAAGTTAGTTTTTCTGCTTTCGACTTTCCATCCACAATCCTTCTTTTACTGGACCATTTGACAATTTTCTCTACATAGTAATGTGACAATAGCCGACGATTGTCTGTATCCACTATAGAAATGAAAATTATCATTTCTATTTCTGTGACCCTTAAACGAAGGCGCATCGATTTTGACCTAGTTAATTCTATTAATTATAATTAAAACAGTCCCAGTTAATCTTTCTAAGTCTCGACCCCTAAACACTTACGTATCCGTGTTCTTATTTATTTAAGGAGTGAAAGTCTATTGGAAAGCCAAGGACTTTCCAAGGACCTGAGGACGCACCGTGAATATCTATCGGATTTTACTTATAGATTTCTATTTAGCTGTAAGAACTTTTATTTATGTATACAAGTCTGTAAAAAGTATATATTTATACAACACGCGACTCCCGGTGTTACTTGCGAAAATAATTATATAACGGAATTATTAAAATGAGGTAAAAACTATCCCATGTCCATTTCCGAGATTTCCACTATCTCTATTCCAAATTTCATCTAAATCGGTTCTATAGTTTAGGCGCGAGGAGGTAACAGAGAGATATACACATAATTGCTTTTATAATATTATCAGTATCGAAGCGAAACTTAATAATTATTTTGCCTTTCTTTATAGTATTAATTAATAATAATTATAGATTAAGTTTTAAACTTTTTTCAGTCAAATCTTTCAACATGCTACGAAATCGTCCGAGCTAAACGAGCACACACAGATAACTTCAATGTATTAATAAATTTGTACAAAATGAATCCCTTGAGAAACTCAAAGTTCTACAGAAGCTTTTCTGACAAGTTGTTTGCACCTCCAAATAAAAGTGAATATTTCGAGAATTTCCCTTACGAATTTGAAAGTGATAACTATTACACAAAAAACAAAATTAAGCTCAAACAAATAGAATCGATCATACATAATAACAACCATACAACTGAGAAAACTGAAGAAGCACTACCTCAGTATGAATTAGAAGATGGTTCTAAATCAGAAAAGTTCACTATGGACGTAATAGATGAATATGTAAGAGATAATCATGAGAAAGAGGATATAGCTGGTGATATGTGGCATGCGGCAAGTTGGGAACTTAACGAAATTCCCGTCACAACTATAGTACCTATTATAAATACAACAGTAGTTACTGCAACAACACCTGAGACGAATAATAATTCTGTTGTTACTGAAGAGAAAAATGAAAGTTTTGAATTTATTGACAAAGTCACATTTTCTAAAAAGGATGTTCCTAAGAAAGAAGCTGTAAAGACTAATGAAAAAGTTTTGAATAAAACTGCTACTTTCAACGATTCACGCAAAGGTGAAGATGAAGTTTTCTCTGTTAACAATATTAATAATTATGATGATGGAGTTGTAAGTTGGAGGTAAAATAAATAAACTCACGATTAAATTTGAAACTTAATTACATGGTTTTATTTACAGCGTAATAATAAATAATTTAATAAATAAATAAATTAATCAGAGGTCCGTCGTTTCTTAAGATATTTGGTATTCAGTTCAAATTTGGGCGGAGTAGGCGATTTCGTGAGCGTCTTCGTATGATCTAGCTTGGTAAGGTCCATGAGGGTCCCAGGCGGAGGCGTGGTGGTCTACATGATGTTCTACGTGATGCTGTGGGTAGTGGATAACTTCGTAGTTCACGACCTTGGGTTTCGTGAATTTGAAGATGACCATGGCACCTGTACAAAAAGAAATTTGGATTAGATCACTAGTATTTGTCAATATTAACTTTTGCTTTGCGTTTCTTTTCTATTGTACTTTAGCTTACCAGAAAGAACAAGGGAGATAAGGCCGAGGGTCAGAGCCTTCCACGTCTTGAGGGCGATGAGAGCGAGAGCAAGGGGCACCAACACTGAAGCTTTGAATTTGAGACCGATGAGGAATGGCAAGATGACCTTCTTGATGAGACCGTGCTCTGAAAATAAAATATTCATAATTAGACCAGTTATTTTCCCATGTCAATAAAATTTATAAATATACTGACTGCTCTTGATTCTCAAAGGCTTGGGCAGCTTGATCTTCTTCTTCCTTCCCTCAAAGGTGCTGACTTCTTCTTCTCCGTCCAAAGGCATGTCCAGTTCAGACGGCAGGTCAGTCAGCAGAGATCTCGGCACGTACTCCGAGGCAGCACTCCTCGAGATTTCTTCAGGAACTTTCACTCTCAAGGTGTGAGTTTGCAGGAAGCCGTCAACTTTGTCAAACAGTGCAAGTGTAGGGTCCTTCGCCATCCTAGGATCAACTTCAGTATCTTCCTCCAGGGTCGCAGTCCTGACGATGCTGAGGTTATCAGTGATTTTGATTTCGTCATCGTTGGCCACTTGTGAAATCCACTGCAGGGTCCTAGGTTTAACACATTCCACCGAATACTGGCTCAAGCATTCGCTATAAATGTTCCTTGCTAAATTGCTAGCAGAGTAATGGGCACTGGCGAAAGCCGCGAGCGATAGAAGCACTATTAATTTAGCCATGATGCACTTGTCACTATTGTTTTTTGACGGCAGAGACGACTGACTGCCGTCCGATAAACGGTCACAATGTATGCCAGGGAAGTTCAGGGCTTGGTTTATATACGAGCATTAATACGTGAGCTGTTATCAGAATGCCGAGTGGTGCTATCTTCGGTGATACACGCCTCGCTACATTTTAATTGAGAGGTGACACTGTATTGGAAAACTATCACTTTGTTGCAAGTGCGATCTCTTCATTTGTTTATTAAGCTGTAACTTCTATAGATTTAACCTTAGTTAATTATATTCGTATAATAATTAATATTATTTTTAGAAGAAACAGGCGAATTCTAGGCTTGTGGGCATTTATTAGACCTACTACTATTAAAAACTGGTAAGTTACCTCGAAAGGTTATTGGCAATTCTTAAAAAAAGATGTTTTAATAGTCATATAAAATTATAGGTAAACTTATTACGTTATTTAAAAAAATACCCTTATTTTATTTTGGCATTCGTCATTAAAGCCCATTTCACACGTCGCTATATAGCGCTATATAGCTTCACATAGCGCGGCATAGCTTCAGTACAAATCGGCATCCGTCACACACGTAGCTATAAATGACATATAGCGCTATATCGCGCTATAATTTACAGTTGATGCGTAGAATCCGCCATTTTTCATTTTGACTAGGTGATAAAATGACTAAGCCGTTTTGTATTACGGAGACAAAAGAAAACAAACTCATATTACCTACGCGATATATTAAACTAAATAGTAGCAAATGCTTAACCGCTGTGTAACAAATTAGAAAAAAATGTTTTTTATTTTTATTAAATATTTTGTTGTGTTTACAGTTCTTTGTGTTAGTATTTCGAAACAAATTAATTTAATTTGTATTTTAAATTTCACCTCCTATTTACTTGTAATAGATGCTCATATTATGCATAATGATTATTTGTCCGAATAACTGAAAGCTTTGAATACCTTGCAGTAGACTTTCGCTTAACCGGCTAAGTCATGCTACAAAATGGCTACGCATTTTTTTTTATCTAGTTCAAATGGAATTTGCCAAATTGTATGGTTTTACAGCAACATGGCTGTTGACAATGTCAATTTTGAGTCTTATACAGGACGTGTGAAAAATTCATGATTTTTTTTTCACATTTTTAAAAAGTACGTACCAGGAGTTTGCCATGGTTTTTTTTTACAAAAGTGATTGTCAGTTAAAACTGTAATAATGCAAACACATTGTTTCAAGGGTTTTGTAGGTACCTCTAAACAAAAAAAAAACAAATCATTATTTTTAGTTTTTTTTCGACATTTATGCTCGGAAATGGATCGTTTGGAGTTCTTCTCCTTGTCCTTGTCATATTCTCTATTACTGGGAGTCATGACCCCTCCTTTGTAGGATTCGATTTCTGATGATGGAGTGCTATCTGGGTTGGTTGGATGCGATTTTCATGGCCAGGAGCCACGAGACAACAGGACAACAGCAACAGCGTCATCTTAGTCGAGCACGGGGCAGGCTGAAAATCAGCGCTGTGCAGGACCAGCATTATGCTGAGTCTATTCCATTTATCAGTATAGGTACCTATTGTTTATGTTGTTTTATTATCTTCTGTTCGTATCTCATACTAACATGTCACTATATTTATGTGTATAATTTTTCATGTATGTACTTTTTGGAACTGATAATAAATATATTTTTATCTTATCTTATCTTAACAGGAACTTCGAGGGTGGTGCGGATCTGATCTGACCAGCACATCGGACCGCCTTGGGACCGCTTTCCTTTGATTTTGCCCGAAACAATGACCATCTCTAGATTTCCATCCATGCCATTTGGCCAAAGTACTCGAGAATTCTCTGATAAAGTCGGTCAAATCTAACTCAAATCGATCTTATTCGATGAACTCTCACACTTTTAGTAAACGATGATAATTTCGAATAAAGTTTTCTGGATTTCTTGACGTAGTTTGAATCGTCATTTTTTTTAAATTATACCAGGAGCAGACTGGAACGAAACCAAAATCAAGGAAAAAAGAAACATCCTTTATGTAGAAAAAATTGTCAAATTCATTTGTTTAAGTAGTGTTGGGGAATCATTGTGGAACTATATGCAATCAAGTGATTGAATCTCCGTTCCTACTTCTGGTACTCCTGGTACCTACTTCCTAAAAAATATTAACTAGCTTTTAACTGATGAAAAGTGGTCTGTTAAGCACAAACGTGCGTGCATATATGAAAGTGCATAAAATAGACCCCGCATAGGAAAAAAAATAATTGTTGTGCGCTTTTTGAAGACTGAACCACGTTAATATTAAGAGAGAAGAGAGATAGAGAGGAGCAGCGGTTACAGATTTCCAATTTAAACGCCGTATTTTTCCCCTTAAGGGCAGATTTCTGGAATAATAATATTTTATACGTAATTTTATACGCAACATGTTGATAACATTTTTTCATAGTTGCCAAAGAACTGCAACAAATGAGAAATAAGCAGACTAAGAAAACACATGTTTCTCCACCAGCTAAACATACTTCTAATATCAAGAACAAGCCTGTTACGAGTGAGGTTTCATTTGCACATATAACAAAAGGAGCTCAACCTCAAGAACACCAGCCAGAGAAGTCTGAAGTAGAAATTAAATTAGGTCAAATCTTAATGTTAATGACCTCTTTCGACGAAAGGCTCAAAAAGCTAGAAACAGGCACTAAGAAAGTCCCATTAAGAAATAATACATAACCATGGCTAATTTTCTAAAAATAATGACATGGAATGCAAATGGACTACTTAAACACCACCATGAGTTGCAAGTAGTCCTCTTAACAGAAAAAATTGATGTTTGTCTTATATCTGAATCTCATTTCACCAGAGAGTCACACATTAAAATCAATGGCTACAAAACATATCACGCTCTGCATCCAAATAATACAGCTAGAGGTGGTAGCACCATAATCATTAAAGAACATCTATGCCATTATGAAGCATTCAAAATTGAAGAGCAATATACCCAAGCTATTGCTATTTCTGTAAAAACTAAACGATATCCTATAATTGTATCAGCTATATACTGCCCTCCAAAGTACGCACTGAAAGCTGAGCACTATGTTAACATTTTAAAACAACATGGTGACAGATTTATTCTAGGAGGTGATTTTAATTCTAAAAATACCTTCTGGGGGTCTAGAATTACAACAAGTAAGGGTAAAGAACTACTTAGTGCCATAAGAGATTTGAATTGCAACGTCTTATCAACTGGAAAGCCTACATATTGGCCTACAGATCCAAATAAAATACCAGACTTGATTGATTTTTTTATCTATAAAAATATATCTTCTAGTTTTATCAACATTAAAGAAA
This sequence comes from Hemithea aestivaria, assembly GCA_947507615.1. Classification (NCBI taxonomy): domain Eukaryota; kingdom Metazoa; phylum Arthropoda; class Insecta; order Lepidoptera; family Geometridae; genus Hemithea; species Hemithea aestivaria. The sequence goes on along the minus strand of OX382345.1, from coordinate 8,674,608 downwards.
GCCATGACATGAACTCAGATCACTCGCCAATACTGTTAACTCTTAGCGAATCTATCATGCTAAAGCCAACCAACCCTGCCTTGGTAAACAAATATACAGATTGGGAAAGTTTTAAGCTTGATCTAGAATCAGTTATAAACTTGAAAGTTCCATTGAAGAACCCACAACAACTTGATGAAGACATTGAAAGACTAGTCAAAGACATTCAGCTATGTGCATGGAGAAACACACCAGAAACTAAAGTTAAGTCTAGAGATAATTATTACCCATTAGAAATAACTAAACTAATAGCAGATAAACGTAAGCAGAGACAGTTGTGGCATATGACTAGATACCCACAAGATAAAACTAAGCTTAATAATCTAACAAAAAAGATTAGTAGGCTTATAACTAAATTTAACGAAGCAAATAGAGATAATGAACTGAGCGGACTAACTAATGATCGAACCACTGATTATTCCTTATGGAAGACAGTCAAAAATGTAAAGAAACCCATAATGTCCATTCCGCCAATAAAAGAATCAAACGGAAGCTGGGCTATTAATAATCAACAAAAGGCGAACAGATTCGCAGAACATCTCGAGCAGATCTTTCAGCCGAACGAAAATACAAGCGATGATACTTTAATTATAAGTGAAGCTGCAAGTAATCCTGAGATTGACATAAAACTCGCAACACCAAAGGAAGTACTACATGAAATAAAAGAAATTAGCCGGAAAAAATCTCCTGGCTTCGATCTGATCACAGGAGAGGTTCTACAAAGCCTACCTAGAAAAGCCGTCGTATAACTCACCACTCTGATAAATGCGTCTTTCCGATTACAATATGTACCTGAAGTGTGGAAAGTTGCTGAAGTCATTATGATTCCTAAACCAGGCAAACCGCTAAATGAAACGTCATCGTACAGACCGATCTCACTGCTGCCAATAATATCGAAGCTTTTCGAAAAACTCTTGTTAAAAAGATTAAAGCCGATCATTCAACAAAACAACCTCATTCCTGATTATCAATTTGGGTTCCGAGAGCAACATTCAACCATTGATCAAGTTCATAGAATCACCAACATTATTGAAAATGCCCTAGAAGAAAAGAAAGTCTGCTCTACAGTTTTCTTGGACGTTGCACAGGCTTTTGACAAGGTGTGGCACGAAGGCCTACTTTTTAAATTAAGGAATATGCTTCCGTCAAAGTACGTTGCTATTTTAAAATCATATCTTACACAAAGACTGTTCAGGGTACGGCAAGAAGATTCATACTCGCTACTCAAGTCTATAAAAGTTGGGGTACCACAAGGCAGCGTCTTAGGCCCTGTTTTGTATTTACTATACACTTGTGATATTCCAGATCTAGAAGGAAATACAATTGCAACCTTTGCTGATGATACAGCTATTATGGCAACGGGAATCACGCATGCGGAAGCTGTAGAAAAGGTTCAAAACGCTGTGAACACAATCTGCGATTGGACCAAGAAATGGAAAATAAAATTGAACGAAACAAAATCTGTCCATGTAGATTTTACTAATAAAAAAACAAATTATCATCCGGTTTACATTAACAACACGGCCATTCCATACGAGAACACAGCCAAATACTTGGGAATGACTCTGGACGTAAAGCTCCGCTGGAGGGCTCACGTCAAGAAGAAACGTAATGAGCTAGAATTAAGATATAGAGCAATGAACTGGCTTCTTGGTAGACATTCTAAGCTATCAGTTGACAACAAACTACTTCTATATAAACAAGTCCTCGTGCCAATATGGACCTATGGCATCCAGTTGTGGGGATGTGCCAGAAACAATAACGTTGAAATAATCCAACGATTCCAAAACAAAGTTCTGAGATGTATAGTGTGCGCCCCTTGGTACGTCAGAAACGAAGATCTCCACCGCGACCTGAAAGTGGATCTCGTGACTAACGTCATCAGAAAGTTCGCGGAAACCCACCAGCGCCGGCTCCACCATCACGTGAACGTCGAGGCCATCCAGCTCCTCGACACCACGGGACTAGTAAGAAGACTCAAAAGGAAAAAACCTTTTGAGTTGTGTAGTGATTAGTGAAGTTATTATAATATGGTGTTAGTGCTGTGTACAAAGAACACAAGAACAAAGTGTCTTCACCCTGATAGAGACAGTAAGAATACGTGTTATTGGACACTTTCTTAGATTAACTCATATTAGCAACTTAAGTTAGAACTAAATTACTTATTAGTCTAATAAGACTAGATTGTAATCTTTTGATACACTTATTCTAATAGTAGGTGTATGAAACAAAAAAAAAAAAAAATTCATACAAGTATGTGGCAAGTCCAACTTGCACTTGTTTGTTTTTATTTTGAAATAATATAAATTTTCTTTATTTTTGTATTAATAAACCTATTCTAAATGCACTCAAAGCATTCATTGACAAGTTATTCCAAATATTTGAGTGCGTTTGTAAAGAGGAAAAATTAGTCATTAATATCACTTGATTTGTGAAAAAAGGAATGTTAATGTCACTTGATTTTATTTCAAAGATCGACTCAAGATTCAATCACAAAGAATGAACTATTAAAAAATATAGTTCCGATCAGTAACCCGGCCATCACTAAAAATAATATAGCACGGCATAGCGAGGTATAGCAAGGCCTTGCGATACGATACTATATGGTACCAGGAGTCATATAGCAAGATATAGTATAGCGCCGTGTGTAATGGGCTTAATTCAATTTAGGGATGACTTTTATAAGTTTTCTTTTGTTTTTCTTTTTATATCTTGTATATAGTTTTGAGAGAGTAGGCTGATTAAAAAATCCAACAGTCTTCAGTGTATATTTTAGGTCACTCATTACACATAAAACTGACACAGCGAAAAACAGTTATAGAACATAGACAAAAATCTACAAATTATAATATGGTCCAGATAAAATCTTATCTCTTAAAGTTTTGTCACCACAATTTTTTTTATCACCAAACTGAAATCGTCCCTCTCAAATTTTTGTTTTTTCTCGACTAATAAATTATTGACTTCGCTTTTTCTCCTTTGAAAAAGTTCTAAACAAATTACAACAATTCACTTGACAGTTATGTTTTTGATTATATAGTTTATAAATTCTACAAAGACCATTATACAAAAGAAGTAGACTGAACGTCGACTCTCTCAAACCTTAACTTCTTCTCGACTATTCTCCTTTTAAAGATTTCTAAGCATATTACCACAATTCGCTAGACTGTAACGTTTCCGTTTACATAGTTTACAAATTCTACATTGACCATTATATAAAAGAAAGTGACACCGACAAAATAATAAGATCAACGCGCATTGCGTTCCCATTCCTTACGTAAGAGGGCGCATTTCTTATGTTAGGTATTCTGGTCATACCCTTGGATTGTGGTGACCAAATTATTAGGAATCTTCGGAAATTTTCATTAGTTCTTTTTTTTTAGGAATCATCCAGGTACATTTATTTATTATCTATATAAATAAAATTGTATATTACAATACGTTGGGCTTTAATAAGCCCAAGGATACTTCCTTTAAGAAATAATGGATGGAATAAAAGTATTGAGTTCACGAATCCTTTATTAACGAATTTTTATGTGTCAATATTTTATTTGTTTCAAATTGTCAACCCTCGTAAAGTTTTTCTCTTACATTTTTACACAAAAATATTACAAATCCTGTGTCTTTTTCAAGATATAAGTACAGGTACTTATACATATTACTAAGCAAACGTTGTTCAGACGACATGATCTCTTGTTGAATTCTTTCCATCCTTGTAAGATCTGTGTTATTAATTATTTACTGTTCTTTATTAACTGCCAATTCAGCTTCTTCTTAAAGATGAAAAATTATATTACTTTGTGATTCAAAGTATGCCATTTTAACAAATTCTATACCTTATCTTTTTTACAAGCTTTATATTACTTTCACCTGTCTGTTGTCTGTCAGTCTGTCTGTCTGTCTGTCTGTCTGTCTGTCGGTCTGTCTGTAATCAAATCTTGCAAGTTTGATTTGACCCACTTCCCGGTTTCCAATTGAGCTGAAAATTTGCATGCGTGTGTAAATCGGATGACAATGCAATATTATTATGACATGGAGCTGATCTGATGATGGAGCTGGAAGGTGGCTATAGGAACTCTGTCATTAAACAACGCAACCCCATCGAGTTTGGGCTCATTTGATTCGTCTTGACGAGTACTATATGATGCAAGATGGTAATGATAATTAAAGCTTGTTTTTAAAAAGTATTTTTAAAATTTCACTTGTTTTATTTCTGACTGGTCAGTGGCTTCTAATTATCATGCTCATGGCCCCCCTACACAAGTGAAAGATGTTCACGCAAAACGGATGCGCGTTCGTGCGCAAGTTACCAACACCTAGACGGTATACCATCCGGAATAAACAGCTGACTGATGTCGTCACTGCTCAATATATCACACATTTCTGTAGGCGCCTGTAGACTTCTTAGCATAACGTTATGAATGTGAGACCACGCTACAGTATTTTGTCTTATCATTTGACAAAGTAATTTTAATTAATTTTATTTTACCGTTTTTTTGTGGTGACCACGGATTAGCAAACTCAGCGTAAGGCGACACCCACAAGACGACCTTATAAAGGTCGCCGGAAAACGCCAGATGCAGATCGGTTTCAACCGGTATATATATGGAAGTCCAAAAGGAAGGACTATGTTCAGCAGTGGACGTCCTATGTTTGAGATGATAATGATGATGTCCTGTATAATTTATAGGAGAATTGACTAGGTGGGTACCCGAACAGTGCCGATTATTCTACCGCCTGAGCAGTAATGTGGAAACATTACCGTGTTTTGGTAGGAGGGCACTGCAGCTAGTGAAATCACTGGGCTGAAGAGTTCTTACATCCTATGACTCTTGACGAAAGAAAAGAAGCGTAGTCTCTTGTAAGAAGCGTTTGTGCACTTATAATTTTACAGGCAGCGTTATCTCTTACCATCAGAAAAGTATCTTTCTTGTCTTCTTAATTCTTTGAAAAAAGAGTTAGTCCTATAGTGTTTTGCTGTATAATCAAATAAAATAAAATTTCAGTTATCCTAATCGCGGGCCATAGCCAGTCAGTTTGTACCTAGACCTTGATTTAAATTCAGGTTCAATAGACAGAATAAATTAGTATTAAATAGCAATATATATTCATGCTAGATTTCTATACGTTGAACGCTTGCAATGCCTAATTCAAGCTATGAAAGTATTGCTCGTACTGGCTGTGGTTTTACCCATTACTTGTTAACATTTTTTTTGTTCTTCATAATTTCTTATTTAAGAAATACACGGCTTTTAATTTATTATATTCAACACATTAACATCAAAATATAAATATATTTATTTAATTATTCAGCACAATGCTGGAAAGGACTAAGTTAAGGGTTTAATAGTCGCTGGGCCTCTGTCTCGCTCGCACGATATAACTTATTGTCAAATAACAACTGATGAACTTATATTTTGGATTGTGTTAAATTGAAAATTTTGCTCATATTTTTATACGATTTTTATAAGTATGCCTCAACCATATTATAAAGTATCAAACTGGTTATACTTTTAAAAATTGTATAAAAATATGTGCAAAATTTTCAATTTTACACATTTCCAAAAAGTAAATTTTATCAATTGTTATTTGACAATTTGTTATATCGTGCGAGCGAGACAGAGGTTCAGCGACTATTAACCCCTGCTAAAGTAACATTTTCTACCAGTTCTCCTGAAACTGGATAAAAGTACCGGACAAAGTGAGAAGTGGAGACAAAGTTAAGGATGTGCGTGAAAAGCAAGTAATATTTATTTAATAACAACATTAAATTATGTGGTCATTAAAATTTTTATTCACCTCCACTGGTACGGTAGTCTTAATATGAAAAGTAATACAATATAAATAAATAACAGAAGCATCAATTGGATTTTTAAAATTATCATAAAAACTTAATTTTTTTGATGCTTTGATATTTTATACAATAAGTTATTTAAAATTTGTTAGCCGATAATTTAACAGTGGTTTAAAACCAAACCTTCCATACTTTAATTCAAACTATTTCATTTATACTAGCTGCGCCCAGCGGTTTTACCCGATTTTCGGTCTTAGCTATCTGTATACAAAATTTCAGCTCAATCGGTCCACGTCCGTTAGGCGTGAAAGAGTAACAAACACACATCCTGACATCCAGACATCCATTCTTACAAACTTTCAGGTTTTATAATATTAGTAAGATTAAATTTAATATTGTTTTAGTCTTTTACTATACATTTTTGTAATATTCCATGCTTTTTTATTCGTTTTTTTCTTGTTTCACTTTGTGCCTGTACCTATGCCCTTTTTCTCGATTAAATATTTTCTGTTTTTTTCTTTAATGATTACTGTAGTAACGATGTGTCTCATGTGTTTAAAGAATAAAGTGATAAATCATCAATCGGATTGATTAGACGGGTTTATGCCGAACTATTTAGGACGATTTCACTTCATTCGACCATAGAATATTAATAAGATATCATGTAAAACAGTCTTCCATGGATTATGATCATGTACTAGTGTAAGTACTTTCAATTAACATTACCTTAGGTTTCGGCAGTACTGTGTTTTTTTTTTAAATTATTGACAGCTATGGATCGCTCTGCTTTATATTTAACAAGCTGCGCCTAGCGGTTTTAATTTATTTTATTTTTAACCCCCGACGCAAAAACGACGGGGATGTGTCTGTCTGTGGCATCGTAGCTCCCAAACGGATGAACGGATTTTGATTTAGTTTTTTTGTTTGAAAGTAGAGTTAGTCAAGAGTGTTCTTAGCCATGTTTGGTGGAAATCGGTCCAAGATGGCCGCCGCTACAAAATGGCGGACTACTTTTTTCTTCCACGACCCCCTCAATATGGGTATCAAATGAAAGGGCTTAACGAGTAGAATACAGCCCACTATATATAATTTAAAATCCAAGATGGCCGCCATCAAAAAATGGTGAATTACGTATTGCGTTGGGGTTTTTTTTAATTTTTAATTTAATTCACTTGTTTCGTAAGTTATCTTTATCTCTATGGATTTCTAGTAGACAGTTGAAAATATACAATGTTATAGATGTAGTAATTCTCATATTTATGTATACTTACGCTGATACGTCTTACTAATACACACACACACACACACACACACACACACAGACAGACAGACACGTCAAACTTATAACACCCCGTCGTTTTTGCGTCGGGGGTTAAAAATCGTCGCGGATCGCGATCACTTGAGCATGCAATACAGCATTTTTTTGAAGTGAAAACTTCTTTAGCGGCGCTGAGCACTTTTTTGTATGGGTAAAAACTTTCAAACTCGCGTCAGGGTCACGTGATGCTGATCGAAAAAGCGTAAGATCGAGGGGAAGGGAGAGGAACTAGTATCTCCCACTCTTTCTACCGTGCCTGAGTGTGCTGCTCTGTTTAGGCGGCACAGGGGGCTTAGACAAGCGCGCGCCCGATATTTTTTTTTTATATTTTATATTTTTTTTATTACACTTAAATAGGTTCGAATCAAAACTGTTTGTTTCTTACTTAAGTTATCATAAACCAATTGTATCAGTTGTAAAAATTTGCGATGATGATTCTGATAATAACGATGGTGTAAAAGTCGTCGAAATTATGGATGGAAGGTGATTTTTCTGAGAGATAAAATTTAATGTTATATATAAATAACGATATAATATTATGAATAACAACATATAAATTGTCATATTTGTGTACGATAGCGCAATAAATAAACATTGTATTCTACCTCATAAATGATAGTATTTTTATACTTATAATTAAACACAACGTTAATATTGAAGTTTTCACTTCTGCCGGCACTCCTAGTGAGAGTGCACCTAGAGTGCTATTTTTTTTTTTTTATGTGAAGAAGTAGAAGACGGGCAAGACGCTCTCCTGATGTTAAGAGATGACAGCTGCCCATAATCAGTACAGTGCTACTTAGGATTTCACAATTATGTGAAATTCTAGGAGCACTGCACCAACGCTTCTTACTCAAGAGTCATAAGATGTTAAGACTCTTTAGCCCAGTAATTTCACTAGCTACAGTGCCCTCCTACCGGAGCACAGTAATGTACATTATACAATACAAGCTTATGATCGCGTCTACATAAAAGCCTTATTACACTTGGCTGAATTTAGTCACTAAATTCAGAATCTAAATTAGGATGAACGATACTTTCTTCTAAATTTAGGATGCTAAATGTGATTACACTTGACTTAATTCAGTGGCGACTGAATTTAGGCTTCTAAATTTAGCCAAGTGTAAAAAGCCTTTTAGCCCGCGCGGAGAAATCCTTTCTTAGCGGAAGTCTAAGTCATAAAACCTATCTGTGTTCCAAATTTCAACCATATCCGTTCAGCGGTTTGAATTGTGCGTTGATAGATCAGTCAGTCAATCACTCTTTACTTTTATATATTTAGACTAACTTGTGCTCGCGGCTTTGCCTGCGTGGCAAAACCCTTTCTTAGCAGAGGTCTACGCCCTAAAACCTACCTGTATGCCAAATTTCAACTCAATCCGTCCAGCGGTTTGGGCTGTGCGTTGATAGATCAGTCAGTAACTCTTTACTTTTATATATTTAGATTAGTTTTTGTTCTCTATTATTTTTTCAATGTCACATTAACTAAAATAGGAGTGGGTTGGTCACGTTAGTCGTACACACTCCAACACCTGGGCAAATATCCACAGAATGGTTGTCAAGAGAAAAACGACGGAATAAGTAGAGGGATTTGAGGTCTATGCGGTAAAAAAGTACATTTATACTAGATTATTTTAAATAATTGGTATATTAAAATATGTAATATATATATATTTTTTTTACTGGCAAATGCCTTTATTGAGAAAAACAAACTAACAATATTACAGCTACTACAGCAGTTGAGAACACTTTTATTAACCACAGATCGGCCACAAGCCAATCTACAGAAAATCCAAGTGCTCCAAATCACTGTCAGATGGCAGAGTGCCCAGAATGCTGGCAGCATTGCCACGTTGAATGGCAATACTTATACTTATTGTTATTATAAATAAATTATGCACCAAGAGAAATTAAAAAAAAACTTTTTAAAAACCAGGCTTTTATTAATACTTACCATATAGCACCAAAATCTAGCACCAATGACGAATCAAATGAGCCCAAGTCGATGGAGTTGCTTCGTTTCATTACGGAGTTCCTATGTCCACCTTCCTTCTTGTCCTTGTAGCGTCCGTGGCCCAGTGGTCATACGTCCGGCTTTTAATCCGGAGACCCTGGGTTCAAATCTAAGTGTGTGGCAAAAAGTTCGCCTGGACGCTACCGTGTTTCGGAAGGCACGCAAAACCGTGGGTCCCGGCTGTTTCCTATAAGATATGTAGGAGGTAGTCGTTAGGTCATGTTGCAGGCCCTGTAGTAATCTCGGCGACATGAAACTGCTACATATAGGTTCGCCACACAACCTATAAATTGTGATTTGACTCTGACAGTGTAAGTAGGGTAACCTGTTCTGTTGGAGTATAAACCCCAATTATTTTTATTATTATTTTTTTTTATTTTCCAACTCCATCATCAGATCACATACACATACAAAATTTCAGCTCAAATGGTGGATCAAATTAAACTCGTAAGATTTTATAACGGACAGACAACAGACAGGTGAAAGTAAATAAAAGCTTGTAAAAATGTCGGGATAAGTAGTATTTAAGAGATTTATGCAATAACAAAGTACATACTAGATTTTTTTAAATGAATGGTACCTTCTCGTATATTAAATGATGTAATAAATGATACAATGTAATCATTCAAAATGAATTATAATATAATACCAAGACAATTTGACACCAATATTGTTTCATAATAATTTACAGTATTACTATTAATTGGGGTTTATACTCCAACAGAACAGGTTACCCTACTTACACTGTCAGAGTCAAATCACAATTTATAGGTTGTGTGGCTAACCTATATGTTGCAGTTTCAGGTCGCCGAGATTACTACAGGGCCTGCAACATGACCTAACGACTGCCTCCTACATAGGGATTGCAATCCGGAAAACCGGATCCAGTAATCCGGCGGATCCGGCGTCATTTAGCGGTTACCGGATCCGGTACAAATATACCGGATATAGCAGTTTGTGGCAAAATAATATAGCTGTTGCATGCGTAGGCAGGTACTTTTAATGCGTTGCGCGTGGTATTCATGCGTGCGAGTCGTTCGTCACCGAGAGTAAGGTATAAATTAGTATTGTATCCATTAAATATTATTCTTACTTGATAATTAATATAGTTACTTATAAATAAATCTATCTGTGAAAGTGAAATCTAGAAAAACTGAGCTACTCGTTACGTCGTAATATTATAAGTATTACCTACTCTACTTCGTCATCATCATTCACAGCCCACTACTGGGCATAGGCCCCCCTCATGTTCAACCTGTCCTGTGTCAATCTGTACCATGTGCACCCGCCATTTTTACTAAATCGTCCATCCATCCGGCTGTTGGACGACCGACACTGCGTTTGCCTGTCCTTGGCCACCATTCAATCAACATCTTACTCCACCCGTCATCACAAATAATTATTATAATAATTATTATCACCTCGCCTAGCCAGGTGACCTGCCCAACTCTATTTGAGTCCCATTACTCTCGTTCCGGCGTCGTGAATTTTTGTTCTCCGCCTAATTTCGATGTTTGGAACTCGATCTTGAAGTTTAATGTCAAGCATGGTGCGCTCCATGGCCCTCTGTGCTACCTTGATGCGGTACACAGCCTCATCATGTGTTAGCGTCCATGTCTCGGCGGCGTATGTCATGGTGGGCAGGACACACTGGTTGTAAAGCCTGGTTATTAGACACTGAGGAATTCGACGTGACTAATTCAGAATGTCGTCTAATTCTACACTACTTACTAAATTTTAATTGTTTTCTTTATGAAAATTTGTTGTTGTCTATTTGTCTTAACGGTTTTAAAATTGGTTAGGAAATAAAGTCGATTTTATATATTAGTGATATATTTTTATAAACTACCTTCATCTTACTAATATTATAAACGTTACTCTTTCACGTCTACACGGGTGACCGATTGGTCTGAAATTTGGTATAGAGTTAGCTTAAGACCCTGGAATAACGTACAGTACAGTGGGTAAAACCGCTGGACGCAGCTAGTATTACATAATATAAGAGTAGTGACACTTGATTAACTCATTTATTGTAGTAAAAGACGAAAATCATCCTGATTTGATCAATCCGGCCGGATCCGGTCGGATCCGGCCGGATTGATGGAAATCCGGTCGGATCCGGCCGGATTGAAATTGACACCGGATTGCAATCCCTACTCCTACATATCTTATAGGAAACAGCCGGGACCCACAGTTTTGCGTGCCTTCCGAAACACGGTAGCGTCCAAGCGAACTTTTTGCCACACACTGAGATTTGAACCCAGGGTCTCCGGTTTAAAAGCCGGACGTGACCACTGGGCCACGGACGCTACATGTTGATGCTTAATGTTCAAAGTTTCTTCTTTCCAAAGTTATGTTATGACCAGACACTGATTTAGTCGTAATCTCCCATTGCAAGACCATTTTGCTAGCGTCTGATTTGATCCTGTATCGACGTACTATATGTGCTAGAGTAATTTTCATTGACATGATTGCGAAGGCTTTACCTGTAAATAAAATTTAATTTTATAAAATTTAACGATTTTTAACCCCCAACGCAAAAACGACGGGGTGTTATAAGTTTGACGTGTCTGTCTGTCTATCTGTGTGTGTGTGCGTGCGTGCGAGCGTGCGTGCGTGTGTGTGTGTGTGTCTGTCTGTGGCATCGTAGCTCTCAAACGGATGAACGGATTTTGATTTAGTTTTTTTTTATTTGGAAGTAGAGTTAGTCGAAAGCGTTTTTAGCCATGTTTGGTGGAAATCGGTCCAAGATGGCCGCCGCTACAAAATGGCGGATTACTTTTTTCTTCCACGACCCCCTCAATATGGGTATCAAATGAAAGGACTTAACAAGTAGAATACAGCCCACTATATAAAATTTAAAATCCAAGATGGCCGCCATCAAAAAAATAGTGAATTACGTATTGCGTGGGGGTTTTTAATTTAATTCACTTGTTATAAAAACGTTATGTATTTAATATGTGTGTAATGTTGGTGGAATAGCGATGTTAAAAGGTCTATTTTTTCTTTAAGAGCGCTTAGTCCGTGGGACGCTCTCTCGCTCGCACTATTTGACACATTTTGAAATATAAATTCATAGAATTAACTTTTTGAAAATTCCTCAGTGAGAGAGTGTCACTGCACAATATTATTGCACACATTTTAAATGTGTTTTCAGTGTTATATTATAATATTAAAAAATGGCATGAGAAGCAATAAAAAAAATCAAAAAAGATTTCGCCGATGATTAAAAGTCGCCACACACAGGCGGAAAAGCGGTCTCGGTGCGGGACGAAATTATTGTAATGTTCGAATTTGTACGTAACCTGTCACATAATATTAATAAAGCGAACGCGGACAGGAACAAAATGAAGATCGCACCACTTTACAGCTCCGCTCCACTTTTTTTTTCCAAAAAAAAAAACTAAAATCTGTATTTTACAATTTTTAGTGCGTACATTCTTGCAATCAGCGCCTGATAAAAAATCATCCCCCGCTTTTCTGCCCTTAGGGCTAGATTTTTTTGTCCAAATTTATATGCATAGAGAAAATATGTGACCACCCTCGAAGTATATCCTTTCCAATAAAAAGAGAATTTTCAAAATCGTCCGATTAACTCTCGCAAAAAGTTAAGTATGCCACATACGAGTACATAAAAAAAACGCAACGACTAGTAAACCTCCTCCGTATTTTTTCGTCGGTTGATAAAATAAATACCAATACAAGAGCGTCGTCCCAAGCCGAACACTCCGAAATAAGTGGAGTCCGGAAGAGTCGAGGGGTCCAACCATCTGTCAGGTCTAAATTCCTCTACATCATGACCCCACATTGGAAGACGATTTATCCCTGTTATAAGTAAGTAGCACCCTGAATTCGCTTTTATGGTGTAATTCTCTGAAACAATAACAATATATTATTGACATCCTGCTAATATCGATAATATTATTATTATTGAAAAAGAAAAAGTTGTATGTTAAAATATTACCAACTAGCTGTGCCCAGCGATTTTACTCGCTGAAAAGTAGCAATGTGTTACTCCGGATTCTATACCAAATACCACCTAAATTTCAGCTAAATCGATTCATCCGTTTTGGCACATCCACATTTTAGTTTCTAATTAAGTTGTTAGAGTACCAGCTAGCAAGTATATTTTCAAACAAATTTTGCAGTATTGTTTGGAATGTCCAAAAAGAATGTTGAAAAAGAAGCAACCGCAGAGATTCTGGTAAAAGTGTTTAATAGATTGTCTCTTTGAAGAAATTTCATAGAATAGAATAGAATAGAATAGAAGTACTCTTTATTGTGGACCAACATATTTACAAAACACTAATAAAAATAAATACAAACTAACATTAATTATGATTAGGATACTTAAAATTAAAGAATAAGTTTGGTCTACAATGGGCGGCCTTATCGCTTTAAGCGATCTCTTCCAGGCAACCGCATACTTAGTATTATTGTATATTATCATACTTAGTTTAACAGGTTTGTCTGCATATCTTGCGATTAAAGGCACTATTGGATACAGCCTTAAAGTTTCCTTTATAACCGCTTCCGTGTAAACCAATCTTGATAAATCGTCTTTGTTTAAATCTCTTCCAATATCTGCCTGGAGAACTTCCATAATTCTGAAAAATATGGAAAATTATGTTTTAGCGTTTTTGTCAGCTTAACCTTAGGGTACACAATTTATTCTTCATATACTGAGAACGCGTTTGGAACACTTTGCCGTCATCCGTGTTTCCCGAGCGGTACAACTTGGGTATCTTCAAGGCACGAGTGAATAGGTACCTTTCTAGGCATCTTACGTGATCCATCGTCGACCGCATTTTCACTTTCCATCAGGTGGGATGTGGTCAAACGTAGGCCTATCTCGTATAAAAAAAAAAAATACAAAGAAGTAAGAAGACGAGCAAGACGCTCTCCTGATGATAAAAGATAACGCTGCTCATTGTCAGTACAGTATGCTACCCAGGATATCACAACGATGTAAGATTCTAGCTGCGCTGCACCAACGCTTCTTTTTCAAGAGTTATAAGATTCAAGACTCCAAAGCCCAGTAATTTCACTAGCTACAGTACTCTCCTACCAAAGTACAGTAAAGTTGGATATCTCTGATCAGGAGGTAGAATTACTGGCTGTTTGGGGTATCCAGCAAAGGAATGTCTAATGTCTATCTGGTAAACTACTATTTTTTCTGTATAAAGTTACACTGATAGATGAAGACCACCTTTAACGCAGCAGAATCTTTAAACACTGGTCCATTAGAAAGTAAGAATACCAGTTTAAACTTTTAGGCAAATAAACAAATTTATTTATGATGGTTACAATCAGGTACCTAGACTTGCTCATCTAGTCACTTTTTGTCTTTTAAAAAATATTAATAAGATACTTCATCATCTTAGCCATAGGCCATAGGATGTCTAATGCTGAACATAGGTCTCCCCTTTGCACTTCCATATATACCGGTTGGAAGCGACCTGCATCCAGCGTCTTCCGGTAGCGTATATGGAAACCCTTCCTCTATTCAGCGCCAGTATGGATCTGGGATGCGGGAGCTTTTAAACGACAAAATATGCAGTTTGAGAGTTTAAATGCTACCCTACTTTCAGTTCTGAAATGCGGGACGGTTTACGTACGCAATATTACTGTTATAAATTAGAAATCCTTCCAGTATTCAGCACTTAAGTATTTTTGAGTTGCGAAAACTTTTGTCTTTTGATATTGAATGTTTAGTATTTGTTTGCTATTACACTTGTACTTCTAAATACTGCATGAGACGGAATTGTTTTTAGGAAATGTAATAAAAATATACGACTTTTATTTTAACTAAATATGGAATATGGTATACCGACATGTGCATACTCGTATATATAATACAGTATCTTGCAATGCAATTTTTTACTTTTTTTAACTCAGTTTGAGTTTCACTCTTATTAGACGTATACGTGTCAGAGTTAGAGTCAAGAGTAAGAGTCAAGAGTAAGAGTCAAGAGTAAGAGTCAAGAGTAAGAGTCAAGAGTAAGAGTCAAGAGTAAGAGTCAAGAGTAAGAGTCAAGAGTAAGAGTCAAGAGTAAGAGTCAAGAGTAAGAGTCAAGAGTAAGAGTCAAGAGTAAGAGTCAAGAGTAAGAGTAAGAGTCAAGAGTAAGAGTCAAGAGTAAGAGTCAAGAGTAAGAGTCAAGAGTAAGAGTCAAGAGTAAGAGTCAAGAGTAAGAGTCAAGAGTAAGAGTCAAGAGTAAGAGTCAAGAGTAAGAGTCAAGAGTAAGAGTCAAGAGTAAGAGTCAAGAGTAAGAGTCAAGAGTAAGAGTCAAGAGTAAGAGTCAAGAGTAAGAGTCAAGAGTAAGAGTCAAGAGTAAGAGTCAAGAGTAAGAGTCAAGAGTAAGAGTCAAGAGTAAGAGTAAGAGTCAAGAGTAAGAGTCAAGAGTAAGAGTCAAGAGTAAGAGTCAAGAGTAAGAGTCAAGAGTAAGAGTCAAGAGTAAGAGTCAAGAGTAAGAGTCAAGAGCAAGAGTCAAGAGCAAGAGTCAAGACAAAAGTCAAGATTAAGAGTCAAGAGTAAGAGTCAAGATTAAGAGTCAAGAGTAAGAGTCAGTTGTCTTGTATCTTGTCTTATCTCTTGTCTTGTTTCTTGTCTTGTCTTGTCTCTTGTCTTTTCTCTTGTCTTATCGCGTCTCGTCTTACCTTATTTTATATTATTTTATTTTATAAATAAATGAATGACTAAAGGTAGGTAGTATTTGTAGACTGTTTTACGCACCACGAAGTGCGCGCGGGTCCAATAGTTATAAGTAAACATAAACTTTCCTCTTGAATAACTATAAAATTCCGTTGCGTTTTAAAGATCTAAACAAACATACGACAGACGAGTGTTTTCATCAAACAGATTTAAATATTACCCTAGAAACAATTCCCGAGTTCAGATCGATCGATCTGGCTAGCGGAAGGGATTAAAGTCGCAATTAGAGAATGAATGCACGTAAAGGCTCCCGCAGCTCAGATCGGTCGCGGTGCTGAATAGCGGAAGGGATTAAAG
Source organism: Hemithea aestivaria (assembly GCA_947507615.1). Classification (NCBI taxonomy): domain Eukaryota; kingdom Metazoa; phylum Arthropoda; class Insecta; order Lepidoptera; family Geometridae; genus Hemithea; species Hemithea aestivaria. The sequence goes on along the minus strand of OX382345.1, from coordinate 8,658,434 downwards.
TCGCATTTTGAGAATTCACGTATGGAAAGGCTCCCGCATCTCAGTTCGGTCGCGGTGCTGAATAGAGGTAGGGTTTCAATATACGCCTTCCGGTAACCTTATTAGTTCGTCTGTCCATCTTGTGGGTGGGACGTCCTACGCTGCGTTTGCTTGTCCGTGGTCTCCACTCGAGCACTTTTATACCCCTTCGCCTCTACGTGCTATGTGGCATGCCCGTTGCCACTTCAGCTTCAATAAAATACTTACTCATTATGAATTTTATCCTGAAAATCAGGATAAGATCCTAGTAGAGTTAATGCAAATGTAAGAACAGCAGCGGAAGTATCGTGTCCTGCCGCGATGATGTTATCAGTCTCATCTCTTATCTCTTCGTCAGTGAAGCACCCGGTCTCATTGGTGATTTCTAATATTAGGCTTAAGAATGGCTTGAATTTTCCTGAAAAATTATTTATTTATAATGTGTGTGTAAGCTGGATTGTGGCAGGTAAACAACAATTACAACATAAGTACCACGTACATTTTTCTTCTTTTTTTTCGACTATTATATTCATGATTTTTTATCAAACTTACCAGACCCGTCTTTTTCAGAAACCGTTTCTTTATTTTTCATGATTTCTACACGTTTAGCATTGATAAACTGAAAAAAAATAAACAGTTTTGGTTCAAGGATCACTCCCAGTTCACCTTTCTGAATGAGTGAATAAAATAGAATAAGGATGACAAAATGGCTGAGATATAACGCTTGTGAGTTTGTAGGTGAGGACAAATTAAAAACAAAATATTTCAGTCATGTAGTCCATTGAGTAATTTCAGTGCGTTTTTTGTCAGCCGTTGAAAATGCCAATTTTACACCAACTTACTTTCTGGGAGAGTTGTTTTATTTCTGTTTTTACTCGTACAAGTTTCTTTTTCAATGGAAAAAAATTTAATATGAAATCATTCTGCAGCCAAAATTTTTTAAAGCGCTCAGTCGATATACTCGTACTAATTGGTAATAGTTCTATGTAACGATTCTGTAGGTGTCCATATTCTTCTCCTTCCAATCCTATTGAAGTCACTGCAATGTATTATGATTATAACAAAAATAAATATGCCATAATATTATCTATTTCATTTCCTAATGGTACTGAAGTTGCTTAATTTAAAGTCATAATGATAAATGACATAATATTCTTAATTCCTAAAATGAGAGAAACTGCTGGTTCCTGGAACATAGTTTTTACTTGATATTGTGATCTAGTTCGAAGAGTTTTGCCGTATCGGCCATTACTAGATCTATTGTGATGTCCACTTGAGCTATAGCAGTTCACCCTCAAGTTTTTACTAGTTCGTGAGCCTATGTTTAAAATTGTATATGTCACCGGAAAATAACAAGATTCGTGAGTTTGTAAATATCCTAGGAAATTTATAAACTTTCGTAAAATTCCAAAACGAGAGATAAATTCTATTATTTCACGCCCACATTTCCGTAAATTGATAAACTTACCGAACTTACTCGTAAAATTATAAGTGTGAAATTTACCATAGAGCTACGAAAGTTTTGAGTGCCGCGGCAGCGCCGCCGCGAAGCGCCAGGTTCAAGTTTTTTTACTCAATATATTTTATCTGTAGATACGCCATGGGCACTCTGGATATTCTACAAATATAAATCATTTCGGTATCAAAAATCAACTCGTATCTGACACTTCGCCGGCCGCTGCAGCGGCACGCTCGCTTCGCTTGCTCGGCTCTCGCACTGTGGTCATAGTTTAGGTAAAAAAAAAAATATAGAAAAAATTCTTACTACAAATCGTCTGCATATTGTTCAATCTCAGCAAAGGATCATGGTCGAAAGGTTTACCAACTTTCTGGTCGAACTGATCTGTGAGGACACGAGCTTGTTTGTTGAATATTCCTATGAAACTGGTCAGGATATTCTGGTGGAAAGCTGGATTTAAAACTTTTCGGTGTTTCTTCCATGTGGACTCTGAAAACAAAGGTTATTTGTCACGGCCTTAGATTAAAACAATAAATAGGCCAAGTGCTAGTCGACTTGGCCATCGCATGAAAACACAATGTATCTCTCAAGTAATATACCGACATAATAGTGCGATTGCCAAGTCAATCTATTAATTTAAAACACAAAAGATTACCGACTTGGTAATACATGGATCTCACAACTTTTACGGTAGAAGAACTGCGAGTTGCGAGACTTGGTATTTTTTACAAGTTATGTTTTTGGAGTTATCTCACTACTTTTTGTTTTTTTTTATTGTTAGCCTTTGCCCAGGATATCGCCTGATCTTAAGTGACGATGCGCCCGTAGATGGGAGCAGACTAAACCTAGAAGGCGGGATAATCCCTCCCTGGCTTTATACATAATTACGGCATATATAATATTATTATGGCATTATTATTTAGATTTTATGCAATTTTTACCGTTGACTGCAAATGTAACTTTGTAATTCTATACATTTATATGGGATTACAAATTTATTTATGATTATTTATGCAGTTTATGTATCTCGACCAAAATTGCATGTTTTTTTAGTTTTCCTATTGTTAATACAATAAACGAATTGATTTTGATTTTTTTTTAATAAACTCTAAGTATGTACCAAGTTTGAAGCTTCTATGTTTGCTAGAAGTGCCTTAGACTTTTGATGATCGGTCAGTGAGTGAGTGAGTGAGTGACAAAATCACAAAGCTTTGACTAGTTATCATTTATTTTAAACGACTAGTTCAAATTGAATGAAATTCGGAATAAATCGTGTTTATACAATGCATACTCGGTTGTTAAAAATTGAAGCTTCTAGTTTTTTCCACAACGAAGTTATAGGGGGTCGAAAATGGTCTGAACTGCTTCCAGAAAATGATATATATATATATAGTGTGCCGCTTTTTTTGCTCGACTTGGCGGGGGCGCTGCCATGCCCCCGGATAAAGATGTGTTAACCGCTCAAGGTTTCCTAAAAAGTTCATGGTTCCATTTTCGTGATTTTTTTCAGTATTTGAAAGCCAGTAGTTCAGATTATCGAGGGAAGGACGCTTTTAAAAAAGGTTTTAAATTTGAATATCTTTCAAACGTACAGTTCAAACGGAAAAAATAATCAAAAAGTCTAAATCAAAAAGTTTCTTAACAAACCATCCCTCATTTTTTAAATATACCTATTCAACGATGGTGTATATGATGGGATTTAACAGAAAACATTTTTTCATCCCCAACTTATGTGTACCCTAAATTAATTAATTTTAAATTATTTTTTTTATACCGTTCTCTTACCCTGACTATTACCCCCATCTGTGCAAAATTACAGCTTTCTAGGCTTCTTTCTTACAGTTTCTCCGTAAAGCCGCAGACAGACGGACGGATGGACATACAAAGCGAAACTATAAGGCTTCCTTGTTGACTACGGAAGCCTGAAAAGGGAAGATACGGTTCGTGCTGTCTTTTTAGGGTTCCGTACCTCAAAAGGAAAAAACGGAACCCTTATAGGATCACTTTGTTGTCCGTCCGTCCGTCCGTCCGTCCGTCCGTCTGTCTGTCAAGACCCTTTTTCTCAGAAACGCGTGGAGGTAACAAGCTGAAATTTATAGGAAATACTAAGGTCCATTGCCTCTTAGAGCTGTGAAAAATTCAAACTTCTAGGCCAACGCAATCAAAAGATATAGTCGAATATGTCGCAAATTTCAGCAAATTTTCGACATTACCAAATAAATCAAAACCTACGGGGCACTTCCCGTGAACTCAGAATCTTGAAATTTGGCACGAAGCAACTACTTAGAGCACAGATAAAGGAAAAATTGCGAAAACCATACATTTTTATTATGATCATATGAAAAAAATATTTTGAATAATTTTATACCTACTACCCCTTTTCTCATGAACGCGTAAACGTATTAAATTGAAATTCATTTCAAATGCTAAGGTCTATAATACCTTTAAACTGTAATAAAATCAAACCTCAATGTTAACGCATTCAAAAGAAACAGCAATTTTAGCCGAAATTTTAAACACGCAACTACTCTCAAAAAAACCAAAACCTACAGGGTACTTGCCGTGAACGTAGAATCTTGAAATTTGGTAAAAAGCAATTCCTTAAAGCACAGATAAAGGAAAAATTGCGAAAATTGTACATTTTTAGTTACATCATATAAAAAAATATTTTTAATAATTTCATACTTACTACCTTATTTCTCATGAACGCGTGCAGGTATTAAACTGAAATTCATATCAAATACTAAGGTCTATAATACCTTTAAACTGTAATAAAATAAAATCTCTATCTCAACGCGTTCAAAAGAAACAGCAATTTTAGCCGCAATTTTAAACACGCAACTACTCTCAAAAAACTAAAACCTACAGGGTACTTGCCGTGAACGTAGAATCTTGAAATTTGGTTAAAAGCAATTCCTTAGAGCACAGATAAAGGAAAAATTGCGAAAATTGTACATTTTTAGTAACATCATATAAAAAAAATATTTTTAATAATTTCATACTTACTACCTTATTTCTCATGAACGCGTGCAGGTATTAAACTGAAATTCATATCAAATACTAAGGTCTATAATACCTTTAAACTGTAATAAAATCAAACCTCTATCTCAACGCATTCAAAAGAAACAGCAATTTTAGCCGCATATTTTCAAACTCGCAAGTACTCGCAAGGGAATCAAAACCTACAGTATATAATATTATACCCACTTTTCCTTAGGGTACCGTAGAAACCCGTAGGTTTATACGGAACCCTTGGTGCTCGAGTCCTACTCGCACTTGACCGGTTTTATTTATAATAGCCACACTAGGGCCTGCTGTACTATAAAGATATTCACTTGCACACGTTAATCAAGCATTTATAATTATCACCAGCTGCACCCAGCGGTTGTACTCTATGTGTTATTCTAAGCTATCTCAGTACCAAATTTCAGTTCAATCGGTCCACCCGTTTAGGTTTGAAAGAGTAACAAACACACCCAGACATCCTAACATCCATACATTCTTACAAACTTTCACGTTTAAAATATTAGTAAGATTATTAAGTGTCGTTCCAGTGAGCGAGACAAAGCTAAGAGCTGAGGTTCAGTGCAAGCGAACATAATGCAAAATATTATAGTAGAGCAGACTAGAGAGAGAGTAAGGTAGACTAGGTGGGTACCCCAACAGTGCCAGTTATCCTACCGTCTGAGCAGTTATATAGTGTGCTTCAGTAGGAGGGCACTGTAGCTAGTGAAATTACTGGGTTGAGGAGTCTTAACATCTTATGACTCTCAAGTAAGAAGCGTTGGCGCAGTGCACTGGGTAGCACTGTACTAATTATGGACAGCGTTATCTCTTACTATCAGAAAAGCGTCTTGCTCGTCCTCTTACTTTGATGTATAAGAGTAACACTGATAACATAATATTATAATTTTCTGTTAGGCGTTGCGAATTGCGCGCAGTCCATTAGTGTTAAATAAGGGCCAATTTCACCGATAACATCATAAAACGCGTTCAACTTAACTCGGTTTTCCTTAAACGTTTTCATATATTGAATTTGATCTCTAGATCAAATACGCGTTCAGTTTTAACGGTGAAATCGGCCCTAAATCTCGATTCTTACCTTGCGCAGTTATCAGCCCATCTCCAAGCAATGGTTTAATGACTTTATAAATATGGTCTTTGTTAATACATGAGTTGGATATTGTCACACAATCATCTGGATCTGTTACACCTAAAAACAAACGCCAAATTTTTACTTTTATATTTTTATATATTTGCTTTATACAAAATTTGATAAAAGTCTGCAATATGTGTGATAGGTTTTATACTAAAATCATAATTAAATAAATTTCCTTGTTTCTAAGTCACTTACAGTATACAGTCCGAGGTCCAATTTTCATAGTTGTTACACCTCCCTTTGCCGTGCACTCCGCTGATATTTTCAAAATTGATTTGTAAACATCTGAAAAACAAAATAAAGTCAAAATGACTTTTAAAAATAAACTTTTTTTTAAAGTCATCATAAAATCGTAAATCATAAAAGCTGGACTAGTAAAGTATAACAGTAACAAATCTAATAAAAAAACGGCCATTGTTAAATACTAACGGCCGCGTTGTCACTTAACATTACGCGAGATCGTGGTCAAAGACCAAGTAAAATAAACCCCCTTTTACTAATTAATCTATGCTGTTCCAATGCTGGGCAAACACTTCCCCCAAATCCTTTCAAGCACCTCTTTCCTGTGCCACCTCGGTCCAGCCGTCCCAGGGCTATTCACTAAACCGTAAAGTCGTCTCGACTGAATATGTCATTTCATACATTTTTGACAATTCGGTCTTTGGTTCGGTTCCCTGACGGATAAGTGAACGACCCTGCTGCCTGCTGGTACGCGTCTATATCATCGCGCCACCTTTTTTATTTCCAGGAAAAATGCGTTACGCATCGTCACCCAACACCGGGGGGCGCAGGGTGGTACGTGGGACTCCCCCGCTCCAAGATGGGCGCGGCGGGGATACCCACTAAAAAACCTGGGGTGTTCCTACGGAACGCCATATTGCCGGGGTTGCGGGTACGCCGAAGCACTCGTCCGCGGCCTCGACTGCGTCTGGTCCTCACTGACAGGAGGACCCCACCTTTTCCTGGGTCAGCATACGCGGCGCTTTCGATTTTTCGGTACCCATTCTGTAGAGTGGAAAATAATCCTATATTGAATTTAAAAAAGGTTATAAGTACTTTTGACGCCGACCAAGAACAAATGCCCATGGCCAATTAAAGGCAGTTTTCCTGATAATTCTGGAGGTTCCAACTCATTGGGTAGCCTTACTACGCTCCATATCAAATAGAAACAAACACATAAAGTAAAAATTATTAAAAACATATTAAAACGATTTTAGAGCACAAGCAATCGTCACCAACTGAACTGATATCCTAGTGTAATACTCTGTGACTTTTTAGTTTTTATAAATCAATATTCGATAATGTATTCTTTTATTAGTATAAATATGTGTAAACTATATAATTTTATAAATATAGTTTACACTTATTTATATATAGAATATATGCAAATTTATTCCATTTTCTTATAGGTTGCGGCCCGCCTTAATAAGAGCAAATATTCAAATATGATATCATATTAATACCAAAGTATAATATCATGATGATTAAATTATTATATAAAATATATTATAATACGCTCGCGGTTTTTCTCCCGAAAACATTTTTTTTCATCAAAATTTCTTAATAGAAATCTACCTACGATACGTCACAATAATAATTACTATTATCGAGCGTGCCTCAGCAGCAGCCGGCGATGCGCCAGGTGCAACTTGTCTTTATATTACCGAGTGCACGATTCATTATTTAGGAATACTGAATGCCAACTTTTTATAACAATCACCATTACAAGTTGATGACAATTTCACTCACGTTTGTACAGTCAACTACAAAGAGATGTATCCATGTTAGTCTTACAAAATGAAGGAACTTTTAGTATGCAAAAATTATTTACCCTTACTTCGTGACATTTTCTGTATTCACCAAATCTTATACTATATTCGATTCATTTTAAATGCTATTATTATGTATCACCTAAAGAAAAGTAGTGGGATACATCATTTTATTGCATATTAAACAAGTCGATGATAATATAAAGTTTGATTGCTACTAGAAATGTCACGAACCAAGGGTAGTTCATTGTGGCAAATGAAAATTTACTTCATTTTGTAAGCCTAACATGGATACATCTCTTTTGATTCACCAACAATGACCTACACCTAGACCTAGGTTGATCTGGTTAATACTATGTGTACCCGCACTTCGGAATTTAACCGCAACATCTATACCTACTATAGTAAAATGAGATAATCCGACTGACTCATCATCGTAGAGACAAAACCGCAAGACCGATTGAGCTTAAATTTGGAAATCGTATTCTTTGGGTGGCGTAGGTGATAAGAAGCGATTTTGCGAAATTCCCACTGGAAATTATTCCCGGAAAACGTTTGTTATGCAAATCCGTAGCCGCTGAACCGATTTTTTGTAAATAAATGGTTTATGATCCGTTAGTGAACTTCGGATAACTTTTATGTCAAATATCAACTTATAAACGGGGAAAAAGGGGGTCTGTATGAGGAATCGCAGTCCCGGAAAATGATAGAATAATTTTAATTTCTAGGTATATTAATTGACTGTTACGCGCTACGAAGTGCGCACAGGTCCGCTAGTATTATATGACTATTTTTTATGCTAAGCGCGACCAAGTGCAAACAATCTTTCTTAGCAGAGATCTACATCATAAAATCTATCCTTATTAAAAATTTCAATCTAGTCCATTCGGCGGATTAGACTGTGCGTTGATAGATTAGTCAGTCAATCAGTCAATCGGTCAATGAGTCACTCTTTCCTTAAACATATTTTATTTTGTTATAATAATAATTTATTAATTTTAATTAAATTAGTAGTTTACTCAGATGGCATTAAAACATGTGAAATTTTTAATTACGATAGGTGTGAGGTAAGTCATTTACGTACAACGCAAAATTGCGGCGGCTATGTAATGCCGGCCTTTATGGGGGCCCGTTTAGTGAGTGGCGAGTCATCACCTGACTATATATTTCCTAATGGAATGGAAGTGGCAGCTGCCGTAGTCTCTAGCAATAGCCTGATTAACCATCAATTTAAAATACACATCCATAGCCTAGTTCAAGTAGTTTCCATTAATTAGCAATAGTCCAGTCACTTGGCGGAGACTGCCTTTGAGCCCATTTTGTATAGATGGACTCACACAGACAGACTCCAATAAGTGTCACCCATTACATTTATATTAAAAGCTCAAAAGGGCCTCTGCGCGTTGGACTTTTTTGTCTCCGTATACGCCTATAAAAAGGCCCGGGCTTAGCCCGTGTTTAAGAGCGACATAATAATAATATGCTATATAAAATATGTGGTAATATGGTGATCGGTGGTAATCCAGGAAGGGGGCGCTCGAAAAAGGTTTGGGTGAACTGTGTGAAAAAGATATGCGTGCTAGGAGAGTGGATGAAGATAATATTATGACGGATGATAGAGTAGAATGGAGGAGAAACGTGTTGTGCCGACACTACCTAGTGTGGGATAAGGGCAGGAAGATGATGAACTAAAATAGGAGTGGGCTGGTCACGTTAGTCGTACGCACTTCAACAGCTGGGCAAAGATCACAGTATGATTGCCAAGAGAGAAATGACGGGATAAGTAGAGGGATTTGAGGGAGGTCTATGCAGTAATAAAGTTCATACCAGCAGGGCTATGATGCGCACATCGACATAATGTCGCGTGAAATTTGATTTAATGTGAATAATACTCTATGTGCATGTCATAAAGTCGAAAATTACACACCAGTGAGATCATTTTGACATAGGAGTTTTAACGACAAAATCATTTCACTGGTGCGTAAATCTCGACTTTATGACAACCACATAGAGTATTATTCACATTAAATCAAATTTCAGGCGACAATATGTCGACGTGCGCATCATAGCCCCGCTGATGTTTTCAAATAATAACACTAGTATACAAGGTTTTTTTACCCAGAGATGAAACTGATATGTATCGGTAGAGTTATTAGCCCTTAAAAACTGAAGTTGGAAAAAAATTAGGACGTCAAATTATAGAAATATTTATCAAATTTATTTTTATCATTTATATGCATTTATTTCAGAAACAAATAAAAATGGCTCGTGTTACTTCTTTTATACTAATTAGTATCAGTTTCTCTTATTACAGACCAACAATAATCCGCTAACATATTTTAGTCTCAAAATCCTTTGCATCTTTCCTCAAAAACCTTCAAATCGTGGTGCAAACGTTCGCCATGCACATCACTCACGCTTCCCAGGTTCTCAGGAAAAAATCCTAATGAGAATGTAAAAATTGAATTCAGAACAACATTTTTTGTTAATTTCTCAAAAAATTGGAAACATTTTCTGCATAATTCTCAGATATTATTGTTTTCCAGAATTGTTTTCACTACCGCTTTAAAGGCATACCAAGCATCTGTTTCGACACTGGATAAGTAAGCATAAAAAATTTCAATCCTTCAATATTTTTCTTATTTGGGGTCCCACAAAGATTTTTTTCTTGGAGTTGTGTATCAGACAAACTTCGAGAAATGGTTTTTAAATACTTTAAAGCTTGTCCATCTTTGTCGAGTGCTTTGACAAAGTTTTTTTATGAATCCATGTCATTGGAATGCCGAATCGAAAAAAATTTTCTTTTCCCTGTAGCCCAGTTCAATAAAATACTTTTCCAATTTTCGCACACTACATTAAGAACCAATTTTTTAACCCACATATAATAGTTTGTCACAGAAAAACTTTTTTTTTAAAGTAGTGTAATTGGTGTATTAAATGATGTAATCAATAAATGATACAATGTAATAAATCACTACATAGTTTATAATAAAGTTGCTTTCGCGCCTGTCTGTCCCTATGTTTGCTTATATCTTTAAAACAACGCAGCGGATTTTGATACGGTTTTCAATAATAGGTAAAGTAATTCAAGAGGAAGGTTTATGTGTACAATAAATGCATAATATTGGTAGAGAAACACTGATATTTTAAGCTATTGCATAGCTTCTATCGCGGGCCTTGAGCGTGGGGACCGAATCCAGAAATTCCGTAACGAAAAAAACCTAACACTCCCCACTCCGACCGGCACAGCGGTGATGCTTTTTTGTTTTTCCATCTATAGATAAAAATGCTATGCAATAGCTTTACCGCGGCAGTCTCCGAGTGCCACACGTCTTTTTAAGCTATTTTAAGTTAATATCTAAACTCTATAAACATGTGATGTCGAAATACTTATTGAATAAATAAATAAATATTTTTCTATTAAGCGCGACGGGGTACGCGTGGGACCACTAGTAAATAATAATTATAAAACTAAGAAAAATTGAAACCTATAACCTAATTCACAATGTTTTACAGTAGTAGTAATTTTACAGTACCTAACAATGGTATCAGTGTTAAAAATTTCTTCTTTCCAAAGTTATGTCATGACCCGACACTGGTTTAGTCATAATCTCCCATTTGAAGACCATTTTGCTTGCATCTGATTTGATCCTGTATCGACGTACTGTATGAGCTAGCGTAATTTTTATTGACATGATTGCGTAAGCTTTACCTGTAAATAAAAGGTTATTTTTAAAAATTTCAAGATAAAAAAAAAGCGATATATTTAATAGTTGTGCAATGTCCATGGAATAGCGATATTGACAAGTTCGATTTTTTTAATAACCATCATCTCTACAAAGTCGCTGCACATGTCTGTCTACCCCTATATATCTATGCTTAAATCTTAAAACTACGCAACGCATTTTGATGCGGTTTTTCAATAGATAGAGTAATTTAAGAGGAAGGACATTGTCACGATAAAGATATTATATACAGTATCTTGACTTCCTAGATGGCGTCGACAAGGGTCGGCAAGCAACGAGGTACCGAATCGACGTTTTTGTGCAGTAAGCTTCCGAATAATGGTTGTGAATTAGTATAAATATCACAAATATTATTTATTAATTTATGATATATTGAGTAATTCACAATAATACACACAACATATTATTATTATTATAAAGCGAACGCAAGCAGGCACAAAATGAAGATCGCGACCGCTTTACCGCTCCGTCGTGCCTTTGTCTGTAGTAATTTTAAAATCAAAATAAATACCAATACAAGAGCGTCGTCCCAAGCCAAACATTCCGAAGTAGGTTGAGTCCGGAAGAGTCGAGGGGTCCAACCATCTGTCAGGTCTAAATTCCTCTGCATCAGGACCCCACATTGAGAGACGATTCATCCCTGTTATCAATAAATAGCATCCCGAATTTTCTTTTATGGTGTAATTTTCTAAAACAAAAACATTATTTCTAATATCTAATCTAAATATATTTTTATATATTTAGATTAGATATTAGAAATAATGTTTTTGAAAATAATATTTAATGTTTTTGTTAATGTTTTTGATGTTTTTGGAAGGAATGACTAACTGACTGATCTATCAACGCACAGCCTAAACCGCTATACGGATAGGGTTGAAATTTGGAACACAGATAAGTTTTATGACGTAGACCTCCGCTAAGAAAGGATTTCGTCATGCGGGCAAAGCCGCGAGCATAAGCTAGTTATTTTATAAAAGAAAACGTTGTATGTTAAAATATTACCCACTAGCTATGCCCAGCGCTTTTATTCGCTGAAAAGTAGCATAATACATGTTATTTCGGAGTCTACACCACATAGAGGTACATACTAAAATTTCAGCCGATTTATTGATTCAGTCGTTTAGGGGTGCCAAGTAATACACCTAAACGGAACACATCCCCCTTTTGCATAGTTTCTTTTTTAGTTGTTAGATTACTAACACCCAGCTAGTTCATTTTCATACTAATTTTGTAGTTTTGTTTGGTTAAGATCACAATACTTCACCCAGTGGCCCCACCATCATCAGTCCAGTTAACTTCAATGCACATTGTTTGAATCAGTCAGTACAGACTACAGTCGAGAACATTCCTGCGGTAACACCACCAAAAGTGCCAACAAATACTAGAGTTTTTTGTGATAGCATAGGTATCAACTTAGGCCATAAATTTAATAACTTACTGGAAGGTAATACTTCAACTGTTTGTATACCAAATGCTTCCTATAGTCTACTTATACAAAAAATATTAAGTAATAAATACAATAACAAAGAAAACACTAATATTGTTCTTCTAGTTGGTGACAGTTCCTGTGTAACCAAAAAATGTATTTTACAGGGCATTGAGTCGCTACTGGAATTGCATAAAACACAAAAAATTGGTAAGATTATCCTATGTACCCTGCCATATTCACATAATTTATCTGTAAATCATAACAAAAGGATATATCAATTAAATAAAACATTATACAATTTGACATCCTTATACCATAATGAATTTATAATATTTGACATCAACAACTTCACTGAAAATAAGTTTGTTTTAACAACAGATAGACTTTTCTTACCAAATCGACAACGACTGACAATTGTGAAATTATTATGTAATATTTTAGGAAATGACTGTATTAAAGATATCAAGGAGGGAAACCTCATTGTTGTAAACACTTTAAACTGACAAGTGCGACAAAAGGAGAATCCCTCGAGGATGATTCTGGCAATACAGTGTACTTTAGCAGTAAGAATACTCATTGTGAAAATTCTAATATTATATTTAAACTCTTACATCAGAACATCAATAGATTATCAGGGAAGCTTGTAGAAATTGAATTATTCCTGAATGCTGAAAATTGTGATATAATGTGCTTTACTGAGACCTGGTTGAAAACTGATGGCACTGTTAATCTTGATAATTTTACCACTGCAAGTATGTTCTGCAGAAAGACTGCAGAGGGAGGTGGTTGCTTAATTTTAATTAATGATAAAATTAAACATAAGGAACGGAAAGATATTGTATCTCTTTCTGCAGAGCGTATTTGTGAGATGTCATGTGTAGAGTTGGACCAGTACATCATACTTTGTGTTTATAGGCCACCATCCTCTTCATTTGAAACATTCCTCACTATACTGGAACAAGCATTATCATGTATCTCAAACAAAAGTAAACATATTATATTATGCGGAGATTTTAATATTGACCTTTTGATAGAATCACCTCAAAAATTGCAATTTAGCTTATTATATAAATCTTTTAATTTAAGGGAATTATTTTTGGAGCCTACTAGAGTTATGGGAACCTCTTCTACTTGTATAGATAACATATTAGTAGATTTTAGTATTGACAAAAAATTACAAATTGATAACCTACGTTCTGATCACAGGGGACAGACTGTCACATTTAAGGGTACATTAGAAAAAAGTAGCAAAAAATTTTTTTGCAGACCACTCACAAAAACACGTATAGAACGATTTGTAGTTTCCATTACAGATATGGTTGATCAATTATCTTTCAACGAACAGGACCCAGATGAAAATTTTAAAATGTTGTTGGATATGATTATTAGAGAATTTAATGATATATTTAAATACAAAGAAATAGTAGCAAAAGATCGGCTGTGCTTTGCAGAATGGGCAACCCCAGGTATATTAAGAAGTAGAGACCATCTTTATGAGTTATATAAATTAAAAAACCTTTTATTGTGTAATAACTTTAATGAATATGTTAAAAAATACTCTAACTTATTTAAAATAGTAAGTAAACAGGCTAAATGTATACATATTAAACATAAAATCCAAAATGCCTCCAATAAAGTAAAAGCTACCTGGAGCATGATCAATAAAGAAACTGGTAAAAATAAATCACATAACACAATAAAGGCACTTAAATTAAAAGATAAACAATGCACAGATAAACAAGATATTGCTAATACATTTGATAACTTTTTTGCAAATATACCATTACAATTAACTGAAAACTTAAATTCATCGACAACAACAGCTATTGAAGTTTTAAATAAATATGTACCTACAACGGCACACAGCTTTAGCTTCCACTCTATTAATGCATCTACAATTGTTAAGGTTTTTAAGTCACTGAAGATGAAAAAAACTGAAGATTTATGGGGCCTTTCTGTAAAAGTAGTTAGTAACATTATTAACGTTATCTCCCCCTATTTGGCATCCATATTTAACGCATGTGTAGAAAAGGGCATCTTTCCGAAATTGATGAAGTTCAGCAAGATAATACCTTTATTCAAGTCTGGTTGCAAAAATGACCCATCAAATTATAGACCAGTATCAATATTACCATGTCTTAGTAAGATTTTTGAGAAGGTTATTTTAAATCAATTATTAGCTTACTTTAACTTAAACAATCTCTTACATAAAAAACAGTTTGGATTTACTAAAGGCAAATCGACAACAGATGCTGGATCTCAATTAATAACAGCTATAATCAATGCATGGGAAGGAAAACAGGATGCCATTGGGGTGTTCTGTGACCTTTCCAAGGCATTTGATTGCGTAGATCATAAAATACTAGCTCTCAAGCTCAGGCATTATGGCCTTTCAAATGGTGCTCTTATGTTGATATCATCATATCTTGCTGAAAGACGACAGTTTGTTGTAGTTGACAATGTGAAATCTGCAGGAAATGACATTAAATTGGGTGTTCCTCAAGGCTCAATACTCGGCCCATTTTTGTTTTTGGTATACATAAACGATTTACCTCATATGCTGGATAGGCAAGTTGATATGGATATTGTACTCTATGCAGATGATACATCTCTGATTTTTAAAGCAAACAGAAAATCAAATGAAGTGGGAGACATAAACATAATTTTAGATTCCGTATACAAATGGTTCTCTAAAAATAACTTATTGCTTAACTCAACGAAAACCAAGTGTGTCCGTTTTCTTTTACCTAATGTTTCTGTTCCAGACACTGAGTTGATATTAGGAACCGAAACTCTCGAAATGGTAAACAGCACCACTTTCTTAGGGCTAAAAATAGATAAAAATCTTCAATGGGGCTCTCATATCAAGTTGCTAGGAAACAGACTGAGCTCAGCTGTACATGCAATTCGTGAAATTCGTAAACTAAGTGATATCCCTACTGCAAGGCTGGTCTATTTTTCCTACTTTCACAGCATTATGAGTTATGGTATATTACTCTGGGGCACTGCAGCGGACATAAATAATATTTTTATTTTGCAAAAACGTGCTATTAGAGCATTGTATAGGCTCAGTCCAAGAACCTCATTAAGAAACTTTTTTAAAACAATAAATATTCTGACAGTGCCATCACTATATATTTATGAAGTTATTATGTACACTCGAAAGAACATAGATAAATATCTTAAGAACAGAGATCGACACTCTTTTAACACAAGAAACAAAGACAAATTAGCTGTCACAAACTTCCGGCTTGCTAAAAGCAGCAAATCGTTTCTAGGTAATGCTGTAAGATTTTATAACAAAATTCCAAACGAAATAATTCAGCTAAAGGAAACACAATTTAAGAAAATAGTACGATCTAACTTAATGAATAAAGCATATTATAACATCAAAGATTATATCGAGGATAAAGAAGCATGGTCTACAGGTTTAACTCTGTGCAAAAGATTAGTTAAGTGTGACAAAGCCCCTATTCAGCTGCTAAGTCAGTGATTGTATGACACTTCCTTACTATAATTACATAAGTAGATATATTTATTAATAATAAACTATACAAGACAAGGCCTCTTTACAGCCACACATGTATCTGTTGACGAAACTAAGTGTTCTTTATGTTCTTATAGTGAATAAATGTTTGAGTTTGAGTTTGAGTTTGAGTTTAACCAAAAACAAAGGTTGAAAAGGAAGCAACCGCAGAGACCCTAGCAAAAGTGTTTAATGGAGTGTCTCTTTGATGAAATTTCATACTTGGTTTATCAGAGTTAATCTCATACTTAGTTTAACAGGTTTGTCAGCATATCTTGCGATTAAAGGCGCTATTGGATACAGCCTTAAAGTTTCCTTTATAACCGCTTCCGTGTAAACTAATTTAGATAAATCTTCTTTGTTTAAATCTCTGTCAATATCTGCCTGGAGAACTTCCTTAATTCTGAAAAATATGGAATATTATGTTTTAGAGCTTTTGTGAGCTTAACCTTAGGGTACACAATTCTTTATATACAAAGAAATAAGAAAACGAGCAAGACGCTCTCCTGATTATAAAAGATAACGCTGCCCATAATCAGTAAAGTGCTACCCAGTATTTTACAAAGATGTAAGATTCTATGTTTAAACTTCTTTTTCAGCCCTGCTTCTTTTTCAAGAGTTATAAGATTGAAGACTTCATAGCCCAGTAATTTCACTAGCTACAATGCTCTGCTACCGAAGTAAAGTTGGATATCACTGTTCAGGAGGTAGAATAACTGGCTCCACCTTACGGGTGGACGTCCTACGCTGCGTTTGCTTGTCCGTGGTCTCCAGTCGAGCACTTTATGACCCCTTCGGCCATCCGCTGTACGTGGTATGTGGCATGCCCATTGCCACTTCAGCTTCAAAATACTTACTCATTATGAATCTTATCCTGAACATCAGGATAAGACCCAAGTAAAGTTAATGCAAATGTAAGAACAGCAGCGGAAGTATCGTGTCCAGCCGCGATGATGCTATCAGTCTCTTCTCTTATCTCTTCGTCAGTGAAGCACCCGGTCTCATTGGTGATTTCTAATATAAGGCTTAAGAATGGCTTGAATTTTCCTGAAATATTATTTATTTATTATTTGTGTGTAAAGTGGATTTTGGAAGGCAACAGCAATTACAACATAAGTACCACGTGCATTTATCTTTTTTGTCGACTATAGTTATGTCGTGTGCGAGGGCACAAGGCTTTTTAAAAAGACAAGTTAATTGCTTGAAGAGCAAGATCAGATTAACCTTTATTTCAAATGAACTTATATTTATAAACTTAATCTAACAAAGGGTTATTTGAGGAGCTTCCTGTTATTGAACCTATCTGCCGGGAAGCGACATAATCCTATTACTAATTGTGTCATTACATTACATTATGTGTGGTCTTTATGATATAAGTATCTATTAACATTATGTCGTGATAAGCTATCTGAATAGTCTTATTACAAAGGAACTATTGTGTATATTGTTCGTTATAGCTACATAACTCCTCCCCCCTTAAGATGAAGCCGTATCGAAGGTTGCTGCTGGAGCTGGATTTCTTCTGCTTCGGGCTGCATGGCTGCGATTCGCGATGATCTTGGTTTCCACCAAAATTTGTGTATTAATGCTGCTATTGCTGCCATGAGTAGTATACAATATAATGTGATTGAAGTCCAACTTGGTGTGCTGGAGATTATTTCTATATTTTCAGGAATCTCGATGTCTTTGGATTGCTGCATAGTTTTGTGAAGTTCGTCTAGTTTAATGTTTTCTAGGTTTACTTTAATAGGTGAGATGTTTGCTGTTTGCTGTGCTCTAGGTAGCGGTATAGTTTCCCTTGTGTTAATATAGCGTTGGTGGGTCATTAGGGTCTTGTCTAGTATTTGTACTTTACAATTGTTATCTGTTGTTATCAGGAAAACACCCTTGCTTCGTTGGTATTGCACGTCATTGTTACAGATTGTCTTCACAACTTCTTCCTGCTTCATTATGACTAACCAGCTGTTATCCTTGATTTGTTGAATGATGTTATTTTCATAACTTGCTTTTGCGTATGTGCAGTTGTGTGGTTCTTGGTGTTGTATTAGCTGTGCGATGCAGTCATTTGAGTGCGATAGCGTATGCCATTCCAGGTGTTTGCAGATGACGTCGTCTTCCAGGATCTCCGTGCATGGTTCGTGGGGATATGCAAACTCATTATTTCCCAAGACAAGGTAAGGATTTTTAGGAATAAGTATGGTGTCATTATCGTTGGGAATGGAGTACAGGTGTAATAGGTTATAAGGTTGTTCAGCTACTATAGGTATATCTAATATGAAGGTTATTGTTTCGTTTGTGCTATATGCTTTTACTAGAATTGCTTTTTCCCACAAATGAATGCTTTTTATATTAGGGGCAAATGCTAACATTCCCTGTATTTCATTTTGTATGGTATTTAATTCCTCTATTAAAAATGCCGGGTCAATTATGCTGGTATGCATTCTCTCTAGGTGTGCAAATGTTAATGCATTTCCTAGGGTTTCTAATCTATCGTATAGCTGCTGAAACGAAGTCTCAATTTCGTAATATATATTTAGGGTTATAAAATCTGTTTCAAAATCGGTAGCTTGCTGTGAGAACCTATTGATTGTTGATGCTATTTCGTTTTGATTATTTTTTATGTGATTTAAGCTGTTTTCATAATTGTGCATAAAGTCTTGCATTATGCTTAGTGTTTGCTTTTGATTTGATCTATCTTTATTAACGGCTGATTGCATGGCTTTTATTTCGTTATCAAATTTAATTGCATCATTTTGATCGAGGTTACCAGTTATGGCTTTTACTATTGATCCTAAACCGTCGATAAGCCCTCGTTTATATCTATAATAGTTAGAACTAAATCCTACGTTTTCTAAACCTAAATATAGTAATCTACTTTCTATAGTGTCTATGAGGTAGTTAATTTGTCTTACAATACTTTTTGTGTTAGTTGTGTTTCCTAACTTTAATCTTATAGTATAATAGTTACTACATATGTCTAAGTATATATCTTTAAGTTTAGTAATGTTGTATATTACTGCTAAGTGGTATGTGTCTACTTGATACTGAGCTTTAGCTTCCGTTAAGACAAGTACACCGTTGTGGTTGTCTATGGGCTGAATGACTGCTGTGGTTGCGGCGAGTCTGAAGACTGCGATAACGGTGATGGCGTACCTGAAAAATTTCCCGGTCGCCTTAGTAAGCGGAAGTGAACGCGTATGGTTTTTGCGTTTACATGTTTACCTACTATTTCTGCTATTTGTTCTGGGTGAATGCGGACAATTGTGTATGGTCCTAAGTATTTTGGTTCTAGTTTGTTAGCTCGAGCTGTTTTTGCTACTTGTTTATAGACCAAGTCTCCTACTTTAAATGGGGCTGTTTCTGTGTTCAGGTTTGCTTTTTGGATTACCTGTTTTTTCTCGTTCGATAGTTTTTCTCTAATTAGTTTATTTGTGTTTTCCATTATTTGTCTGTGTTTTAATACATATTCTTGGTAAAATTCTTTAGGGCAATGTAACTCTAATGGGTTTCTACTGTCTGTATGTCCGTATAATAGTTCAAATGGTGTAAATCCTGTTGCAGTGTGGATGGTGTTATTGTATGCTATTATCGCGTATTTCATTAAAGATATGGGGTCGTTATTGTCTGTTATTCTTTGGACTCTAATTAGTTCTGCTAGAGTGGAGTGGAATCTTTCTATGGGCGAGTTTGAGTTTGGGTTGTATGGTGTTGTGAAATGTATGTATATATTATGCATTGCACATATTTCAGTGATTACATCGTTGTCGAATTTTGAGTCTGAGTCTGTCGTTAATTTCTTAGGTACTCCTATGACTGAGAACATTCCTAGTAGAGATTCTGCTATGGTAATGCTGGTGGTTGAGTTAAGGGGCATTGCTTGGGCATATTTTGTGAAATTATCTATTAATGTTAAGAATGTTACACCTCCACTACTATATAGGTCCATAAACATATGTTCCATGGGTTTGTGTGGGGTATCTGTTAATGATAAGGGTAATTTCAATGGTTTTCTTTCATATTTACTTTTCAAGCAATGATCACAGTTATTTATGTATTGTTGTATAGTTAATAACATTTTGGGCCAGTGGTAGTTACGATGTATGTGTTTGTATGTTTCTTGAATGCCTCTATGTATTGTTTTACCCTCGTGGTATCTCCTTATTAAATGATTTTGTTCAGAGATATTGTCGATTAATGTGACTCTGTTCATGCATCTAATTAGTTTAGGGCCCCTATTATCAAAAATGTTTTTATAGACTTCGCAAAATATTGGGTAGAACTCTTCGTGGTGAAAAAAACAATGAAAAACTCTTGCAGGAATGGTATGTTCTTTAAGGAACTTAACTATTTCGTCTCTGGTGTCGTTAATGGGTATATAAACATCTTTTATTATTATTTTTCCTTTTGAACGGTCTTCTATTTTGTATGTGTTACCAGCTGTTTTCCTTATGTGGAATTGTTTTAGCTGCCTATCAATTGCATCCTCTATTTCCGGTATTTTGTTATCTATATTATGTGAGTCTACTTGTGATGCCGCATTTTCCTGTGAGTCATTAACTACAGGTGTCATTGACATGTCTATAGAAGATGTTTGCGTATGTGTGTCGTTTTCTGTATTATCCTGTTCTACGGGTGTTATTGGCATGTCTAACAGTGTTCTTATGTCTATATTGGATAAATCGGTGTCTATATCTGTTGTTGATGTACAAGGTTGTGGTTCTGTAGGGTTTTTAGGTTTTGTTTTTTTATTATAATGTAGTATTTTGACCCTAGATAGGGCATCTGCATTTGTGTTTGATTTACCTTTTTTATACTGAACGTCGAAATTGTATTCTGCTAGTCTTAGACGCCATCGAGTTAATTTTGAGTTGGGGTCTTTAATGGACATTATCCATGTAAGTGGGCGATGGTCTGTATATATGGTAAACTTTTTACCGTAAAGATATGGACGAAAGTATTTAATTGCCCATACAATACTTAACAGTTCTTTTTCGATTGTAGAGTATCTTTGTTCTGTGTCTGATAGCGTTCTTGAAGCGTACGCTATTGGTTTATCATTGCCTATTTGACCTTGTGATAACACGGCTCCTAAAGCTACATCTGAGGCGTCTGTTGTTAGTATGAAGGGTTTTTCAAAATCTGGGTATTGTAATATAGGTGCGTTAATAAGTACTTTTTTACAGTTATCAAAAGCTCCTATATATTCTCTATTTTTAGTGTCTATTTTACTTCCTTTCTTTAAACATTTTGTTAAAGGTTTTGTTAATTTTGCAAAATCTTGTATGAATTTTCTGTAGTAACCTATTAGTCCAAGGAATGATTTGATTTCTTTCTGAGTTTTAGGTAATGGGAATTTTTTTACTGCCGCTATCTTGTCTTCGTTAGGCTGAAGGCCTTTATCTGTGAGTGTATGACCTAGGAATTTTACTTGTTTCTGTAAAAATTCTGATTTATTAAGTTGTATCTTTAGGTTATGCTTTCTGAACCTATCGAAAACCTGTTTACACTTTTCTAGATGTTCTTGAAGGGACGTAGAGTAGATTATGACGTCATCTAGGTACGTTAGTACATTATCTATGTTGCGTAGTACTGAATCCATAAGTCGTTGGAAAGTACTTGGTGCGTTTTTGAGCCCGAATGGCATTCTCAAAAATTCGTAATGTCCGCGATCTATTGTAAATGCAGTTTTATCGATGTCGTTCTTATGCATTTCTACTTGGTGATAACCTGAGGCTAAATCTAGTGTAGAGAAGTACTGTGCTCGACCTAATTTGTCTAGAATGTCATCTATGTTAGGTAATGGGTATTTATCTTCTATTGTCTTGTCGTTTAGCTTTCTATAGTCTATTACTAATCTATATTTTTGTTCACCTGAAGCATCAAGTTTTTTTGGTACTATGTGTACAGGACAGGACCAGGGTGAATTACTTTCTTGTATGATGTTTTGTTGTAGTAACTGATTGATTTGTTTCTTTATTTCTTCTTTTTGTTTAGGTGCTTGTCTATAATTTCTAACATAGATAGGTTTGTTGTCTGATAACTTTAATTGATGTTTAATTTCGTGTGTAAATGTCAATGGTATTTCTTCACAATGAAAAATATCTCTATAATTATAACATAATTTTTTGATTTCACGGTATTCTTCCGGGTTCATATGGTCTGTTCTAAGTCTATCTAGATTTTTTTTTAATAGTTCATCGTGGTTTTGTTTTGTTAGTGAATCTGTTGTCTTAATATTGCTTTTGTTACTAGATATTTTTTTGTGATAATTTATGCGTTGTAAGTTTAATTCACAGCTGTTTGTGATTTTTATACGTTTATTAGAATTATTAATTATTGTAGTTAGTGCATTTCCGTTTTTTACCGAGACTAAAGCTGATGGTATGAGTATTCCATTTTTTGTTTTTAGACCATTTATAAAATAGTCGCCGTCTTGATAATTGCAAAGTAAGTTTACCACTTGTTCGCATTTAGGATCTATGTTTGTCTTAGTTTTGATGTCGTCTTTAATGGGTATTTTTGTCTTTTCAGTGTTTAGTGTCATATTTTTCATGTCGATTTTACTTTTTAATGGTATTAATAGATCTAGACCTATAAGTCCTACGAAGTCTGAATCAAAGTTGAATATTAGAAATTTATGTGTAATTTTCTCTTTAAAAAGTTTCTCTGGTAGTTTTATATATGCAACACGTTTATGTTTAGATGTGGCATGTGCTGTTTTTATGTAATGGGTTTCGTGTTTAATTTTTATGTTATTATTGTTAATTTTTTCAATATATTTTGGACTTATTAGTGACTGAGATGCGCCGGTGTCTAGTAAAAATCTACCACCTAACTCGTTTATGAAAATGTATGGGAGACGATTATAATTATTGATATTATTTAAATATGTTACGTTAGACTTATGTCCTGAAATTCTTGCTGAAAATTTTCCTCAGAATCGTCTTCTTCGTCTGTGTTATTATCTTGGTACTCCTCTTGGGAGTCTTCACTATCTTCGTCATTATTAACTGCGTTTTGAAAGTGTATTTTATTTTTATTTTTATCAGAACTTTGAATTGGTTTATTTTGATCTTTTTTTACAAAATTGTTAGGTTTCTGATATTTATTTGATTGTGTTGTTTTTGTTTGGGATGCGGATTTTACTAACATAAGTTTTCTATTCTTTTGTTTAATTTCTTCTTGTTTGGCTATTGTAATTGCTTGTTCTAGGTTTTGTGCCTCTGCTTGTTTAATTGTTACTGATGTTATAGGGTTTATTTTGTCTAGAAATGCATCTAAAGCTAGTTTTTCATAAAATGTTTTTCTTTCTGGAAAACCGTTAATTAATGCGTTCATAATATATCTCATTTTATCACCGAATTTGTCTATAGAATCATTATTTTTGTAAGTATTTGTAAGTTGTTGGGCCAATTGTAATTCTGATCTAAATTCGCCGAATTTGCTTTTAAGAATCTCTTTTATTTCATCCCAATTTTGGATGTCTTGCTGCTGAGACAACGCTTCAGCAGCCTTGTGTGTCAATTTACTTAATATAATAGAACTGACGATTAAGTCATCTTTATTTGTAACAATGTTGAGTAACCTATCAACACTATTTATGAAGTGGTTAAGAGTACTTCTACTACCGTCGTAGTTTGGTATCAGTTTCTGGAACTGAGTGAAGTTGGCCACTATTGGCTTCTCTTCAGTGGATGTGTCAGTATAACCAGTCTTGTCCACAGACATTTTTAACTGTTGATTTGATTGATTACTACTTTGACAGGGATCTATGAATATTACAGTGTTAACAACACTTTTTTGTAATATATAATATACCTAGATATACAGAACAACCTATCGGGTATTATTGATATCTATGGTAGGAAATAGGGAGTCTCGGGGATAATAAGATTTTATTGCTTACCCCACGAACATTGCCGATGTGTAGGCGTCTTGAATCTGCTGTTCCTCAGGCTGCCTTGCTGCTGTGCCGCGCTCACTCGTAGGTTGTTTGCCGAAAGAGGAACAAGGACTACACGAGGATTTTACTCTATGTAAAACTGTTACACTTCTTCCGGTTTACCGACTGCGCCAGTTATGTCGTGTGCGAGGGCACAAGGCTTTTTAAAAAGACAAGTTAATTGCTTGAAGAGCAAGATCAGATTAACCTTTATTTCAAATGAACTTATATTTATAAACTTAATCTAACAAAGGGTTATTTGAGGAGCTTCCTGTTATTGAACCTATCTGCCGGGAAGCGACATAATCCTATTACTAATTGTGTCATTACATTACATTATGTGTGGTCTTTATGATATAAGTATCTATTAACATTATGTCGTGATAAGCTATCTGAATAGTCTTATTACAAAGGAACTATTGTGTATATTGTTCGTTATAGCTACATAACTCTATGCATGATTTTTTTTTGTCATACTTACCAGACCCGTCTTTTTCAGAAATCGTTTCTTTATTTTTCATGATTTCTGCCCGTTTAGCTTTTATAAACTGAAAAATAAATAGTTTTGGTTCAAGGATCACTCCCAGTTTTGAATGGAACACCTTACTGAATGAGTCAATAAGCGGCATTAAAATAGAATAAGGATGACAAAATGGCTGAGATATAACGCTTGTGAGTTTGTAGGTGAATAATTTAATTATACAAAAAATATATCAATCAAGTTGAACAGAGTAATTTCAGTGCGTTTTTGTCAGCCGTTAAAAATGCCAATTTTACACCAACTTACTTTCTGGGAGAGTTGTTTTGTTTCTGCATTTACTCGTACAAGTTTCTTTTTCAATGGAAAAATATTTAATATGTAATCATTCTGCAGCCAAAATTTTTTAAAGCGTTCTGTCGATATACTTATACACATTGGTAAAAGTTCTATGTAACGATTCTGTAGGTGTCTATATTCTTCTCCTTCCAATCCTATTGAAGTCACTGCAATGGATAAGTATTAGTATTTATTTTGGGGTGGAAAATGCCTTTATTGAGAAAAACAAACTAACAATACTACAGCTACTACAGCAGTAAAGAACACTTTTATTAACCACAGATCTGGGGAGAAGAAGAGCGGTGCTGGTCAATAGAGGGTCGTTGCTTGCCAGGAAGCACGTTACACAAATCCTGTAATGCCACTGCGAACGTCCAGTAGTGCGGAGTTGGCCTATCGGCGCACACTGTTAAGCTGTCCACAACACGTCCGCGTCATCGATGATGAACTCGCACAATAACGTCCGTGCGAGTCGTTCTCCCCGGGCAATGCTACGGTCAACGAAGCTCCGCACACTTACCATCTTACCTCGGACCGTAGTAGCTAAGCTTGTGGACTGCGACTGAGAACAATCGGCGCGTTAACCGACAATCCTGGACCTTTTTTATATATGTATGAGTTTATAATATAAGTATATATTTAGTATATTATACAAGCCAATCCTGTATGTCATCCGAACCGAGTACATGGATGCGTGGCTGAGGGCGAGCTCAGTCGCAATCGGTGGGCCTCGAGTTTGTCGACCTCGAGGTTAAATTTAGACTTACCCCGGCAAGCAGCGCACTGCCGGGGAGGACCTTTTATTTCATCTGCTACTTGTGGGAACAAAATGAATACTGATGAAAATTCTAAAAGTTCAGGCACCCTGGAATGCCTTATCCAGGAACTACTGCCACTGACAATGGAAACGGGCAATCCGGACTCCAACGCAGGGCAACCAATGGAAGTGACGGAGGTCTCAACGGCAAACGGTAACGCTAGCAATAGCGCCACCGAACAGCCGACCGAAACATCTGACACCTCACAAACGCGCCCGGAGCATAATATGCTCCTAAACAAGGCGCGAAAAGTCCGATATCAAGCTCTAATTGCATCGGGCGTAGAACCTTCCGAGGCGATACGCTTGAGCATAAAGACCTTCGCGGATCTCAAAAAGTTAGGCTACAAATTTTCTAGCACATCTTTCCATGCTCCACCGAAAGGACCGGTAAAACGGCACCATTCGGAGGAAGCATCACCGCCCGGGCACACGAAGATCGGTGCAAGAGAAAGAGCAGACCAACAGCAACCGTCCGGCACTGCAGAGGCCTGTGCTTCCGCAGCCAACAAGCCAGACAACTGCTCCCTTGGCATACAGTCAGGTCAACCCGAGTTGGCATAACACACGATCCGCCCATGACAGATGAGCAAATGGCGCTTCTGCGCAATAACATACTGGACAAAATCGCCGGTTTGGCAAAGGCAAAGGCCCAGTTTTCCAAGGTTTCTCCTTCAAGCCAGGATGGGCTCTCATCACATGTGAGAACCACCGTGCCAAGACCTGGCTGGAGGAAACTATACCGACGCTCAAGCCATGGCCGGAGGTTAAACTTGCCGTTGTAGGTGAGAATGATCTCCCCAGGAGAGTCATAGCGTCTGTATATGTGCCGGAGACCGACACGGACGGTGACTCTGGATCTGCTTGGTGCTCTAAATGCTGAAGTGCCGTATTACAAGTACACGCCCCATTGGGATCGATCTATTGGGATCGATCTATTATCACGGACAAGACTATTGTCGCCAATAAGCCTGACATCGTGGTGGTAGATCGACCTGAGCGCCGCGCAGTACTCGTCGACGTCACTGTCCCCCATGATAAGAATCTCGTGAAAGCTGAGAAGGATAAGCTGAGCAAGTACCTTGACTTGGCGCACGAGATTACCGCCATGTGGGACGTTGATTCGACGATCATTGTCCCGATTGTCGTGTCGGTGAACAGTCTAATAATAGCGAAGAGCCTCGACCAACATCTCGAGAGGCTCGTGCTATACGGTTGGATCAAATTTAAGATTATAAATAAATATAGAGAAAAAATTATAAAAAAGGTCTTACAACAAATCGTCTGCAAATTATTAAATCTCAGCAAAGGATCATGGTCGAAAGGTTTCCCAACTTTTTGGTCGAACTGATCCGTCAAGACACGAGCTTGTTTGTTGAATATTCCTATAAAAGTGTTTAGGATATTCTGGTGGAAAGCTGGATTTAAAAGTTTTCGGTGTTTCTTCCATGTAGACTCTGAAAACAAAGGTTATACTTCACGGCCTTAGATTAAAATAATAAATAGGCCAAGCGCTAGTCGGGCTACGCGCAATCTAGGGTTCCGTAGTCCGTAGTGCTGGCAAATCAAATATGTATATATTACCTGCCTTAATTGTCATCAACTATATTTTTAAAACTAATAAAGATGTCTTTACTGCTCAAAGTTTCCTAAAAAGTTCATGGTTCTAACCATTTTTGTGATTTTTTTCAGTATTTGAAAGCCAGTAGTTCAGATTATAGAGGGGGGACGCTTTTAAAAAATGTTTTAAACTTGAATATCTTTCAAAAGGAATTCTAAATCAAAAAGTTTCTCAACAAACTATCCCTCCTTTTTTAAGTCGACCCTCGATGGTGTATCATGATGGGATTTAACAGAAAACATTTTTTCATCCCCAACTTTTGTGTACGGGAGGTACCCAAAATTAATTAATTTTGTTTATTTTTTCTACCGTTCTCTTACCCTGACTATTACCCTCATCTGTGCAAAAATACAGCTTTCTAGCTCTTATAGTTACTCCGTAAAGCCGCAGACAGACGGACGGACGGACTCTTTTTCTTCGTCGTTCCCTCACTGGTGATGATCGCGACCACACGATATTCTCCTCCAGAGAGCACGGTGACGGGTTGATTGGACCGCTTGATAGATACTGCCCCCCTGCTTTTTTAACGAGGTCTGACCCTCAATCCAGTCAGTCCTCAATGCAGTCCACGGTATTCGGAGCATTTTCCCCCACACCCACATTTCAAAGGCATCGATCTTGTTGCAATCACGGCTCCTCGTGCACCATGTCTCTGCGGCGTAAAGAAATATGGAGAAGACAAGCGCTCGCACCAAACGCACTTTTGTTTTACGGCAAATGCTCTGGTTCCTCTATATTTTCTCTAAGTTTGTCATCGCATCTAAGCCATGCCAGATCTTCGGCGTATTTCCCCAGTATAGCTACCCTCGCACGTTATTTGCGACCCGAGATAGATGAATTCCTTGATTTTCTCGTAGCCGTTGATTGCATCATATTGTGGAAGGATTTGAGCTCTATCTACCACCATGATTCTGGTTTTCGAATGAATGAATTCAAATAAGACCGAGCTTGGCAATTTCTATTTCAATGCGTTTCAATAAAACTGCCATTTACTAATCACTGGATTTCATCACCTACTGAAACACCGGATTCCCATCCTTCAAGTGCCCTCCTCATGATGTGCTCGCCATAGAGGTCGTATAATTTAGGCGACAGAATTCAGCCTTGACGTATGCCTCGGTCAGTGTGAAAAGTCTTTGAATGATTTTCAAGTTTTACAAAGCTACAGCCGTCAATGTACAAGTTTTGGATTAGGAATGTGAGATGAGGAGGGACACCCATCTCTATGAGCACATCAAACATAGTGTTCCATTGTACGCAGTCGAACGCTTTAGTATAATCAATAAAGCACATGACTAGAGTTTTATTGAATTCCCGGCATTTCTCAATTAGGTAATGGACGGATGGATAGACAAAGCGAAACTATAGGGCTTCCTTGTTGACTTCGGAAGCCTGATAAGGGAAGATACGGTTCTTGCTGTCTTTGCTATAGCCACAATAGCGCCTGCTGTACTATATAGTTTTTTTTACATAGAATAGGACTGCGTTTGACCACAGCCTCACCTGTTGGTAAGTGAAGACGTGGTCAAAGCTGTAACACACAGGCCTAGCAAATACCTATTAACCCTCGACTTGAATACACCCAAGTTGTAATTGTCAGGAAACACTGAAGCAGATAGGAAGTTCCAAAGCTTCGCCGTCCGGATTAAGAAGGTGAAAGCAAATCGCTTTGTGCGGAGAAACGGAATATTAACCGTGTAGCGATGGCGCCGTACCGTCTCTCTAGATGTTCGGTGGTAAAATGGAGACGGCGGAATCAGATCATGCAGATCAGATAGTGCTGTAGGTACTAAAGTGTCGTTCCAGTGAGCGAGACATAGCTAAGAGCTAAGGTTCAGTGCAAGCGAACGAAATGCATAATTATTATAGTAGAGCAACACTGATATTATATATAATTTTCTGTTAGGCGTTGCGAATTGCGCGCGGTCCATTAGTGTTAAATTATAAGGGCCAATTTCACCGATAACATCATAAAACGCGTTCAATTTAACTCGGTTTTGCTCAAACGTTTTCATATATTGAATTTGATCTAGATCAAATACGCGTTCAGTTTTAACGGTGAAATCGGCCTTAAATCTCGATTCTTACCTTGCGCAGTTATCAGCCCATCTCCAAGCAATGGTTTTATGACTTTATAAATATGGTCTTTGTTAATACATGAGTTGGATATTGTCACACAATCATCTGGATCTGTTACACCTAAAAACAAACGCCAAATTTTTACTTTTATATTTTTCTATATACAAAATTTGATAAAAGTCTGCAATATGTGTGACAGGTTTTACACTAAAATTATATATAAATATCCTTGTTTCTAAGTCACTTACAGTATACAGTCCGAGGTCCAATTTTCATAGTTGTTACACCTCCCTTTGCCGTGCACTCCGCTGATATTTTCAAAATTGATTTGTAAACATCTGAAAAACAAAATGAAGTCAAAATGACTTTTAAAAAAAACATTTTTTTTTTAGGAAAAATCGTAATTCATAAAAGCTGGGCTAATGAAGTATAACAGTAACAAATCTCATTAAAAAAAACACGGCCATGGTTAAATACTAACAGCCGCGTTGTCTCTTAACTTACACGAGATCGTGGTCAAAGACTAAGTAAAATAAAACCTATATTATTTTTCTTTAATTAGTCTACGCTGTTCTAGTGCTGGGCAAAGACCTTTCCCAAATCCATCCAAGCACCTCTTTCATGTGCCACTTCGGGCCAGCCGTCCCAGGGCTATTCACTTAACTGTCAAGTCGTATCGACTGCATACGTCATTTACACGACAATTCGGTCTTTGATTCGGTTCCCTGACGGATAAGTGAATAACCCTGCTGCCTGCTGGTACGCGTCTATAGGATCGCGCCACCTTTTCCTTTTTTTTTCCAAGGAAAAATGCGTTAAGCATCGTCACCGAGCACCGGGGGGCGCAGGGTGGTATGTGGGACTTCCCCGCCGAAGATGGGCGCGGCGGGGATACCCACTAAAAAACCTGAGGGTGTTCCTGCGGAACGCCATTTTGCCAGGGTTGCGGGGTACGCCGAAGCACTCGTCTGCGGCCCTGACGGCGTCTGGTCCTCACTGACAGGAGGACCCCACCTTTTCCTGGGTCAGCCTATGCGGCGCTTTCGATTTTTCGGTACCCATTCTGTGGAGTGGAATATAATCCTATATTGAATTTAAAAAAGTTTAAAAGTACTTTTGACGCCGACCAAGAACAAATGTCCATGGCCAATTAAAGGCAGTTTTCCTGATAATTCTGGAGGTTCCAATTCATTGGGTAGCCTTAATACGCTCCATATCAAATAGAAACAAACACATAAAGTTAAAATTATTAAAATCATATTAAAACGATCTTCGAAAGCACAAGCAATTGTCACCAACTGAACTCATATCCTATACACTGATAGTATAATGTTCTGAGACATTTTTAGTTATTATAAATCAATATTCGATAATGTATTCTTTTATTCGTCTAATATTATGTGTAAACTATATAATTTTATACGAATACATGCAAATTTATTCCATTTTCTTATGGGGTGCGGCCTTAATTAGAGCTAAGTATTGTAATGACAAATGTTCAAATATGATAGATATTAGATATCCTACGAATATTACCAAAGGATAATATTATGATGAATATATTATTATTATATAAAATATATTATATCTAGCTTACGCTCGCGGTTTTTCCCCGAAAACATTTTTTTTCATCAATCTTTCTTAGAAATCTACCTACGCTGTGCCACGATGATAATAATTATTATCGAGCGTGCTTCGGCAGCAGCCGGCGATGCGCTAGGTGCGACTTGTCTTTATATTACCGAGTGCACAATTCATTATTTAGGAATACTGAATGCCAACTTTTGACAAGTTCATGACAATTTGACTCACGTTTGTACAGTTACAGCCGAAAACAAATTGGATTTACCTAACTTTTGGGACAGTATAGACTAGAAGAAAAAAAAACTTTCACCAACAGTGACCTATACCTAGACCTACCCTAGGCACTAGGCTACACTTAGGTTATTCGGTTAAACCTAAGTGTAGCCGCACTTCGGGATTTAACCGCATCATCTTTCTATTCTATCTTCTTATATAAAGAGGTAATCTGACTGACTTACTCATCATCGTAGAGACAAAACCGCTGGACCGATTGAGCTGAAATTTGCAACCCGTATTCTTAGGGTGGCGTAGGACACCGATAAGAAGCGATTTTACGAAATTCCCACTGGAACAGGAATTATTCCCAAAAAACGTTTTCGTCGTCGTATGCACATCCGTAACCGCTGAACCGATTGAGCTGAAATTTTGTAAAATTATAGTTTAAATTTCGTTAATGAACATCAGATAACTTTTATGTCAAAAATTAACTTTTAAGGGGGAAAAAGGGGGTTCAAAGTTCAAAGTCTGTATGAGAAATCGCAGTCCCGGGAAATGATAGTATAATTTAAATTCTAGATATATTAATTGACTGTTACGCGCTACGAAGTGCGCGCAGGTGCCCGTGAGTATTATAATAAATATACTATTTTTTATGCTAGGCGCGACCACGTGCAGAAATTCTTTATTAGCAGAGGTCTACATCAGTAAATCTATCCTTATTCCAAATTTCAACCCACTCGAATCAGCGGATTAGACTGTGCGTTGATAAATTAGTCAGTCAATCAGTCACTCCGGCAATGAGTCACTCTTTCCTTATATAATAATATTTGTATTGTGTTATAATAATGATTAATTAATTTTAATTAAATAAGTAGTTTACTCAGATGGCATTAAAACAAAATATAAAATTTTTAATTACGACATGTGTTAAGTGATTTACCTACAACGCAATTCATAATAATAATTATTATCATCTGGCGTAATATCTCAAAAAAAAATAGGCCAAGCGCTAGTCGGGCTCCGCGCAATTTAAGGTTCCGTAGAAGGTACTGGCAAATCAAAATAGCCTTATACTTCAGTAATAAAGTATTTTTTACAAAGTATTTTTATTTCCTTCTTGATTTCATGCTTGACAGGTCAGTAGTTCCGAATTTTTTTATTTTTAGAGGAGGGGGCAGATAGAAACATGACAGGCTGTTTAAATATTTATCATTATTAAAAAAAAACGTTTTTTAATATTATTCGTTCATTTATTATTTCGTGGAAAAGCATTTTCATGAAAAATGGTCTATGGCAACCTTGGTCCTAAGGCGCCCCTCTACCCATTCCCAACATAAAAAAGGGTGTCAATAGAACACCACTTCCATCAAAAAATAAAGTCTTTTTTTCCCTGTAAAAATCAAGGGTCAGTCACATTTTCCTGAATATTTTCGTGGAAAATCATTTTCATGAAAAATGGTCTATGGCAACCTTGATCCTGAGCCGCCCCTCTACCCATTCCCAATATAAAAACGGGGTGTCAATAGAATACCACTTCCATTGAAAAATAAACTTTTTCCTCAGTGCCCCCTTTCGTACACTCCAACCCAAGTCCGTAATATTTAACTTTACTTAAGGTAACTACGAAGATAAATGCATCATAGTTCATTTAAGTAAGTTAAAATGTTACAAAGTTTCTGTGAGAACAATAAAAATCTGTATGCATTGATTTTTAAACTGGTACTCGACTTGATCCCGATCGCTCGTGTCATATTATAAAAGATATTATAAAGAAAAAAATAAGTGCAGAGTAAAATGTTCACCATAATATTATGCGTAATTTTATACGTGATCTGGAGAGTTTTAAGACTGCCTTCTACATCAGAGCCTCCAGAAATATCAGGAAAACTGCCTCTCATCGGCCATGGACATTTTTTTTTGGCTGACGACGCAAGTAAGTTACATTTTATTTGATTTTATCCGCGTCGGACATAATTAAAAGCTTCTTGTGACAAACAAAAACCTACCTCTCGTGCTCGACTTTTCTCTCACTCTCGATATGACAAATTTGGAAACATAAATGAAATGAAATGAAATGAAATTTATTCATAAAACATGAGTATACATATAAGATGTTACACGAGTTACATTTTAGTCCTCCATGTTTTGCCTTGCGGCGCGGCGTACAAATATTGAAGTTACATAATCGACCGAGCGAAGCGAGGTCTTAGAGTCGAAAGCCGCGAAATGCCTGCGTTTGGACCAGTTTAACGCTTGACCTCTGGTGCTTAAGTTTGGTCGACGTTTACTTGAAAACGGTTAATCCAAATTAAATGAAATTTTACACACAAGTTAAGAAGGTTAATTGGATAATTTAAGTGAAACAATTAGCTAAATAGGTTCCAGGGTTGCAGAGATATAGGTGACTTAAAGTCTTTACGATAGGTCTGACGATTATTTCAAAACTGGAGCGCTGATAATTTTTTTTCTAACATATACACATTTTTTATAAGCGACACAAATATATTATCAAAAGTGTATGTTTGTTACGCGATAACTGGAGAACCAATGGTCCAATCTGCATGAAACTTTGCAAACGCGTAATATAAGTCCATAGAATTTTTAAGTTCGAACATGAGCCAAATCGGTCGAAGGGTTCAAGAGTTAAAGAAATTGCTTTATTACAATGAAACCGATGATCCAGTCTTGATAAAACTTTTTAAACAGGTAGTACAAACTAATAGAATTCTCACGTCCAAAAATGAGCCAAATCGGTGAAAGGGTTGTGGAGTTATAGAGAATACAAATTACAATGTTTAATCGATTGTAATATTATGAGAACTGCAGGGATATTCAGTTATCCGTCAGGGAAACGAACCAAAGACCGAGTTGTCAAAAATCGATACGTCGTAAGACGTCATTTCATACATTTTGATAATTCGGTCCTAGGTTCGGTTCCCCAACGGATAAGTGAATAGCCATGTTGACTCAAAGTATTATTAATTTAAATGATCGTGCGGGTGGTGCAGGATATTATTATGTTCAAATTTATTAATCAAACTTAAGCCCATTTTTTTATTCAAATAGGAGGCATGTGGATCGTAAAGTCGAAAGTAGAAAAACTAACTTAGGAACTTTGTTTGGACTATTCAGGAGATAAACATACTAAAAGTCCCTACCCCTCCGAGGTGAGCCCGGGGGGGGGGGGGGGGGGGGGCAAAGAAGGTTCCATTTTTAGGTTTTTTGCTTATATGTCAAAAACTGTGCATTATACGATATTTCGTTGTACTACATTATTAAACTTCATAAAATTTTCTACAACTTCGTCCTTAACACTTTTTCTTTTTATCTATCTCCAATCGTTGTCCAGCTATGAGCTTCCGAACATGGTCTATTTTTAAGATGCTGAAATTAGTTTTCCATAAAAGTCGGTAAAAAAATCTTATATAAGTAATATTTGACCAACTTCTGGTTGTCGTACCATAATGAAACTTTCCAAATGTCTAGAAATATGATGACAGTTCAATAATTTGGTACCACTGAGTTGATGATGGAGCCAGGAGGTGTTTACTAAACCTCTTTAATGGCTATTAGTAAACCCGTCGAGTTTGGGCACATTACACTCGAATTGGCATAAGCAAAAACCTAAAAATGAAACCGTCTTCGGCCTCATCAGTGATTCACTTTTGAAAGTTAATTTTACAATTATTTAGATCTAAGTATTTTGAGACTCTACTGCTCATTCGAAAAGCATATATATGAGAAGAACGAGCAAGAAACTTATTGGGATTGTTGTTTATGTGTTTATTACATATCATTATGCCATTAAAACCATCATTCACTCTAGCATCTGCAAACATCCCTGACGCTCTGTAGTATCAAGACAGCGCTCAAAAGCATCCTGAAAGCATTGTTGTACTGTATCCGTTTTTTGTAAAGTACATCCACAAGTCTTTTGTTTAAAAAAATAATCAATAATTAGGCCTACGTTTGATCACATCCCACCTGATGGAAAGTGCAAATGTGATCGACGAGCTGCACGACGAGATTTTTTTTAATGTATATCCGTTACGTATTTTGAGTTTTAACATTACTTTCAATTTTGGCATTTTCCTTTTCTTTTACGAATATTATAGGTTAAAGTTTCCATACATTTATATTTCGTAGATACTTATAACTTTTACCCATGTATATATAACTATTTTGAGGGAAATTGGGTCTGCGAGGTCCCAGTTCGCGGCGAACTACTAGTTAATTAATATAACGGACATATATTATTATAATTAAATACACATACACATGGACATATATAGGTATTATTAAATTTTTAGAATTGTTTTTGAATATGTTAGGAGATAATATGTGAGGGCGGTATGTGAGACTCCCCCGCCGAAGATGGGCGCGGCGGGGACACCCATTAAAATTTGGGGGTGTTCCTGCGAGACGCCATAATGCCGGGGCAGCGCAGCGGGTACGCCGAAGCACTCGTCCGCGGCAGATAACGAAGTATTAATCTGAGCCTACCTAATTGTTCGTTATCGATTCTTCAAAAATAGTGCGATGACGGATAGAAATCGATGTTTGAAATCGCAGACCAGAAGAATACTAAAATAGTGTATGATATACAAAATGTTCTACAATTTCCCTAGCCCGTCTTTTCACGGATTAGGATCGGATTTGAATCTGATAGAATATGGAAAATCTCTAAACTTTACCAACATTTTTGTTTTTCAGAAGTGTACAAGACAATTTTGAAAATATCTGAAGAATGTACGGAAAAGGGCGGCGTTACTTCTATGAAAATTGGACCTCGGACTATATACTGTAAGAAATCATACTTATCTACAAAATCTAGCATTAATAACGTTATAAATATGCAGCATTTTTTTGAGCCAAAAAAAGGCGTACGTATTCTAGAGTAGAGACTCGGAAAACGTAGTGTATTGCATGCTTGAGCGACGATATCAAGAGGGTCACAGGGAGCGGTTGGAGGGGGAAGATAAAGGACCGAATTGAGTGGCGTACCTTGAGGGAAGCCCATTTTTTTAACAAAGAAGTATAAAGACGAGCTAAACGCTCTCCTAAAGGCAAGTTTGTTAGTTTTCTCTATTCAGCAGTGGATGAACGTGGACTGAGGATGAAGGTTATGACGTCACGGCGTGCTGTTTAAATAGAACATTTCTGTGAGACAAGGTTACTAATTATAGAGGTATATCTGTTAACATCTTCCTAACACCCCAACCGGGGGTACCCCAACAACAGTGCCAGTTATTCTACCGCCTGAGCAGTGATGTGCAAACATTACTGTGTTGTGAAATCCTAAGTAGCACTGTACTGGTTATGGGCAGCGTTATCTCTTAACATCAGGAGAGCGTCTTGCTCGTCTTCTACTTCATCACATAACATAACAACACATTCAGTTTATTGTCGTTAACAAATACTACTATTATTACTCGTATTGCGATGTTATCACGAAATTAAAAAATATAACATCCATAATCCAAACATACCTATAGTAAATCAATGTATGTCATGAAACATATTTTTTAGGGTTCCGTACTCGAAAGGTTTATGTTAAAGCCTGAGCCACACACGATGCGATCGCCAGTTCTTTTGCTTGAATGTGTGTCTAGATAAGTACGGAGCCCTCAGAGCGTGAATCCAACTCGCACTTGGCCAGTTTTATTGATAAGCTCTACTTTGAAGGTATTTAAAGATACGACAGCTTTGACCTTAAGGATGTAGGTTACCGATAACCCGGTTTATTACAGCAATTAATATTTTTATTATCATCATTATTAATACATTGTTATCGTTGTTAATCATTTGTAAAACATCTTCAATAGCTGTATTTAACCTTTAATTCCTGCAATAAATACCCACATGTTATTATATAGATTATAAACTGAACCCATGCCCCTGTTTTACGATAACAAAATGCGCTGATGCGGTCGATGATGAATCACGTTAGATGCCTAGAAAGATACCTATTTACTCGTGGCTTGAAGATACCCAAGTTAATTACAGAAGTACACATTTTTTTTATCGTCCTACACTTAATAGTGTAGGACGATAAAAAAAATGCAGTAAAAGCGAGAACTGGTATGAATGATAATCCATTCATACCAGTTCTCGCCTTTACTGCCTCTTACATTTTTTTATGTGATGAAGTAGAAGACGAGCAAGACGCTCTCCTGATGTTAAGAGATAACGCTGCCCATAATCAGTACAGTGCTACTTAGGATATCACAATGATGTGAAATTCTTTGAGCACTGCACCAACGCTTCTTACTCAAGAGTCATAAGATGTTAAGACTCTTAAGCCCAGTAATTTCACTAGCTACAGAGCCTTCCTACCGAAGCACAGTAATGTTTGCACATTACTGCTCAGGCGGTAAAATAATTGGCACTGTTGGGGTACCCACCTAGACGACCTCCTGCAAAGGAAGTCTACCCCCGGCAACATGTAAACGAAAAAGAAATATAGTCTATAATATTCTGATTGTTTTAAGATAAATGCAATTTCGTTAATTTCTAGGTATTACAGATCCAGAAGACTGTCTGACAATATCAAATTCATGTGTAGACAAAGACTACGTGTACAAAATTGCTAAGCCTTTCTTGGGAAACGGACTGGTTACAGCAAATGGTAAGCAAACAAAGTAACTAAATATAAGAGCGTATATATCGAGTGACGCTCTCTCGCTCGCACTATTCGACAAATTTTGATATTATATAAATTCATGGAAGTAATTTATTGAACATTCCTTAAGCCCAGCCCTGCATAATATTATTGCACACATTTTAAAAGTGTTTTCAGTTTGATATATTAAAATAAATAGGCCAAGCGCGAGTCGGGCCACGCACAATGTAGGGTTCCGTAGTTCTAGTAGATTGAATACACTGCACAACAGCATTTTGGATGATTGGGTTATGATACATGATATTAGTCCAATTTTTGACGACGATTTCAAATTTGTGACTGAAATTTCTGTATCAGCTCTAGTTAAAAAGATATGACACATATTATGTTGTTTTCGTAATAAAACGCTATAAGGAATCCCACTCTGGCAGTGGTCGCGTACGGACGTGTGCATTGTTACTCCTAATTTCTACAACATTTTAATAAAACATTAACAGATAAAAATATAACTTATGCTCTAAATATCAAAAGTCAAAATTAAATAAACCAGTGCAGGCGCATAAGACCTTTCGGCATACGCGGAGTGCTGCAGCGCGAGCGCATGATTCACCGAGGGACAAAAAAGGACGGCTGCAAGTATTTTTCCTTTCACTCACACCCGTTGACGCGCATCGGCGACACAGCGCTACGGCCATAACCACCTATATCTCATCACTCATCGTACAATTTTGTGCAGTAACTATGAATACACAGCGAACTCCGCCGCGCGGTGCGGCTAAGTTAATAAGCGGCAGCGGAGGCGCTAGCGGGTCCGCTCCTGATATATCTAGTGTAGGAGTAGAGGAAACTTACCATACAATTTTTAACACACGGAAAAGGAAAGACCGCGGTGAAACAGAAGACTATAAACAAGTGAAATTAAAAAAACTTTTTAAAAACAAGCTTTTATTTATTACCTTCTAGTACCAAAGTACTCGTCAAGAGTCAGCACGAATCAAACGTGCTCAAATTTCCATCCAGCTCCAGCTCCATCATCAGATCACCTCCACGTCATAATAATATTGCATTGTCATCCGATTTATACATACATGAATACAAATTGGTAACGGGGAAAAGGGGATCGGACAAGGTCAAAAAAATATATCATATTAGGCAGTAATTTTAATAATAAAAATATATTCGATACGTTTTTTTGCTTGAGAATAAAAATAAAAAATAGCTTAGATATAGCGCTTATAGGTTTATCGATAATGACGCTTGACGTCATTTGTGGATGCATTATATTGTATCGACTCGAGTACCCATAATAATTATGGGTACTGATTATGAATTTTAATAAACACTTTTGAATAGGTTTGTACAATGCAAGTAGTCTTTTTCACGAAAGAGGTCGCGGAATTTTGCGGAACTAAATTTCATTTTTCGATAATTACTGGTCTTCATTCCCTAAATAATTATTATTTGTTTGATAAATAAATATATATAATCAATTAAGAAATTCAATTTTATTTTAAGAAATATATGAGGCGTTAAAAAGTTATAAAAATGCTAACTTAAAATTTGCGATAGTGGCGCCCCGCAAAAAGGACTCCTTTCGTGAAAAGCACTATATAAACGTCATATACAAGAGAGATATATACCGCGCTTAGGTCATTTTTTGTATGAAAACAAAGTCACCAAAACATGGTGGGGTGCGGGGGATGAGTGGCTAGATTTGATTGGCTCGTTCAAGGTGACGTCACAGTTACGCCACAGATTAGGTAATAGTTAGAGGCATAACATGACTTTCTAGTGATGTGGTAAAGTCGCTATATCGTATCGATAAGAAAATATAAGTTACTGTTATTCTTAAGTTTAATGAGAAAGTTCGTTGTATTGTATACGAGAGATATTTTAATATAACTTCATTGAAGTTTTATTATAGCTTAAATATTTTCTCATATCTATTACCTCCCAAAGTACCCGAATAAACATTTTATATGGTTTCACTAAAATATAAATAGGTCCATCGCTCGCATAAAATTTTTAGTCCTAATTTTAAAAAATTATGCGTGCGAATACGCACCCTATAAGAATAAACAATAAATGTTAGATAGCGAATTATTTGTTTTTAAATTAGTGACAAATTTAACATTATGTATTTATTAAGCTTCTTTACACTTTATAAGCTTCATAATAACCATTCATGAATTAAATACCAGTAACCCTGTATAATATTAAACCCCGATAATTTTGGTACCTTAATATACCTAATACCTACCTACTTCAAAAATTTCAATAATATTTTTGTCGATAAAATTTGTGGTGTAAATTTAAATTTGTGTCTTATCACTAGTTTATCCGGGCGTAAGAGAGAACGAGATAATGTTATACAAATTTACCAAGAAAAAATGAGATGAAAAGAAACTTGGCCATTTTTATATTGCATTTTATGTTAAACATTTTTCAATGATTATTATCGGAATAATAACTTGCCTGTGTAATAAGATTTCGTCTTTTGCGTAACTGAATGTAGCGCTAGTCTTTCTGCGCCTTTTTATTGAACAATACGGCATTTTTATTAATTATTTTTCATTAAGTATGTGAATGTCACGCTGTCAATGTCGGCCGTGGAATGAACACGAAAAAGAGGCGGAGCTACGAGCTTATGTTGATTCAGGCATATGACTTGGCGACTGTTACCTCATTTTAGCTTCCATCTCTAGCTTTATGATCTGTGATAAACGTAAACACACCACAACTTAAAACAGCGCCATCTAGCGGTAAGTAGCGAATTTATCATATCACCACTCAATTCCCGAACCCAAGCAAATGGCAAAGTCGTGCTCCGCGTGGCCGTCAGGGGCCGCCACTTGTATTGTGTCGTTCCTATGGCTATCTTCCAGCTCCATCATCAGATCAGCTCCATGTCATAATAATATTGCATTGTCATCCGATTTATACATGCATGCAAAATATCAGCTCAATCAGAAACCGGGAAGTGGGTCAAATTTAACTTACAAGATTTGATTACAGACAGACAGACAGACAGACAGACAGACAGACAGACAACAGACAAGTGAAAGTAAATAAAAGCTTGTAAAAAGACTTTAATATTTTCCGTACAGACATAATGAAATTTTTGGAGGACTTCGCGAAAACTCAAAACGCGAGTATGTCTAACATAACACATCAATTTACGGAAATTAAAGAAGAGATTAAAACGATAAAATTAGTTACAGAAAAATTATCAACACAATTTCAAGAAATCAAAGATGAAATTAAAAATGTAAAGATAGATAATAATAAAACCCAACTTAAATTGCAAGATATGGAAAAAGAAATTTCGGACTTAAAATCCCAACTGAGCAATGAAAAATCTTCCTCGCAAGGATCGATTGTACGCCATGAAAACTTATTCTCTGAGATTAAGGACCGCTGTGATCGCGAGAAGAACATTGTAATTGTAGGAATAGCCGAGCGAGTAACTAAAAATACCATCTTAAGACGACAACAAGACGAAGCCGATACAATGAATATTATAACATCCATATACGAGAAGTGCCCGAAACCATTAAAATGCATGAGACTTGGAAGATACACCCCGGGGAAAAATCGCCCCCTCAAAATTTACTTCAATGAAACTGATACACCAAAACTTTTAATGCGAAACAGATCAAAATTGACCGAGAACATCAGAATCTATTCCGACAAAACCCCGACTCAGACACAATACCTACAGAATTTAAAAGACGAACTTAAGTCTCGTGAAGAAAACGGCGAGTTAGACCTTTCTATCAAGTATATAAAAGGCACCCCCATGATCATACAAAACAAAGATGATAAAAAAAACTAAGTATGAAAACTACACGAAGTATCACTAACTATAAGGAAAAGACTAAGAAACTAAACTACTATTTACTACAAAAATATGACGACTTACTTACCACTTCATCATCATTAAGATTTTTCTATGCCAACTTACGAAGTATACGAACATCCGGTAAATTTGACGAGATAAAATGCATTTTGAAAGCTGTACCAAGCACCATTCACGTAATGATCTTCACTGAGACTTGGATTACATCGGACGAAGACGCGAAATTGTATGAACTGCCAAACTATACACATATTTACAACTTTAGACCAAACAGTAAAGGAGGAGGAGTTTCCATATTTGTCCACAATAGTATAAAATATGAAGTCACAGAAAATTTATTCGAAAACGGAAATCACTACCTATGGATACATATAGATAAACTATCATTAAATATTGGAGGCATCTATAAACCGGGAGAAACAAATATAAACAAATTTATGGACATATTTACGGAACAACTGGAAAGTAGGCGAAGAGCAATAGTATTTGGCGATTTTAACGTCGATCTACTTAGCAAACACAGACATACTAAGCAATACAAAGAAGATATAACAGAAACTGGATATACTATAATAAATAAAATAGACAAAATGCATTCCACTCGAGATACAAGTAGTACTGCAACAATTCTCGACCACGTTTATACAAATGTCGAAAACCACTCGTTCAGTATGTCAATAATAGAATCATCACTATCGGATCACAAACAAATATTTTTTGAAATATCAAAATTAGCCCCAACTGAAAATAAGAAAGTACGATATACCGCAATTGATTACACTGGTCTTCGTCAATCTGTAACTGACGCAAATTACTCCAATGAGAATGATGATTATGACTACTTCGAAAATTTTATTTTAGGACATGTATCAAATAACAGAATAGAAAAGAATAAAATTTTAAATCTCCCTCAGAATGACTGGGTAAATAAAGAAATACTTGAATCGATAAATACGAGAAATGTTCTATGGCAACAATTAAAATCTGATTTGGAAAATAAGGATATAAAAAAGAAGTTTACTGAAGAACAAGAAAAAGTTGACTTAATGGTTAAAACACAAAAAAAGACTTACTATTATAAATTATTTCAAGACTGTAATGGCGACTCAAAGAAAACGTGGGAAGTTATAAACGAACTAGCTAGAAATAAAGTGAAAGAAAACTGTACACCTCCAAAACTAATGTCGAACTCCGATATTGTCACAGAAGGTAACGAGATATGCGAAATTTTCAACACATTTTTTACTTCAATCGGGGCAGACTTAGCTAACAATATCCCTAATAAATACCACATTGACACAGGTAACACACTCATGTACGATGACACTTACACACATAACACATTACTTGATGAATTAAGGCCGTGTAGTACAGATGAGGTTTCAAAAATTATCGATAACCTAGACTCAAACACTAGCACGGGAATCGATGGTCTAAGTACTAAAACCATAAAATCTCTTAAAGATATTATTCTGGAGAGACTGACTAACTGTATAAATATGTGTTTAGTTGCAGGAACTTTTCCATCGTCACTTAAAATTGCAAAAGTTAGTCCAATTTATAAATCAGGGGAAAAAACAAACCCGAGTAACTATAGGCCCATATCAGTGCTTCCTATAATCTCAAAGATATTTGAACGAATCTTACATGACCGATTAAGTGAATACCTGACTGAAAAAAACTTTTTAATAGAACAACAATATGGATTTCGTTCGAAATCGAGTACACTTTCGGCTGCAAATGACTTAGTTACCAAAATTAAATTAAATATTGATAAAAAAAACATAGCGGTCGGGGTTTTCATTGATTTAAAAAAAGCATTCGATACAGTCAGCCACACGAAACTAATTCAAAAATTTAAAAATATAGGAATCTCGGGAAATGCTTTAAAAATGTTCACTTCATATCTACAAAATCGTCAACAAATTGTTAAAATCGAAAATTTCAAAAGTTCACCCAGAAACGTCAATTTTGGTATTCCTCAAGGATCTATTTTAGGCCCCTTAATGTTTTTGATTTACATTAACAATATAAATACTATAGGACTTACCGGAAACCTCACACTGTACGCCGATGACACATGTCTTTTTTACTTTGGTCAGTCTATCCACGATATTATATCTGAGGCTCAAAAAGACCTCAATTTACTTAATGAATGGCTTTCATATAATTTACTTACTATAAATACCTCTAAAACCAAATACATGCTTTTTGCCGCAAAAAATAAAAAAATCCCAGAATTTGCTCCTCTTACCATAAACACGGCCTTAATACAACGATCATACAAAGAAAAATATCTCGGACTTTGGATTGACGATAAACTGACATGGAAAGGACACATCGAGCACGTACGATCCAAGCTAATGTCAACCCTAGGTG
Organism: Hemithea aestivaria; assembly: GCA_947507615.1. Classification (NCBI taxonomy): domain Eukaryota; kingdom Metazoa; phylum Arthropoda; class Insecta; order Lepidoptera; family Geometridae; genus Hemithea; species Hemithea aestivaria. The sequence continues at coordinate 8,614,389 of OX382345.1, read as the reverse complement.
CACTGCGTAAAGTAGCACATTGTATTCCACAAAAGGTACGCCTGATAATTTACAACTCTTTGGTAAGATCACACATTGAATATTTAATTGAAATATGGGGATCGGCTTCTAAAACAAATTTAAGTCCACTACAAAGAACACAAAATAAAATAATTAAAATACTATTCCATTTCCCATATTTGATGTCCTCTAAGGAAATCTACAAAAAAAGGTAGCACTCCGGGAGTGCCGGCAGAAGTGAAAACTTCAATATTAACGTTGTGTTTAATTATAAGTATAAAAATACTATCATTTATGAGGTAGAATACAATGTTTATTTATTGCGCTATCGTACACAAATATGACAATTTATATGTTGTTATTTATAATATTATATCGTTATTTATATATTACATTAAATTTTATCTCTCAGAAAAATCAACTTCCATCCATAATTTCGACGACTTTTACACCATCGTTATTATCAGAATCATCATCGCAAATTTTTACAACTGATACAATTGGTTTATGATAACTGAAGTAAGAAACAAACAGTTTTGATTCGAACCTATTTAAGTGTCTAATAAAGACCGCATCAATAGTAGTTTTGTATTTCGTTGTGCTAAAATTGCGATCATTTGACATAGTTAAACCAAATTCACAGAGCAGCACACTCAAGCACGGTAGAAAGAGTGGGAGATACTAGTTCCTCTCCCTTCCCCTCGATCTTACGCTTTTTCGATCAGCATCACGTGACCCTGACGCGAGTTTGAAAGTTTTTACCCATACAAAAAAAAGTGCTCAGCGCCGCTAAAGAAGTTTTCACTTCAAAAACTAAACTTTATAACTTAACACAACTATACACATATAATACATGCTTACTAATAAAAAACATAATAACTAAATCCATTCATTCAAATGTCACATTCACAGAACTCACACTTACCCCCGGTTTACGTAACAAAAATAAAAATAAACAGTTAGCTAAAATACAGACGCGGACAAACTATGGTAAAAAGTCGATATTATTTGAAGGTGTACAGTTGTATAACTCTTTAACCAGTGATATTCGAGAATGTGAAAGCCTTAGTTTATTTAGGAGTAAATTAAAGAAATATGTTGAAAATCAACTGTAATAGTAATAAGAGTGCGTGCCGTGCCAGAAAACTAATTTTAACTATAGATTATATTTGTAAATCTCATTGTAAATGAACAAAAGTTTGTATGAGAAATAAAGTTCTTTAAACCTAATGTAGAGATGATCCTAATTAATTTAAGTTTAAGTTGAAAAACTCTTTATGTTATTTGATTTTCTTGCTGAAACTGAAGGCAGAGGGCTATTCTAAATGCTCTAACAATATTCAGCCATCATTATGTGCGTTCCAGAAGCCTTGATAGCGTTACTTCATCGAATGAATTATATAAACTATCATACACCCGTAGTATACCGTTTATGTAATATATGCATACCCAATGTCCTACAGTCCCAACATCTCCACCATATATTATTTGAAGATGTGATGAGTCTTGAGGTATAGGCTCTATCAAATGAGGATACATAAATAAAGACACTTCCCTTGGACGAAATGTAGAATTTTGTGCCAATATATTGTGAAAGGCACGCACGACGTTGTCCTCAATGTAGGCATCATTATTTAAAACGTAATTTATTAGGTATATACACTTACAATTATTAATTATTTAAAATCAAATATTTTACATACAATATCTACAGAAATACTACTTATCTATAATTGTTATATTATTAATTATAAAGCAATATTAATTATGTAATTAAACCTTTAAATTCTTAATAATGAGACAATAATATTAATTATTACCAATAAAACCACGGATATTAGACGAATAATTTTTATGAATCCTCTATTATAATCAATATCATATATCTTATACGTATCTAAATCAATTTTTTATATCACAACGAACAAGAACGAAACCTATTCAAAGAACCTCAATCGCATACGAATATTCGACAAGCTAATAGGACAGGTTGAAATAGTCCCATAAAACCATGAACAATTCGCTTGCGCGATCTAATTTTACTACTAGCGCCATCTAGTTATGCATTAATAAACTATAGGCTAGGTTAGCTTTAGGTATTCTTATTTATTGAGTTGGAACAACAGGGTTGTTGACAAATTGTTTAGTCCATATTGTAGATTATTAAAAATTGTTAGACACGTATTTTTTTTTTGTAAATTTGATAAAAAACAATGGCTTAGTCGTGACGTCAATATACCAGATTTTGTGCATTTTGTACCGGATGCGAAAACTTATAATCGTCGTTACTCAGCCACTTTTTATTTTATTCACAAACAAAAAAATACGTGTCTAATATTTTTTTATTATTTAAAACATGGACTAATTATATTTTGAATTTGCTGACCTTGCCAACATCTCTTTTTTTCAGCGCTGATTTTACCGAAACTAATAATTTTATCTTAACCGCTATAGTTTTCCTGGAAAGTTCATGGTTGAAAGCATACCTCTGATTTTTTTCAGAATTTTAAAGCTAGTAGTTCAGATTTTAGAGGGGGGGGACGCTCAATTTTTTTTTTAAACTTGAATATCTTTCAAACAGAACATGAAATCGAAAAAGTTTCTTAGCAAACCGTCCTTCATTTTAAAATACCTATTCAACGATACCCCACACGATGGTATCAGCCAGAAAAAAAAAACATCCCCATCTTACGTGTACGGGAGGTAGCCTAAATTAATTAATTAAAAATTATTTTTTGTCACCGTTCTCTTACCCTTATTATTACTTACTTGTATACAAAATTACACTTTTCTAGGACTTATAGTTTCTCCGCAATGCCGCGGACAGACAGACGGACGGACGGACGGACGGACAAAGCGAAACTATAAGGGTTCCTTGTTGACTACGGAACCCTAAAAATGGCAAGGGGAGCAATATTTCATTATTTTTTAAAAAAATTCTTTTCATGCCATTTAAAAATAGTAAAAAAATATTCTATGAATTTTTATTTCAAAATTTGTCAAAAAGTGCGAGCGAGAGAGCATCACTCGATTTATATGCTCTTAAGTATGTAAGTAAACCTGAAAGCATTCTGTTTTGTATACGTATAAGGTAGACTTATCAATAAGTAGTGTCGCTCCCAAAGAAGTAATACAACTAGAAGTAGCCATTTTATGTGTAAGTGTGATGGCAATAGGGAAAATTCTGTGTGAAGAAAAAGGAGAACCTATTTTTTCTCCGTCCCTTTCAGCGTGGCTGGTTTATGTTGTTTGTCAAACTCTGTCAAACTGCTTCACTGTGACAATAATAACTATGTGTTTCGTTTTTTTCCAAAATTTTAAAGCAATTTGAGACATTACAATGTTATTCAACTAGTTTATGACCTAAAATATCTATATATTGTGTATATATTGTGTCTCACAGGTGGCCACGATGATGTGACTCCGCTGGTCGCTCCCAAACACGGGCTAAGCCTGAGCGTAATCTTCTCTACTTTTTTAGTCTCGCGTAGTGGCCCAAGTACAGATATTGCATAGACTTATGTTGCCGTCAAATCAAACTGTCATCCCATACATTCACAAAAGTACAATGTATGGGATGACAGTTTGACTTGACAGCAAGACAAGTCTACGCAATGTCTGTGCTTGGGCCACTAGTGCCATTTTGATTACCAAAAATTAAAATTCTGAGGCGCTACTTAAGACTTTTGCAGGCAATTAACATCAACCAACCAAAAACCGTCGCAGTAACAATAGATTCGCTTTCCTTTTCTATCCTGTTATGTAAATATCTGTAAAATTATTTGTTATCTTGCTCAGCTTTGTTTATCTATGCCTATAATACTGGTATTTTGCTAAGTGGCTTCAAATTGTCCGCGCCTAAGTTAAATTTAGTGTCAAAATAAAAGATTGCAAATATGTAACGCCTTGTTGATGTCATATTTCTGGTTTTGGATTACATACCGGTTTTGTCCGGATTAATTAAACTTGATTGTTCCAGTATTTTCTACTTTTGTATAAGTATAAATAAGGCATTCAAGCCCATTTAATTTTGATTTATTTTTAACAAGTAGGTAAAAATCACTGAGGAAACTAAATAAATCTTGTTGCGAATCCTAAGTGTCTAGTTAACTTGAGCTAATGCTAGAGACTTCTGAACCCTTCTGAGGCTTTTCTGAGCGTTTCATTTATAAGTAATGAGTAACACTTATTATTGGAGTTTGTCTCTGAGTCTCATTTTTACTCAGGAAAAATGCGATGCTCTCTGGCGGTATGTAGGATTGCCCCGCCCAAGATGGGCGCGGCGGGGATACCCACTAAAAAACCTGGGATCATTCCTGCGGGACACCAAAATGGGGCAGTGAGTATGCCAAAGCACCGCGCCCGTAGTTTGACAGGCACCATCAATACATAATATTGTAATTTTTCATTCACAGAGTCAACATGGAAGAAACACCGGAAACTTATAAACCCAGCTTTCAACCAAAGTGTTCTCAATAGTTTCATAGGAATATTCAACAAGCAAGCCCGTGCTCTGACGGAACAGTTTGATCAGAAAGTTGGAAAGCCTTTCGAACATGATCACCTGCTGAGATTGAATAATTTACAGACTATTTGTTGTAAGTTTTTACAATATTGTTGCGATTTTTTGACTTTATGCGATCAACAATTACACAGTCAGGGTCAAATCTTAAATTATGGGTTGTGATGCTCATTTACTTTTTACAGTTACTGCGGTGGGATTAGAAGGAGAGGAATACAGCGATCAATTGAATCGCTACAATGAGCTGTTACCAAATGCTCTAAGCTTGGTGAATGAGAGGTTCAAGAAATTCTGGTTGCATAATGATTTCTTATACAACATTTCTCCATTGAAGAGAGAACATGATTGCATATTTAAGGAAATGAAACAGTTGTCAAATAAAGTAAGTCAAAATCTAGTCTCCAATTTCAATAGTGTAGCAGAAATAGTTCGGCTACAAAATCTATTGTTCAAATCACGTAGAAATGCTATTACTACTATATGACAACATTGACTGATATTATATCTCGGTGATGATTATATAAGATTTTACAAACGTTTTGAATGTAGGCGATTAGTGTTTTTAATTTTTTAATATAAATTTAAATGTATATTATAATACACTTAAAATCACTTTTTAATAATATTATGTTCACAGTTCCTCAAAGCAAAACGTGCAGAAATGAAAAGGAATGAACAATTTTCAAAAAAAGTTAAATCAGGTAAGTTATCATGGGTGTAATGAAAATCACTGAGTTTTTTTATGACTTTGAATAACAAGACGAGCAAATCAACTGCCAGATGGTAAGCATCATGATTGTTCATAATATGAGACATATACCTACCCAGTATTTTAAAATTAAAAATTTGGCACCCTTCTGTTGAACGCACCAACTTTAGCAAGCAAATCTTTTATTACTTTTAATAGTAAAACGACCCTACTAGATCCCAGTGAAGGGCAAATGCCTCACTACACTTCCTCCAACTCTAACAACCAATTCCTCATTTCAGGTAAATACAAGCCATTCATGGAACTAATTTTGGAAATCACAAATAAAATGGGATGCTTTACTGATGAAGAGATAATAGAAGAGACTGATAATATTATTGCAGCTGGACACGATACAACCGCTTCTTTTCTTGCTATTGCTTTCACTTTACTTGGATCTTACGGTGATGTTCAGGATAAAATTTACAACGAGTAAGTAATTGAGATGCTCAGTGACTTTCTTATTCAAGAATTAAATATATTATAATTATCTAATGAAACGAAGTTCATGACGAGGCAGGAAGAGAAATAAAACCGAGCTAAGTGGGGTGCTATCATCAATAAATGAGCATTGCGGCTCTTACACAACTAGAATTAGACTTATTGGAACTACTGGAGTTTAGCCTATGCTAATGATGATGAATAAGAAACTAAACCTGGTAAATCGGTGATAAATATTATGACATCCAATTATATTTATGTGCATTCTCCAATAAGTGACTCCTCAATGAATGGGGACTTGTGAAGGGATAGCAAGTCTGATAAGGGAGTGACATCGTTTACCACAAAGTATACAGACGAATTATTATATTCCACGTAAAGCAGGAGGCACTGTGGCGCGTTGGTCACTTGTGCTATGTTTCTGTGTCAAGAATGCATAAGTTAGTAATTAAAAATAGATCACACGCAATGTTTCCTATTACTGTAAAATTATTCCCTTTTTTCAGAATTGTAGATGTTCTTGCACCAGATACTCACCGAGATATAAACAAGGATGATTTAGCAAAACTTGTTTATACTGAAGCAGTTATAAAGGAAATAATAAGGCTGTATCCCATTGCGCCGGTAATCGGTAGACTTGCAGATAAACCTATAAAACTTAGTAAGTATGTGACTCTTTGCCCATATTTCAGCTTATTTTAACAAAACCAAAAGTATAATTAAGGTGAAGAAATTGGTATTATTGAATCCTTTCTTATTTCAAATTCCATGATTGGCCAGAAAAAAAGGCGCAGGATGTACTTATGTGGGGATTTCTTCACCAAGTAATAAACATAGGGCGGGGTCTACCCACTAGAAACCTGAAAGTATTCCTGCGGTTCATTTAATATAATGTGTCCCTGCCACTACCTTCTGAAAAACAAATTAATTTCAGCTGTCTTTTCTTATTTCAGAAAACTATACCATAAAAGCCAACACAAGCTGCTACCTGTTTGTAGGAGGGATCAATAGACTCCCAATTTGGGGTCCCGATGCAGAGGAATTTAGACCAGACAGATGGTTAGACTCCGCCTCTCTGCCTGACCCAAATTATTTTGGAGTATTTGGTTTAGGACGAAGATCTTGTATTGGTAAGAATTTGTCTTCAATTTGGCGCAAAATTTATTGGGTACCTAGACGAGTTCTGGAGATATTTGCGTGCGTGTTTTCATAAACCCATTTATTGACTAATTGTGAGCAGCGGTTTTGTTCCTGGGTCTAAGTTACCAAAAGATCCAGTTAATTGCTTCGGCCGATTTGACGTGAATTAACAAACATTATCATAAAGTGTGGCTTACATAATATTATAACGTTCCCAAAGTTATTAGAACGCCTTGTGGTAAATAAAATATTATGATGAAGATTCCATGAAGCATCACCAAGTCTCAAACGCCTGATTTGTTATACATCTAGGCTCTGACAGTTTTGGTTGCGAAAATTTTCACGCACGGACATCTATATACTATTTACTTTCGTATTTATAATATATAAGTAGCATGCAGTGGCGGATTTGCCCTAAGGCCCAGTAGGCCCGGGCCTAGGGCGGCCAGATATTAGGGGCGGCCAATCGTGACAAAAAAATCACTGATGACAAGAAATAACTAAAAGTACGTAAATATTTTAAAGGCTTCAAGGGGCCATGGGTTTTTCTCGGCGGCGCTTTCTCACCGCTCAGAACACATCTTTTGTAGCCTGAAATATAAAATTTTCTCGGCACTCGCAGCTAGCTGCTCGCGCAATCATAAATAGAATATTATGTATTTTGCTAGCCACTCAGAACGAGCTCATTGCACACAGTACCGGCGTTAGGGTGGGGCGCGGTTGGACGACCGCCCAGGGCGCTGGATAAAAGGGGCGCCACAGGCTCTATAATAGGGCGCCTGTGGTGCCCCATTCGTTCTGAAAAAATCAATATTCTCGGTGCTCGTAGCAAGCTGCTCGCGCTTTTATAAGAACATTTAGTTTCTTTGCCACTCGAAGGAAGATAAACGCACATCATTCGTGCTGAAAAATTCAAATTTTTTTCGGCGCTCGTAGCGAGTTACTTGCGCTTTTATAAATAAGGACATTTAGTTTCTTTGCCACTCGAAGCAAGCTAAACGCACATCATTCGTGCTGTAAAATATCTAAATTTTCTCGGCGCTCGCAGCGAGCTGCTCGCGCTTTTATAAATAAGAATACTTATTTAGTTTCTTTGCCGCTCGGAGCAAGCTAAACGCACAACATTCGTGCTGAAAAATTAAAAATTTTCTTGGCGATCGCAGCGAGCTGCTCGCGCTTTTATAAATGAGAACATATACTTTCTTTGCCACTCGAAGCAAGCTTAACGCCCATCATTCGTGCTGAAAAATTCAAAATTTTCTCGGCGCTCGCGCTTTTATAAATAAGGACATTTAGTTTCTTTGCCACTCGAAGCAAGCTAAACGCACATCATTCGTGCTGTAAAATAACTAAATTTTCTCAGCGCTTGCAGCGAGCTGCTCGCGCTTTTATAAATAAGAATACTTATTTAGTTTCTTTGCCGCTCGGAGCAAGCCAAAAACACATCATTCGTGCTGAAAAATTCAAAATTTTCTCGGAACTCGCAGCAAGCTGAAAAGGTGGATTTTTTTCTAGATACGCCCATGATTTTGCCCATCGGTATCGGCCCAGAAAAAAATCCTGGAATTTTTTACTTTTTAGTATGGGTTTGAATTGCTTTTTAGGGGGCACCGTAGAAATCTCGCCCAGAGCGCTGGTAATGTTAAAACCGGCTCTGATGCACATCTTTTGTAGTCTGAAACGTAAAATTTTCTCGGCGCTCGCAGCAAGCTGCTCGCGCATTACAAGGTTTTTAAAATTTTATTCTATTCGGAACGAGTTTAACGCACACGTTCTTGTCAGAGATATAACATTTCCTATTTTAGAGATTCAAATTGTAGGTAAACGTTGAAATGTACAAACCTACCTTGTTCACAAGAAAAAAAATTCTGGATCCGCCACTGTTTAACACATTCGGTGCCACCGACTCGCCATGCGAGTTCACGTTCATTTTGTTCGCGAGTCGGTGGCACCGAATGTGTTAAGAAGTAGGAGTAGACATGTTATATACGACGTAGGTGCAGGTATTACATGGACTGGGGCCTAGGGCGGCCTAGACTGTAAATCCGCCACTGGTAGCATGTATGACCTTGCATTGTTTTAATTTCTTAGGTGGCAAACGAGCTTTAGTTCCAATTATTAGCCGAAAGAAAATAGTAAATTATACCAATTTGTAGGACTAATTTGCATGTTTTTTACTTTTCTAATTTTTTTTATGTTCACAGGTAAAGTCTACGCAATGATGTCAATAAAAATGATGGTGGCTCACATAGTGCGTCGATACAGGATCAAATCAGAGGCAGGCAAAATGGTGCTCATATGGCAAATAATGACAAGACCGGGCTATGGACATTACATCACTTTGGAAAGAAGATAACTCTATTTTCATCATCATCAGCCTATGTTCGTCCACCAACTCTTTTACTAGCTTTTATTTACTTTCACCTGTCTGTTGTCTGTCTCTCTGTTTGTCTGTAATCAAATCTTGCAAGTTTAATTTGACCCACTTCCCGGTATCCAATTGATGATGTTTTTAAAAAGATTTTTTTTTTTATTTCACTTGTTTTACAAGTATTTTATTTAACCCTAGAAAGCTAACGTGCGTAAAGAAGACGAATACAATGCACCTTTTAATTTGATTTATTTACAAACTTGTCATTTTACGCATATACATAATATAGGCCGACAAACTACGTCTAATACTCGTGGTAATTACATGTGCGTAAATTTGACGATTTGTGTTGCTTTTTAGTTTTGTTATATTTTTCTTTATTGTTTTTTAGTACAGTACGGACATAGTAAAATATTAAAGTCGCTTCCCGTATGTTTGTCAAACTACGCAACGGATTTTGATGCGGTTTCTTTTAATACATAGAGTGATTCAAGAGGAAGTTGAGCAACACTGCCAATTTTCTGTTAGGCGCTAAGAAGTGCGCGCGGGTAGACTGTTAATTATATAAAAATAAATATAACGTAAAAAATTAAATGTTCAACTTATCAAGGAAGTTCAATAACGTAAGCTATCAACTAGGGTTAGCTGTCAATGTATTATAACTACCTATACAATCACCCCCATACCACTCATTGTGGACCAAACTGTATTACTAATATTATACATATTAGGTATATGTATATGGTAAAATTGTAATTTTCTTTTGGTCTCAATAAAGGGTTTTTACAAGTTTTTATTTAGTTTCACTTATCCTAATGTTTGTACCTGATCAAATCTTGACAGTTAAATTTGATCCACTTCCCGATTACCGATTAAGCTGGAATTTCGCATATATGTAAATTGGATGATAATGCAAAATTATTATGACAAGGAGCTGATCTGATGATGGAACTGGAATATACGTGGGAGATAATATAGGTTTAGCTATCCAAGTCTTAGTTCAGCCGCTTTTCAGAGTTTGGTCGTTAACATGCGACATAAATAAACCAACGGTATTTTTCATTTTTGTACGTAAAAAAATTAATACTATTAATTCTATGTACATTAGATGTCGTATTCAGAATTTATAGCCCTGAGAATTTAGTTTTTAGGGTTCCGTAGCCAAAAGGCAAAAAACCGAACCCTTATGGATTCTTCGTGTCTGTCCGTCCGTCCGTCCGTATGTCACAGCCACTTTTTTCCGAAACTATAAGAACTATACTGCTTAAACATGGTAAGTAGATGTATTCGGTGAACCGCATTAAGATTTTCACACAAAAATAGAAAAAAAAACAATAAATTTTCGGGGCTTCCCATACTTAGAACTGAAACTCAAAAAAAAATTTTATCAAACCCATACTTGTGGGGTATCCATGGATAGTTCTTCAAAAATGCGCGAGAGACGCTTCCAAAGTAGCAAAATGTGTCCCCCTCCCCCCTGTAACTTCTAAAATAAGGGAATGATAAATGTAAAAATAATATATTATGATGTACATTAAAAAAAAAAACAAACAAACACCGAAAACAAACCACCGAAAAACAAACTTCCACCGAAAATTGGTTCGAACGAGATCTAATAATACGTCATAAATCGTAAACCGCAATTTTAAGTTACAACGAACGACAAAAACTCTTATATTATTGTACGTTACTTGCTATTACGGAACCCTTCATGGGTGAGTTCGACTCGCACTTGGCCGCTTTATTCATATTATTTATTTAAGTTATTGGATTGGAGTTATTGGATATTTAAGTTATTGGTTTTTTTTGTTTTTTATCTACGTAGGTATTTCTTGCTTTGCCTCTTACCAGACATTACTTCTTCACGCCTAAACGAGTGGACCGATTAAGCCAAAATTTGGTATAGAGATAGCTTAAACCCTGGAATAACACATAGGCTACAGTAAAATGGGTAAAACCGGTGGGCGCAGCTAGTATTTATGTACCACATTCATGTCGTCAACTCAATCGGTTCAGTCCCTTAAGCGTGACACACAAACACAGACATACACACACATCTATACATTTGCATGTATAATACAAGAAGGATATGGGTATTTTAATAAGTATGTATAATGCATTAATCAAAATATTTTAGACTAACTCGTGACTTTGTTCTAACCGCTAGCGTCTCTTAAGTGTAGTGAAATAAGTAATATTATGTATTTGTTAATAATATTATGTGTAAGTTTGTCTTTTATTTGGAGACTTGTAAAGAAACGGTCTCCATTGGAGCCACCAGAAATATTAGGAAAACTGCCCTTTATTGGCCATGGTTACATATTTTTGGGTAACAGCGAAAGTAAGTAATTCAAAATGCTTATATCGACCAATCAGTAGAAATGAGACCCCCCTTTAAACCACAACCCACTTTAAAGGACACAGATTTTGACCTAATATTTTTTGACCCTAGTTTTTTTTACATAAAATACCAAGATGAGCTACACGCTCTCCTGATAATAAGAGACAACGCTGCCTATACTCAAGATAGTGGTACACAGGATTTCACAGTTTTTGAAAAAAAATCAGATTTTTTTCTCTACAATAAAAAAAATTGCCAATATAAAGAATACAAAGAGTCTATAAATAAAATAAATAAATAAATAAAATTTGTTTTATTTCAGGCCTCAAGCCCATATTCTGTTAGTAGTACTTAAAATTATTGTTAGTAACATGCATAAAATTAAAACAAAACTACAATGTCTGCTATTTTAACAAGACTCTGCTACAATGTTTAAATAGGGGACCATCCCATTTGCTGCATATTGTGGCCAGGATGGTGTTGGTGCTCACACGTGTTCTGTTGAGCAGCGATGCTACCTTCTTACGCATGCAGGCATGAAACCCATCTGTGTGTGCTTCAGCAAACATGCCAGATGCACTACAGAACCGTGGGAGCCCCAACAACATCCTAAACGCGTTATTATATTGGACCCGAAGGGTGTTCACAGTTTTTTGAGTATATGTCGCCCACAGATTACTTGTATAAAAAGATTGACAGAAAGACTTGAATAAGGTGATTTTAACCTCCTTTGAACAGTGAGTAAATCTGCGGACTAACATATTAGCTCTTACTGCCAACGCCCTCCGTTCTCTTTCTATATCCATTTCATCAGATAAATTTTCACATATAATATGACCTAAGTATTTAAATTGTGTCACTTGCTTTAAAGAGGATCCATTTAAAGTAATAGGCGATAAATTTACAATGCTTTTGCCTCTAGGTGAAAATATCATATATTCACTCTTTTTGACATTATACTGTAAACCATTTTCTACTGCAAATTCCTCACAAATACTAAGCAATTTTCTGAGTGCACCTACAGATGGAGCCAGCAGCACCATATCATCAGCATAACTTATATTGTTGACACAGGTACCGTCAATGTAGCATCCGACAGGTTGTCTGCTGAGTCCATCTATCAGTTCATCTACATAAAGGTTAAAGAGGCGGGGCGAGGATACCCCCCCCTGTCTCACACCACACTGCAGTCCATAAGGATCAGAAAGTGCCCCAGACCATTTAACATAATTGATCTGATTGCCATACCAAAACTCAAAAATGTCACACACTTCCCTAGGGACATTAGTGTCGCGCAGCCTTTTCCACAGCACGTCATAACACACTGTGTCAAAGGCACGCGACAAGTCTAGGAAACAGGCAAAGATAGGTGTTTGCCTATCTACATAGTACCTAGTTGTGTATTTAAAACTTAAAATTGCAGACTCTGTTGACAAACCAGGCCTAAAACCGAATTGCCCATCATGTAGTTGTAGATGTTTAGCAAGGTGATTATCTAGAATTCGGTCCAGAACTTTTGCTAAAGTAGTTGCTAATGAGATTGGTCTATAATTATTTTTATCATAAATGTCACCTGTCTTATTTTTGAGTATTGGTACAACAACAGTTTTCATAAATTCACTGGGCAAATATGAGTGGCCAATACATAATGTATAAAACATTGACAAAACTCTAGACAAGTGGGGGCCAGCATTCTGCAGGTGCTCGATGCTGAGACCATCATGACCGGGGGATTTACCTCTGCTCATTCCTTTAATCACATCACCAACCTCCTTGGCAGTAATTCTTACAATTTCCCCCCCCCTGATGATCTCAACATCACACATCTGCCTTGCTGGCCTTATTACAGGCTCAACACAAAAATGATTTTTAAAAACATTAGCTATATCTTTTGCAACCGTACTACCTGCTATGTTTACAGGAAGGCTAGTTTTCACATTCATTTTTCCAACTTTTTTCCAAAATTGTGTAAAGTTTTTAGCTGATCTTTGACTTGCAATAATATCCATTTTAATCTGATTTTGATTATTTTGACACCACTTCAGTTTATTTTTAAATTCTTTTCTACTCTGATTCATGTTTTGATATAAAGTTCCACTATTTGGTCTATACTGAACAAAAAAAAACAGCGACCTTGTTCAGGAGAGGCGCATTCTTCGCAAATTCATTCACATAATAAATGTATTATACATCTGTGTGTTCATTAATTAGTAAATTCTTTGGTGTATAAACAATGTGGATACTGGCAGGCAAAGTTAATTAAAATTTATACAAAAATTGTGTCATTAAAAAAAACATTTGTCTCGTCTGTTGGAGAGATTCCTCAACCACTTGCCAGAGTTGCTTGATGTATCACCAAAGCAAAAGCCACGCCGTTAGTCGTTTAGTCTTTGAAGGGCATTTTCTTTCGCATATAAATGCGAAAAAAAAAACCATAAAATATAACTAGCTTATGCTCGCGGCTTTGCCTGCATAGCAAAATCCTTTCTTAGCGAAGGTCTACGTCATAAAACCTATGTATGTTCCAAATTTTAACCCAATCCGTCCGTATTTAGAGTAGACATTTTTTTTATTTTGTTTATTTGGGACAATTAACTACTACTACGAGAGCTTATAAATAGGTACACCTTATAGTTACAATAACTCGCTTATTACTTTTTATTTACCTAGATTAGCAAAACATCGGATACTAATTTCTTAAAGCTAGAGGCGGACAGTGCCAAGATATCTATGATGCGTTCAAAATAGGTGTTGTAGGCCATAACAAGTTGATAATATTATAGACAATATGTATTTCAGTTTGTATTAGTTAAGTGTATTTTTTCACTTTCATAACCAACATTTTTGTCTTTTTAGAAGTGTACAAATCTATTTTGAAAATATCAGCTGAATGTACGGAAAAGGGCGGAGTTACTACTATGAAAATTGGACCTCGAACTATATACTGTAAGAAACATTTTTAAAGTCGCTTTTGATTTAAACTTTGATATTAACAAATTACACTTGGCAAGGAAGGATGAAATTAGGTGGTCTAAGACTCCGATAATGTGCTACCCAAAGCAAGGACTAAAATTTTGAGGGAGCCTACCAGCTCGGGACTGGATGCTAGGCTCTGCCGATTCTCAGTCACAAAGACGACGCGGGGTGCCGCCGGGTTGTTTTAGTGGGTATACTCGTGCAGTCGCTCTGCACGGGGAGTCCCACATAACACTTCGATACCCCCGTATGGGAGGGTATGCGTAATGCATTATTTCCCGGCGAAAACAAAAAAAAACTACCAGCTCGATGGTCAGACGGTATACTCTAAATAAATATCGAAAGGAACTGAATGTCTCGTCCTCTTCATGATCACGCCACACCTTCCATTCCTGTGCGAGTCTAGAGGCCTATACCCTGCTGGGTAGATACAGGCTGAGTAGATATTGATGAAGAAATCTGCAGGAATTCATTCGCAGACTGAGTGTTGTCTTAAAGCGGTGGTGCCTAAGGGATTTTGTGGTGCAGATCTCATTCTGGAGCACTAGTGTTTCTAAGGGGCCGGGCCTGCCAAAAATTACAAAACTATTATTGCTAAAATTTTAATATTGTTTTCTTATTATCCTGTAATTCGTTAAAACTTATATTTTGCCTTTTTCAGTTGTATCAGATCCAGAAGACTGTCTGACAATATCAAATTCATGTGTAGATAAAGACTACTTGTATAAAATAATAGAACCATTTTTTGGAAATGCACTGGTTCTCGCAAAAGGTAGACGTTATAAAATTTAAGTATCAGTCTCAGTTTAAGTATCTTACGTGTCAAATTTCAGTTCTATCAGATTTTACAAGCTATACCTAAATAGTATAGTAAAAAAAACGTACATTTTTTAAAAAGCTTTTATTTACTTTCACCTGTCTGTTGTCTGTTTGTCTGTCAAATTTAATTTTATCCGCTTTCCGGTTTCCTTTTAAGCTGAAATTTTGCATGCTTGTATAAATCGGATGACAATGCAATACTATTATGTCATAGAGCTGATCTCATGATGGAGCTGGGAGATGGCCATAGGAACTCTGTAATTAAAACGACGTAACCCATCGGGCTCATTTGATTCGTCTTGACGCGAGTAATTTGGAACTAGATGGTAATAATAATAAAAACTTGTTTTTTAAAAGTTTTTCTTTTTATTTTACTTGTTATAATTACTCTTTCTTATACACAAAAAATAAAGGGACAATGCTACAAGCTAATAATACAGCAATAAATAACATTTTTATACAATTCATATGCCAGTCTACAGAAAATCCAAGAGCTCCAAATAAAGTTGCCAACTTTTATTACAGGGTCAGTATGGAAGAACCATCGGAGGCTTATAGACCCTGCCTTCAACCGAAGGGTTCTGAATACCTTCATGGATATATTTAACAGACAGGCTCGTGATTTGATAGAGGAATTCGACCAGAAAATTGGAGAACCTTTCGAACAGGATCACTTGCTGAGATTGAATAATTTGAAGACAATTTGTCGTAAGAATCTTTTTTGTTATTTTAGATTTTTGTCCGCGTAACATCTTAACTTTTCTCTAGAATAGACAAATAAGCTGCGAATTGTTCCATCCTCTTCTTCTTCTTCTTTGGGTGCCATCTTCTAATGAAGGTTGGCGATCATCATGGCAATTTGAACCCTCGACACAGCAGCTCTAAATAGGGAACGCATGCTCTTGCAGTACCATTGTAGCTTTTTAAGCCAAACCATTCTTCTTTTTCCTGGACTTTTTAAGAATAAGGACTACATTTTTCACTTTCCTTTCATAAATTTGGATTAAATGTTTCAGTAACCTCTATCGGGTTAGAAGGTGAAGAGTATATTGGTCTACAGGATCGTTACCACCAGCTCACTCCGATCGCTTTGAGTCTTTTAAATGAAAGGTTCAGTAAGTTTTGGCTGCACAACGATTTCTTTTACAATTTTTCACAACTGAAGAGGAACTTTGATCGCACGTTTACAGAATTGAAAAAACTGGCACAAAAAGTAAGTATTAATAATAAGACCTATTCTGTTTTGAACTTTTTATATAGCCATATTTAACATAAGGTCCGAAACATACAGAAAACTCAGTTATAATTTATTAGTTTCAATAAATATTTTCGTGAAGAAGTACAAGTAGGTACCATTTATTATAATTGATATCAAAAGTTACATTTTTTGTTTTAGTTCGTCAAGGCAAAACTCGAAGAAATGGAAGGGAATAAATTTATGGGGAAACGAGAAAAACCAGGTTTGCAGCAGTACATTATTAAATATTATTATTTTAAATTAGAAATTTTACTATACACCCTTAGAAACAAACTTGTTAAATGACAGGATTATCTATGTACAATGAATGTACCTATCAGGTTAGGAAATTGCTGGGCTGAAGAGTCTTAACATCTTATTAGCGTAGTTGCAGTGCACTCAGAATTCTAAATCATTGTGAATAAAAAATCCTGGGTAGGGGTCTACTAGTACATTATAATGCAAGGTAAAACCAAATTGCAGGTAAATTCAAGCCATTTTTGGAGCTAATGCTGGAAATCAAAACGGAAACCGGCAGCCTAACTGAAGAAGAGATAAGACAAGAGACAGATGGTATTATCGTAGGCGGCCATGACACCACTGCTTCACTTCTAACAATTGCTTTAACTCTACTTGGCTCTCATATCGATGTTCAGGAGAAAATTTATAAAGAGTAAGTAACTTTGTAATATCATCATCTTCCTGAACCTTTTTCGGGCGCCCCGGATTTTATTGCGGTTTTTCTTAGACAGGTGATTCAAGAGGAACGTTTATATTTGCCTATATACAAAGTATGTAACATGTTACGGAGTTCGCGGCTCGCTAGTAACTTTAACACATTATATATAATTATTGTTTTGTTTTGTATTTATTTGATATATACCTATTTACGAGCAGTACTTATTACGAAGCTCTATAGTAATTGTGACAATGGGCTGGTCACATTTTCCGTAGAACCGATAAACGATGGGGTAGACGTGTTGTAGAGTGGAGACCGTGTCTCGGCAAACGTAGTATAGAGCGTCCTTTGGCAAGATTTGGCGATGATATCTGGAAGGTCGCTGGGAGCGGTTGGAGGAGAAAGACTGAGGACCAAGTTGAATGGCGTGCCATGGGGGAGGCCTATGTCCAGCAGTGGACGAACGTATTATGATGATGATGAATTTGATAGTAATTTCACGTGATTCAGTTTTGTCTCAAGAAGACTGCTTTCGTCACTACACAAAACAAAGTCACGACATCACGTCTGTCTGTCTGTTCCTATCTTTAAAACTAGGAAAAAAAATTGATGTTTTTAAACAGATAGAGTGATTCAAGAGGAATGTTAATACAGTAGAAAAACACTGTTAAAATTATCTGTTAAGCGCTACGAAGAGCTTACTAATAAATTATAATACACTTACTTACTAGTCATTTCGGTCGTAAAACTTTAAGAAAAACTTATTGGTTACCATTTTTGAAGGACTCAGGTTACTTTAGCGCCTTAACTTTAACATTATTATTTTCAGAGTTATAGAAGTCCTTGAACCAGACAATGAAAGAGATATAAACAAAAATGATATAGCTAAACTAGTTTACACCGAAGCATTCATAAAAGAAACCTTGAGGCTGTATCCAATAGCACCTATATTCGCCAGGTTTGCTGATAAACCTATTAAGCTTAGTAAGTATCATATCATAATAATATAAATTATGTACGAAGAAAAATAACGTATAGATAGGAATATATATATTTTTTAATTTTATGCAAGACGCTCTCCTGATGTTAAGAGATAACGCTGCCCATAATCAGTACAGTGCTACCTAAGATTTCACAATGACGTAAAATTTTAGGAGCACTGCAGCACCAACGCTTCTTACTCAAGAGTCATAAGATGTTAAGAGCCCAGTAATTTCATTAGCTACAGTGCCCTCCTATCGAAGCACAGTAATGTTTGCACATTACTGCTCAGGCGGTAGAATAACTGGCACTGTTAGGGTACTCACCTAGACGACCTCCTGCAAAGGAATTCTACCCCCGGTATTTTGTTAATATTAATGTTATGGTCCTTAAAACGCTATTCGTTTACGCTTTTTTATTGTCTTATATTAATGCTTCACCGGGGGTAGATTTCCTTTGCAGGAGGTCGTCTAGGTGGGTACACCAACAGTGCCAGTTATTCTACCGCCTGAGCAGTAATGTGCAAACATTACTGTGCTTCGGTAGGATGTGACTATTGCTAGTGAAATTACTGGGCTATAGAGTCTTTACATCTTATGACTCTTGAAGAAATAGCGTTGGTGCAATGAACTTAAAATTTCAGATCATTGTGAAATCCTACGTAGCACTGTCCTGATATTATGGGCAGCGTTATCTCTTAACATAAGGAGAGCGTCTTGCTCGTCTTTTTACTTCTCACTTAAAATTAGGAAACTGCTTTTTAATTATAATATATTTTTTTGTTATTCTTTCAGAGAATTACACCATTAAACCAAACTCCGGCTGCTATTTATCAATAGCTGGTATCAATCGACTCCCAATCTGGGGTCCTGATGCGGATCAATTCAGACCAGAAAGATGGTTGAATGCGGCCTCCCTTCCTGACCCCAATTACTTCGGAGTATTCGGCATGGGACGACGTTCTTGTATTGGTCAGTAATTAAAACAAGTGAATTAAATTAAAAATTTAAAAATCCCCAACGCAATACGTAATTCACCATTTTGTGGTGGCGGCCATCTTGGATTTTTAAATTTTATATAGTGGGTTGTATTCTACTAATTAAGCCCTTTCATTTGATATCCATATTGAGGGGGTCGTGGAAGAAAAAGTAATCCGCCATTTTGTAACGGCGGCCATCTTGAACCGATTTCAACCAAACATGGCTAAGAACACTTTCGACTAACTGTACTTTCAAACAAAAAAACTAAATCAAAATCCGTTCATCCGTTCGAGAGCTACGATGCCACAGACAGACACACACACACACACACACAGACAGACAGACACGTCAAACATATAACACTCCGTCGTTTATGCGTCGGGGGTTAAAAAATAGTCTTTGATGTAAGTTACTGTTGTTTAGTAGGTTGTCTAGAAGAGGTCGATCTGGATTAATGACTGCCAATCATAACACTTTTTTTCTATTTGTTATTCCACACAAAGCTAGGACTATATTTTTCAATAGCATTTTCTACCAGTTGCCCGAAGGCTGGAGAAAATTTACTAGAAATATAGGGGGCTGATAATTATAAAAATAAGGCTACGAACATGAGATGATACATTCCTTATTCGTAGCTTACAACTACAAAACTTAACAATAAATAGACTACTTATAACTAGTAGTTCGCCTCAAACTGGGACCTCGCGGCCCAATTTCCGTTAAACCTTAGACTTTAGACCTTAGACTTTTTTTAAAATATCCTAATACAAGAACTTTAACTTTAAGTCGAAAAAATACACCCGTTTATCCTTCAAAAAATGTTTTGACCCTCTGAATAAATCAATATTCATAGAGAACTTGCCGTTACCCTATGTTTATGAAATTTGGCATACCTTAACATATATTTTAAATACGGGAAAAAATCTGAAAACTTTTAATTTACTATATAAAAATAAGTCGGGTTTTCCTTCCTGACGCTATAACTCCAGAACGCACGAACCGATTTCCACGGTTTTGCATTCGTTGGAAAGGTCTCGGGCTCCGTGAGGTTTATAGCAAAGAAAATTCAGGAAAAATTTAAAACGAAGCCATCTGGTGGCGAAACGGAGTTCGCCGGGTTTGCTAGTCTACTATATAAAAATAAGTCGGGTTTTCCTCCCTGACGTTATAACTCTAGAACGCATGAACCGATTTCCACGGTTTTGCATTCGTTGGAAAGGTCTCGGGCTCCGCGAGGTTTATAGCAAAGAAAATTCAGGAAAAATTTCAAAAGAAATAAAAAAAGTAAAAATAATATTATAATAATATTCAATTGGAAACCACGCGCGTATTGGGCAAATGTCAACAGCAGGCATTTGTCTTTAAGGTGGTAATGGCCGTGTCGGCGCGGAGGATATTGATAAGTTTTATTGCAACCTTATTTCGAATTAATACTGGCAACGTAGCAGCCAATGGCTCTCCTTGGATGAATACAAAAAAAAAAGCGTGTTCTTGGGCAAATTTTTATTAAATTTCAACAGCAGGCATTTGTCTTTAAGGTGGTAAGTTGAACTGTGTAAATTATGTGGATCGTGAATTTGAGGTTAAATAGGGATGAAAATAAATAAAATAAATGAACGCTAATCAGAGCGCGTGACGTCACACCATTGGCTGGACCTTACGCTTCCTATGAACGATATAGTAACCAGGTCTGATGATGGAGCTGAAAGGTGGCTATAGGAACTCCATGATAAAAAAACAAAACCCCATCGAGTTTTTGCTCATTTGATTCGTCTTGATGAGTACTTTGATAAGATATAGTAACGAGGGTCTGATGATGGAGCTGGAAGGTGGTAACAGGAAACGCGTAATTAAAAGACAAAACCCATCGAGTTTGAGCTTATTCGATTCGTCTTGACGAGTACTTTGATACGACATAGTAACCAGGGTCTGATGATGGAGCTGGAAGGTGGCCATAGGAACTCCATGATAAAAAGACAAAACCCCATCGAGTTTGGGCTCATTTGATTTGTCTTGATGAGTACTTTGATAAGATATAGTAACCAGGGTCTGATAATGGAGCTGGAAGGTGGTAACAGAAAACGCGTAATTAAAAGACAAAATCCATCGAGTTTGGGCTCATTTGATTCGTCTTGACGAGTACTTTGATACTATATAGAAACCAGGGTCTGATGATGGAGCTGGAAGGCAGCCATAGGAACTCCGTGATTAAAAGTCAAAACCCCTTCGAATTTGGGTTCATTTGATTCGTCTTGACGAGTACTTTGATACTATATAGAAACCAGGGTCTGATGATGGAGCTGGAAGGCAGCCATAGGAACTCCGTGATTAAAAGTCAAAACCCATCGAGTTTGGGCTCCTTTGATTCGTCTCGAGGAGTACTTTGATACGATATAGTAACCAGGGTCTGATAATGGAGCTGAAAGGTGGTAACAGGAACCACGTAATTTAAAGTTAGCATTATTACACGATATCATTTTATATTGCTAAAACTTAAATTATAATAAGGCGAATTTGTATTTTTGTCGAATTTCGTCGTTACATGGTCTTTTATATTATTATTATTCTATTTTTAATACCTAATATTAAAAAAGAAAGGATTTAACGTTAAAATGTGATTACACAAAAAAATCACATAATGATCCGCAGAACCAAACGCCCAAACCCAAACCCAAAGTTCCCAACAGTTCAAGTTCTTTGGGTTCCGCTTCAAACTGGGACCTCGCGGCCCAATTTCCGTTAAGCCTTAGACTTTAGACCTTAGACTTTTTTTAAAATATCCTAATACAAGAACTTTAACTTTAAGTCGAAAAAATACACCCGTTTATCCTTCAAAAAATGTTTTGACCCTCTGAATAAATCAATATTCATAGAGAACTTGCCGTTACCCTATGTTTATGAAATTTGGCATACCTTAACATATATTTTAAATACGGGAAAAAATCTGAAAACTTTTAATCTACTATATAAAAATAAGTCGGGTTTTCCTCCCTGACGCTATAACTCCAGGACGCACGAACCGATTTCCACGGTTTTGCATTCGTTGGAAAGGTCTCGGGCTCCGCGAGGTTTATAGCAAAGAAAATTCAGGAAAAATTTCAAAAGAAATGAAAAAAAAAGTAAAAAAAACAAGTTATTCAATTGGAAACCACGCGCGTATTGGGCAAATGTCAACAGCAGGCATTTGTCTTTAAGGTGGTAATGGCCGTGTCGGCGCGGAGGATATTGATAAGTTTTATTGCAACCTTATTTCGAATTATACTGGCAACGTAGTAGCCAATGGCTCTCCTTGGATGAATACAAAAAAAAGCGTGTTCTTGGGCAAATTTTTATTAAATTTCAACAGCAGGCATTTGTCTTTAAGGTGGTAAGTTGAACTGTGTAAATTATGTAGATCGTGAATTTGAGGTTAAATAGGGATGTTGACACATGTTAAGAATTGATATAAAGTTATGTTTTTCACATAAAAGACAGTATTTAAAAACCTAAAATCACATTTTAAGGATCTATTTACAAGCCAAAATTGAATAAAATCAATTTTAATTTCAAAAAAATTTACTTATTATTACGCGAATGCGAACGCCAATCAGAGCGCGTGACGTCACACCATTGGCTGGACCTTACGCTTCCTTTGAAATGTTCCTGATTTCGACACATTTTAATTATTCATAACATAAAAACCACTGAACCGATTTTGATGCAACTTATACTGTGCCCTTAGTTGGTCCATACTTAAACCAAAAATAAAGTCAGTAACTAAAATGTCTCTCTGAAAATATAAGATTCATTTTGGTTATTGACTTTATTTTTGGTTTAAGTATGCTCCAACTAAGGGCACAGCATAAGTTGCATCAAAATCGGTTTAGTGGTTTTTAAGTTATGAATAATTAAAGTTTGTCGAAATCAGGAACATTTCATAGGAAGCGTAAGGACCAGCCAGTGGTATGACGTCACGAGCTGTCAGATGACAGTTCGAAACGTTTTAGGCAGTATTTAAAAAATCATTTTTATTTACGTATTTTTATATTGAAATTTCATATATTTTTGCATAAAAATATGATATACGTTTATGAAATGGGTCTATCTTCTACTATATAAAAATAAGTCGGGTTTTCCTCCCTGACGCTATAACTCCAGAACGCACGAACCGATTTCCACGGTTTTGCATTCGTTGGAAAGGCCTCGGGCTCCGTGAGGTTTATAGCAAAGAAAATTCAGGAATTTTTCAGGAAACCATCTGGTGGCGAAACGGAGTTCGCCGGGTTTGCTAGTCTACTATATAAAAATAAGTCGGGTTTTCCTTCCTGACGCTATAACTCCAGAACGCACGAACCGATTTCCACGGTTTTGCATTCGTTGGAAAGGTCTCGGGCTCCGTGAGGTTTATAGCAAAGAAAATTCAGGAAAAATTTCAACAGAAATTTAAAACGAAGCCATCTGGTGGCGAAACGGAGTTCGCCGGGATTGCTAGTTTTTAATAAAATTAATTCATTTAAAAATAGCGCTATTTAAAGAACGTAATCATCGACGTTAAGCAATGTTATGCGTGTACGTATTTGGATGGGCGCGTACGTAGAGATCTCAACTTTTTGCTGACTTTTTTGGAGAGAGCCACCAGTGGTCTGCGCTGCACTACGGTGTGCTCGTGCACCTTTATTGTTGAATGTGCCGGCACAAACTATTCTAAGTTTTAAAAAGTTTTGCAGATAGGCTACACAAATAATAATATATCTTACTGCCAGCGAAAAAGCTAATATGCCCAAGATGAAATTGTGTATTTAATAATTAAAAAGGCTGCAGCCTTATTAAATGGTCTTATAATGGTCTTTTCAAAATACTGAACCATTTTAAAATTGCGATTATCAACCTAACAAAATGTTACTGTCTTTTATGGGAGTGAATCGCAAATCTATAATGATCATCTCTAAATTATGAACCATTTTGAAATTGCGTCTATCAACCTAACAAAATGTTACTGTCTTTTATGGGAGTGAATCGCAAATCTATAATGATCATCTCTAAATTATGAACCATTTTGAAATTGTGTCTATCAACCTAACAAAATGTAAGTGTTTTTATAGAAATGAATCGCAAAACTATAATGGTCAACCCTAATTTCTGTACCAATTTGAAATTGCGATTATATCAACCTTACATAATGTTTTTATCTTCTAAGAAAATGAATCTCAAATCTATAATGGTCAACTCTAATATCTGTACTAATTTGAAATTGCGTTTATCAACCTACCGAAATGCCCCATCTTCAACGACAGTGAATCGCAATTACATAACGGTCCGTACTATTCGAACTAATTTCAAACTGCGTTTATCTACCTACCAAAATGTTCCCATCTCCTAAGACAGTGAATCGCAATTATATCCCGGTTACATTATTAATAAAAGATTTAACTGCAACTCTTGGGCCGATTTGGCTCATTTCTGAACATGAGAATTCTTTGCGTTTGTACTACCCGTTCGCAAAGTTCCGTCAAGATTGGAACTTCGGTAACGTGGTAATCAAGGAATCTCTTTAACTCTAGAACCCTTCGACCGATTTAGCTCATGTTCGAACTTAAAAATTCTATGGATATGTACTACGCGTTTGCAAAGTTTCATCAAGATTGGACCATCGGTTTTCAAGTTATCGCGTAACAAACATACATACAAACATACACTTTTGATAAAATATTTAGGTAGGTTATAAAAAATGTTAATAGCTCAGAAAAAAAATTATCGGCGTACCAGTTTTGAAATTATAGTCAGACCTATCTTAAAGACTTTAAGTCACTTATATCTCTGCAATACTGAAGCCTATTTGGCTTTTTTTTTTTACTTTAAGTATTCTATTAACCTATTTAACTGGTGTGCAAAATTTCATTTAATTTGGATTTACCGTTTTTGAGTAAATGTCGATCAAAGTTAGGCACCAGAGGTCAACCGTTAAACTGGTCAAAACGCAGGCTTTTCGCGGCTCTCGACTCTAAGACCTCGCTTCGCTCGGTCGATAATGTTCTCGTACTTAAATAATATACGTGTAATAATAAACCTACGAGTATCAAACTGAAAACACTTTTAAAATGTGTCCAATAATATTATGGAGGGCTGGTCTTAAGGAATTTTCAATAAATTAATTCTATTAATTTATATTTCAAAATTTGTCAAATAGTGCGAGCGAGTGAGCGTCA
The DNA here is from genome assembly GCA_947507615.1 of Hemithea aestivaria. Classification (NCBI taxonomy): domain Eukaryota; kingdom Metazoa; phylum Arthropoda; class Insecta; order Lepidoptera; family Geometridae; genus Hemithea; species Hemithea aestivaria. The sequence continues at coordinate 8,588,969 of OX382345.1, read as the reverse complement.
CTCAACATATACTTATTTATTTATGTGCTTTTAACGCCTGATATAACAAGTGAAATTTTAAAAATACTTTTTAAAAACAAGCTTTAATTATTATTATCGTCTTGTATCATAAAGTACTCGTCAAGACGAATCAAATGAGCCCAAACTCGATGGGTTTGCGTTGTTTTATGACGGAGTTCCTATGGCCACCTTCCAGCTCCATCATCAGATCAGCTCGATGTCATAAAAATATTGCATTGTCATCCGATTTACACGCGCATGCAAATTTTCAGCTCAATTGGAAACCGGGAAGTGGGTCAAATTAAACTTGCAAGATTTGATTACAGACAGACAGACAGACAGACAACAGACAGGTGAAAATAATATAAAGCTTGTAAAAATCTGGTCATGTCTTAATGTTATTACTGGTTTCATATTAAAATATTGTGAATAAAAAGTCCATGGATATGGTGATAGGTGCATAGCAGGTGGTGATCCGGAAAGGGGGCGCCCGCAAAAGGTTTTGTATGAACTACGTCAAGTAGAATATGAATGAGTAGAATGGAGGAAAAAAACGTGTTGACCTAGTGAGATAAGGGAAGAAAGATGGTTTCATTATAATAATGCGTAATTTACTTTTAAGGCGCTTGGTATTATTTTTTACAAAGTTTTATTTACTTTCTGTTTTCTGTCTGTCTGTCTGTCTGTAATCAAATCTTGCAAGTTTAATTTGACCCACTTTCCGGTATCTAATTGAGCTGAAATTTTGCATGCATGTATGAATCAGATGACAATGCAATATTATTATGACTTCTGATCTAATGATGGATCTGGCCATAGGAACCCCGTATTAAAACGACACAACCCCATCGAGTTTGGTCTCATTTGATTCGTCTTGACAAGTATTTTGATGCTGGATGGTTTTCTTACTAATATTATAAACGTGAAAGTTTGTAAGAATGGATGTCTAGAGTCTAGACATTCATCTAGATGTCTGAATGTCAAGATATTTGTTACTCTTTCACGCCTAAATGAGTGGACCGATTGAGCTGACATTTTGTAAAGAGATAGCTTAGACCCTGGAATAACACATAGGCTACATAAGTACTGCGTGTAAAACCGCTGGGCGCAGCTAGTAATTAACAAGTGAAATTTTAAAAATATTTTTTAAAAACAAGCTTTAATTATTGTTATCATCTTGCATCATAAAGTACTCGTCAAGACGAATCAAATGAGCCCAAACTCGATGGGGTTGCGTTGTTTTATGACAGAGTTCCTTTGGCCACCTTCCAGCTCCATCATCAGATCAGCTCGTTGTCATAAAAATATTGCATTGTCATCCGATTTACACCAAATGCAAATTTTCAGCTCAATTGGAAACCGGGAAGTGGGTCAAATTTAACTTGCAAGATTTGATTACAGACAGACAGACAACAGACAGGTGAAAGTAATATAAAGCTTGTAATAAAAGATTGATTTATTGGAAGATTTTTTTTAATAACACTTTTTCTTTTTTTTACAGGTAAAGTGTACGCAATGATGTCGATGAAGCTATACATAGCTCATATTGTGCGTCGATACAGAATCCAATCAGATGCAAGCAAAATGGTCCTCATATGGCAAATAATGACCAGGCCAGGCGATGGTCATTACATCAGTTTGGAAAAAAGAAAACCTTAATTTAATATGCTAATTATTAAAATGGAACTAGGTGCTATTTTACAAGCTTTTATTTACTTTCACCTGTCTTTTGTCTGTCTGTCTGTAATCAAATCTTGCAAGTTAAATTTGACCCACTTCCCGGTATCCAATTTAACTGAAATTTTGCATGCCTGTATAAATCGGATGACAATGCATAATTTTTATGACATGAAGCTGATCTGATGATGGAGCTCTGTGGCCATAGGAAGTCCGTAATTAAAAGGCGAGTCCCATCGAGTTTGGGCTCATTTGATTCGTCTTGACGAGTATTTTATGATGCTAGATAGTACCTAATAATGATACTAAAAGCTTGTTTTTAAAAAGCTTTTTATAAATTTTAATTGTTTCGGATTTTTTTTTATGTTACGAAATAAGAAGACGAGCAAGACGCCCTGATGGTTCCTTCCTGATAGTAACAAATGTCTGGTGGATGGTCTCCAATGGTAAAATTCCAGGTGCCCTGCCAACATTTCTCTTGAGAGTCATAAGATGTTAACTGCGAGCGAGTGAAAAAACCGCACATAACTAATTAGTCATAGGCCGGAATGTTTGTTACATCTTCACGCCTAAACGGGTGGACCGAATGAGCTGAAACTTGGTATAGAGATAGCTTAAACTCTGAAATAATATATAGGCTAGAATATAGTACAACGGGTAAAACTTATTGGCGCAGCTAGTCTTATATTATATTATTATGGGACCACCGCCACCAATGCCTTTTTTACTATTATTTATTTATTTATATTATTATTTGTAGACTTGTGTGCTATGGGTTATTTGCCCGAAATAAATCAATTTTATTTTATTTATTTATTTATAATGCTTAATATCTTTCAAACAACCGTGCTAGGGGAGGAGGAGGGTGTATATTTATAGAAACCTTGAAGTAGGAAGCAATGGAGTCTTCGCAGTGAACACCTAACTGAAGCAAGAAAAATGACGTCAGGGTTGTTTGCCAGGGTTGTTAGGGTGGCACAAGACGAGTTTTCTCTAACACACCTACTTAATTAAGTTTGTATATGTACCTTCATGCAGCAATTTAGTACTTAACTAGAGTCTTTTTTCACTAAAGAGGTCCCGCGGAATTTAGCGGAACTAATTTTAAATTTTAACGATTATTGCTGAATTTCTTATCCTATTTATATATATTTTTATTTGTTAGATATATATACCTAGTCAGGTCATAAATTCTGTCACATGTTTAATATAAAATTATTGGAACAAGTTTATTTATTATGTAACCATTTATATACCAAAATGAACTTAACAAAACATAGATTCTTATGACAATAAAGTTTATTCAAAATGACCTCCGTGATTTTGAATACAGGCCTTCAATCTGCGCGGCCAGTCGTCTATCGCAGCACGAACGAGGTCCATGTCAATATCGGCTGCTGCCTTAATCAAGGATGTCTTGAGTGACTCCAAATTGGGATGAGGCTTTGAGCACGCCTTTTCCTCCAAGTTTTGCCATATCTTGTAATCTAACGGACTCAAATCTGGACTGGAGGGGGGCCAGTCTTCGTGCCGGATGAAGTCGATTTCACGCGCCGCCAGCCAGTCTTGTGTGCTCTTCGCTCTATGAGCTGGCGCCGAATCTTGTTGGAATACCCAGTGCCTGTTATTGAACATGGTATGAGAAACAGGTTCCACAAGGTTCGTCAGGACTGTATTTTGATACACAACTGCATTCGTTTTTACACCTTTCTCACAAAAATGTACCTCTGTTAAGCCCCAATAAGAAACTCCCAACCATACCATGAGCGAGGATGGAAAATGACCTCGTTGGACACGCGGAATACGGTTGCTCGCTTCTTCACTACTGTGTGCGTACACCTTATCATTTTGTTTGTTGTAGCTCTCTTCTACGGTAAAAATTTTTTCATCCGTAAAAAGAATTTCTCGATATTTTTTTCTCGCGTACCGCTTCAACAAAGCGCGGCATCTCTTCAGTCTCAGGTCCATTAGACGAGCATTTAAACGATGTCCTGTTTTTCTTCGATATGCCCGAAGCCCTAAGTCTTCATTTAACATCCTTTTCACCGTGGTTCTGCTTAACCCCATCTGAAGGGCCAACAGTTTCTGCTTACGTTTGGGATTTCTTTGAATTCGCGCCTTCACAGCTTTTATCACTGCTGGAGTCCTAACAGACCGAGGGCGACCACTTCTTGACCTGTCATCTACACTAGAGTCTTCATTGTATCGTTTGATGGTACGATAAACGAATCTTTTGGTTATATTCAAATTTTTCAGTATGTCAAAAATTTGAATTGGCGCGTTACCGCAACGATGCAACGCAATAACTGCAACACGGTCTTCTTTAAGCGTCCACTCCATATTTAAAAATGAGTAAAATTCTAAAAAGTATACATTTTTATTTTCATGAACAATTCGAAATTCGAATTCAATAAACTTTTTTGTGGCCAGCATTCTAAAAGAAAAGTTTTTACTGTGTGACAATACTTATGACCTGACTAGGTATATTTTTTTTGTCTTTTTTCTTTTCTATGTGCCTGTGTCTCTGTGCTTGATTAAATGATTTTTTCTTTCTTTCATCTCATTTACCTCATACAAATTAAGAGCAAAATACTATCAACCGAAAAAAAAAGAACCTACGTATTAAGTACTAGCTGACCCGCGCGCACTTCGTTGCGCGTAACAGTCAATAAAGCGAAAGTTTGGTGCTGCCATTTAGGATTGTATTTCCATCTCCGCGATTTTGTGAGCGTAAAATAGTTTTAACCCAGTGGGTAGTGAATAATATCGGACTGGGTATATCTATGAAGTTTTGTTTTGCTATCGCAGGAACCAGTCCTGTGTCCTTTCCCGGAGGTCAAACTATCTCGGTTTAACGGTTGTTGATTGTCTTCACAAATTTTCACGCCTCTTTTCAGGAATTAGAACTATTTGTGGTCCTTTCCCGGTAACCCTTAAACTTATCTCTACTGTAATGTACCTAAACCTAAGTTAAATTATAATTATTGGTTACCAATTTCTCACACTATCTTTCTCACGACTCAAATCAATTCTGTGATTCCTGAATTCCCATTAAAACTCTGACTCTCCTTCCTCCTGTCTGTAATACTGATTCTCCTTAATAGTTAATTTCTGACATAAAAACTATTCAATAACTTTCCATGCAAACGTTTTTCGGAAATAATTCCCGTTCTCCTGGGAATTTCACAAAATCCCTCCTTATTGGTCGCCTACGTTATATTAAGAATACGTTGACCAAATTTTAGCTAAAACGAAGAAGCGGCTACCGATTTCCTACACAAACTGCATCCCCCCCCTTTCCTCCCCTTAAAGGTTGATTTCTGGGATAAAAAGTGTCTCGTATCATTTTTTATGACTCAAACTAAAGGTTGTATCAAATTTTAGCGTAATAGATAGAGTCAACGGTTCTAAATTTCATTTTGTTGCAGCTATTTCGAAATTGATTTGATTTCCATCCCCGCGGCGTTGAATTAGTATACATAGTTATATTTCCTCCCGCTCTGGATAGCGAAGAAAATCGAGCCAAGTATTTCTATGCAGTTTTTTTTCGCTACCACAGGAAACAATCCTGTGTTACTTTCCTGGAATTCAAAATATTTTAATACAAAATTACAGCTAAATCAATTTAGCGGCTATTGATTCCTTTTTCCAGAATTCCTTATTCCATAAAACTATTTGTTTTCCTTTTAACTATCTATATTGGGAATTTAAGCTAAATCGGTTCCTCATGCCTCATACTATCATTCCCGAGACTCAAATCGATTCCGTGGTTCCTGTAGGTATGCCCATAAAACTCTGACCTTAAAAGTGAGGGAAGGTGAAAGGCCCTTTCACCTATATGCATTGTTGACTTAAGGAACTAAGACTAAGGGACTATCTCAATTATGTCCTTTCTTTTGGCTCAAGCTGTATCTATTTCGAATTTCTGCAAAATTAGAGCTGCGGGTACTAATTTCCCATAAAAACACCGATCCCCCTTTCTCCCTTTAAGCTTGGTTTCTGTAATAAAAGCTATTCCAGGCCTTTTAAGAGTCTCCAATTAACAACAAAATCACAAAAAGTAAAGAACAATTTTATTTTCTACAATTTTCAGTTTAAATGTTCATATTAGGGATTTAGAATTTAGATATTTAACGTGCCTCACGATTTTATTTTTCAGCTTTTTAGTACACTGTATTCAACATGTCAACCCCATTCATTTGATACCCATATTGATGAGATTAAAAAAATTGGTTATCCGCCATTTTGTAGCGAGTGCCATCTTTGATTTTTATTTTGTATAGTGCACTGTATTCTAGTTATCAAGTCCTTTCATTTGATACCCATATTGATTGGAAAAAAAAATGTAATCCGCTTTTTTGTAGCGGCGGCCATCTTGGATTTAAAATAATTTTAAATATACGTAATTATATTGTCACCAGAACCAAAGGCGTACACCAAATTTCATTTGAATCGGTTGACAGGAAGAGGGCGAAATTTCAAATTTGCGATTTTTTTTTTACTAAATTTGACCCAAGAATAAAAAATAATAAAACAAACGGAGTGAGCTAAATAAAACCGTTTAAAATAATAAAAAAAAACCGGTCAAGTACGAGTAGGACTCGAGCACCGAGGGTTCCGTACAAACCTACGGGTTTCTACGGAACCCTAAGGAAAAGTGGGTATAATTTTATATACTGCAGGTTTTGATTCCCTTGCGAGTACTTGCGAGTTTAAAAATATGCGGCTAAAATTGCTGTTTCTTTTGATTGCGTTGACATAGATGTTTGATTTTTTTACAGCTTAAAGTTATTATAAAGCTGAGTATTTGGTATGAATTTCAATTTAATACCTGTACGCGTTCTTGAGAAAAGGGATAGTAAATACAAAATTATTAAAAATATTTTTTTATATGATGTAACTAAAAATTTACAGTTTTCGCAATTTTGCCTGTGCTTGTGATTTAAGACGTTGCTGCATACCAAATTTCAAGATTCTGAGTTAGCGGCAAGTACCCTGTAGGTTTTGATTTCCTTGAGAGTAGTCGCGAGTTAAAAAATACGGCTAAAATTGCTGTTTCTTTTGAATGCTTTGAGATAGAGGTTTGATTTTTTTACAGTTTAAAGGTATTATAGACCTTAGTAATTGATATGAATTTCAGTTTAATACCTGCACGCGTTCATGAGAAATAAGGTAGTACGTATGAAATTATTAAAAATATTTTTTTATGTGATGTAACTAAAAATGTACAATTTTCGCAATTTTTCCTTTATCTGTGCTCTAAGGAGTTGCTTCGTGCCAAATTTCAAGATTCTAAGATCACGGGAAGTACCCTGTAGGTTTTGATTTTTTGAGAGTAGTTGCGAGTTTAAAATTGCGACTAAAATTGCTGTTTCTTTTGAATGCGTTGACATAGAGGTTTGATTTTATTACAGTTTAAAGGTATTATAGACTTGAGTATTTGATATGAATTTCAATTTAATACGTTTACGCGTTCATGAGAAAAAGGGTAGTAGGTATAAAATTATTCAAAATATTTTTTTCATATGATGCAAATTAAAATTTATAGTTTTCGCAATTTTTCCTTTATCTGTGCTCTAAGGAGTTGCTTCGTGCCAAATTTCAAGATTCTGGGTTCACGGGAAGTGCCCCGTAGGTTTTGATTTATTTGGTAATGTCGAAAATTTGCTGAAATTTGCGACATATTCGACTATATCTTTTGATTGCGTTAACCTAGAAGTTTGAAATTTTCACAGCTCTAAGAGGCAAAGGACCTTAGTATTTCCTATAAATTTCAGCTTGTTACCTTCACGCGTTCCTGAGAAAAAGGGTCTTGACAGACAGACAGACAGACAGACGGACAACAAAGTGATCCTATAAGGGTTCCGTTTTTTCCTTTTGAGGTACGGAACCCTAAAAATGATATTAGAAACCTCAATAATTGAAGACCTATCCGTAATCCGTAGATACCTAAAACGTATGGGTTTGATGAATAAAATGAGTTTTAGTTCTATGGGGAGCCCAAAAAATATTTTTTTTCTATTTTTGTGTGAAAAACTTAATGCGGTTCACCGAATACATCTACTTACCAAGTTTCAATCGTATAGTTCTAATAGTTTCGGAAAAAAGTGGCTGTGACACATGGACGGATGGACGGACGGACAGACATGACGAATCCATAAGGGTTCCGTTTTTGCCATTTGGCTACGGAACCCTAAAAACCACCTCAACAAAAAAAATAACTTTAGAACTTCCGAAGACTTTTATTAAATAAGGCATGCAAACGAATTTACTCACATAAAGTTAATAAAATAATAATAATTCAATTAGACAAACTCAACATAAAATTAAGGACAATGATTTTTCTGATTATGTGATGGAACTTTAAAGTGAATATATATAATATTATATCTAATATATAAAATTCTCGTGTCACAGTTTTCGTTGCCATACTCCTCCGAAACGGCTTGACCGATTTTGATGAAATTTTTTGTGCTTATCCGGTATCTGTGAGAATCGGATTTATAATAAAATTATATATTTATAATAAAACAATTATTATTTTGCTATCTCAGTGTAACTCTCATATTAACTTTTAATCATTCCTATTAATTATTTATATGGCAAAACAACGTTTGCCGGGTCAGCTAGTTATTTATAAAATTATTCAACAAATATGGTATATGGTATGTAATAAAATAATTAATATCAGGTATTTTAAAGTTACATTAATTTTATAGTAATTATTAAGTGTTAAATTTTTGACTCGCAGTCTGTAAAACTCTAGGATTCAGGAATAACGACATGGATTGTTGACCGCCCTTTGGCATAATTTATTTATTTAAGGACATCCAACGCAGGAAACACATTACAATTAAAAGTCTTAAGGCTATTATGTCTTTAGTCTGTGTGATCCTACAATTATAGGATGCCACAGCATGCACAACTAAACATAATACTAATAAATAATACTACATAATAGCAAAAAGGTTTGGTTTCATAAGTCGTTTAAAAAGGTACTCATGTCCAACAAATCGCTTGCGAGTTTTAACGACGAACAGCGCCATCTAGTTTCATAATGGGTAAAATAGTGGCACATCGGAAAAGAGTTTGTATTTTGTATGTGTTCTTTATAAAATATGTTTTTGAGCGTTAAAAACTATTCAAAATCAATAAATAAATGTCCTTTTTGGAGTCTAACTACATACATCCATATCAAATAGGGCTAGCGGTTACTGATTTCCTATACAAAATTTGACTTCCACTCTAAGGCCAATTTCAGGGTTAAAAACTGTCCCATATCCTTTTTAGAGGCTCAAGCTATATCTAAACCAAATTTTAGCTTAATGGGGTCATTAGTTACTGATTTTTCATTCAAACTTTGACCTCCTTTATCCCGCCTTAGAGGTTGATTTCTGGAATAAAAAGTATCCCATATCATTTTTTACAACTCAAACTACCTTTGTGCCAAATTTTAGCTCAATAGGATCAGCGGTTCTAAATTTCCCATACAAACTTCGACCCCCCCTTTACCCCCCTTAAAAGTAAATTTCTGACATAAAAAGTATTCAAAGTTTCTAATCACAATCCCAACAATCATTTCACGAAATTTCAGCTCAATCGGTTCAGCGGTTACGGATTTGCATACAAACGTTTTTCGGGAATAATTTCCGTTCCCGGGGGAATTTCGCAAAATCGCTTCTTATTGCACGATGAAGTTTTCCAAAAAATACGCTGTCCAAATTTCAGCTCGATCCGTCCAGCCGTTTGGGCTGTGCGTTGATAGCACGAAAGTGTACGAACGATTTTATATAATAAGATAAGTAAATCTTTAGATTGATATAACTCTTTTATTTAAAAACCGATTTGACTAAAACTAACACTAAGGTTCAAGTAGAGAAAACTGCAACGTATTAGTGAAAATTTTATTCAAATCGGTGGTGTTGTTTCACCTCACCAGTGACACAAACTATTTACAAATTTAGCCCAAATTAAACTAAAGGTCTACTTTCGTTTACAGGCACATCGATAGATGGCGTATTTTTAGTTTGTCGCACTTTTTGCTTTTTGATTTTTTTGAATTGAATTTACTTTATATTCTATTACTTTTACTTCAAAATTTTGATGTAAATTAGGGGCGATGTGTCCGATATAAATGATTATTATTTATTTTATTATTTTATTTTACGTTTCCCTAGGAAAAATTGACAAAATGTTTTACGATCTAGATCGCGCAAGCGACTTTTTCGCGTCGTTTTGTTCATATGCGTATTTTCACAGTTCACCTTAGTAAAGGATCACAATGAATGGGGAGAAATTTCCATTCTTATTATATGTATGGATATGGATGAGTAAATGATATGGCAAACAACCGTGACGTAATTTTTCTTGCTTCAGTTTGGTTTTCATGTTGCAGCCATTGAAACAATAACTATACTTGGATCAATGTTTGTGTTTTTAATTCTATGCAGAATAGAATATAGGTAACTAAAACAACAAAGCGGCACAACACACGTTTAATATTATCGAGAATATCTCAACCACGGTTGCGGTTTCGTGAGCGTCGGGTTCTGCGTGCGTGGACTCCTGATGAAGGACATCGTAATTGTCCGAAACCGTGGTTGAGATATTCTCGACAATATATATGTATAATATTAAGGTGTCTTTCCACCAGAGATGTGCTATGCGGCTTTGCAACGTAGATGTGTGTGCTACGACGGCAGTAACAAAATTATAAAGATAGGTCCCGATTTTCCGCTCCGTCCCACGTCTGTCTGACGTCAGCTTAAGGAACTGTTGGTCGGTGGGCCGAAGACGAGAAAACTAGTAACTACCGGCTATTGTCTAAACGTAGGTACAAAAGATATTACATTATGTGTAAACAAAAGAGATGCATATAAAATAAATAGTTGATCGCTGACTGTTCACACTGCCGGCGAGGATTCACTTCACTAGCTTGTCGCTGAGCGACAAAAGTTATGAAAGATAACACTCGCTCAGCGATACTCGCACTAAATCAGAACGCACGCCGAGCGAGCAACCAGCGGCCATTTTACAGTGCGAGTGATCGCTCGTCTCGCACGCACACTCTCTTATAGCCGAGTTACACAACTATCGGAACTAAGCACTCGCTCCTCGCCGCTCGCGAACTCGTTTCTACAATATAGCTGTGCTCGTTACTCGCTCATCGTTGCCGATCGGACAACTATGTTAGTCATTGTGATAAACAAATTTACCGTCGCGCTTAATAGAAAATTATATCAGTGTTATTCTACTGTATTACGCATAAATATACAAATAAACCTTCTTCTTGAATCAATCTATCTATTAATGAAAACCGCATCAAAATTTGTTGCGTAGGATTAAAGATATGAGCATGTAATATAGGAACAGATAGGCGCGGGAAGCAACTACATATTACATTATACTATTTAGTGATTACCTTCAAACCAGTTAGACCAGTATCTAACTCCGTGTTATTATATTATCTAGTGGCATATAACAAAGTACATTCTCGCGGTCTTAAAATGTTTATAATATTACTAATTATTTTTGTGTCGTTGTATATTATTTATAAATTGTGGTTTAAGAAAAAAAGTGCGGATGAACCCCCGGAGGTATCAGGATGGCTTCCACTTATAGGACATGGATATAAGTTTTTAGGTGAAAGTACCGGTAAGTCTCTTTTTAGAGTTCCATGCACAAAAAAAGGATAAATTAATCTATCTGTAACTATAGAAACATCTCTTATAGCCCTTTTTTTTGACCCAGAAAATATACGTTTTCTTTATGTGAAGCAGTAAGAAGACAAGCAAGTCCTGATGTTAAGAGATAACGCTGCCCATAATCTGTACAATGCCACCTAGGATTTTACAATGATGTGAAATTCTAGGTGCACTGCACCAACGCTTCTTACTCAAGAGTCATAAAATTTTACGACTCTTTAGCCCAGTAATTTCACTAGCTACAGTGCCCTCAGTAATGTTTGCCCCAGTAATGTTTGCACATCACTGCACACCGGAGGGCGCGGGGGGTATGTGGGACTCCCCCGCCGAAGATGGGCCCGGCGGAGATACCCACTGAAAAACCTGGGGATGTTCCTGCGGGACGTCATAATGCCGGGGCAGCGGGTACGCCGAAGCACTCATCCGCAGCCCCGACGGCGTTTGGTCCTCACTGACAGGAGGACACTTCCGCATCTGTTCGTAGCCCTTTTTTTGACCCAGGAAAAATGCGTTACGCATGATCACCCCACGCCGGAGCACTCATCGTCGGCTCTGTTAGTAGCCCTAAATCAACCAAATTTTTTTCAGTATTGCTGAAAACATTAAATACAATGGCTGAGGAGATTCAAGAAAAGGGTGGAGTATCATATTTTTACATGGGATTCTGGAAAATATACGGTAAAAAGCATATTTATATTTAAAAAAAATCAGTAGTAACCACCCACTGGACAAAACCGAGTTGCCAAGCGGTCATTATGACCGTATTCTGGCATGATGTTCAGTGAATCCAGGGAAGGATTTATCCCGCTTTCTAGGTTAAGTCTGCTACCATCTACGGGTACATGATTGTAAAATAACACGTGAAATTGTGTGACATTGACATTATACTGTTATCTTATCCGGTGACTTTTGTCGAAATTTGATAAGATCACATTGATTTCAATAAAAATCATAATTATTACACACATATTATAATAACATAAATAACTAATCTATTTCAGGGATAGTACATTGACAACAAATAAATTGTACCAGAGTTATAAAGATATACAAAGGAAGTAACTTTATTTTATATACATGATACACGCTCACTGGTTCTTGGTACTCTTGACCAGCAGGGCTATGATGCGCACGTCGACATAATCTCGCGTGAAATTTGATTTAATGTGAATAATACTCTATGTGGCTGGCATAAAGTCGAGATTTACGGATCAGTGAAATGATTTTGTCGTTAAAACTCCTATGTCAAAATGATCTCACTGGCGTTTAAAATTCGACTTTATGTCAACCACATAGAGTATTATTCACATTAAATCAAATTCCACGCGAGATTATGTCGACGTGCGCATCATAGCCCTGCTGGACTAACTTAATGCTACAATAGGATTTTCTACCAGTTGCCCTAAGGCTTCAGAAAAAGTATTAGAAATAAAAGGCAACTGACAAACATACGTAAAGGTCAACCTACAGTTAATTATTAAGAGATAATTAACTAATATATGTAATATAAGTAGATATGCCACCATCTAGGTCTGTTTGTATGTAACCATCTTATATATTTTGTAACTAGTCTATGTATACAGATACTGCGCACCACCGTCTATTATTGTACCTAATATAAGTCCTGTTCTATTCCCAGGTTGTCTGTAAGAAATTGCCTAGTGCGATAAGACCGCCGATTGTTTACCTAGCATTTAGTTATTTAGCTCAGTAAGTTTCTTTGTAATTATTTGGTATGCAATAAAGTATTATTCTGCCGTATATTAGGTATCTATAATGCCGTTAACTGACATCTAGAGGCATGCCATTATGTACTTTATTTTTTTTAGGTTTTTTGCTCATAGTTCAAAATTAGGTTTTGGTAGATAACGGCATTATAGATATACCACGGCAGTATTCTATTCTAGATATGTTACGGCTACGGCTAAAGTCTGTAGAGCGGTTACTTTTAGGTTTTATTTGTTTCATTTCAGTTATAACTGATCCAGAGGATAGCCTGACGGTATCAAATACGTGTATGGACAAGGAATACGTGTACAGTTTCACTAAACCGATTCTTGGCGAAGGATTGATTACATCTGAGGGTAAACATAAGGATAAACAAGTTTAATAAAATAAAAAAATTCTATAAAGCTTTTATTAACATTATCATCTAGCACCAAAGTACTCGTCAAGACGAATCGAATTAGCACATCAATGGGGTTGCGTCGTTTAATTACGGAGTTCCTATTTCCATCTTCCGGCTCCGCACGGAGTAATTCTTCTGATCTGTGTGGCTCCGTCATCAAATCAGCTCGATGTCATAATAACATTGCATTGTCATCCGATTTAGACTTGCATGCAAATTTCAGCTCAATCGGAAAACCGGGAAGTGGATCAAATTAAACTGTAAGATTTGATTACACACAGACAGAAGCTTGTGAAGAAATAAAGGTAATCAACACTGAAAATATTGTCACTAACACTGATGAATCGCCTGCACAAATCCTAACTGGCGCTTCAGAATTTGGATTTTCGACCAACCAAAATTGGTCACGAGTTTTGGGAATTTCAGTTCATTTACGTAAATTTAGGTTACGTTTTATTATTTGGGACTTATCACGTAGGTATTAATGTTAGTTTACAAAAACATATACCAACCAACCTCAACGTTTCGGCTCAGCTACATGAGCCGTGGTCACGATAACACAAATTAGATGATTAATAAAAATAAAAGAAGAGGAGTCTTGAAAGGTAGGCAACGTACCAGCGTTACCCCTGGTATTGCAGGTATCCATAGGCGACGGCAGCCATTTACCATCAGGTGGGCCGTCTGCTTGTTTGTCACTATTACATAAAAAAGAACACTTAAATTGCAAAAGTTTTAATCGTATAAAATGTTTTTTGATACATTTTCAGTAACAACATGGAAAAGACATCGTAAGCTTCTCAACCCAGCATTTAGCCCAGTCGTGCTGAATTCTTTTATCGGCACATTTAATGACCAAGCTCAGAGATTGGTGGAAGGATTCTCTAAGGAAGTGGGAAAACCTTTCGATCACGAGGACCTCCTGCGATTTGTCAATTTGGAAACTATTTGTGGTAAAATTTCTGTTAAGGAGGATTTATTCCGCCTTCTAAGCTTAGTCAGCTACCATCTATAGCCTCATACGCCTAACCGCTTAACGCCTGTTAATTAATTGTCTAATCCTAATTAAATTATGTGCTCGTAACTTTTGTATAGAAGTTTATATGTGACTAACTGCGTCCAGCAGTTTTACCCGTACTGTAGCCTTCGTGTTATTTCAGAGTTTGAGCTATCTCTTTACCAAAATTCAGCTCAATCTGTCTACTCGTTTAAGCGTGAAGAAGTTACAAACACACACACTCACACTCTCTCATAGTCACACACACACACTCACAAACTTCACTCATAAACTACTTAAAGTTAATTTTTGCATAAAAATCAATAAAATCAACAGTGCTGATTAATAAAAATAATTCCAGCTACAGCGATGGGTATTGGACCGGGTAACGGGCAGCATCATGATCTTCAAAAGAAATATGTTCCTTTGATGGCGGCGTTCCTTGACACCGTCGCGGAGAGGTTCAAGAAAGTATGGTTACACCATGTCTGGATGTTTAATTTATCTTCGCTTAAGAAAAGGCAAGATAAAATTGTGCAAGAGTTGTTGGAGCTATGTGATTCGGTAAGTTAGGGGAGACCAAAGGTAGTTGAGTGGGGGATTAGGGGGGTAGTTATATAGATATTTTTTGTCCAGTTAGTCTACCAACCTCTAGAACAATTATTTATTAATCAACTATCCCCGGTCTCCCCTAAATAAAATACAGTTTGAATAGACTTTACATAGAAGGATTATAATAATACCGTTTTCATTATTTTAAGATTCTTCACACGAGAAAAACTGAGATGAAGCTAAATTTGTTCGATGAAGATAAAACATGTAAGTTTTTTACTATGTTTCTTTGTGTGAGAACACTTTTATATAATAGGTAGACACACACGCACACGCACACGCATAATATACACACAGATCTAGAGGAATTGCCTGAAAAGTCGGCACAAGTCACCAGCGCAAATTGCTCGAATAACAGTTCATCAATATGTAATTTTTTTAGGATAGATTTTTATTATATTTTAACATCACGCGAGATCGTGGTTGAAGGCTAGCCTATAATATAATTAATTAATAAAAAAACTTTTCCAGCCAGAACCAAACCCTTCCTAGAACTAATGTTGGACCTGACTAATGAGACCGGCTGCTTCACCGATGAAGAAATAAGAGATGAGATGAACTCTATGGTCCTAGCTGGCCACGATACTTCTGCGTCCACTCTGACTTTTGCTCTCGTCCTTCTTGGTACTTATCCTGACGTCCAGGATAAACTTTATAAGGAGTAAGTGATTTATTCTTCAACTTCTTCCACACCATCCACTTGTACACTTGAGCTTTTTTTTACATAGAATAGAATTGCGTTTGACCACAGTCTCACCTGTTGGTAAGTGATGACGTGGTCGAAGCTGTTACACACAGGCCTAGCAAATATTAACCCTTGACTTGAAGACACTCAACTTGAGCTAGTTAATTTTCAACCCCCCAAGTCAAAACGACGGGGTGTTATGAGATAGACGTGTCTGACTGTGTGTGGGTTAATTGGATGACACTGCAATATTATTATGACATTGAGCTGATCTGATGATGGAGCTGAAAGTTGGCCATAAGAACTCGGTAATTAAAAGACGCAACCCCATCGAGTTTGGGTTCATTTGATTCGTCTGGACGAGTACTTTGATGCTAGATGGTTATGATAATAAAATCTTGTATTTAAAAAGTTTTGTTTTTATTTTCACTTCTTTTTTTTAAATTGACTCTCTTGTTTTCAGAGCAGTAGATGTTTTCGAAAATACAGCTGTGATTGATAAAGAGGCTCTATCAAAATTGGTTTACACAGAGGCCGTTCTAAAAGAGACGATGAGACTTTACCCAATCGGACCCTTAGTTGCAAGACACGTAGATCAGCCTGTTAAACTTAGTAAGTATCCTACTAAAAGTAAGAAAAGGTATAATAATAATAAATATATTATAAACAAGACCTGCTATCGAAAGGGCGTGAAAGAGTAACAAATACACATCCAGACATCCATTGTAACAAACTGTCACGTTTATAATATTAGTAAGATGTAACTACGAGATTTGCAAATAAGTAATTAAGGGTAAGAATATGAGCAAGACGCTCTCTTGATGGCAAGAGATAACGCTGCCCATAATCTTAGATTTTACAATTACGTAGATACAATTCTATTCACTGCACCAACGCAACGCTTCTTTACGTAAGAGTCATAAGATGTTAAGACTCTTTGGCCCAGTAATTTCACTAGCGCTACAGTGCCCTCCTACCGAAGCACAGTGATGTTTTCTCATCACTGCTCAAACGGTAGAAAAACTGGCACTGTTGGGGTACCAAAACCGTTTAAAAAGAGCTTATTAGAGATAGTCGTCAATGGGCGATAGTGACTATTAACGACATCGCGACAACACCTTAACGTTGTCTGTTTTTTTTTTTTTCAGAAAACTATACCCTGGAAGCTAACACAGGGTGCTTCATATTGCTCGGCGGAGTGAACCGTGATCCGATGTGGGGTCCTGATCGGCATCAATTCAGACCAGAGCGGTGGCTAGAAGCTACGTTGCCTAACCTTGACTATTTTGCTAGTTTTGGCTTGGGAAGGCGATCTTGTATCGGTAAGAAAACTAATATTCAAAAAGAATTATTATAAAATATCGTGACTGAGCACTGAGCACTAATTAAGATGTAAGTTATCTGTCATATATTTATAAACATTTACATTATTAAATTACTTATATACAGATCTATTATGTTAAGAAATGTTTTTTCGCCCACCGCATCGTAGTTGTAGTGTAGTATATAATAAAATAGCGGATGCAGTGATAATGAACGGCCATAATAAACGCTTGGCTACACCGTTTTGTCCAGTGAGTTGTAATTAGCCATAGCTGAAGCCAACAATCAGTTTTGTGAGTGGAATAACCCGCACACAACCAAAGTCATTGTTTCGAGGCCATGATTCAAACTCGGTGATTCAAAACTGCACCCCATAAAATATTATCTCAGTGTGGCAAAGATCTTCGCCAGGACGCTACCGTGTTTCGGAAGGCACGTAAAATTGTCGGTCACGGCTGTTTCCTCTAAGATATGTAGGAGGCAGTCATTAGGTCATGTTGCAGGCCCTGTAGTAATCTCGGCGACCTGAAACTGCAACATATAGGTTAGCCACACAACCTTTAAATTGTGATTTGACTTTAACAGTGTAAGTAGAGTAACCTGTTCAGTTGGAGTATAAACTCTAATTATTATTAATTATTCTTATTAAAACTGAACCACAAATACTCTTGGCCATCGCCATTGCAAAATTTCGAAAAAAAAACCTTTTTAACCCCCGACGCAAAAATGAGGGGGTGTTTTAATTTTGACGTGTCTGTCTGTCTGTGTGTCTGTGTGTTTGTGTGTGTGTGTGTGTCTGTCTATGGCATCGTAGCTCCCGAACGGATGAACGGATTTTGATTTAGTTTTCTTTGTTTGAAAGTAGAGTAAGTCGAGAGTGCCCTTAGCCATGTTTGGTGGAAATCGGTCCGAGATGGCGGATTACTTTTTTCTTCCACAACCCCAATATGGGTATCAAATGAAAGGGCTTTTAACTAGTAAAATACAACCCAATATATAAAATTTAAAATTCAAGATGGTCGCCACTACCATATGGTGAATTACGTATTGCGTTGGAGGTTTTTTAAATTTTTAATTTAATTCACTTGTTTTTGTTTTATTTCAGGTAAAGTGTACGCAATGATGTCGATGAAAATAACTATTGCTCACGTTATAAGACAATTTAAAATCTCCGCCGATGTCAATAAGATGATTCTCAAATGGGATATGATGACAAGACCAGAATCTGGACATTACATTACATTAGAAAAGAGAAATAATTAATATAATATTTTGAATGGGTTGATTATATTTTGTTATGGTTACCTGAATAAAGATAATTTTATCTACTTTTTTGTTATACATTTTTTTTTATGTTATGAAGTAGAAGACGAGCAAGACGCTCTCCTGATGTTAAAAGATAACGGCTGCCCATAATCAGTACAGTGTTACCTAGGATTTCACAATTATGTGAAACTCTAGGAGCACTGCACCAACGCTTCTTACTCAAGAGTCATGAGATGTTAAGACTCTTTAGCCCAGTAATTTCACTAGCTACAGTGCCCTCCTACCGGAGCACAGTGATGTTTGCACATCACTGCTCAGGCGGTAGAATAACTGGCACTGTTGGGCATTATTAATTTACTATTAGTTTTACGTCAGTAGCAATCTTATTTAATAAATAATAACGAGGATACTTAGAAAATACTGATAATAATTTCAATGATTACTATAGTTTTTATAATAATCTATCTAGTTAAAATATAATTTTTATTTCATTTATTAATATTAGTATTTATAATCATCGTTTTAACCATTTTGATATTAAACTTATACCTAATAAGTTATTACGCTAAATAATAAATTATATACAATAATAATAAATAATACATTATACATTTATAATTACAGTAAATTAAATAATGAATAGAGATTATTATAACAATATTGGGTTCTTTTTTGTATCTATATTATTTGTTTCAATAAAGTGTAATATAAGATAAATATAGCTAATACCACATAAAAAAGTAAATTTTAGAACCACAAAAATTGTACCAATTGGCGGTCTTATCACTTAAAGCGATCTCTTCATTTTTCTCTTCATTTCATTACACGGATTATTTGTGCGCCGGCGCGGCGTCGTGTGCGTTACTGCATATAATTGCATATAGCCCAGTCATATTAGGGCTTTCACCTCGGAATGAAAGATAATAAGCTGCAAATTGGTATGAACCTTTGTTTTGTCATTCTAAATGTTGTCTCAAAAGTCACAATCGTTATCGTGTCCGCGTCTCAAGATATTCAAGGTCAAAGGTCACAAAAATCGGTTTTTCGCGAATATCTGGCTTCCTATCGGTTAAATGAGATTTGCATTTATTATAAAAGTTGTAGGCTATAAAATTCCCTACAACTTTTGTTTAAACTTTTTTTTCATACAACCAACCGTTTTGAAGGTAGAGCGCGAAGAGTGCACATCGTACAGTCATATACGGCCTAATGCAAGGTCAAGCGTGAGTTATGGTTATCAGTACGTTATAAAGTCAATTATTTACTTGGAAATTATAATTATTAAACAATGCCTATTATTTATGTACTAACTATTAATTATTTATATTTAATTAAAGTAAGTAACTTGATTATTTATATATAATTATTCATATTTAACTATTTAAGTATAAAATATTATTAATTCTGGATTATATATTTTAGTTCTATTTTAAGTTAACACATTATATATCTTTTCTTTAAAACGCGTAAATTTCTCAATACTTATATACCTGGAAATACTTGTCCCTACCCTATGCCCTTTTCTATTCATTGCCGGGACAGATGTTCTATATAGTATTCAAGGCCACTCTCAAAGAGCATATAAGAGAAGAGACGGCACTTAGAACAAAAAAAATGGTTCAATGTAAATGTATGAAACGGGCAAGAAGATCCAATACCAACATTACGGGCATGATTATCGATTATGACAGTGACAATTAACAACGCCAATGCCGCCAACATTGCTTACGTGGTAGAGTCCGGTCGTTCCTGCACCGGCTACATATTTTATCGATAATTTGTTCGTATTATAATTTCTCACATTTAGGTTATTACATATTACAGAGTTAAATAATTTAGTCTACGTTTATTAATAGGGTAAATGTCTAGTATTAATATATAATAGACTTTACCCACTACGTAGACTAAATTATTTAACTCTGTAATATGTAATAACCTAAATGTGAGAAATTATAATACGAACAAATTATCGATAAAATATGTAGCCGGTGCAGGAACGACCCTACCACGTAAGCAATGTTGGCAGCATTGGCGTTGTTAATTGTCACTGTCATAATCGATAATCATGCCCGTAATGTTGGTATTGGATCTTCTTGCCCGTTTCATACATTTACATTGAACCATTTTTTTTGTTCTAAGTGCCGTCTCTTCTCTTATATGCTCTTTGAGAGTGGCCTTGAATACTATATAGAACATCTGTCCCGGCAATGAATAGAAAAGGGCATAGGGTAGGGACAAGTATTTCCAGGTATATAAGTATTGAGAAATTTACGCGTTTTAAAGAAAAGATATATAATGTGTTAACTTAAAATAAAACTAAAATATATAATCCAGAATTAATAATATTTTATACTTAAATAGTTAAATATGAATAATTATATATAAATAATCAAGTTACTTACTTTAATTAAATATAAATAATTAATAGTTAGTACATAAATAATAGGCATTGTTTAATAATTATAATTTCCAAGTAAATAATTGACTTTATAACGTACTGATAACCATAACTCACGCTTGACCTTGCATTAGGCCGTATATGACTGTACGATGTGCACTTCTCGCGCTCTACCTTCAAAACGGTTGGTTGTATGAAAAAAAAGTTTAAACAAAAGTTGTAGGGAATTTTATAGCCTACAACTTTTATAATAAATGCAAATCTCATTTAACCGATAGGAAGCCAGATATTCGCGAAAAACCGATTTTTGTGACCTTTGACCTTGAATATCTTGAGACGCGGACACGATAACGATTGTGACTTTTGAGACAACATTTAGAATGACAAAACAAAGGTTCATACCAATTTGCAGCTTATTATCTTTCATTCCGAGGTTGACCCCTTTTTTTACCTAATATGACTGGGCTAATAGGTTCTATTTTCACAGACTAAAAAGTGCGTCATGGATAGTCTGTCGTCTGCGCAGCCCTTTAATAAAAAGTTTTCGATCCTATTCCTAAAAGCGAACGCACATCTGCTATCCGCATCGATCGCGCCGAACGAATCGAATTTTGAATCCTTTATATGAAATCTCATGAAATCTCGCAAACTTGCCAGAGTGGAATCGTCCGAATCGGAAGGAGATTTCCTAAACAAAAATTCTTTCGACGCGATCGGTGGGGATAGATGTGCGAGCACCATAATTCCATCTGTCTATTATGTAATTCATAGACCATAGACGTACTTACACGCGCTAACCAAAAATAATTAGAGGTCAAGGCAATATAACAGTGAATGAACAAGTTTAGTCATCAACCATAATACTACGTAGACAATCATAATAGAGGTATTACTGAGGGTTCCGAATGTGTTTAGATAGATAACTCTTAATAATTGAAATTTTTATCACATTAACCCTTTGACGACCATGGGAACATCCGTGTACCCAACACAAAAGTTTAAAAATCTAAATAAATTCTTGGCCAATTTCAAATATTTTTTTGTTTTCTAATATTTAAATGTCCATTTTAACTATTCATAGCTAGCAGACCCATAAAAGTAGAACTATACTGTGTCTATAATCTATAAAAGATGACACAGCGTCAAGTGCGAAAATGAAAAAGTTTTCACAAGAATCACAAGATGTTAAAGTGAGAATCATAAATTAATTTCATGAATAAACTATAGCCTGGTAAATGTAATATTGATGTAAATTACTACACAATTAGATAATCTTATCCTAATAAAGCTATAAAGTCATAAATAAACAAGTGACATTTTAAAAATACTTTTTAAAAACAAGCTTTTATTATTATTACCATCTAGCACCATAAAGTACTCGTCAAGACGAATCAAATGAGCCCAAACTCGATGGGGTTGCGTCGGTTAATAAATGAGTTCCTATGGCCACCTTCCAGCTCCATCATCAGATCAGCTCGATGTCATAAAAATATTGCATTGTCATCCGATTTATACAGGCATGCAAAATTTCAGCTTAATCGGACACCGGGAAGGGGGTCAAATTTAACTTGCAAGATTTGATTACAGACAGACAGACAGACAACAGACAGGTGAAAGTAAATAAAAGCTTGTAATAAATGCGAAAGTTTGTGAGTGAGTGTGTATGTTTGTTACTTCTTCACGCCTAAACGGGTGGACCGATTGAGCTGAAATTTGGTATAGAGATAGCTTAGACACTGGAATAACACATAAGCTGATAGAACAGCGGGTAAAACCGCTGGGAGCACTTAGTCACACTAAATTTATAAATGCGAAAATTTGTGAGTGGGTGTGTATGTTTGTTACTTATTCACGCCTAAACGGGTTGGCCGATTGAGCTGCGGTCCGATTGAGCTGCGGTCCGATTGGCCTACTGACGTACGGCCGTGGCTAGTTACCGCCCATTAGAGAAAACCGTGTCGCCAAGCGGTCATTGTAACCGTGTTCCGGCGTCGCGTTTTTATCACCGCACGAGCCGACACCGATCTTAAGCCCATCCACATATTTATTATTGATGCTGCATTCTCACACTGTGAGATTCACTCGCTCCTTCTTGCCGTACATCTGCAAAATGTGGAATGAGCTTCCGCCCGCGGTATTTCCGTTGAGCTTCAACATGGGACTCTTCAAAAGGCAAGTGAATACATTCTTGAAAGGTAGGTAACATACCAGCGGTACCCCTGGTATTGCAGGTACCCATAGGTGAAGGAAGCCACTTACCATCAGGTGGGCCGTCTACTTGTTTGTCACATATTACATTTAAAAAAATTATGTTCATTGAAGCCAGGGAGGGATTTTCTGTCTGTCTGTCTGTAATCAAATCTTTCAAGTTTAATATGGTCCACTTCCCGGTTTCTGATTGAGCTGAAATTGTGCATGCATGTATAAATCGGATGACAATGCAATATTATTATGACTCTTAAAACTATCGCGAGTGTTCTCCATAACTAAAAACAAAAACGGCACAACTCACGTCTAAAATTGTCGAGAATATCTCGACCACGGTTTCGGACAATTACGATGTCCTTCATCAGGAGATCACGCCTGCTGCAGTAACCGGCGCTCACTGGCGAGCGCCCGCGCCGATGCACGGACCGAGCGCTGCGACGGTGCCGGCGGGGGGTCGGCTGACTCACTGTCGCTACCACTTATGTCTGACGCATCGTTAGGCTGCAGACACACCGCACTTGTTGTATCACATTCGCGGACAGACGTTAACGCACGATCACGGGTACTAAGCACAGGCATCCACGCCGAAGGAATGGCCCATCCACGATCCCGATTAAAATTAGCATAGCGACCAATTTCGATTGCCTCCTTAAATTTCCGCGGCACGAAAAACTTCTCCTTTGCCAGCACGGAGACTTTATCGAATCTCAGATAATGCTTCGAATCGGAGATGTATGCGTGTTCAGCTACTGCGGATCGGTCAGTTTCCATATTCTTCACGGCCCTAATGTGTTCCGTAATTCGTGTGGAAATGTTCCGTTGTGTTTCGCCAATATAAGATCGACCACAGTCGCCAGGGATCTTATATACACCCGGCCCACACAATGCCTCCTTGTCCTTCGGCGATCGCAACAGTTGACGCAGCTTACCAGGCGGTCTGAAATCGGTCGCTATGCTAATTTTAATCGGGATCGTGGATGGGCCATTCCTTCGGCGTGGATGCCTGTGCTTAGTACCCGTGATCGTGCGTTAACGTCTGTCCGCGAATGTGATACAACAAGTGCGGTGTGTCTGCAGCCTAACGATGCGTCAGACATAAGTGGTAGCGACAGTGAGTCAGCCGACCCCCCGCCGGCACCGTCGCAGCGCTCGGTCCGTGCATCGGCGCGGGCGCTCGCCAGTGAGCGCCGGTTACTGCAGCAGGCGTGATCTCCTGATGAAGGACATCGTAATTGTCCGAAACCGTGGTCGATATATTCTCGACAATTTTAGACGTGAGTTGTGCCGTTTTTGTTTTTAGTTATTATTATGACATCGAGCTGATCTGATGATGGAGCTGGAAGGTGGTCATAGGAACTCCATAATTAGACAACGGACAGGTGAAAGTAAATAAAAACTTGTAATTATACTAAATTTAATAATAAGAAGAAACAGAGATTATAAGAACTCTCTGTACTAGACGTGCCTAGAATAATGAACGTAAAAGGTCAATAAATAATATAATTTATAATATTTGTCATTTATTAAATTAATATCTATTTGTCAGACTTATATAATGTCCAGCATGAGGTCTCGCCACCATCTCAAATTTGATGAGCATCTTCGTGACATCGGCTGAGATTTTATAATTTCTGATCACGTGGGCAACTGTGGCTTTCATTGACATCATTGCGTACACTTTACCTGAAATCAATTTATGAGAATGTTAGATAGATAACCAACGATCTCTACATTTTTTTCCTTGTAAGTGTATTATATTATTTTTGCAATTTTTAACAGCTACGTTCCACTTGATGGTTGGCGCGAGAATGACGCCGAAACAGTGCTTATTATGGATTTAAGCAGTGTTTAGTTTGGTCGTTTTTGAAGCGGTTATGCGTAATCTAAAAAGAGTAACTTATAATTAATTTAAAAAATATATTATTGTAAGTATTGTGACCGTGCCAGCTTCTTTAACCGACTTATATATTTACGTCAATCATCATCATCTTCCTGCTCTTATCCCACATTATGTAGGGTTGGCACAACACGTCTTCCTCCTCCATTCTGCTCTATCATCCGTCATATCTTCATTCACTTCTCTATCACACATATCCTCTTTCACACGGTTCATCCAAACCTTCTTCGGACGCCTCCTTTGCGAATTTCCATCTATCACAATATTCATGGACTTTTTGGTCACATACATTTACGTCAATAGTTAGTACACAAAATTCTCACCAATACAAGTTCGTCTTCCAAGACCAAATCCACCGTATAAGTCGAGGTTGGGCAACGTCTCTGACTCCAGCCACCGTTCAGGTCTGAACTGATCCTTGTCCGGGCCCCAAACCGGGTGACGGTTCACAGCGCTCAGGAATATGAAACAGCCGGTGTTAGCTTCTAGGGTGTAGTTTTCTGAAAGAAAAGTAAATCTTGATGAAAATGCTTATAAAGAATTCAAGAGAGAATTCCTTGCGTACGCTCGCTCTCTCTTGCGCACGATTATACGAATTTTGAAATGTAAAGTAACAATGTACTCAATGATATTTTATGAAGTATTTATTATACATATTTACATACAATTATTACGCCGACATTACCTACTGTGCTATATTATTACTGGGCTGAAGAGTCTTAAGGTTACGTCAGACTGAGCCGGGACGGAACGGCAAAGCGGTCGCGATCTTCATTTTGTTCCTGCCCGCGTTCGCTTTATTATATGTGATAGGTTACGTACAAACTAGAACATTACAAAAATTCCGTCCCGGATCGCGTTCGTTTTACCGGCTCAGTGTGACGTGAACTTAAACATCTTACTCGAACGACTCTTAAGTAAACGTTGGTGCAGAGCACTACGAATTTTACGTAATTGTGAAATCCTAGTTGGCACTGTACTGTATCAAGAGTAGCAAGAGATAATGCTGCCCAAATTAATATAATTTATCAGTACAGTGCCACCCAGGACGCTCTCCTAAGCGTCCTGCTTGTCTTCTTACTTGCTGCATAATAATATGTACGAGTATACATATAATGAAAATGCTTACTAAGTTTAACAGGTTTATCGATATGACGAGCAACCATCGGCGCGATTGGGTAAAGTCTCATCGTCTCTTTCAGAACAGCCTCTGTGTAAACCAATTTTGATAGAGCCTCCTTGTCAATCACTTCTGTGTTTGAAAATACGTCGATCACTCTGAAAATTAAATTGAGCTAGTAAGCATAAATAAGGCCCCACCCCACATTGGGTGACAGTGACTCTCTAGTGAGTGAAGAAAAAAGTCGGAAGTCTCTAATGTTGGAGAGGCCTCCCAACTAACATTTAGGTGATAAGAATTAGTGCTACAAAAGCTGTGTAAGAGAATTTAAAAATCTAAGGCGCTATTAAGGCGCTAAGAATAGGTGGTATAAGCCGCTATAACTACCTTTTAACCCTGATTTGGGCCCACGAATTTAGAACTTAAAGTTATTTAAGAGTTCTAGAGGAGTAATATTTGGGTGATAGTAAGGAGTTAGAGTGGTGCTATTTGAGCTGTTGTTACCACTTTAAGTGTTTAATGAGTTATTGTCAGGTTACAATCGCAACCCTAGAGTGGTACACAAGTGGTATGAATTACTCTTGTAACTTTTTAGTTTGTGTATTAGTGCTTTTTGAAACAATTTATATCTTAGGAATATATCGCAGATATTAAGTGGCAGTTTATACAACATTAGGCGCCAACTGTTTGATTTATTTACATACTTTTTGTGATTTTGTTACCCCAACAGCATCTAAATATTGAGCAGAGTAACTATATATCATGTCCAGCACAACATTGAGTTTTTAAGTGTAAAGACGACAAATAAAAATTAATTGATAAGTCAATGTATTTTTGATTCGTTGTTTGATTATAATCATTAAATCTCACTGCGGTGACAAGTTTTTTGTAAAAACATATACTAGTTTTCATCTCAATTTTAATGCGCCTCTGAAATAAACTACTTTTTATGATATTCTGTAGAAAATAAATATATAGTCTCAGTTACTTTTGTTTCAATTATGGAAAATAATAGTTTCTAATAGTGTATATAGGGTTTTAAAAGAAAGGTAAAAAAAAATTGTTATGAAAAGTAAAGTAATAATGTTTAAAACAAGGTTTCATCCAATTTTTTTTTATAGGTTATCTTTATTTTAATGGAGTCAATTTGCAATCACTTATGGTTTCTGTTAACTCTGTTATGCAAGTCAAAGTTTTTAAAGAATGATAATTAGCACTCCTTAGCCACTTTTAGTTCTACAATAGGGTTTTAAAGCAGAAAAAATATGATAAGTTTGCATAAAAGTCTAATTTGGAGCCATTCGCTGAATATTTCTAGGGTTCCGCTGTTATTGTTTGAAAACCCATTTTTGATAATAATTATGTATATTATTTAGCATTTAGTCTGTATTTATAATAAAGTCAAAGTCATTTTTTATGTTTCCATGGGTGCCTGATTGATAAAAATAATATTTCCGTCAATATTATGAAATTTAGAGGAGTGGGTGAGATATTAGATGTACCTATTTAAGGGATTTTAATTCTGTAATTCCACTTAAAGTGATATATAATAGTTATAAAGTTTGCAAATAGTGCTTGCCGCAGTATAAACTATAAATAAGAACCACTGTATGACCTGTTGTTGACCGATTAACCGCAATATATAACCTTAAGTGTTATTAAGATGGAATCAAACTCTTACAGCATTAATTATAAGCTAGTTTATAATAAAAATACTTCACTAAAACGAATAACATTCTTAATACCTCTAAGAGCTCCATTGAACTTATTAGGTTGTAAACAGCATTTAACTAACTCTGTTCTAGAACCAAAAGTGTTAGTGAATAACTGACAAAAACTTTTAGTGGTATACTCTTCCTTAAGCTATAACATTAACCCTTACAGTGTTACAAGATACGTAGGCTAACTCTGTTTAAGAACATCAAGTGTCAGTTAACACCTGACAAAAACATTTAGTGTTTTACTCTTCCTTAAGTTATAAGAGTACCACTAAAAGTGTTACAAGACATTAAACTAACTCTGTTCAATGACATCAGTCGTTAGTAAGTGGTAGTAGACACCTTAAAACTTCTTTTAGTGTTTTAGACTTTTTAAAGCTATAAAAAGTAGTGATATAATGGTCTCGACTAACTCCATATTATCACCTTAAGGTTTTTATTTTTTTTTAATACCATTACTTCTCTCGAAGGTTTAATTATTTGTCCTTAACACCTCAATAACGCTTAATTCTCTTACCGGAGCTCTTATATAACATTTGTGTAACTATAAGCTTTAAAAAAGGTTGCCGTTAGCACCAAAATGTTTGTTGGGCTAAATCAGAACATGTTCCAATACAAAACTGTATCTACTTGATATAAAATAAAATATTTTTTAAGGACGACTAAGTCGACTTAGTCATCTCGTTTTCTTTGACAGCGGCAATAGACAAACGGAAGCCAACAATAAAATTAAATATTCTTATAATAACGAGCATATTTTTTTTATTTTGATAAAAATTGTGAACTCTGATACATTTTGTACTGTGTGTGACGTAGAACCACACTCAAAAATTTATGAGCGTTATAATATCTCAGTCAATTTTTGTTTTATTCACGTATTAAAAATACGTAAGGTATCTATTTTTTTTAATTTAAGTTGCGGAATGAAATATTTTTTGACATTACCAACACCATATTATATCAATGACTTACTCCTTATAAAGTTTTTCCTGAACTTCGGGATATGAACCAATCAGATTGAGGGCAAAGGTCAAGACGGTGGCTGAAGTCTCGTGGCCAGCCAGAACGATGGTATTCACTTCTTCCCTTATTTCCTCGTCGGTGAAGCAACCGGTTTCATTCGTCAGGTCCAACATCAGTTCTAGGAATGGCTTGGTTCTGGCTGAAAAAGTATGAAACTTTAAACATGTCTTTCTTTTGTTTATTACTTGCTGCGCCCAGCGGTTTTACCCGCTGTAGCCTAATGTATACCTTTTCAATCTAGAGCTGTACCGTGAATCATTTTCTAAAAGTAAATTTTAAGATGAGTAAATTTTATGTATATTTTTAAATCGTTATATTATCGCGCGAGAAAAAGAGAGTCCTAAGTAAGGACAAAGCTTTTGAGAAAATCAGGTCTTCTCTTTTAGCAGTAAAAATATAATATAAAAAGTAATACTTACATGTTTTGTTTTCATCAAATGAAGAAATCTTCATCTCAGTTTTTTTCGTGTGAAGAATCTGAAAATAATACAACAATATTAATAATGGGTACCTATTTGTTTAATTAAACAATTTATTAAAATTTTAAACAATGAGTAGATAAAGTTTCCTATTTTGGCACGAAATAATTACGAGCTACTCAGTTTTTTTTTTCAAGTCTAATCAAATGTATTTATTTGTACACTCTTACATTAGTTGGAATTTCTTTTTTTATGACAGACACCGCGATCGTTTTCCCGCGGCAGTGTGGCTTCATTTTATTGTTTACAACTGTACAAATTTTTTAAAAGAAATTAACTTACAGAATTACAAATCGCCAACATGTCATGCACAACTTGATCCTGCCTTTTCTTCAGCGACGACCATTTGAAAATCAAGCTGTTATGGAACCAAACTTTCTGGAACCTCTCCGTGATAGTATCAAGAAACTCCGACAACAGCGGGACGTATTCTTTTGTGAGGTTCTCTTGTTTTCCGTTGGCTGATTCTATTCCCATTGCAGTTGCTGAAAATTCAAAAAAAAAGTAATACAAATAAAATAAAAAGCCCCCAAAGCAGAAAACCAAACATTAAGGTGGCGGCCATTATGGCTTTGAAATTTATTATAGTGTGTAGTATTCTACTAGTCAAGTCTTTTCATTTAATACCCACATTGAGGGACTTTGTAAAAAATACCTATGTAATTCGCCATTTTGTGGCAGCGGCCATCTTGCATCTCGTCAACACCAACAACACAACTCAATAACAACTCTTTCTATTCTAATATTAACTTTTTGTGTTACGATAGTTTTTCAGAGATGTGCATATAGAGTATTATTATTTACCGCATATAGTTTCCAAATTGACGATACGCAGCAGGTCTTCATGGTCAAAAGGTTTTCCGACCTTCTTAGAGAAACAGTCCACCAGCGCTTTAGCTTGACTGTCGAAAGTGGAGATGAACGAATTCAGGACTGATTGGCTGAATGCTGGGTTGAGGAGCTTACGATGCTTCTTCCAAATCATTGCTGAAATATTAAAGAACATATAAAATGATAATAATATATTGTAGCGTCCGCGGCCCAGTGGTCGTCCGTCTCGAGATCCGGAGGCCCTAGATTCAAATCTATGTTGCAAAAACTTTTCGCCAAGACGCTGTATTGTATTTCGGAAGGCACGTTAAACTGTGGGTCCTGGCTGTTTCCTATAAGATATGTAGGAGTCAGTAGTCAGGTCATGTTGCAGGCCCTGTAGTAATCTCGGCAACCTGAAACTGCAACATATAGGTTGGCCATACAACCTATAAATTGTGATTTGACTCTGACAGTGTAAGTAAGGTAACCTGTTCTGTTGGAGTATAAACCCCAATTATTATTATTAAGTTGTTTACCATCAGATGTAAGCAATCCTTCGCCAAGCAGAGGTTTAGTGAAACTGTACACGTATTCCTTGTCCAAACACGCATTTGATACCGTCAGGCTATCCTCGGGATCCGTCAGAACTGAAAAATATGGAGTTTTTATATTCTATCTATCTACTCAGCCCGTATCCACCCACTGCTGGGTATATGCCTCCTCATGTTCACGCCACCTTCCGATCCTGTGCGAGTCTCATCCAGTTTTTATATTACCACCAGTTATTGTAATGTTCCACCTTTTCTTTTAAGGAGACATAACTACATAATGTATAGAAATAAGCATAATATTAAATAATATGGGAGAAGCCATTGGCACCTGACACACAGTGCTTAACTAGTTCAGAAGCCTATGGATTAATTAATGAACAAGTGAAATTTAAAAAAAAAAAAAACTTTTTAAAAACAAGCTTTTATTATTATAACCATCCAGCACCAATGTACTCGTAAAGACGAATCAAATGAGCCCAGACTCTCTGGGGTTGCGTCGTTTAATTACGAAGCTCCTATGGCCGCCTTCCAGCTCCATCATCAGATCAGCTCCACGTCATAATAATATTGCATTGTCATCCGATTTGTGCAAAATTTCAGCTCAATCGGATACCGGGAAGTGGGTCAAATTAAATTTGCAAGATTTGATTAATGTTGAGTAAAAGTACCTACACCACGACAAGGTTACGTAATGCATTTTCTAATTATATTTGGGGTCAGTGTCACCTAATCAAATACTTTATCAAATTTAATAATAAATGTAACGTGTGTATTAAAAATTTCGTTATCGATGGACATATTAATTGCTAGGCACATGAATTTGTAAACAATGATAGGCTGATAAGATAATTAATTATTATTAATAATTTAATTTAAATTTGTTATTCTAGCAAATCGCCAAATGCTAACGCTAATAAAATGTGCTAAGATAATTATTATTATATCATAGAATTAAAAAAATTCAAATAATATATCAAATCTCACATAAAAGTATAGAGGCAAGAAGTAGAGAAGAAAAGAACCTTTCCTCCAAAAAGTATTATTATTTTTAATAAATCATGGTATTTTTTCAATGAAGCCAGGATGAAATATATCCCGCCTTCTAAGTTTAGTCTCCTACCATCTATGACCACATTGTTGCTTAACATCACGCGAGTTCGTGGTCGAAGGCTAACCCACAATTAGTAAAAAAGAGAAATTTGATTTCGATTATTATGATTAGGTACTACATATTATCATTATTATCTTACCATATATTTTCCATAATCCCATATATACGTATGAAACCCCTCCCTTTTCGTGAACTTCGTCAGTCATTGAATGCAGTGTTTTCAGCAATACTGAAAAAAAACATTTTATTTAATTCCATATTACTGCTGGCTCGGCCACCTCGAAAGAATGGGAGAGGATCATGGAAGATGACATCTGGTGTAAAAGGAACAACCGTCTTTCGTAATTTATTTTTCTTTCCTGCAGAGATCGCTATTAGCGATAAGTCCGTCAATTTTAACTGCTCTTATTACAATTTTGTATCTTACTATAAACGTGAAAGTTTGTAAAAATGAATGTCTGGACAGGATGTATGGATGTATGTTTGTTCTCTTTCACGCCTAAACGGGTGGACCGATTGAGCTGAAATTTGGTATAGAGGTAGCTTAGACCCTGGACACATAGGCTACAGTACAGCGGGTAAAACCGCTGGGCGCAGCTAGTTTAGATCTAAGTTCTTGTAAGTTGTATCAAAAAGTGTTATCTAATCTAATCTAATAAAATGGAGACTTTAATAATTATTGTCGGAGGCTAAAACTCTC
This sequence comes from Hemithea aestivaria, assembly GCA_947507615.1. NCBI lineage: Eukaryota > Metazoa > Arthropoda > Insecta > Lepidoptera > Geometridae > Hemithea > Hemithea aestivaria. The sequence continues at coordinate 8,556,559 of OX382345.1, read as the reverse complement.
TTTGGATTATCGCGCATATCTAGTACCTAGTTGATTCTGGTGATCCGAGTCTAACACTTTACATTAAAATCCTAAAAGATATCCTCTATCCTATACAACAGATCTAGAATGGTCTTAACCCTTATGCTAAGTTATTGTTCCAAGTTATTTGAGTTGAGTTATATGCGTAGTACCTATATGGTTTTAACATTTGTTTTAATACTGATACATTGTTTTTACCTTAGATATAGAGCACTTACTCTTATCATAGCGTTGAATCTCTGCCTTATTAGGTAGAGTGCACATCATTTTCAAAAGTGGACACATGTTATATTTATTATACGTATAATCATTGTTTTTGTCTTTACTTTTTAATGTACTTATAGTTTTCCTAAGTGAGTTTTATCCATAGTATTACTACTCGAGACTTGTTTTGTGTTTGTAAGCTTGAGTCCATGTATAATAATCTATATTGTACACATACTTTGAGTTGCAATCCAGGTCAGATCAATCTTATTTTGTGATCCAGTTGGATTATGTATGTACATCTATATGATTGTAATTTGTTTTGTGTACTTAAATAAATAAATAAATAGATCATCATGTGCATCTCATTCATATTGCTTGAAACAAATGCAATAAAAAAAAATAACAGAGCTCGATATCAATACGCGTGGGCAAGGCGCTTTGTTAACTCATATCTTAACAACTACTTACCCGTCTTTGATGAAGCTTGCACTGTGCTTTAAATTGAGCTAATATAAATATAGTCCTTCAATTAATTAATTAGTCAAAATTCGAAGAACGAAGATATACGTAGGTATACACATAAAAATATTTCGCAGTTCCAATGACATTGCTAAAATGCATGCCGGATTGATAACCTTTTTTGTTTTCAAAACAAATTATAATTAATACATAACCTATTATTATCTGCCTGGTCATTCAGAGACGTGCAAGGTGAAACTAAATTTACTATTGCCAGAAGCCCGTCAGAACTTTTAAAATGCCTTTATTTCATTAGTCCCTTCGTCCATAATCTAAAGTCTACAAAATGAGCAATGGATATGGATTCAATGCTACTAAGCGAGAAAGCAGCATCCCTGATGTCAGTTAGAGATGTAGGTCAGCTCATTCAGAGCTCCTGCAAATCCTAAAAATCTCTTTTTTTATACAACGAAGTAAGAAGACGAGCAAGACGCTCCCCTGATGGTAAGAGATAACGCTGCCCATAATTAGTACAGTGCTACCCAGTATTTTACAAAGGTAAAATTCTAGGTGCACTGCGCCAACGCTTCTTACTTGAGAGTCATAAGATGTTAACTACAGTGCCCTCCTACCGAAGCACAGTAATGTTTGCACATCACTGCTCAGGCGATAGAACAACTGGCACTGTTGGGGTACCCACCTAGTCGACTTCCTGCAAAGGAAGTCTACCCCCGGAAATATTATAACATAAGTAATCCATTTTCTGTAGATGGACTCACACTCACAGACAGAAGCCGATGGTAAATGATACCCATTAAATTTAAATTAACAGCTCAAAGGGGCCTCTGCGTGTTGGACTCTTAATGGATGATCACATCTTTTGCAATATAGGTATTAGGTATGTATTCGTATACTTATAACAATACAAAAATAACTTCATATTATAACAATAATTAATTCGACAAACAAAGTTAACAGTAGGTGCGTAGGTAATTTTAACACAAAAAATCCAAAATTTAGCGAGTCGTCAAAATTCAAGGTCATTTTTTACGCATGAAAAACTTTGAGTTATATAGGTATAATGTTATAGGTATACTCTACAAATAATAAGTGGCTATAATATTACGAGTAATAATCATATCATTCTGGGTACTGGGCACATTGAGAATAGGCTACTATTTTGACCTAGCAGTATATGGTGGAAAATATAAGGGCTATCTATCTATCTATCTACTCAGCCCGTATCCACCCACTGCAGTATATAGGCCTCCTCATGGTCACGCCACACCTTCCGATCCTGTGCGAGTCTCATGCAGTTCCTTCCGACATATTTCACAATATCGTCTGACCATCGGGCTGGTGGTCTGCCTCGATGTCTATGTCCACCACTGTTTTTTCAAAAAGGGGTAAATTTATATTATTTACCAATGACAACTTTTTGGACACAACCGCATATTGCCATCCAAAACATTTGGCTTCATTTGTGACAAAGATTTTACAGTGGCCGTAGCATGGCGTATGGGATCCCGCAGAAGTGTCAAGAGTAGAGCTGTCATCTCACACATTGTAAGTAGGTACTTTATGTGCGTTTGGAGTTTTGGCGGCAAGCCTTGATCATAACATTAGCTCCACGTCTTTTGCTTAATAATCGTGTAGAATTTGATTGTTAGCGTGTAATAATGGTGGAATATTGCGTGTTAAGTGTTTTTGAATGTGCACAGATGTAGGCAAGTGATATGGTGCTTGTAAACGCCCCGACTTCCTGCACTTAACCCTACGCGTGATACGTACGCGAGCGTGAGTGAGTCGGGTACGGCTACGATGAAGAGGGAGCCTAACACCTATTCCTGTCGGTTCCCTACTTCCCGAATAGTTCCCTGTTCCCTAACAGTTCCCTATTCCCTAATAATCCCTATCCCCTAGCAGATTAACTATATTTGAGAGTCTGGACCCCTTGTGTGTGGACCTATATATGTGTGTGTGTGTAAGTGTGTGTACCTAGCTTTATGTGTACCTACTGTCCCTACCCTACCTATTTTCTACGTGTACCTAACGCCCTAGCCTAACCATAAGTACGAATAATATATAAATATATAAATAAGTACGGGATATCAGCCACCAGGAGACCTAAGGTGGCCGACGGAGGTTGGGTAGGAAAGGGGTGCGTGTACGGCGTGCAATGTACACAGGAAAGATTTTCTCACTGCCGGTCAAGCAGGATCACAAGACCGATCAATACTGACGGCTAAAGGAGTCTTGGCCGCAGTGAGAGGAAGCTAGAAAACATGAAGTCTTCTAGTTGGTCCGGCGTGGGGTGGGCTTCACTTCTTGGGCTGCTCATCCAGCGGTTGCTGGGACACTTCTCGGACTGCTCGTCCAGCGGTTGCTGGGAAACTTCTCGGGGCTGCTCGTCCAGCGGTTGCTGGGAAACTTCTCAGGGCTGCTCGTCCGGTGGTCGCTGGGTCTTCAGGCTGGACTTCCTTGGCTGCTCGTCCAGCGGTCGCTGGGAGACTTCTCGGGGCTGCTGGGGTCTTCAGGGGAGGAGTAAAACTCGACTCAGATCTTCTTGCCCAATTGATTTTATTTATTTTTAAATACATAATATAGGTTGGCTGATGTCTAACAATAATATTGTGAAAAACATGATCTTAAATATTAATTTAGTCTATGCACACATAAATAATTGTTATTAGATTTTGTTTGTGTTGGGAGTGGTTTCTGTTGAGCCAGCAGATAGCGCAGCATACCGGTGACGCGATGTTCACAGTTCAGCATTTCTCTAAATTTGCAAGTTGTAGTGCGCGCCGCTGTGTCTGGAGCAACGCAGCACTTTTTTTGTGTTTGCGCAACCTCTCCGCGAGCTATGTTAGATGAGTGGTCAGCTGTCGTTGGGACGGAATAGGGATGTTGACTAATTTTTGGAATTGCTTTTATATGATAGATAGACCCATTTCATATACGTATATCATATTTTTATGCAAAAATATATGAAATTTCAATATAAAAATACGTAAATAAAAATGATTTTTTAAATACTGCCTAAAACGTTCCGAACTGTCATCTGACAGCGCGTGACGTCATACCACTGGCTGGTCCTTACGCTTCCTATGAAATGTTCCGTTATGTTCCTGATTTCGACAAATTTTAATTATTCATAACTTAAAAACCACTGAACCGATTTTGATGCAACTTATGCTGTGCCCTTAGTTGGTCCATACTTAAACCAAAAATAAAGTCAATAACCAAAATGAATCTTATATTTTCAGAGAGACATTTTAGTTATTGACTTTATTTTTGGTTTAAGTATGGACCAACTAAGGGCACAGTATAAGTTGCATCAAAATCGGTTCAGTGGTTTTTAAGTTAGGAATAATTAAAATGTGTCGAAATCAGGAACATTTCATAGGAAGCGTAAGGTCCAGCCAATGGTGTGACGTCACGCGCTCTGATTGGCGTTCGCATTCGCGTAATAATATGTAAAAAATATTGAAATTAAAATTGATTTTATTCAATTTTGGTTTGTAAATAGATCCTTAAAATGTGATTTTAGGTTTTTAAATACTGTCTTTTATGTGAAAAACATAAGTTAATGTGAATTCGTAACATGTGTCAACATCCCTATTGAGGCCGCGGCTGATGCCATGATTCAATGAGTTGAACAGTGCTGAAATATGAATTTTGGTGCCCCCTCCAAAACTCCTCCGAACTTTCAGTAAAATTCCACCCATTTTACTGGAAGACTCACGTGACTAGACGAGCTATTAAGCTCACTCTGACTCTGACCTGACTAACTAACTTATTACTTAAAACAAGTGAAATTTAAAAAATACTTTTTAAAAACAAGCTTTAATTATTGTTATCATCTTGCATCATAAAGTACTCGTCAAGACGAATCAAATGAGCCCAAACTCGATGGGGTTGCGTTGTTTTATGACAGAGTTCCTTTGGCCACCATCCAGCTCCATCATCAGATCAGCTCGATGTCATAAAAATATTGCATTGTCATCCGATTTACACACGCATGCAAATTTTCAGCTCAATTGGAAACCGGGAAGTGGGTCAAATTAAACTTGCAAGATTTGATTACAGACAGACCGACAGACAGACAGACAGACAGACAGACAGACAGACAGACAACAGACAGGTGAAAGTAATATAAAGCTTGTAAAATAACATTTAACTTGACACTGGCAAAACACGAAAGTGGAGACCATAATTTAATATCCCGTGAACATTCACGAATTTTACTCGACACTGGCAAAATGCACATGTTGCCATATTATTAAAAAGAAAAAAAAAAAAAAAAAGTAGGTACTTTTGTGAATGTATGGGATGACATTTGACTAGACAGCAAGACAAGTCTACGCAATGTCCATGCTAGGCCCACAACCTTGCCCATCCTATAATTATTATTGTCACTCAATAATTTCAACCAGAGGTAACGTGACTTGAATTTTAAAACCTTGTTTTTATTACGTACACTTATATTATAAATACGGAAGTTTTTGAGTGTGTATGTTTGTTACTTCTTCACGCCTACACGGGTGGACCGATTAAGGTGAAATTTGATATAGAGATAGCTTAGACCCTGGATTAACACATAAAACGACAGTACAGCGGGTAAAACTTCTGGGCGCAGCTAGTTCGTAAAAAATCAAATTCAACTAAGGTGGGGGCCTTTATTATGAATAGAATAGACCTAGGAACTTATTCATATAATATAACTTGCTGTGCCCAGCGGCTTAACCTGTTGAAGTAATCTATGTTATTGAGTCTAAGATACCTATACACCAAATTACAACTATATCGGTTCAGCCGTTTAAACGTGAAGAGGTTACAAATACACATACATGTCCACATATAAATACTCTAAGCTACGTAATTCGCTTTTAGAGTACTAGTAGGATTAGATAATAAGCGATTTTTCCTCTCCCCGCACGGTTGTCTGGAATAGATCGCTACTAGCGATAAGACAGCCAATTTTAACACCTATTGTTTCGTATTGCTTTAGTTTTTAAGTTTTTTAATTGTATTTTTTTGTGTTTCAGGAAAAATGCGTTACGCATCGTTACCCTGCACTGGGCGCAGGGTGAAATGTTAGACTGTCCCGCCGAAGATGGGCGCGGCGGGGATACCCACTAAAAACCTGGGGGTGTTCCTGCGGGACGCCATAATGCCGGGGCAGCGGGTACGCCGAAGCACTCATCCGCGACACTAGGATATGTATACTAACCTGTACTATCTCCTAAGAACTTATACCCATGTCCTATAAAGGGGAGCCATCCCGATACCTCCGGTGGTTCATCCGCACGTTTCTTCTTAAACCACAATTTAAAAATCAAATACAACGAAAAAAGAACACCGAGCAATTTTAAAAACATATTTTTAAATTAAAAATTAACAATCAACTTCAAACTTTGTGATACTGTGTACGAGTATGATAGCTAGAGTGACCGTGAATCAAGTGGCTAATGATACAGCGTTTGGTACACTAGACGGTAAAAAATATGGGTTCCGTAGACAGTTTTTTGTCGTGTCAATTTACTAAAATGGCTGTCGCTCTGAATTGCTTATCTATTTTGTGCTTGTAGAGTATTTATTCCGTGATAACAACATAATTTTAAGTTGCAAAAAGTGTTGTAAATATTTGCCAATGCTTGTCATAACTTCAGTGGCATACACCTCTATCCGATGGTCCATATTCTGATCATAGAATAGAATAGAGTACTTTATTGCGTACCAAATAATTACAAAAAAACTCACTGAGCCAGATATCTAAATGCTAGGTAAACAATCGGCGGTCTCATTACATCGGTCATATTATTATTATTTTTATTCGGAACCCCAAAAATAAATAAATTTGAACGCAGCTATTGTCGTTGATGACTAAACTTGTTTATTGACTATCATGACCTTTGCTGGTTTTTGGCTAGCTCGTCGTAGTACAGATAACTACTTCAACTAATTTATTAATTTACGAGATTGCTTGCGTCTGTGTTAGCGACAACACAACGAAGCGACGTTTAAATTTGAAATAATGTTAGCTTTTGTTTTGATTAGGGGGCCTAGACAAGCGCCAATCGTTTGTCGCTATCGCTTAAAATGTACTGAGATTACATTCGTTATCGAAAAACAAACAACGACAACGACTTTCAACTCAGTACATTTTTTAAGCGATAGCGACAAACGATTGGCGCTTGTCTAACTCCCCTGAATTTGCGTTTGCGTTAAGAGCGTTTGTATAACGTTTAACGCTCTCTCGCTCACACTATTTGACAAATTTTGAAATGAAACTTTAAATATTTAATATTTAAATTTGTTACAATTGAAATAAACAGATAATCTTCTCTCCTCTGTGTAAGTAATAATTCTTGTTCTTATTAAACCGAAATTTGAATAAAACACAAAATATTAATCAATGGAATTTTTTTTAAATATATTATAAATATTCACTGGTTACTCAAAAACGCTGGGAAATAAGAAAAGACAAGATAAGAAACTCTTTATTGGTCCACATATAAAGTAAATATAAAAAGTAAAAATAAAGGAAAATAAAGAAATAAAAAAGTAAGTAAATTTATAAAGGAAATTCATTTAATTTTCAAAGGGCATAATAATTATAATAGATACTTCCCAGGTATTCCCTATATAAATGTTAGCGAAATTAGTCCAGAGTTTTTCAAGTAATAAATTATATAAATCGCCCTCGCTTATTGAAACCGAGCTCGATTTTTTTTTAATTCACTTATCGACCGAGCGAAGCGAGGTCTTAGAGTCGAAAGCCGCGAAAAGCCTGCGTTTCGACCAGTTTAACGGTTGACCTCTGGTGCTTAAGTTTGTTCGACATTTACTCGAGAACGGTTAATCCGAATTTAATGAAACTTTACACACAAGTTAAGTAGGTTAATTGGATAATTTTAATAAAAAAAAATTGGTAAATAGACTCCAGGGTTGCAGAGTATAGGTGACTTAAAGTCTTTACGATAGGTCTGACGATAACTAAAAAATTGGTGCGCTGATAATTTTTTTTCTAATATATAGACATTTTTTATAACCGACATAAATATATTATCAAAAGTGTATGTTTGTATGTATGTTTCTTACGCGATAACTTGAAAAGGGATAGTCCAATCATTATGAAACTTAGCAAACACGTAGTATGAAACAATAGAATTTTTAAGTTCGAACATGAGCCAAATCGGTCGAAGGTTTCTGGAGTTATAGAGATTGCTTGATTACAACGTTACCGTTAATCCAATCTTGATAGAACTTTGCAAACAAGTAGTACAAACTAAAATAATCCTCAAGACCAAATATGAGCCAAATCGCTGCAAGGGTTGTAGAGCTATAGAGATTATTAAATTACGATGTTTATCGATTACGCATGAGAACTGACATACTCACAATATGAACTTAAATGACCGCAGGATGCAGGATAAGTTCATTGATATTATTTATTTGAAACGTTAAGTTTGATATTACATATAATAATAGATCCTACCGGTGGAAGTATGCACTTAATTTACCTATTTTCAAGTTCATATAATAATAGCTATAGTAATATCCAAGCATCCGAGAGTTTAAGATTATTTGCCTTTAATTTTGTGTTAATTTTGGTATGCTTTATAGTAGGTACTTTCTATATATAATATTTACCTTAATGATAAGTAATAGACTAGACAAGTAATAGACATAGACTTCATTAAATGTCACTTAATTTTTTTATTCATGGTTACATTGCTCCACTTTTATAAAAAGTAAATTTTACAATCCATCCATATCCATATCCATACATATAATAAGAATGGAAATTTCTCCCCATTCATTGTGATCCTTTACTAAGATGAATCGTGAAAATACGCATATGAACAAAACGACGCGAAAAAGTCGCTTGCGCGATCTAATTCGTAAAACATTTTGTCAATTTTTCCAAGGGAAACGTAAAATAAAATGATAAAATAAATAATAATCATTTATATCGGACACATTGCCCCTAATTTACATCAAAAATTCTAAATAAAAGTAATAGAATATAAAGTAAACTCAATTCAAAAAAATATGGTGCGACAAACTGCGACAAACTAAAAATACGCCATCTATCGATGTGTTTGTAAACGAAACCTTTAATTTGGGCTAAATTTGTAAATAGTTTGTGTCACTGGTGTGGTTAAACAACACCACCGATTTGAATAAAATTTTCACTAATACGTTGCAGTTTTCTCTACTTGAACCTTAGTGTTGGTTTTAGTCAAATCGGTTCATAAATAAAAGAGTTATATTAATCTAAAGTTTCGCATATAAAATGCTAATAAACAAGAAAGGTAGTCATAGGAACCGCGTAATCAAAAGACAAAACCTCATCGAGTTTGGGCTCATTTGATTCGTCTTGACGAGTACTTTGATACTATATAGTAACCAGGGTCCGATGACGGAGCTGGAAGGTGGCCATAGGAACTCCGTGATTAAAAGAAAAAACCCCATCGAGTTTGGGCTCATTTGATTCGTCTTGACGAGTACTTTGATGCTATATAGTAGCCAGGGTCTGTACATAGATAGGTATCATTTTGCACCTTATTTTTAATTTCTAAACCATGTAAAATCATCAGGAAACAAATTAGAATTCATTTAAATTAGTAAATGTGCGCATGATGCGTGTAAATATCAGTAATAAATATCTTTTTGCTGCTTATTTTTAATTTCTTAAACATGTAAAATCATCTGAAGATAAATAGAAAAATTCATTTAAAGTTCATTGTAAAAGTAAATTATTTTTCATACAAGCTAGCGCCACGGAAAATAATGGAACTAATGTCCTAAGAAAAAGAAATACGCGCTCTGATTGGTTGTCTGTCTGACAAGAGCCGCGATTGGTCGGATCGGACTTCCTTGTCGTGATGCGTTCCTGTAAACGCAATAGTTTTTCGATTTTCGTATTTTACCATTTTATCCCCGTGAATTTTTTTTATTTATATTTTACTTTTGTTTTTCTTTTTATTCAGAGCTTTGTGTATAAATTTATACGTACAAATACATAAAATTTATATTATGCATATATTTATAAAATCATATATTTATGTAGGTACCGACCAGTTGCTGCCAGTTGCTTCTTTTTATTTATTTATTTTTATATTATTATTTTTTTCTTTTCCGATATTTTCTACCTATAATTTATTTAATAATTTATTTAAAATATTAGTTATTTACCTATAGTACGTACTCATATGTACATAATATGTTTTTTAATTAATTTGTATTTTTTATTGTTTTTTATGTAATATGTATCTACTCAATTATATACCTACCTAAGTTTCGTCACCACAGGGGGAGAGCTGAAAATCAGCGTTGTAAACAATTAACTTTGTCTACAACATTAGCTGAGCTCTCTCCCAATTGGGCAGAGCTGCACGATGGCACGGGATGCGTCTCCACACGCAATAGGGCGTACAATACAATGTATTATTTTATGGTGAATTGTGATACTACAGTACCTATGTACCTATACGAAAAATTATTCTTGTGCCTGTGCTTCTGTGCTCAATAAATATTTATCTTTCTTTCTTTCTTTCTTTCTTTAAATATCGTTTATTCTGCAAACAGTTTTAGAAAAGAAGTCCCGCGTAACCTAGCGGAACTAAATAATAGATTTATAATTACTGTGAATACTTCATTTATTATATATTTTTTAATTGTTAGATTAATTAAATATTATGTACCTATTTAATTGAGAAATTAAATATGAGAAATTATGAATTGTTAAAAATCTGTAGATATTTTAACTTAAAATCACGCGATTGTGGCGCTCCATCTAGGGGGATCTTTTGTAAAAATCACTGGTTATCCGGAGACACACAGACATACAATCTGTTCACACCCATTTAGGCATACATCCAGACACAAACTTTCACGTTTATAATGTTAGTAAAATTTTGCAATGATTATTATAGAACCTTTTATCTGTGTTATAGATAATCATAGGCGGATTAAGGGGGGGGGGGGGGCAAGGGGCCAAGCCCCCCCCCCCCCCCGGAGTCATTAAGCAAGCTGCTCGCGCACATATTATAAAGGATGTTTAAGCTTTCTTACTGCTCAGAGCGAGTAGGCGGATTTAGGGGGGGGGGGCAGGGGGCCAAGGCACCCCCAGAAGCATTGTAGAGTTACAAATTTCGCACATATTTCATGGTAAAGATTAATTTTTTTTTTCGGCGCTCGCAGCTATCTGCTCGCGCACTTATTGTAATGGATGTTTAAACTTCTTAACCGCTCAGAGCGAGCTAAACATACACTTTTCGTAATAAAAATTATAATATTTTTGCCCGTCTGCACCTTGCCGCCCCCCCCCCCCCCCCCAAAACCAAATCCTGGATCCGCCTATGATTTTAGGTACCTATACACCTCAGTGGTAGCACGGTAAAGAGATATACAGTAGTTTGACTGAGCGTGATTTTTGAACATAAATACCTACCTACAGTCTCGCGGTACATGCGCGAGTCATAGGGCTGCCGGGCAGCCGCTGTAGTAGGTACCTACCTATTTCATATCATCTACTTACTTGAGCTAATATCTAGATGAGTTATTAAAAATTAATTATATTATTTTTGTACATTTATTGATATTTTTTTTTTACAAGCTTTTATTTCTGTTTCATATTACCTACCTATATGTACCTTACTACGTCCGCTTAGGAACCACTGAATGTCCGTTACAAAAATGCAACAGTCGAATGAGATTTGAAAATGTATTGTATCAAACTTAGTACACGCGGGATGAAGCCGCGTTTTTTGCGGCTATGACTAAAAATACCTAAGAACACTTCCGCCTAACTTACTTTTCAAACAAAATCTAAATCGAATCTATGAGACAGACACGTCAAACTTATCACACCCTTTCGTCTTTGCGTCGGGAGTTAAAAATAAATACGACTGATCACTCTTCAATTCAATAAAAAGTAGGTACATAATAACAGGTAGATTAAAACTAAAGTTGGTTCATAATTAAGAAGCCTAATCTGGGAACTACAATAGGTTTTATTCCAGCATAGTATCCCTACTATACCTACCTACTTACCTATCATGTCGTGGCGGCGTATATTGAAACCCAAGACAAGAGACAAAACAAGACAAAAGACAAGACAAGAGACAAGACAAGAGACAAGACAAGAGACAAGACAAGAGACAAGACAAGAGACAAGACAAGAGACAAGACAAGAGACAAGACAAGAGACAAGACAAGAGACAAGACAAGAGACAAGACAAGAGACAAGACAAGAGACAAGACAAGAGACAAGACAAGAGACAAGACAAGAGACAAGACAAGACAAGAGACAAGACAAGACAAGAGACAAGACAAGAGACAAGACAAGAGACAAGACAAGACAAGAGACAAGACAAGAGACAAGACAAGAGACAAGACAAGAGACAAGACAAGAGACAAGACAAGAGACAAGACAAGAGACAAGACAAGAGACAAGACAAGAGACAAGACAAGAGACAAGACAAGAGACAAGACAAGAGACAAGACAAGAGACAAGACAAGAGACAAGACAAGAGACAAGACAAGAGACAAGACAAGAGACAAGACAAGAGACAAGACAAGAGACAAGACAAGAGACAAGACAAGAGACAAGACAAGAGACAAGACAAGAGACAAGACAAGAGACAAGACAAGAGACAAGACAAGAGACAAGACAAGAGACAAGACAAGAGACAAGACAAGAGACAAGACAAGAGACAAGACAAGAGACAAGACAAGAGACAAGACAAGAGACAAGACAAGAGACAAGACAAGAGACAAGACAAGAGACAAGACAAGAGACAAGACAAGAGACAAGACAAGAGACAAGACAAGAGACAAGACAAGAGACAAGACAAGAGACAAGACAAGAGACAAGACAAGAGACAAGACAAGAGACAAGACAAGAGACAAGACAAGAGACAAGACAAGAGACAAGACAAGAGACAAGACAAGAGACAAGACAAGAGACAAGACAAGAGACAAGACAAGAGACTAGAGACAAGAGACAAGACAAGAGACAAGAGACAAGAGACAAGAGACAAGACAAGAGACAAGACAAGAGACAAGACAAGAGACAAGACAAGAGACAAGACAAGAGACAAGACAAGAGACAAGACAAGAGACAAGACAAGAGACAAGACAAGAGACAAGACAAGAGACAAGACAAGAGACAAGACAAGAGACAAGACAAGAGACAAGACAAGAGACAAGACAAGAGACAAGACAAGAGACAAGACAAGAGACAAGACAAGAGACAAGACAAGAGACAAGACAAGAGACAAGACAAGAGACAAGACAAGAGACAAGACAAGAGACAAGACAAGAGACAAGACAAGAGACAAGACAAGAGACAAGACAAGAGACAAGACAAGAGACAAGACAAGAGACAAGACAAGAGACAAGACAAGAGACAAGACAAGAGACAAGATAAGAGACAAGACAAGAGACAAGACAAGAGACAAGACAAGAGACAAGAGACAAGACAAGAGACAAGACTTGGACTCTTACTCACACACTTACTTGGTCTCTCACTTGCACTCTTACTCGGACTTTTACTCGGTCTCTTACTCAAACTCTTACTCGGTTTCTTACTCGCACTCTTACTCGGACTCTTACTCGCAGTCTTACTCGAATTCTTACTCAGATTCTTATTCGCATTCTTACTCGGACTCTTACTTGCAGTCTTACTCGAATTCTTACTCAGATTCTTACTCGCACTCTTACTCGGTCTCTTACTCGCACTCTTACTCGGACTCTTACTCGGAATCTTAATCGCACTCTTACTCGGACTATTACTCGCACTCTTACTCGGACACTTACACGCAGTCTTACTCGAATTCTTACTCAGTTTCTCACTTGCACTCTTACTCGGACTCTTACTTGGACTCTTACTTGGACTCTTACTCGGTCTCTTACTCGCACTCTTACTTCAGCAGAATACTTTTAAAAATAAAAAAAATAACTTCTTACTAACTTACCTCAAAAACAGCATAATATCGCATGCTATTTTTTTGACATTTTATATAATTTATTATATTATGTATACATATGTCAAAAGTAAATAACGTAAATTACACTAAATACTTGCAAAAAACTATCGCGACGTCCGCCCGTCGCTGCGTGGCACCCGCTTCTGTTAGCAGTGGTCTACGTCATGAAACCTTTCTATGTTCCAAATTTCAACCCAATCCAGCTAGCGGTTGAGGCTGTACGTTATACAGATACATCAGTCACTAGCTTATTCTCATGGCTTTGCCCGCATGGACGGGTTACGTTTCATAATACCTACGGTCGTTTCAACTACGGTCGATATAACTACGGTCGATTCGCATAAGTTCATTTCACATATTGGACGACTCGCTTACAGTGCAACTCGCCTGCGGTTGATTAAACTATGGGCATGTGAACTAATGGGCGATTGGGCCAATGTTCATTTGATATATTGGTTAATTCAACTATGGACGACTCACCTACGGTTTATAAATTCTTTGCTACGCGTGTTTTTAGTACAGTATTCAGGGCAAACCGAAATCTGTTGGTTAGGTTAGGTTTGAACAGTGACCACAATGCGCGAGCCGAGCGAGCGAAGCGAGCGTGCCGCGGCAGCGGCCGGCGAAGCGCCAGATATTTTTCTTATTACTGAATTATTTATCCTGTGTCATGGCATCTTCAGGCATTTTGGCATCTTCTTTCATCTACCTCATCATGGCAAAGTGGCATAATAAGCTGTCTGCGCACCTACAGATAGAAATCATTCAGGTATCAAAAACAACACGTTTCTGAATTCTGTACCATAAACAAGTATTTTTTAGCTGTCATACCTGACTAGCAGCCGGAAACATGGTCTAAAAATACGTGAAACGTCCGTTAGTTCGGTCAAAAATAGGCAAATCGTCCAATAGTTTAATCAACCATAGCTCAATCGACCGTAGCTGAGTTAACCGTAGGCGAATCGTCCAATATTGATTTCAACCAATAGTTATTATGAACGTAGGCGAAACGTCCAATAGACATTTTGAATAGTAGCACGGTAAAGAGATATACAGTAGTTTGACTGAGCGTGATTTTTGAACATAAATACCTACAGTCGCGCGGTACATGCGCAAGTCATAGGGCTGCCGGGCAGCCGCTGCCCGCATACAGTAGGTACCTACCTGTTTCATATCATCTACTTACTTGAGCTACCTACCTAGCTACTACCTACTTACCTATCATGTCGTGGCGGCGTATATTAAAACCCAAGACAAGACAAAAGACAAGACAAGAGACAAGACAAGAGACAAGAAAAAAGACAAGACAAGAGATAAGACAAGAAACAAGACAAGACAACCTCCTCCCCTCCCCCCTCCCCCTTCCCCTTCTCTCCCCCCTCCCCTTCCCCTCCCTTCCCCCTCTCCCTCATACCCTTCCCCTCCCCTCCTTCCCCCTCCCCCCCTTCCCCCTACCCTTCCCCCTCCTCCCCTCCTTCCCTTCCCCCTCCTCCCCTCCTTCCCTTCCCCCTCCCCTCCTTCCCTTCCCCCTCCTCCCCTTCCCCCCTCCCCTTCCCCCCTCCCCTTCCCCTTCCTCCTCTTCCCCCTCCTTCCCTTCCCCCTCCCCCTTCCCTCCTTCCCCATCCTCCCCTTCCCCCTCCCCTACTTCCCCATCCTCCCCTTCCCCCTCCCCTACTTCCCCATCCTCCCCTTCCCCTCCCCTCCCCTTCCCCCTCCTCCCCCTCCCCCTCCTCCCCTTTTTAACTAACTGACCTTTTTAATTTTATTACCTTTCCATGTTGCTTGATAAACAAGTGAATTAAATTAAAAAAACCCCCAACGCAATACGCAATTCTTCATTTTGTGGTGGCGGCCATCTTGGATTTTTAATTTTATATAATGGGTTGTATTCTACTAGTTAAGCCCTTTCATTTGATACCCATATTGAGGGGGTCGCGGAAGAAAAAAGTAATCCGCCATTTTGTAGCGGCGGCCATCTTGGACTGATTTCCACCAAACATGTCTGAGAACACTCTCGACTAACCTTACTTTCAAACAAAAAAAACTAAATCAAAATCCGTTCATCCGTTCGGGAGCTACGGTGCCACAGACAGACACACACACACACACAGAGACAGACAGACAGACACGTCAAACTTATAACACCCCGTCGATTTTGCGTCGGGGGTTAATAATGTTATTTCTGGATTTCCTGATAAGTTCAATGATAAGTTCAAGCTACCAAAAACAGCATAATATAGTATGCTATTTTTTTGCCATTTTTATATAATTTATTATATTATGTATACATACGTCAAAAGTAAATAACGTAAATAACACTAAATACTTGCAAAAAACTATCGCGACGTCCGCCCGTCGCTGCATGGCACCCGCTTCTGGATTATATACCCACTTCTACCCACATCTACCGACATCTATTCACTTCCATTTTCCGCCCGTTTCTATGGAGTCAAACTACTGTATATCTCTTTACCGTGATAGTAGGTGATTCGATCGTAGTTACATATTGGCAAGGTTTGCCAGCCTTTACTAATTCTACGCCCATTAAGTCGCAGAAAACCCGTGAATTGAATCCCTCTTTTCCGTGGAATTGGAAATCGAATTAAATGGTCTGCATCAAATTCATTAATATATGAATAATTTACTGTCACGCGCTACGAAGTGCGCGCGGGTCAGCTAGTTATTTAAATCTATTTTAAGACGCTACAGCTCGTTTTTTTTGCTTTTATGCTCCAAAAACATACAATGTAACCCTCCGAATATATCGAAATTCATAGGGTAGTTACCGTTTGTGAAGTTTGGCAGATTTTGAATACATATTTATACTTTTTAGGTTCATTTTAGGTTCAGATTCAGGACAAAATCTGAAGACTAATCGTTAATTCATATTATGTTCAAATAAAACCGTTTAAAAATGGCTTTTTGTAAAGTGTGTAATCATCGAAGTGAACTAATGTTATGCGTGTACATATTTGGATGGGTGACCATAACTTTTTGCTGACTTTTTTGAACGAAAAAAGGCCATTTCGATTCTTCCAATGCAGTGGTTGGCAACTTTTTCCGATACAAGAGCTACAATCTATGAGGATGTTGGTGCGGACCTCAGCCACATTTCAGTCGTCTGTCTGCACTAGGTACTAACTTACTTACGACTATTAAAGTTAAAGTTTCCATTAATGTATACACTTCGTAGGTACATTATATTTTTACTGTTGAAAAAAAAAAAAATTCATCGCTCTCTACTCTGTGGTCATCTTACATGCCGGTTGTGTTTTCTTTTCTTATTAAAAGTTTATGTGTAATCAGTGCTTTCATTGCATATATCTTTAATAAAAACAATAGGTTAAAGTGCCCAGTGTGCCCGGACAATAAAAGTAGTGCGAAAATCCAGTGAAATCAGTGCTAAAAACAATAAATTCCGTCACATAACCTCAAAGTGACATTGCAAATTTTCACATATATTTTGGACTTTTTATTCACAAAATCATGTCTTCGAACAATGCTATGGCATTAATTGAGAAATTAACCGGCCGAGATAACTACGCAACATGGAGATTTGCCGTAAAAACTTATCTACAGCATGAAGAATTGTGGGATTGTGTAGAATGTACAGATCAAAGTCCAATCGACAAGAAGCGAGATACTAAGGCAAAATCGAAAATAATATTGCTTGTCGATCCGATCAACTATGTCCATATACAGGAAGCGAGCACTGCGAAAGAAGTATGGGAAAATTTATCCCGTGCATTCGATGATTCCGGGCTGACACGCCGTGTTGGTCTGCTGCGTGACCTTTGCAATACCACACTGGCAGGATGTCCTAATGTAGAAGATTATGTCAGTAAAATAATGACAACAGCACATAAATTAAGAAATATTGGCTTTCAAGTGGACGATGAGTGGCTCGGAACCCTGCTACTCTCCGGTTTACCTGAAACATATAAACCAATGATTATAGCTATTGAAAGTTCAGGAATTAAAATCACTTCTGACTCAGTGAAAGCAAAAATACTACAAGATGTTAAGCAAACTGAAAGTGATTCCGCCTTTGCATCAAAACATAAAAATAATAAATATAGTTCCAAAGGCCCCCGTTGTTATACTTGCAACAAGTATGGACACAAGAGTCCTGAATGCAGAATGAAATCCAAGAAGAATACAAAGTCAAGTTCAAGTGATAAAAATAAGCAAGATAATACTCACTATGCTGCAGTGTTTATGGCATCTACTGAACACACCGATGCTTGGTATATTGACTCCGGAGCTTCTGTACACCTCACTAAACACAAAAGCTTGCTCAAGGATGAAGTTGAACCATTCATTAAAAGCATAAAAGTTGCAAATAACAAAACATTAACTGTTCAAAGCTCTGGAAAGTTAAGCTTGAATGTTTACAATGCAAGTGGCCAAGAAAATGAAATATTATTCAAAAATGTTTTGTATGTTCCTGAATTAGCTACAAATCTGCTGTCCGTAAGTCAAATTATAAAAAGTGGTGGCCAAGTAAAGTTTGATAAAAATGGCTGTACTATACTTAATAATAATAATAAGATAGTGGCCTCAGCAAGCTTGATTAATAACATGTACAGACTGAACATGCCTGGTGGCTATGGGTATACATCAGATATTAACGAGCAAGATACTTACAGATGGCACCAAAGAATGGGACACCTAAATTTTCAAAGCTTAATGAAAATGTCTGAAAATACTGCTGATTTAAACTTAAATAAAGTAGCTGAGAATGTTCATTGTGTAACGTGTCAAGAAGGGAAGCAGACACGTCAGCCATTTAAATCACAAGGCTCACAAAGCAAAGGCCTGCTGGAGTTGATCCATTCTGATGTCTGCGGACCAATGGAGACAATGTCACTAGGTGGAGCCAGATATTTTGCAACATTCCTCGACGACTACTCCAAGAAGATTTTCGTGTATACCATGAAGCATAAGTCTGAAGTCCTGGAAAAATTTAAAGAATTTAAAAATCAAGTAGAGAATCAGTTAAACTGTCATATAAAAGTTCTCAGATCAGACAATGGACTTGAATATATTAACAAGGATTTCTCAAATTATCTGAAAGGTGCCGGTATCATTCACCAAACAACGACTCCATATACTCCTGAATCCAACGGAAAGGCTGAGAGAATGAATAGAACCTTAGTTGAAAGAGCCAGATGCATGCTGCTAAATGCCAACCTATCTAAACAATATTGGGCTGAGGCAATACTTACAGCTGCTTACATCATCAACAGGTCTCCAACAAAGTCTCTGTCATATAAAACACCAGAGGAGATGTGGACTGGAAATAAGCCAAATGTCAGACATATGAAAACATTCGGTTGTGAAGCGATGGTACACCTACCTAAAGAAAAGAGAAAGAAATGGGACTCAAAATCACAGAAGATGATCTTCATAGGGTACTGTGAGAGCACGAAAGGGTATCGGTTTATTATACCCAACTCAAGAAAAGTTGTTAAAAGCAGAGATGCAATCTTTCTCGAGTCCACAGTCAAGAAAGACTATGTTCCTGTAGAATTATCTTCAAAAGATGATAAAAATCAAGATACTCAGGAAGGCGATCTCTCCTCACCTTCAAGTAAAAGTGAAAGCAATGATACTGTAGACATATCTTCCGATGATTCATTTAATACTGTGACTGAAAATCCATCAGATAGTGAATACAATCCTAATGATACCTCTACAGCTGTAGAAGAAACACCAACAAGGTTCATGAAACTGCGACCAAGGAAACCAAAGGAAACTTCTTACCTGTGTGAAGAATCATTGCCAAATGATGTTCCTGAAAATTATGTAAGTGCTTTAAAATCAGAAGAAGCTCAGAAATGGATAAATTCTATGCAAGAAGAAATTAAGTCTCATCAACAAAATAATACCTGGACATTGGTAGAGAAACCACCCAATACTAAATTGCTTGGATGTAAATGGGTATACCGCATTAAAGAGGAGCCAACTGGTCCAAGATACAAATCTCGACTCTGTGCAAAGGGCTATGCACAGACTCAAGGAATTGATTATCAAGAAACGTTTGCGCCAACAGTAAGGTATGATTCAATTCGTTTATTATTGTCTGAGGCTGTTCAAAATAAGTATGAAATTATGCAACTTGATATTAAAACCGCATTTCTCTATGGTGATCTAGAGGAAGATATCTACATGACTGTTCCAGAGGGCATACACTGCAAACCTAATATGGTATGTAAACTCAATAAGTCACTATATGGTTTGAAACAGTCTCCCAGATGTTGGAATTTTAAATTTGACACGGTTTTAAAGAAATTTGGCTTAGTACAGAGCAAAGCTGATCAATGTGTGTATGTTGGCACAATAAATGGAGCAAAATGTTATTTATGCATATATGTTGATGATGGACTAATATTTTCAAAGAACAGATCCTCAATAGAAGCCTTAATTAATGATTTACAGTCAATATTTGAAATGAAAACTTGTCCCCTTAATAATTTTGTCGGTATGGAAATACAGAAGTCTGATGACTATATTTTCATACATCAATCAAAGTATATAGACAAATTATTGGATAAATTTAATTTAAATGATGCCAATCCTAACTCAGTTCCAGTAGACCCGCATACTAAATTGGAGAAGGGAGATGCAGAAGCTGCAAAGAATATCCCCTACCGAGAGGCAGTCGGATCACTGATGCACCTAGCTACAGTAAGTCGTCCTGACATCATGTACGCCGTGAGCATGGTGAGTAGATTTTTAAATTGTTTCAACGAAAGTCACTGGAAGGCTGTGAAAAAGATAATGAAATATTTAAAAGGCACCAAAGATTATGGTCTTTACTACTCACCAATGCCAAGCCAGAATCCAGTGATCGGCTACAGTGATTCCGACTATGCAAATGACCCAAATTCTAGACGCTCTGTAACTGGATATGTATTCATGAAAGGAGGCGCTGCAATGACTTGGTCAAGCCAGAGACAGCAGACAGTGGCACTGTCTACCACTGAGGCAGAATTTATGGCCGCTTGTGCTGCCACTAAAGAATCAATTTGGATCAGACAATTACTGACTGACATAGGTGAATTTCATCAAAAATCTGTGTTATTAAATTTGGACAATCAAAGTGCTATAAGTGTAATTAAAAACTTGAATTTTCACAAACGTTGCAAACACATTGATGTTAAATACCATTTTATTAAAGAAAAATATTATAATAGAGACATTGACTTAAATTTTGTTAGTACTACTGAACAATGTGCAGATATTTTTACAAAGCCTTTGTTTAAAGCTAAGTTTGAATATTTAAGAGATAAAATTGGGATCAGACCCATTCATAATAAAATATGTACCTAGTTGCATAAAGTTGTATTATGTACATTGTTCCATGTTATGTATATTTTTAAGTTTTAATGTATATTTTATGTAGTAGGCTCGAATTTAGCGGGAGTGTTGAAAAAAAAAAAAATTCATCGCTCTCTACTCTGTGGTCATCTTACATGCCGGTTGTGTTTTCTTTTCTTATTAAAAGTTTATGTGTAATCAGTGCTTTCATTGCATATATCTTTAATAAAAACAATATTTACCTTTAGGTATAGGTGTAACCTAAAAATCTAAGGTTTTAACACTTTCAAATTGAGTCTGCGAGGTCCCAGTTCGAGGCGAACTACTAGTAATATATCAGTATCCAAGACAGGGACATAGTCATCGAGGCAGACCACCAGCCCGATGGTCAGACGATATTGTCAAGTATGTCGGAAGGAACTGGATGAGACTCGCACAGGATCGGAAGGTGTGGCGTGACCATGAGGAGGCCTATACCCAGCAGTGGTTGGATACGGGCTGAGTAGATAGATAGATAATATATGTATATTTTTTTTTAATTAATCTTAGGTATAGTTTAGTCTTCGACCACGATCTCGCCTGATCTTAAGCGACGATGCGACAGAAGATGGTAGCAGACTTAACCTAGAAGACAGGATAAATCCTTAGCTTCATTGAACAACGTGCCGGAACACTGTCGCAATGACCGTTTGGGACACGGTTTTGTCCAGTAGGTGCCATCTAGCCAGCCCAAAATAAAGAGATACACAGTAATGTGACTCCCTAGAAGCGATTGACTCAAGGTCGCACGAGTTTGCAACGATTTGGGTAGGGTTCGGTAGGCAGCGAGGTGCCGAATAGACGTTTTTATGTAGTAAACTTCCGAATAATGGTTATGAATTAGTAAAAACATCACAAAGTATTCAATTCTTTTTGATATTTTGAGCAATTCACAATAATAACGCCTATTAGATACCTCGCTGCCAACCGAACCCTACCCAAATCGTTGCAAACTCGTGCGAACTTGAGTACAAGTATAGCGAGTGGAAAACCGCACATAACCAATTATATTATAGTCATTGGTGCGAGGCCGGGATTCGAGCTCGGTTATTCAGAATAATATCTGCACCACATAACCTCCTGGCCACCACCACTTGTTATTCTATTTCCTCTCTTCAATGCTGATGTGGTATCCTGAAACAGGTCTGACGATGATGTCCAACCTTCGCACCAAGTTGGTGACGTCACCGGATACTTTGTACCGACGCAGCAAGTGAGCTAGGGTTGTCTTCATTGACATCATTGCGTACTTGGAACCTGGAAATTAAACAAATATTATAATAATCAGATCAAAAACCACAGTGCCATTATTTGCTCCATTTGGTACGATATTGAATCCTGACACACTTCTTTCGCTTCCTCAACTTTCAACAATTTCTTCATACACGCTAGTGAAATTACTGGACTGAAAAGTCTTAACATCTTATTATGAATCTTGAGTAAGAAGCGTTGCAGTGCACCTAGAATCTTGCATCGTCATAAAATTTTGGGCACTGTACTGATTACGGACAACGTTATCTCTTACCACCAAGAGAGCGTCTTGCTCTTCTTACTTCTATGCATAAAAAAGAAGTTATAACATTACCTATACAATTCCTTCTTCCCAGACTGAAGGCAGCGAAAGAAGCATTGTTATCAGGCAATGTGTGAGCGTTTAGCCAACGATCTGGATGGAAGAGCGTCGCGTCCGGACCCCACAATGGATGACGACCGATGCTATATATTGACACGAAGCATCGACTGCCCGCTGGTAATGTGTAGTTTTCTACAAGAAAAGTTTTTTTTAAATTTGTGTTATAATTATAATTGGTGTTTATAGTCCAACAGAACAGGTTTCCCTAATTACACTGTCATAGTCAAATCACAATTTATAGGTTGTGTGGCTAACCTATATGTTGCAGTTTCAGGTCGCCAAGATTCCTACAAGGCTTGCAACATGACCTAACGACTGCCTCCTACATATCATATAGGAAACAGCCGGGACCCACAGTTTTGCGTGCCTTCCAAAACACGGTAGCGTCCAGGCGAAAATCTTTGCCACACTGAGATTTGAACCCAGGACCTCCGGCTTACAAGTCGGACGTATGACCACTGGGCTACGGACGCTACAAATTTTAAATCTCTCCGACAAAAAAAAGAGAAAAGAAGACATGATTACTTACTCAGCTTCAAATTCCTATCGGCTACTCTACCGTACCCAACGATTATAGGGTACAGCCTCATGGTCTCCTTCAACACAGCTTCCAAATACATCAGCTTGCAGAGATCGTCCCTTTCAACGTCTCTATCGGAGCCTTCGAATACTTCCTGTAACCTGAAACAGATTAGATTAAATTACACATTATCTCCAAACACCAAATTACACACCAAATACACCAAACCAAACAAAATTTACAACAGGTTTTTTTTAATAACAGATTTGTTTGAAATCGAGGAATCTTGTCCTATGAATTTTGGTTTATTGAGAGGGTCTAAATAGGTATACGTTTTTTGGCTGAATCTTTCTCTATGTAATCTTAGGAATTTTATTTTTTACGGCTTCAAGTGGTCGTATAATATTAATGTTTCAACTCGATAACTCCACGGGTTCCAGAGTAAAAAGGTCTTGACAGACAGACAAGACTTGTCTCTTGTCACTTAGTGATCTTATAAGGGTTTCGTTGTTTTTCCTGCTGAGGTACGAAACCCTGAAAATTCAAAAAGTTAAAGATTTTTTGTTCATTATAGGTTACTATGCGGCCTTAGATGGTAGCAGACTAAACCTAGAAGGCGAGATAACTCCCTCCCTGGCTTCACTGAACATCATTCCAGAACACGTTCATGACTCATCACCGCTTGGCGACACGGTTCAAAATAGACTTACTCTTCAACAACTTTCTCCTGGACTTCAGGATAGGACCCAATATTGAGCAGAGACAAAGTGAGCACTTGAGCTATAGTATCTGTTCCAGCCACGACGAACGTGTTGACCTCGTCCTTTATTTCTTCATCTGTAAGGTCTCCAGCTTCGTTCATCTCAATGAGAAGATCGAGAAACCCTTGGAAACGATTGTTCGAGACTTCATCAGATACTTTTTGTTGTTTGCGTTCTTGTTTTTTGTTTTGAATGAGCTGAAAGAAAGTGGGTATTATTGAGTACCTGTATATTTTAACTTTATCACCTAACTTTTACTGTATGTCATATCTATACCTATACCAAATTTCAGCTCAACTGTACCTATAGGCAAGAAGAGGAAACAAACACACATACACACTTTCGATTTTATAACATTATAATGATATCTGGAAAGTTCTAAATGCTTCTCAATAAATTTTGTAACTAAGACAAACACTGAACAAATTGAAACATTGCTAAGTCGTAAACACATATTTTTAAAAAAGCCCGATGAGTTTCTTGACCGTACTTCTCAAAAAGGTGCGTTCCGAATGGGCGGTAGAGTTTAAAAATCGAATTGCTTCATTGTAACCTGTTTGAAAAAATGCATTATGAATTTGAATATTTTAATATAAAATTTACCTCGCGAACAAAATTATTTATGTTATCGCTGAATGCATACTGCTTCTTCTTCAAATTGCTCAAATTGAACAAGAACTCATTGTGGTACCAAAATCTGCGGACACGTTCTACCATACAGTCTGTGAATCCGTAAAAAGATTTACTAACGGTTATGACATCATCTCTTATTTTGTTTTGTTCTCGCACTGCGACTCCTACTACTGTAGCTGAAAAAAAACAAAATTTAATCATCAATCTTCTTAGTTTGCTACAACATGTATTTTATCGTATTCTGAGGCTCTGAATAATAAGTGAAATTATTTAAATACTTAATTCATTGATTTTTATCTGTTTATTTTATGTTTACCTCATTAATCGATTAATAATATATAGGTGGTTATAAGTATTTCTCAGGTGCATTTCTATAGTGCACACAAGAGATAATCGTCGGCTATTGTCTCACTAAAGCCAGTTTCCTTTATTTGTCAGCTCGGTTTCTCTACGCAATCGAATCAGGAATGAGGAGATCCATAGACGAACTAAAGTCACCGACATAGCCCAGCGGATTAGCAAGCTGAATTGGCAATGGGCAGGCCACATATTACGTAGAGCGGATGGCCGATGGGGTCAAAAAGTGCACAAGTGGAGACCACGGACAAACAAATGCTGCGTAACGTCGGCACCCACACGATGGACAGACGACCTTAAAAAACGCTGAGTGCAGGCCGCTTCCAACCAGTATATATGGAAGTCCAAAGGGGAGGCCAATGTTCAGCAGTGGACATCCTATAGCTGAGATGATGGTGACGATAAGTTACTTACTCATTATAAGTAAAAATGTAGAGTGATTGATTAACTCCATTTGATTAAACGGTCCTTTTCCCACTTCTTTTGCGAAAGCCTTTACTAGTTGTCTAGATTCTTTGTTGTATTCAGTCAAATATTCGTTGAGGACACTCTGACTGAAGGTCGGATTCAGTAATCTACGATGCCGCTTCCAAATCGGCACTGAAAAATGTAATAAGTACCTTAGGTAGGTACGTCAACAGTAGAGTCTTCTAAAAGAATTGTTTGAACATAAAGTATATAATTTAAAAATATTGGATGCATAATAATAATATATTTTTTACGTTGTAAATGGATGGATGTTGTTATGGAGTTTTAACATTTAATAACTCTTGAGTTTGAGTAAGAAGCGTTGGTGCATTGCACTAACTAGAATTTCACAATGACACCCCCCGAAACATTAGGAAACACCCCTTAGAACTTTAGTAGTCACTGAGAATAGAGATAAGTAGAAATCATATTTTTACCTTCCGCATTGATCAGTCCTTTAGAAAACAATGGATTAAAGAAATTATATAACAAATCTTTCTCCAGACACGCAGTTGTCAAAACGATAGCGTCCTCTGGATTCATTATAACTGAAATATATAGAATATTAATAAATATAAGCACACGAATTACTGTCACCACCACAAACTACAACCACCATCATCATCGATCATCATTACCATAATCCATTAACCGAGGGAGATTGAGAATTCATATGAAAAAAAGAAAATCGAAATAGGTTCATCCGTTCGGGACCTACGATGCCACTGACAGACACACAGCCACAGACACACATACACAGACTCACAGAGATACAAACACACAGACACACAGACGCTCGTCAAATTTAAAACACCCCGTCGTTTTTGCATCGGGGGGTTAAAATAGTTAATTACCATAACGCAGACGAGTGCTTCGGCGTGCCCGCTGCCTCGGCATTATGGCGTCCCGCAGGAACACCCCCAGGTTTTTAGTGGGTATCGCCGCGCCCATTTTCGGCGGGGGAGTCCCACATACTGCCCTGCGCCCTCCGGCGCGGGGTGATGATGCGTAACGCAGTTTTTATGGGTTATAAAAAGGTAATTACCATAAGCCCTCCAAGTTCCACATTGTACAGCAACACATTCTTTATCCCGCTTCAGTGAGGATCCCAGTATCTGCTCCAATACAGTATTGTATAGACCTAAAACGATAAAAACTTTATATTTTAACATTAATTAAAAATAAATTATTTATTTATTTATTTAATTAAAATTTCGACATCAGATGTATCCTCTAGAATTTATAAATAGAATATTCGCATTGGGTACAATGTCTGATACATATATGTATGAAAATTTAGAAATACATAACATTACCAAAAGTTTAACAGGGCAAAATTAATTAAAACAATATTTAATTAATAGATTATAGATAAATATTGAACACACACTACATCACTTGTGGTAGGTACTTCCTTTGCAGAAGATCGACTAGGTGGATACCCAACAGTACCAGTTATGCTATCACCTGAGCAGTGTTGTGCAAAATCACTATGCTTTTGTAAGAGGGCACTGTAGCTAGCGAAATTACTGGGCTGAAGAGTCTTAAACATTTATGACTCTCGAGTAAGAAGCTTTGGCGTAGTGCATCTAGAATTTTATATCATTGTGAAATCCTGGGTATCACCTAGATCAGCATCGTACAGTGACCTGGGTGTCAGGTCACTGTACGATGCTGATTATTATGAATTATGGGCAGCGTTATATTTTTACCATCAGGAGAGCGTCTTGCTCGCCTTCTCACTTCGTCGTTCAAGATCAGGCGAAATCGTGGCCAAAGGCTAACATACTAATAACTTCAAAGGGAGCGTATTCGCACGCATAATTTTTTTTGTCCTAATTTTATTTCGCCGAAAATGTTTCGCATAACTTTTTTTAGCCTAATCATAATTGGGCATAATTATATCTAGACATACTTACGTCTTGCCATAACTGTCAGTTGCCCTAACGTTTTTTAGCATATATTTGTAAAGCATAAATTTGTATGTCATAATATAAGCACGCATAATTTTGTTAGTCCTAATTTAATTTGTCCGAAAATGTTTCGCATAACTTTCTCGGGCATAATCATAATTTTACATAACTATATTAAGGCATACAACTAATATTGTAAGTTAAAAAAAATATTTAGGAAAGTAGTTTATGGCACCCAGTAAGACTAACTGTCACAAAACCGACTCGGATAATTTAGGTTAGGTTAGGTTTGAACAATGTTCACAGTGCCACGGCAGCGGTCAACAAAGTGCCAAAAATGCCCATCCACTTTCTAATTCAGAGAGAGGGTAGGGTATAGAGGAGATTAAAATGAAACAACCGCACAGTAGCTAGTGAAGTTACTGGGCTGAAGAATCTTAACATCTTATTACTCTTAAGTAAGAAGTTATCTCTTACCATCGGGAAAGCGTCTTGCCCGAATTCTTACTTCGTTCTATAAAAAAAAACCGCGAGAAGGCTAGGTTAGGTTTTAAGTTAGAACATTGAAATTGATAATTCGTTTCTTTTAGTATTAATACTATTTTGCCGATTACAATCCTGGTAATAGTATTATGACAAGATATCACTTTGCTAAAAAATTAGGGCTGGATATATCATTATACTGAAAATTATTAGGGCTGGATATTATTATGTCGAA